>CM062807.1:1076869587-1078069587 GCA_031772625.1 Pinus tabuliformis | reverse complement strand
ATTCAATATAAAGGTTGTGTTTCCTTAGCACCCAGGTTCTTTAAAATTAGATGTTATATAACCCACATGACCACATTCATAAACCCGCTCTCTGTCCCCATCACATTAGTTTTAAAGGAGCACGTGCCTTTTACCTCAACCGTTAGATCTTCTGCCTTGCGATCTGATGGTGTTCGCAGCCCCCGCCCTTGTGAACCACACGTCCGTTAGTGAGCGGGGAAAGCGGTATCCTTGCCATCCCATCAGCCAAGCGTTGTCATATTATAGGATTTCACCCCGCGGTATGAAAACCACCGCAGCTCCCAGAGCAGTGTGGGGGAACCGCTTACCGCCCTTCTCATACGACCCCCACTCGTTAACCATCGCGCTGCTTCCGCTTCTGATAGCCATCTGATCATCCCTGTCCATGATCTGACAGTCCTCGTTCTTCCTGCGCACATGCCTCCCGATAAACCTCATACGCTGATCTCCGGCATCTGATTTGCCAGATCTAACAGCTAATATTCCATCACGCTTCTGTTTCCTCCTGACGCTGCCCTCCAAGAGATCTAGGTCGTCCATCTGAGCTATCCAATGGTCAACGTTCATGCCCAGTTCATTGTCCATTTTCAATGTATTTTTCAGTGTTTTCCACCTGTTTTGTGTGCGCAAAGAAGGAAGAGATGATTCGGTACTCAGTGCATTGAATCCTCAGCAACTTCATTCAAAGAGCAGCACGGGCAAGGATGAGAAGGTCGATCCTTGAATAGTTCAATGACTACAATAGTTATTGAAATTTATTCAGATAATACTTCACCTGTTCAGGAAGGACAACAAAGTACTAGTAAATGTCAAATTGATCCATTAAAGCAATCAAATTGTATCAAAGCCCATATCTGATTGTAAATGCGGTTGGTGGTCAATTATGACCCCTCCACGCATAGGATAACAAAGATTTTTTGTGAACAAACTCTATATATACCCAGAAGAAAGATGTAATGAGGTTGATGAATGTTATTTTGGTGTAAAATTCAACTTTTGGAGACTGTAACTACTGTGACCCCTGCAACTTCTGGTCTTCATTTTCAGCTAATGCAAGCTTCTTTTGTTGTTAATTGCTCACTTTCCACTTCTTCTTCTTTGTTATAGGCTGTGCTTGCTATGCATTCATTCATGTGTTGTTGATGTTTAACATTAGAGGGGTTGTCATCCCACCTTTGTGTTTGAATTTAGCATGTATTATTGAATATGTATGCAGGTTTTTGTTGTTTTAATGCCAGAGAGCTGTCATCCTGTCTATGCATTAAGAAATAGATTTACAGACCTTTTAACTAGTTGCAGCTGGCCATCACAGGGTCTTGTGCATCTGCTGGAGTGATCAATATTCTCCATTATCACATTTTCTTAAAACTGTGAGTAATTGGTGGTCTAAAGCCTTGTAGTCTAGGGGTGTTTACCCATGTCTGGGGTTAAGCATAGTAGAAGTAGTTATCTGGCTTGAATATGCAGCATTTATTTCATTCATCCACTATTTACCAACATTTTTGTTGAGTTTGTAATGTTCCCAAGCATCTCTGATATACAACCTAGGAGAGTTTCTTAGGGTGATAGCATTAACTGGCGTCATTGTCGGGGAGAGGAGAATTGAAGCTCAAATTTCCTACGAGAACGACACAGCTACCAGCTTTGATGATAGACAAGGTTTGAATAGTTTCTGGTTGTAGTCATTTATCTGACGACTCCATTGGAGGAAGACCATCCTTTGGTGACTCCACATTAAAGTTCTGGCTCAGTTTGTGAGACATACTCGAAGAAATCCTCAGAAATCACCAGCTGAATCAATGCCTGACCCTGAGAGGACTGTTAAATCAAAGAAAGCATCACAGAAAGGGGCATCAGGATCAGGTAAGCCTAAGAAATCTAAATCATCTTTGAAAGATAAAGTTGTAGCTGAAGATATATAGTTTGAAAATTTAGAGCCCAGCATTGTTAATCAGGAAATTCTTTTAGAGATTAATTCAACCCCTTGTTCAGTTAGTTCCCCTTTGAATCTGAGTCCAAAGAAAGGTTCCCATTTAGTCCAAAACATCCCTTTATCTCTGCCACCCATCACATTACTTCCTACCATTCAATCTGCTAGTGTTCCTTGACATATCCCAATCATGGCAGGACAGCCAGCACCTACGAAGATAGAAAGAATTGTTGCTGCTAGATATGGATCATTCATTTTGCCTGTACCTTTAAATCCTATGCCTGTGGGGGAATATTAGAACTATATGCCTAAATTCATTGGCACAGAGGGAGTAACAACAGAAGAACACCTTGAAGCTTTTTACAGTTATGCTGATAATTCAGATATAAGTGAAAATGATGTGTGGATGAGAGTTTTTGTCCAGAGCCTTGATGGTGAGGCTAGGAAGTGGTTCAGAGAATTGCCCCAGAGATCTATAACAGATATTGAAGCCTTATATGATGCATTTTTGAAGCACTGGGGAGATAAAAAAGACTTGTTGTATTATCATATTGAGTTTGGTAATCTGAAAAGGGAAAATGGGGAATCATTGCTTGATTTCAATAAAAGATTTAATCGTATGTATAGTAAGATACTAGCTGAGGTAAAGCCTACTCCTACCTCTGCCAAACTCACTTATGCTAATGCTTTTGACTCTGATTTCTACATGTTATTCAGAGAAAGAAGATGTTCTACGTTGGCAGACATGCAGGATGCAACACTAGAAGTTGAATCCAATATCATGGCTGCAGAAAAGCTGAAAAGTCAAGCTGACAGAAGGAGGTAGAGAGGTCAGGCTTCTACTTCCTCTACTTCATCTTCAAAGCCTAAGTTAGACAAAATTACTAAGATGATAGAGTCATTGGCGGTGGAAATTTCTAAGCTAAAGTTTGAGCATAATTCAAGAAAAACAAGGCTGCAAAATGCATTTGCTCCAAGAAATCCAAATCCTTTCATAAGAGCAAATGAGCAGTTACAAATAATTCAGAGGGGTGAAGAAACAAAGGAAGAACAAAAAGTTAAAGCTCCCTTCCAAAATGTAGTCATGGAGGAGGAACAATTTGAAGAGAATGAGGATGAAATTCGTTGCATGGAAGATAAAGGTAGCGATGCATTTTTGACATTGGCTGAGTATGAAGAATCGTTGCTGCAAGAACAGAACAATCAAGAGTGGGATAGAGAAGCTATCCTACAAACTGAACAGTAGCAAAGATATAATCTGAGATCAAATGCAAAGAATGTCAAAGAGAATCCTGCACAAAGGGCTGTTGTCCAAACAGAACCATAGAATATCAAGCGGAGAAGACCAACAGCTGAACCAGTCATCCTCAAAGCTCCAGTTCAAGAGGTAAAAAGTTCTGATAAGTCATCTTCTTCTTTCAGCTTTGAGTCAGAAGTTCAGAAATTGAAAATATCTATGCCTCTGGTAGAGTTGGTGAAAAGTGAAGCATTTAGAAAGCCTATCCTTGAAGCCCTTGAGCTAGAAACCACACAAACCTCCACTGACTCTGTCAATTTTCAAGATGACAAGCCTACCATTCTGCTCAACCCCATGATTGAACTTGCTGATAATAATTCTCCATCTTTTTATGTCTCATTGACCATTCATGACAAAATCCTCCACAATTGCCTACTAGACACAGGGGCCAGTCACAATTTGATGCCTAAAGCTGTCATGGAAGAGTTAGGCCTTGATATCACTAGACCCTATCATGATTTATTCTCTTTTAATTCAAGGAAAGTGAAGTGCCTAGGATTGATCAAAGACCTGGCCATTACCTTAACTCAGTTGCCCATGAAGAGTATGATGATGGATATTGTGGTAGCAGATGTCCGTCCTAAGTTTGGCATGTTGTTGTCTAGAGGGTGGATTAAGAGACTAGGTGGGACACTACAAAATGATCTATCTTATGCCACTATCCCATTTTTTGGAGGGGAAAGCAGGAGATTGTATAGAGAAGCACAACTAGCATATATCATCAGTGATGAGAAGAATCCTACAAATCATCCCATATATGCAGTGGACACTGATTTTGGAGCATGTATTCTCCAAATAGAAGAATCTCAGAAGGCCTTAATGTAGATCAGGAAACCAACAGTTCAGGTCAAAGAAGAGCAAGGAAGTCAGGTTTGGGAGATGTTCTTTGATGGAGCATGTTCCAGGGAGACTGTAGGAGCAGGGGTGGTGCTAGTATCTCCACAACAAGAAAGCATTCAGCTGTCCTTTAAGCTGGTTTTTCAAGTCACAAACAACATAGCAGAATATGAAGCTCTGTTGTTGGGCCTTAATGCAGCAAAAGACAGAGGAATCAAGAGTATAAAGGTATTTGGAGATGCTGATATGATTATCCAGCAAGTAAATAAAACATTTCAAGCAAAGCACCCAAGGCTGAAAGCATATAGAGATGAGGTATGGAGAGTCAGAGATTCTTTTGATTATTTATGTATTTCATACATTCCTAGAGCCCAAAATCAGCTTGCTGATTCCCTTGCTATTTCTGCTAGTCTATTTATACCTCCCATGCCTCCCAGACTGGTTTATGAAGTCCAAATGAAATACAGACCTTCCTTACCTGATAATGTCCACCATTGGAAAGTTTTTGAAGATGATGATGAGATAAATAGGTTTCTACAAGTTATTGATGAGTTTTCCGAAATGCAAATTGACCAAGAAAATGAAGCCTTACAAAAAAGCCCCCAATCCCAGCTTTGAAATAAGATTGGTAAAGACAACATTTTCTAGCTTCCCAGCAACCATCTTCCTAAGGGTCTAATTCCTCTTAAAAGATTGTTTGACCAGAATGATGTGCCTAACAAAGCTGCCCAAAAAGAAGACCAATCTGCAGTCTGTAAGCATGATATAGGAAGTACAGGTCAGCTTAAATATGTAAATTTGTCCACTCATTTGTCTGCTGATCGAAGTGCTGAATACTGCAATTTAATGAGGCAATTTTCTGATGTGTTTGCCTGGGAGTATAGTGACCTGAAAACATATGATAAGAATATAATTCAGCATAAAATCCCTCTAGAGAAAGACACTATTCCTTTCAAACAGAAGCTGAGACCGATAAATCCCATGCTTCTTCCTCTAATTGAAAAAGAAATTAAAAAATTGTTGGCTGCTAAGATCATAGTCCCTCTCAGATATTCAAAATGGGTGGCCAATCTAGTGGTGGTGAGGAAGAAGAGTGGAGAAATCAGACTGTGTGTTGATTTCCGAAATTTAAATAAATGCTCCAAGAAAGACAACTATCCTCTACCAAAGATGGAGCATTTGCTGCAAAAAGTCTCAGGAGCCAAAGTAATGTCTTTCTTGGATGGATTTTCAGGCTTTAATCAGATTGTTGTGCACCCAGATGATCAAGAAAAGACTGCATTCACCACTCCTTGGGGCACTTTTATGTATGCTAAGATGCCTTTTGGATTAATGAATGCTAAAGCCACCTTTCAGAGAGCTGTGGATATAGCATTTATGGGAGAGAAGGACAAATTTGTCCTTATCTACCTTGATGACATAACAGTATACTCCAACAGCCATTAAAATCATTTACAACATTTGAAACAAGTGTTTTTGAAGTGCATCAGGTTTAGAATTTTAGTCAATCCCAAAAAATCTCAATTTTCTTTAGAAGAAGGCAAGTTGTTAGGACATGTTGTGTCTATTGCAGGTGTTCAAATTGACCTAGAAAGAGTCAAAGCAATACAGACTTTGTCTGTCCCTAGATCAAAGAAGGATATCCAATCCTTTCTGGGCAAAATTAATTTTGTCAGGAGGTTTATTCCAAAGTTTGCAGAGCTGGTAAAGCATGTTACCTCCATGTTGAAGAAAGGGGCAGAAATCAAATGGATTGATACAACGAGACAATCTTTTGAGTCCATTAAGAAGGCTATTATGGAGGCTCCCACATTAATAAGTCCAGATTATAGCAAGGAGTTTCATGTATTTTCATTTGCCTCTGAAGATACTATTGCAACAGTTTTATTGCAGGCAGATGAGGAAGGTTCAAAACATCCAGTAGCATTTTTTAGCAAGAATTTGAGGGATGTTGAATTGAGGTATGATATTATTTAAAAATAGGCATATGCTCTTATTAAATCCTTGAAAGCTTTCAAAGTTTATATCTTGCATTCAAAGATAATTGCATATGTACCCTCTGTTGCAATAAAAGATGTCTTAACACAACCTCATGCTGATGGAAGAAGGGCAAAATGGATTGCAAAAATGATAGAATTTAATATAGAGTTGAAGCCCACCAAGCTGGTGAGAGGTCAGGGTCTTGCCAAATTATTAGCTAAAGAAAATTTCAAGTCTTTAGATATTGATTTCCTGTGCACTATTGCAAAAAATGGTCAGGCAGAAGAAGAGGAAACAACTGAAACAGAGAGAAAGCAGTCAGTGGCCGCGAATCTAGCTTCTTGTAATTGGTATGCCGGAATAATTAATTTCTTACTGAAACTAGAAATCCCTTCAGGCTTAAGCACAAATCAAGCCAGAACTTTAAAACTCAGAGCAGCTAAATATTGCATCAATGAAAATATGCTCTACTGGAGGGATCCATCTGGAATATTTTTGAGGTGTCTGGACAAAGAACAGTCAATAAAAGTGATGCAACAGTTACATGACAACATGTGGAGGGCACCATTATTCGAAGACTACTACCCATAAGAATCTCAGAGCTAGGTACTGCTGGCCCACTTTATTTTCTGATGTATTTGTTTTTGTTAAATCTTGTGACAGGTGCCAAAGATTTGAAGGAAAACAACAATTGAAATCCCTGCCCCTAAAACCAATAATTGCGAAAGGACCCTTTTAGCAGTGGGGCTTGGATTTTATTGGAGAAATCAATCCACATTCTAGTGGCCAGCATAAATGGATATTAATAGCTACGGATTATTTCACTAAGTGGATTGAAGCAATCCCTACAAGGAAGGCTGATCATAATGTGGTCATTAAGTTTTTGATAGAGAATATCTTTAGCAAATTTGGTTGTCCACATAAATTAATCATAGATAATGCAGCACCCTTCAGGGCAAAAGAATTGGTGGAAATGTGTGATTCTATGGGTATTAAACTTGTTCATTCCACCTCATATTATCCACAAGGAAATGGTCTGGCAGAATCCTCTAATAAAAGTTTGATCAGGATAATTAAGAAGCTGTTAGAGGACAATAAAAAGAATTGGGATTCAAAGCTCAAGTATGCACTGTGGGCTGAGAGAATGACCATTAAAATATCCACTGGGAATTCTCCTTTCAAGCTGGTATATGGCACTGATGTTGTGTTCCCAATTCAATTAATTCTCCCCGTGGCAAAATTCCTTCAAACAGAACAGAATGAGGAAGAAGAAATGGCAGAAAGGATCATTGATTTAGCAGAGGTACATCAAATTAGAGAACAGTTGATTGAAAAGGCTACAACACATCAGAAAAGATTAAGGAACCCTTTGACAAGAAGGAAAAAACAAATAATTTTTAGGTGGGTGACTTGGTTTTCAAATGGAATGCACTAAAGGAAAAGAAAGGCAATCATGGGAAATTTGATGCTTTCTGGACAGGGCCTTTCATCATTTCACAGATTCAAGGGAACAACACCTTCATACTGAAAAGTATGGGGGTAGAAGCAGTTTTTGATGGCCCAGTTAATGGGCAGTTTTTGAAAGTTTATGTTGTTTAAGGTCTTTGGCCTTAAAGGTTGTAAATATTGTGTTTTATGAGTTTTATATAGATGCAGTAGACTCCATGCCCGATGGAACACTAGGAATTTTGGATAATTTGTTTTCAGCTAGAAAGGCATTGATTTGAAGGTTCTTGAGACCTCATAGGGAGGATCTCATCCCCATAAGGAGCCAGTGTTAGCTCTGCTACGTTCTTTGATACTTGATGGATCAAAATAGGTGTTGAGCAGTGCTAGTTTGGTTGTACAAGGCTGGCAATAGTTTTCATGCTTTCTCCTTCATTTTTCCTTTTCTGCTTATAACTCCCACACCTTCGTTTCCTCCCTCCTCTTAATCCTCCTTATTCTCTTTTAAACCCCCTTTATCCCTATTTTTCTCCCAATAGCTCCGTTTCCCGCTTAATTTCTTCACAAAACCCATTTAAACCTCATTACCCTTGTTTTACACCCGAATTCAGTGTAAAGGTTGTGTTTCCTTAGCACTCGGGTTCTTTAAAATTAAACGTTATATAACCTACATGACCACATTCATAAACCCGCGCTCTATCCCCGTCACATTAGTTTTAAAGGAGCACGTGCCTTTTACCTCAGCCGTTTGATCTTCCGCCTTGTAATCTGACGGTGTTCGCAACCCCCACCCCTATGAACCGCACGCCTGTTAGTCAGCAGGGAAAGCAGTATCCCCGTCGTCCCATCAGCCACGCGTCGTCATATTACAGGATCGTGCCCCACAGTACGAAAACCACCACAACTCCCAGAGCGGTGTGGGGAAACCGCTTACCACCCTTCCCATATGACCCCCTGCTCATTAACCATCATGCTGCTTCCACTTTCGATAACCGTCAGATCATCCCCGTCCATGATCCGACGGTCCTCGTTATTCCCGTGCACATGCCTCCCAATAACCGTCATACGCCAATCTCCACCGTCCGATTTGCCAGATCTAATGGCTAATATTCCATCACGCTTCTATTTCCTCCCAACGCTACCCTCCAAGAGATCTAGGCTGTCCATCTGAGCTATCCAACGATGATCATTCATGCCCAGTTCATCATCCATTTTCAATGTATTTTTCAGTGTTTTCGGCCTGCTTTGTGCGAATGAAGAAGGAAGAGATGATCTCGTACTCAGTGCATTGAATCCTCAGCAAATTCATTCAAAGAGCAGCACAACCAAGGACAAGAAGGATGATCCTCGAACAGTTCAATGACTGTAGCAATTATTGAAATTTATTCAGATAATACTTCACCTGTTTAGGAAGGACAACAAAGTACCAGTAAATGTCAAATTGATCCATTAAAGCAACCAAATTGTATCAAAGACCATATCTAATTGTAAATGTTGTTGGTGGTCAGTTATGACCCCACCATGCATAGGTTAGAAGAAAGATGTAATGAGGTTGATGAATGTTATTTTGGTGTAAACTTCAACTTTTGGAGACTGTAACTACTGTGACACCTGCAGCTTCTAGTCTTCATTTTCAACTAATGCAAGCTTCTTTTGTTGTTAATTTCTCACTTTCCACTTCTTTTTCTTTTTTCTAGGTTGTGCCTGCTATGCATTCATTCATGTGCTTTTGATGTTTAGCATTAGAGGGGCTATCATCCCACCTCTGTGTTTGAATTTAGCACGTATTATTGAATATGTATGCAGGTTTTTGTTGTTTTAATGCCAAAGAGCTGTCATCCTGTCTATGCATTAAGAAATAAATTTACAGACCTTTTAACTGGTTGCAGCTAGCCATCACAGGGTCTTGTGTATCTGCTGGAGTGATCAGTATTCTCCATTATCACATTTTCTTAAAACTGTGAGTAATTGGTGGTCTAAAGCCTTGTAGTCTGGGGGTTTTCACCCATGTCTAAGGTTAAACATAGTAGAAGTAGTTATCTGGCTTGAATATGAAGCATTTCTTTCATTCATCCACTATTTACCAAGATTTTTGTTGAGTTTGTAATATTCCCGAGCATTTCTAATATACAACCTAGGTGAGTTTCTTGGGGTGATAACAGGTCCTACCATGTCAACCCATCCAGAGAGACTCTGGAAACAATCATGGAACATAACAAGTTAATTGACATCCCACCAAGCAATGGGAAATATACATGGAACAATAAAAGGGTGGGAAAAAGCAATATAAAAGAAAGGTTGGACCGTATATTGGTTCAAGAAAATATTGTATCAAGCTTCAACTCAGCAAGATCAAAAATTCTTCACACCACGACATCTGACCACAAGCCGGTGGCAATCATTTTGGGCAAAATGGACAACCAAGGGCCTCTACCTTTCAAGTACAGCCCAATATGGGACAGCAACGAAGACTTCAGAAATTTAATATCAGATGTATGGGCACAGAAGGTTACAGGTTCACCTCATTTTGTGTGGGAGACAAAATTAAAAATTTTGAGAATTGAGGTAAAAACTTGGGCAAGAGAAAATGAAATGCAAAATAAAAAAGGAAAGCAGAGCTGAATAAAAAAATGGACAGCATGCAAGAGGCAAAGGAAAATAAAGAGGAGGACAAACAAGATTATCTAAAAGAAAAGGAGCTTTTCTGGGAAATTTACAGAGAAAATAGAAGAGAAGAAGAAGAGATGAGATTGAAGTCAAGAAGTCTTTGGCTGAATGTAGGGGACAAAAACACAACCTTCTTCCACAACTCAATGCAAATAAGAAGAGCAAGAAATCAGATAGACAAAATTCAAGTGGATGGGCAAGAAATTAAGGGAGCGGAGGAGCTGAAAAAAGCAGCACATAACCACTTTAAAAACCTCCTGACAATGAATGAAGAAACAACAGATTACGAGAACTTCCTTCAGCACACTAAAAAAAAGTAAGAGAAGAACAGAATGCAGAAATAAATAAAGAAATCTCAGAAGAGGAAGTAGTGGCAGCAATATGGAGCCTCCACCCAGACAAGGCACCAGGGCCAGATGGATTCACAATAGCCTTCTATAGGCAGCATTGGAAAACCATAAAAAAGGATTTCTTAAGAATGGTAAGGAATGTTTAAAAAAAATGGGAGGCAACACAAAATCATCCTATCTGGCATTAATTCCAAAGGAAGCCAATCCCTCAACCTTCAGCAGATTCAGACCAATCTCCCTTTGTAACTCCTCCTACAAGATAGTAACAAAGATCATAGCAAATAGAATCAAGAAAGTGCTCCCGGAAATAATATCCGAAAATCAGGGAGGCTTTGTCCCCAGCAGGCAGATTATCGACAATGTTATTGTTGTACAGGAAGCCATTCACTCAAGCATACAAAGAAAAGAAAAAAGAATTATCATAAAACTAGATATGGCAAATGCTTTCGACAGGGTCAACCTACCATATCTATTGGTTGCTCTAAAAAAATTCGGGTTCTCAAAAGAAATAATAGAGGTAATACAGGCATGCATCACAGACCCATGGATAGCACCACTTATAAATGGAAGACCAAGTGACTTCTTCTAGAGCACAAGAGGTTTGAGACAGGGATTTCCTCTATCTCCTTTTCTCTATGTTAAAAAGCCAGAAACACTAAGCATAGCTCTAGAAAAACAAAGGAGAGAAAGAAACATTACCAAACTCCAAATCACAAGAGGAGTCAAAAGCATTAATCATTCTCTGTTTGCAGATGACACACTCTTGTTGGGTGGTTGTTATAGACATATTTGGGCACTTCAACCCCAATATTATATGTCAATAAACTAGGGCTCATCAACCCCTAAAAGAGTTGTTTCATACCCTAAAAGAACATGGTCATCTGATTACATCATTCCCCAAAATTTCCACCTGAAAAACCATCCATAAATGGCTTAAACTGAACCATACTGACTGTTACACTGTCCAGGTGCAATGCATACTAAGTGGTACACTACTCAAGTGCGATGCATACTGATTAGGCCTTCTGTAGGGTGTGATAGGCAAGGATGGAAAAATGTCCAAGACAGTTTGCTAGGTAGTTGATCATGGAATCTTCCAAAAACTTCTCTTATGACACTTGCCTCTCTGAATTCGCCCAGGGATGAGTAAGAGATCCAAGAAATATCCAAGTGGAACCAAATGTAACAAGTGGAATGACACTAATCAAAACCCCAGAGATGACTCACACCCTTGCACACATCTATAAATGGATCCCTCATCTAAGAGATCTAGAGGCTAGAATATTATGAATTGCAAGGAAGTGTTGATAGTTTGTAATTGAAGAAAAGAGCATTGTATTGTTGGTGTGATCTTGATATTTCATGAGGTGAAGAGGGATTGATGCTGGGAGGATGATGTTGGATCAGGCAACTAGGTTGTGATTCTTCCTTCTATTTAATAAAGTTCTTCAAGTTTTCTTCCATATAATTGTGCAATTGTGAATGTTATCATTTGTGAATGTTATTGTATGTTCATTATATATCTGATTTTGTAATGTTTATGATATAATAGATCAAGATGCTTTGATGGTTCTTTGTTACTATGTTTCTACAGGTACTCTCCAAGTAGGATAAGTACGGGGAGGAGTTACAAGCTCTATCAAGGGGGAGAAAGATTGAGAAAGGGATTACGAGGAAGTTTCAGGTTGGTTCTTTTGTCTTTCTCTTATCTATCATACATAGAAGAAATCATGAATTGCTTTAAACTGTTGTTTCTAGGGTAGCTGCCAAACCTAAAGGGCTAGTCAATCAAAAAGACATTAGTTTTCCCAAAAAAAAATGGTGACTCCACTGGGGATTGAATAGATGTTTGTTGGTTGTTATTGTTTGTTTTATAAACTATAGACAGAGCCTGAAGTCAGCCAGGTAGCCTTCGAACTGCTCTTGCTCTACAATTACATAGTAGATGAATGCTGCTTCAGTCAGTCTCTGGTTTAGTTTATGAATTAAACATTTGACTTACAAGCATTCTAAATCCCCTTTTGGTAGCTCAGTAGCCTCTCAAGTCATTCCTCTGTACTTTTCTCTTTACTGTCCATCATAGCTCAACTTAACTCACTAAAAACAATTGCTCATCTGAGCCAAAACCTTCTTCAGTTGCACTCCCTGACCCATCGCACTGTCTGTCACTATAAACCAGTATGCATTGCACCTCCGAGTGTGTAAAGTGTGATGCATCCCTGTTTCTGTGAGGCCCAAGTGCAATGACTGACTGAACCTATTTCCATTCTAGAAATTCGAGGTTTTTGTCTTTTTTTTCTTTTTTTTTTCTTCAGTTTCATTTAGTTGTTTTGCTACTTATGAACAGTGCCTCCTTACTAAAGCATGCTTGCATCACATAGATCAACCTCCATTGATTAGGATTAGTAAATTTTTTTTATGTATTTTTTCATCATTTACAATCCTTTGTCGAAAAGTTGCTTAAATCGATCTGTCGCTTTGGTACAAAAAGGGTTGTAAATGTCATTTTGTGTCAAAAAGAGAAGTGTCGTTGATTCTTCCTTCCCTAAATAGTCGATTGAAATTTTCATCATGTATTTGGTTTGACTTGTTGATATTCAAAATGTCGAAAGCATTTATTCATTCAAAATTCAAAAGTGTCGTTTAGTCTTCCTTTCTCTTTTGAAGAAGAAATTGTCGAAATGTCATTTTGAAAGAAATACTTCAGATCTTTGCTACATTCAATTTTCCTTTTTGGCATTTTTACATTAAGGAGAACGAAAAACAAATACATGCATTTGAATTTGCATTTAGTTTGTGTGTGAAATATGATTTAGGAAAATGCACTAGTGTGTGCTCTTTGCTCTTTGTTTGAAAGAATTGTAATCTTCTCTCCCTAGTAGCTAGGATTTTCATTAATCAAAATAAACAACGATTGTTTATTATTGTAAATTGCATTTTTAGGAATTTCAAATCAGCATCACGTGGTGAACCATTGAAAGGAAAAATTTAAACAAGATCAACTCTAAAATAAATCTCAATGAACCTAACAACGCTTTGAAACTTAACACAACACATCTAGAGGTCTAGGCTAGAGACGTGTTCCGACATTGTAAAAACTAGTAACTATCGTTTTCATCGAAGGTTGGGTGATTCCTCCTCCTTGATACGACAAGTGCTAGCATGGAATTGTGCTCCTTGTACCGTCAAGTATATATTGGGAGACCACAACAAGCTTATATCCTTTGTCCATAGGAAGCCGAGTCTGCTACCCTATCGATCGCAATGCACTGAACACAACATTCGGTAAGATTGACTGCCGTACATAAGTCCTTGGTAATTTATTTTTAATTTACCACCAAGGTGTATATTGCAGTTTTGTGGTTGGTTTGGTAATCCCTCTATCTAGATTCTCCAGAGTAGTCACTTTCGTTCCTTTTCGACTCTTTAAAAGAAAACGTCCATCTAAGCACTTGTCACTTCAGGTTCATTAAAAATCGAAGGAGACTAGATTCATCTTTAGCTTTTTCTCGACTCTTAAAAATTGAAAAAGCAAAGTTGTGTCAAAGCGTCTTTAAAATTAATTGAATTCGGAATAACATCCCTGTTCCTTAGTTGATCTTAGGTTGAGATATATGGAGACAAATCCAGGATCCACCAATCAAGGAATCCCTTTTGAGGGGAATCCTAGTCCTTTTTCTTCTTGTGGAAATATTGGTGCTCCGTATATGGCCACATTGTCCCTTCTGAGAATTACCATTGGCTTGCCAGTATGGCTATTATCAACCTTTGTGGTTCAAAATACCATAATTCCTCCGCAATTGAATCAGCCTCCAGTTGATACTGAAGTTGACCCTTCGCCTTCTTCTTCGTTTGTTTCTCCCTCCCCTTCCTCCTCTTTGCTTGGTGAAAGTAGTGATGCTAGTAACTAGGTGGCTGAGAAGAAGAAGAAAGGGAAGGAGAAGAAGAAGAAGAAGCCAATTCAGCAAGGGGGCAACTATGAATCATTCGGTGAAAATCTACACATTAAAGCTCCCAAACCCAAATTTCCTTGCATAATTTGTGGAGGAGACCATTCTCGTCGAGGTTGTCCTTACTTTCCTCGAACCTTGAGAGAATGGTCTCCCTGTTTGCACCATCAGGTGTCGTCAACCTCCGGTGATCATGTTGATAGCACACCATCAACTAGTAATAGTGAAGTTCATGGAAAAAAAGGAAAGGTCAAAGTTCCATGTAGGTTATGTGAAGGTAATCATTCCCTTCACTGTTGTCTTTTTTTGGATGAAGCGAAAAGAGTTTTGGATAACCGTCCTGTTTCGCTGCAGAGACTTCCATATGGCTACAAGAAACTCTCCCCTAGTCCTTTGCTAGTTGAAAAACAAATTGACTTAAATCAACCGTTGGTCGAAACCACTCTCTCTGAAAGTGAATCTTATGAGTCCATGCCTGACCAAAGCCAATCGGTCGAGGTGAAAATTGACCCAGTTTAACCTTCAACATATCATACCCTTCCCGAAGAGAGTGAGAACGATACCATTCAAATTCTTTTTGTTACTTCAGGGTCTGATAAACTTGGGGGCAATCTGCCCGTTCCTTCACAATAGGAAGAAAATCCCCCAGTTCTCATAACTGAGGGGGTTAATTCACCCATTTATTTGGTACCCCCTCCAAGTAGTCTAGCCACTTCTTTTGATTGGAATTGACTAGCAAGATCCTGCCTTCCTTCTTATGTACCTTTCTAGATCATAGTACAAGTTTACAAAATGATCATCTCTAGCACTATCGTAGATGAAGGTGCATCAATGAGTATCCCTTCCTCAACTGCTTGGAAAGCGCTTGGTTCACCATCCCTTATGCCTGTTACACAAAATATATTAGGCTTTAACAAAGGAACTAGTTGACCGTTAGGGATCCTTCCTAAGTTACCGATCACTTTGGGAAGGAAAACCATTCATCTGAACGTAATGTTAGTCCCAGGACCACTAGATTACAATCTACTCCTTGGACATGACTATGTTTATAACATAGAGGCTATTGTTTCAACACTCTTCCGAGTGATGTGTTTCCCACATGAAGGAAATATTGTCACCATTGGCCAGCTTTCATTTCTAGGCCCAAGCATAGCTCCAAGTCCATCATCATCTAGAAATGGTCCTTTTACATCAATTGTATCTCTTGAACCTTCATACCATCCACCTGATTGCCATGAATAGTCTGGTGAATGTAACGAAGCTTAGGGGGCATGCACCCTTGTCTATTCTACGAACAAACCCCGTTGAAAAGATAAGTTTCCTTGTAGGTTATGCGATTGGTTTGACACACCATTCACTTTTGTCTATTCTGCGAACGAAGCCAAGGAAGTGTCTTTTCTATTCTGCGAACGAAAACATCCTACTGAACCACAGTAATTTCCATATGGCTACTGGATACTCTCCTTTTCATCATGTTGGGGGCATGCAAACCATTTTCAATTTCATCTTCAATTTTTAGTTTTTGTTGTTTCTAGCTTTTTAGTTTTGTCATTTCTAGCTTACGTAAAAAACATGAAACCAAAAACCGAGCATAGTTCCCCCCACGGTTCAAGCTCGTTAAAAAATGAACCCACCTTCAGTAATTAACCTTTGTGATTGCCATGCTATCAGCCTTTTGAGCCTTGGTTGTGTACCTCCCATCACCTCCATTCTTTTGGCCGATCATACACTTCCACTTGGTTGTTTACCCTTTTTGAGGAACAGTTGCGATGAGTGGTCTTGTTAGCCAACCTCTTCACAGAAACCACCATGTTTTGAGAAGTTCAAAGCTTACCCAGAACCAGTTGCTACCCTAGACACCACTCGTTCCTCAAAATCGAGTCTCTTTTAAACTCTTTTAAGACTCGTTAAATATGAAAAGATTATCGAGCAATTGGCCTTTCCAGCTCGTTAAAGTGATTGAAAGTGCCATCCCTCCTGTATATTTTAATCTTTCTTAGACCTAAGGGATTATCTCACAAAAAAGTTCGAGCGCTTTTGGCTCGTTAAAGTGATCGGAAAAGTCATCCCTTTTGTATTATTTTATCCTTTTTCGGACTTAAGGGATTAACCTACGAAAAAGAACTTTTGGAGTTTTCTTTTTGTCCCTTTTCAAACTCTCTAAACATGAAAAGGACCAAGTTATCCTTGTCGTTAAACTCATTAAAATAATAGCGACAAACTTGTCCATTATAGACAAGACCGAGTCTCACTGTCACTAGACTCGTTAAAACATAGCGACATGTTTTCCCGAAGGGAAAATTATAGAACAAGCATATGTTATCCTCCTCAAGCTTGAAAAAAATAAAGAGGTATTGGTCAGAAATGACTTGGGAAAAAGGGAAAAAAAACTTGAAGAAATTTATGGTAGTAGGTCACTCTTGAACATGACACTTTCACTCCATCACCATTATTGAGTCAGGTTGGGTTATTTCGTTCACCGGTCATCTCACCATTGGTCTTCCACGCCATCCATCTTTTGGGGTTAACGCTACCAATCCATCTTAGTGTCACCGACATGTTCAAGAGAGGTCATTCGGTTGAGAAACCACAATCTAGTTAATGCATCATCCACTGCAATACCTTCAACCTTCATTTTTCATGACTACCATTCCTGAACCTTGTGTCGTTAGATCGTTTTCACCTCCAGAAAATCATTTGCTTTGTTTCGTGTCGTAGATGTGGGATACATTAAGGCCCTCCTACGATGAGTCACTTCTTGTCAACATCAGCTCATTATCCAAGAAGTTGACTTAGAAACACCCCTTTCAGTACTTTGAAGCTTGCATGCCTCAATGGCAAGTTTCTCATTTCCGGCGATAGGTTGACATCAATGGACTTCGACCAAAAGATTTTGTGTGGTGTTCAACATCTGATCATATATTCACACCACTTGAAATGTACTATAGTACCTTGAGGGTCATTATCATTATCGGTGATTCCTCTCGTGTCTGTTAATAGTCCACATTATTCGCTGGTAATCAGGCGATGTCTTTCCATGTCCGACTTCAGAACATCTCTTCACATGGATTGACTTGTACATCGGGCAAAGATTGAACGAGTTTGAAGACCTTGGATCTAGTTTCATCCATCTAGATTGCGATATATTTAGGGATATAAAGGCATCAAATGTACAAAGAAGTTGCACAGATGGTCATCCGAGCAAAGGATGATGACTCTACATCTGAAGAATCACTAGTCTACATCTGCAGACGACTGTCTGATCTATATACATGAAATGAATTTATAAAGTTGAGCATGGGAATGCCCGCCTCAACTAGATCATGAAAATTATATTATGATGATGTATTGTATTGTATCTTATATAGGTTACCTTCCAGTTCAAAACCTCAAATCTTCATGATAAAGCATTTCACCCGCTATCAAGATTTACGACTTCACGCTTTAGGGGGCAATTGTTGTAGACATATTTTGGAACTTCAACCCCAATCCTATATGTCAATAAACTAGGGCTCATCAACCCCTAAAAGAGTTGTTTCAAACCCTAAAAGAACATGGTCATCTGATTACAGCATTCCCCAAAAGTTCCACCTGAAAAACCATCTAGAAATGGCCTAAACTGAACCATATTGATTGCTACACTGGCTAGGTGTGATGCATATTGAGTGGTACATTGCTCAAGTATGATTCATATGGATTAGGCCTTCTGTTGGGTGTGATGAGCGATGATGGAAAAATGTCCGAGACAGTTTGCTAGGTGCTTGATCATGGAATCTTCCAGAAACTTCTCCTATGACACTTGCCTCTTTGAATTCACCGAGGGATGAGTAAGAGATCCAAGAAATATCCAAGTGGAACCAAATGTAACAAGTGGAATGACACTAACCAAAAACCCAGAGATGACTCACACCCTTGCACACATCTATAAATGGATCCCTCATCTAAGAGATTTGGAGGCTGGAATATTGTGAATTGTAAGGAAGTGCTGATAGTTTGTATTTGAAGAAAAGAGCATTGTATTGTTGGTGTGATCTTGCTATTTCATGAGGTGAAGAGGGATTGATGCAGGGAGGATGATGCTGGATCAGACAACTGGGTTGTGATTCTCCCTTCTATTTAATAAAGTTCTTCAAGCTTTCTTCCATATAATTGTGCAATTATGAATGTCATCATTTGTGAATGCTATTGTATGTTCATTATATATCTGATTCTGTAATGTTTATGATAATAATAGATCAAGATGCTTTGATGGTTCTTTATTACTGTGTTTCTACAGGTACTCTCCAAGCGGGATAAGTATGGGGAGGAGTTGCAAGCTCTGTCAGGGGGGGAAGATCGAGCAAGAGATTAAGCGAAAGTTTCAAGTTGGTTCCTTTGTCTTTTTCTTATCTATCATGCATAGAAAAAATCGTGAATTGCTTTAAACTATTGTTTCTAGGGTAGTTGACAAACCTAGAGGGCTAGTTGATCAAAAAGACACTAGTTTTCCCAGAGACAATGGGACCTCAAGCATAATTGATAGAATATTTTAAAAACTTTTGGACAATTTTTACAGGTCTCGGGTGGCCTCTTAAATAACACAAAATGCATAATGTATGGCTAGAACACCTCCCCCAGAATCATACAAAGGATCTCTCAAATTCTCGAGATTCCCATTGAAGAAAGATGGTCTCACTTCTTTTATAAAGGATTACCCATCTCAAAATAGAATTTGAAAGCAGAACTATGGATAAAACAACTTGAAAAAATGAAAGACAAAATCCAAAAGTGGGGTATGATGTGGCTTAACATGGTAGGCATGTTTACTCTGATTAAAGCCTTACTCACAACACTTCCAATTTATCAGTATGCTACAATTCTAGCACCGACAAGTGCCCATAAGAAAATGGAACAAATAATAAGAGGCTTCCTATGGCAGGGAGGGAGACAAGAAAACAAAAAGTTTAGTCTGGTAAAATGGGAGCAAGTCACATTACCGTATGAAAAAGGAGGATTATCCATAAGACTTCCTGGCCTAATGAATGTTGCATTAGGAATGAAAATTATATGGAGGATGATAACAGGCAAGGAGAGCTGGTGGAAAAAAACTCTCGCCACAAAATACATGAGCCAATCGAGAACAAAGTTACTGACTGAAAATATTCCAATTAGACCATGCACACAAGTTTGGAAGCTTGTAAAGAAGATAACACCTCTAATCAGTAATCATATTTCTAAAATTCTAGGCAATGGGAAAACGGTCTTAATATGGGAGGAAAAAATTATGTGGAAGGAGCCCCTAAACCTCCTTCCGGGACATGAAGACATTGAAAAATGGATGAATGATAGAGGTTTGAAAACTCTACATTCAATCCTGTGTTAAGGGTGCGCCACTGTATGTAATTTTGAAGCATCCTGTAGAAACTCTTTTATGATTTATGCAAAGATCTTGGTTCATACATTTCGTGTGATGTTGATTAAATCTACTGACTGCCTCATGGAGGGCCCCTGCATGCAAATCAAGTCTTTGATTCACTGCAATTAGATTTTCTTTTATTTCATATAATTTATGGATGCTCTGTTTTTATATTTTTAGGATGTAGTTCAATGGAGTTCGCGATTAGATTGATCTCTGCATCAGTAATCTCATTTGCTTTATACTGAGCATAACTCAATAATCTCGTTTTCTTTATACCTAACATAACTTAATCATCTTGTTTGCTTTATACCTAGTATAACTCAGTCATCTCATTTTATTCATAGTTTAGTTATTTCATAGCTTAGTAATCTTGTTTCTGCTTTGCTTTTGTGTTGAATGAAGTTGCAGTAGATAAGAGTGTCAGTCTTTCTCAGCATCTCAATTCAAGCATCTTTCATTTTTCAAATTGATAAAATATGATCTCCATTATATCATTTCATGCATTCATAATTAGCTTTGTTTAGCTGCAGCATAAAAACCAAAAAAAAAATTGATAAGTTGAAGAGTAGATTAACTTAATATATTCATTGAAAAGATTTAAGGTCATTATTCAAATAATTCAATTAGAACTGATTCCAGAAACATCATTTAGAATAATTGGCTAACAAATCTCAGAAATAACATCCTAGTATAGATAATAATATCATCTCATTATTGATTCTAGAGTTTAACATTAATCTAGAAAATTATAACATAATCACCTTAACGACATAAACAACTTCTAGCACATATAGTGCACTTGTACTTCATCAGTTTACCTGCCTTGGTCGATAATTTATGCTTACAATTTAAGATCATTAAATTGACTAAACACCAACAACAACAATGATGTTGTCATGCTTAGTCCTGGATGACAACTTAATTGAGACATTCCTATCACTTGCATCTAAAATACCCGAAGCTAAAATTGCACCCATCTTGCTCATGGTGTCTTCATGCTTTTCAATAATGATCTTCTCAAGTTGATGCCTAAAGTATGAAATAAAAACGATGTCAGGGTGATAAAAAGATCTATTGTGGAAAAACCTAGAGTTTGAATGCAATATAATAGCACCATCAGTCTCTATAGGATATAATTCTACCTTTAAATGCCAACATTTAGAAGTTATTATTTCAATTGGAAAATTTGCATTAAAAATTAACAATAGAATTGCAACTACAATAGCAACAATGAACACTTTTTTGCTAAATAAAAGCTTACAACATTGTACAATAACATACCTGAAGGTACCTACCACGAGGTTCACGTGCCTCATTTGTTTGCAGAGAACCATAACCATTGGCTATAAGGGCACCTTGATGAACAAAATCTACCACATTTGATGTTAATGGTTCCAATAGCAAAATGGTGTCACTTAATGTTGTTTCTTTACAATAGACCCACTCTCAAGGTTGCTCCATATCTAACATGTGGATTATATGACTCAGACAGTAAAGAAACTATTTGTGGGGTCTGTTAAATTTGCAGAGTTTGCTTTAGCACCAGCATAAAGGAATAAGAGAGCATACGCTGACCCCCTTGATATTATTCTTAAATATTGAGCCAAATGCTCCATCACGTTGTAGCACAAAAGTTATAACAAGTCAAGCCTAAAATTGATCTAATAATAAAAACATGGTACACTGTAAGATAGCACATAAACTTGCTCAAGTTCGGAGTATAAAACAAATCCAAGTGCTAGCACCGTAGTTCTTCTCACATCATCACTAACATCAGAAACAACGAAGTGTAACAGATGACGAATGGATTTGTTATTGGATGTGCCCCTATATGGGAGGGCCAGAGCATAAAGCACACCATATCATAGAATTGGATCCTAATTACGAGATGACTCACACCAAAACCCCAGAGATGACTCACACCCTTGCACACATCTATAAATGGATCCCTCATCTAAGAGATTTGGAGGCTGGAATATTGTGAATTGTAAGGAAGTGCTGATAGTTTGTATTTGAAGAAAAGAGCATTGTATTGTTGGTGTGATCTTGCTATTTAATGAGGTGAAGAGGGATTGATGCTGGGAGGATGATGCTGGATCAGACAACTGGGTTGTGATTCTCCCTTCTATTTAATAAAGTTCTTCAAGCTTTCTTCCATATAATTGTGCAATTATGAATGTCATCATTTGTGAATGCTATTGTATGTTCATTATATATATGATTCTGTAATGTTTATGATAATAATAGATCAAGATGCTTTGATGGTTCTTTATTACTGTGTTTCTACAGGTACTCTCCAAGCGGGATAAGTATGGGGAGGAGTTGCAAGCTCTGTCAAGGGGGGGAAGATCGAGCAAGAGATTAAGTGAAAGTTTCAAGTTGGTTCCTTTGTCTTTTTCTTATCTATCATGCATAGAAAAAATCGTGAATTGCTTTAAACTATTGTTTCTAGGGTAGTTGACAAACCTAGAGGGCTAGTCGATCAAAAAGACACTAGTTTTCCCAGAGACAGTGGGACCTCAAGCATAATTGCTAGAATATTTTAAAAACTTTTGGACAATTTTTACAGGTCTCGGGTGGCCTCTTAAATAACACAAAATGCAGAATGTATGGCTAGAACACCTCCCCCAGAATCATACAAAGGATCTCTCAAATTCTCGAGATTCCCAATCAAGAAAGATGGTCTCACTTCTTTTATAAAGGATTACCCATCTCAAAATATAATTTGAAAGCAGAACTATGGATAAAACAACTTGAAAAAATTAAAGACAAAATCCAAAAGTGGGGTATGATGTGGCTTAACATGGTAGGCAGGTTTACTCTGATTAAAGCCTTACTCACAACACTTCCAATTTATTAGTATGCTACAATTCTAGCACCGACAAGTGCCCATAAGAAAATGGAACAAATAATAAGAGGCTTCCTATGGCAGGGAGGGAGACAAGAAAACAAAAAGTTTAGTCTGGTAAAATGGGAGCAAGTCACATTACCATATGAAAAAGGAGGATTATCCATAAGACTTCCTGACCTAATGAATGCTACATTAGGAATGAAAATTACATGGAGGATGATAACATGTAAGGAGAGCTGGTGGAAAAAAACTCTCGCCACAAAATACATGAGCCAATAAAAAACAAAGTTACTGACTGAAAATATTCCAATCATACCATGCACACAAGTTTGGAAGCTTGTAAAGAAGATAACACCTCTAATCAGTAACCATATTTCTAAAATTCTAGGCAATGGGAAACGGTCTTAATATGGGAGGAAAAAATTATGTGGAAGGAGCCCATAAACCTCCTTACGGGACATGAAGACATTGAAAAATGGATGAATGATAGAGGTTTGAAAACTCTACATTCAATCTCCAAATGGGAAGATCGAAATTGGCAAGAATGGCACACCACAGGAATTCCTCCAAATCTGAAAGGTCAATGGGACAGTCTTAGGCAACACCTCAAAGGAGCAGCACCAACAAGCATTGAGGAAGAAGACACTTTTGCTTGGGATCCAAGCGGGGGATGTTACACAGTCAAGACAGGCTACACAACTCTACAAGAACAACAGAACCAACATGATTGGGCTCCATGGAAGTCAGTATGGAAGATTGAAAGCCTCCCTAAAATCAAAATCTTCATATGGACCCTATTAAAAGGGAAAATTCTCACCTCTGAAAATCTCAAGAAAAAAGGGTTTCATGGTCCATCTAGATGTCCTATGTGCCTGAAGGAGGAAGAGACCATTCAACATCTCTTTTTGGACTGCATAGTAACTAAAGAGTGTTGGAAACAACTTTCAAGCCCCTTGGAAATTAATTTAAATTTCTCCAAAAAAAAATTGGATTTCTTTCGAGATTGGGAAAAGTCATACCCCTACTCGACAAAGAAAAAGGCAACAATAAACAGGTTCTGGAAATGTCTTCCAGCAGTTCTGTGTTGGCAAATATGGCTTTCAAGGAACAAGAGTATTTTCAAAGACCAAACACCAAGAATAGGGAGAATTTTATCAAAACTTGGGGTCTGAATTCCTAAATACTAAAGGCACTACTACAATTGATTACAATCTCCTACAACAAGAAGAAAGAGATTGGATCAGTAAAGCAACAATAAAAAACAATGAGAAAAAAAGTCTCATGCATACTCCTACAACTCAGAACTGGAAAATCCAATTAAATGAAGAAGAATTCACAAAATGGAGAGAAAATAAAAAAATTTATTGCTTGTTCTTTGATGGGGCATCTAAAAACAACCTAGGGAAAGTAGGCGCAGGAGGTATCATAATTGACCCATGGGGGAAAGTGATGGTCTCCTATGAATGGGGACTGGGAGAAACTACAAACAACAAAGCAGAAGTATACAACTTGTTAATGGGCTCAAGGATAATTAAAAAGAGAGCCATCAAAGATCCATTAATAATGGGAGACTCAGTGGTCATCATAGAGGCAATGGCAAGCAAAAAAAATCCTTCAAATTCAGCCATGAATAGGATATATAAACAAATAAGAAGCAATCTGGACAATGCAGGCAAGGTTACTTTTAAGCATATTGTGAGAGAGCATAATAAAACAATAGACAAATATGCAAATAAGGCAATTGATAGAAGTGAAAGAAACATCAGGGAAAACAAGGAGATATACTACAAGTCAATCCCTTAGATCAAATCAGTCACCATGAGAAAAAACGCTTTCCTCAAAAAAAGACAGAGCACCAACAAAAAGATCAGAAAGAGGACATCAACAAATCAATGGAGAGATATTTCAGCAGCCCATTTCATGAGAAAATCATGTGTATCTCAACAGAAAATCCTGAGAGTATCTACATTTGACTTCAGCCCGAAGATCAAGGTGGATAAAGATCTTGTGTATCAGAACGGTGATGCGAACAGTCTTCTCCTCATCATCCATCGATGCAGAATTCCCTCCTTAAATAGCGAGCAATCCCTCAATTCTTTTCATTGTATCTTTGTCAAAGAATATACAGAAACACTTCTATATCATTCCTCTCACAAACCTCAGGAAATCCTCTCCACGCATTTGCTTCATCTGATCCATCCTCTGAGCCATTCACCCATTTTTTCTTACTCTCTTCGTCATCGCTCTGAGTCTCCCTTCATAAGTGCATTCGCTCGATTCACTCCTCTGTGTGCAAAGGATCAAAAGAAGTGCCTATTCTCCAGTGACCCCCATTTCCCTCACTTACCAAAGCACGAGCTCTACTCCCCCCCTCCAGTCTGTAATAAGAAGCTCATTGTTGCCTCTGCTACCATATTTCCCCACCACCTCACTAGATCCGCAGTTTTTATAAATCCGAGATCTTCTCTCATCAGCTCTCCATCAGCCATCCTTTTTAACTGCTTTGTTTCTTTGTGTGAGAAATAAATAAATGAACAGCAGCCCATTACCAAACTAGCAGCCCATTTCAACCCTGAAGCCTTCAGAACAACCCATTTCAAAACTAACAATGCACCCAACAGCAGCAAGGAAGTCTCACAAAGTTCTCCAATATCACAAAGGAGGGAAAAAACAAAACAAGCAGCAGA
The DNA here is from genome assembly GCA_031772625.1 of Pinus tabuliformis. Taxonomy (NCBI): domain Eukaryota; kingdom Viridiplantae; phylum Streptophyta; class Pinopsida; order Pinales; family Pinaceae; genus Pinus; species Pinus tabuliformis. Next base: position 1,078,044,173 of record CM062807.1, on the reverse strand, counting down.
AAGTAGAGGAAAAGCATATACAAGAGACATAAGAAGCACTACAAAATCACAGAGAAAGAGGGTATAAAGATGGAATTTAACCCAATAGAGAAAGCAACTAGGAATGATGGTTGTGCCCCCTGTAAGGCCAACAAGTTTATGATTAGCATGTGTTTAGTCAATTTAGTGTTATCTAAATTGCTAGTATTTATTGTCAACCCGGGGCTCGTAAGCTGATGAAGTGAGGGTGTACTATATGTACTTAAGTAACCTCTTAGAGTTTTTTCTTATCGTTGGGGGGTGTTGTTGTGGTTAATTATGTTCCTAAGATGGAGTGAGAATTTATAAACAAGTGAGTGATGGTGTGTGTGTAGAGTGAATTCTAAATGAGTGGAAGTGTGTGTGGAGTGATCTCTAACTAATTGCTTGAAAGGAAATGCTTGGAAAGAATAAATGAATTGAAATGACTTGAAATAAACTTGAAAGCAAATGACCACTACCAATGGCACTAGATACCGTTCAAGTTGCTGCTAATAAAAGAAAAGAGAATCACTTTTAAAACCCAAGAATAAAGATTATCTCTCTCTAACTCGATGCTTCAAAGCACATGTACTGTGTAAAGCACGGAAAGAAAGTAGCTTAAGTGGAATTTATAAAAGTGAGAAAAATATGCTTGAAAGACTAATGATAATAATTTGCTATTTCTAATTCTCTACTTTAGCCATATGTACTATGGAAAGCATGATTAGAAAGTAGTGAGGAAATAGTCTAGGAAGCACTTTAAAATCAAAACTTTTACTCTAAAGACTAGTGGTAATGATTTACTCTTTCTAACTCGATGCTTCAAAGCACATGTACTGTGTAAAGCACGGAAAGAAAGTAGCTTAAGAACAGTCCAAAAAGTACCCAAACAAGCTGCAAGTTAGTGATATTTTGATCTTAAAAGATAATAATTTATGATGAAGATCATTCATGTATGTTAACAGCTCTTTGAGAAATAAGATTAAAAACTAACTATAAAGACAAAGGCAGCACTTGAATTGTCAACTTCAAATACCATTAGCTGTAAAGCAAACACAACACATATAAAAATAAATCCCGGGCTAAAAGAAACCTGCAAAGAAATAACACTGATCAGCTGAAAAGAAAGGAAAACAAGTAAATGAAACTATACATGCTTAAGGAAATAAATAAGAAAATAATGAAATGCTGCACATAAAATACTTTACAAAGGCTGAGATGAGCAGGGGCCCTCTGTTCATTCAGCCACAAGAGAACTCAAAGATCTGGAAACTTCAAAACAGTGCTATATTGATTTCTCCATTTGCAAAAAGTTTACAAAATAGAGTGCTGGAATAGCACTAGAAAACAGAGTTCACAAAAGCTTCTAAATTCAACACAAGTGCAGCAAATTACAACTAATCCAAAAGTTCCTTGAGCGTACGCAGACGCATCAATTTATAGGAGTTTCTAAGATAGCCTACTCGTACAGCTAGTTAACAGAAAAACAATAAAACAGTATGCGTATTAAAGGTCCTTTGACACATCACGGCTGCGTGGACGAGTTTAGTGGTTTTGTTGACATGGATAATAAATCCTATGTTGGATTGCGTCCCCTGCCATCTGTAGAACATGGACAAATCACCATTTAAGGTGACGTGACCAAACAGCTTTCAAACACCGTTTAAACCACCTTGAGTTGACCGTGGCTTAACCAGCTTTGACCATGGGTAAAAATGACGTGGATGGCTGGAACAAAGGGACAGGAACCTCGAGCACACTGATACCTGAGTGCCCATGTGGCTCGTCTAGCAAACCGACACGTGGATCATAGTGTTTAACAAAAAGGCTGCAGGATCTTCAGATAGCTGCGGGATCATCAGATAGCTGCGGGATTCCTGCAAGTAAGTCAAAAACTAAACAAATAGTCATCCATTAGCAAAACTTGCTTGATCATGCTTATTGACACTGAATGTAATGATCTGAGAGGTTTTATGGTGAAAATGAGGCAAAAGTGAAGGAAAGATAAGGAAAAGTTGAGGAAAATGGTAGACAAATAGGTGTAGAATAGAGGTTCTACATACCCCCACTCCGAGGGTATTGCATGTCCTCATGCAATGAAAACACAATTCAGTCCATCTGCTGGGATGCCTCAGCTAGGACATCCAACCTCCTTCTCTTCCTTTGTGTAGAAACATTAACCTTTGGCCTCTTGAACATGCATCTGAATTTCAAGTTAATTAAGGCTCTGTTCAGCCTTCTGCATCTCTTCTTGAGTCTGCTGTGTTTCTTCTGCCACATGCTCATGTGAAGATAGGTATTATCTTGGATTGCCTTGGCAATATCAGCTTGCTGCTTCATTTCTTCATTTCTCTGTTTAATGTGACGGTTCAGCACTTCAAGTTCATAGATTTCTTGTTTAAGTAAATCTATTTGCTGCTCATGAGGTATGACATTACTTGGGCCAGCAGTGTTTTGCTCCAATGTCTCATAATAGTTGTACACCTCTTGTTGAATTGGGTCAACAATTGGTGACCTCCTTGGACTATATTCATGCTCAGTTTCAGTTTCAAACTCCGGCTGAAATGGACTGTCTTCTCTTGAAGGAGTAGCTGCCTCACGTGATGGACTATCCTCAAGGTCTGCTTGTGTAGCACCCTTCTCAGGTGTGCTGAGATCAACGAAGAGTGTCCTCGTGGCTTTCCTTTTATTCTGCAATCTACTACTCCTTCTTACAGTGGCAGCACTCTGTGTTTCTTTTTGTGCCTTTTCCTTTGGTTTTTGAACTTTTACTTCCTCAGAGAGGGCAGTTTTCTCATGGAGTTTAGCTACCCTTTGTGCTAAAGGCTGGTTATCTCTTTCTTCACCACTAGAATGCTCTGGGGTCTGGTCAGTTTCTCGGATTATGGATTTCCCCTTATCTTGTTTTTGTTTCTTTTTGTCCTCTCTTTTCTTTTTGGCAGCTTCCTTGGCAAGTTCAGCGAGGGTTTCTGAGATGACCTCTTGAGCACTGTCTTCAGTGGGTTCAATCTCAGGTTCAGGATGATGGACTTCTATTTCTGCCACAGTTTGTTCTTCTAAGATATCAGTCTCAGAGATACTTTCTTTTCTCTTCCTTCTGCTTTTTCTAGGTATAGAAGACTCTCCAGGCTCTGCAAAATGATTCCTTACAAGGAATTTTTCCCATGTGTCTTGTTTTTCTTTTAACTGTTCTTCTATCAATAATTTTACAAGACCATGGTGACAGAGGTAAGCTTCTACATTTCGTGGATTTCGTTGAGCCATGGAACACATTTTCCTAAGGCTTTGAAATAGGAAATAAGGAAGGTTTATATCATGTTCTCCTTGAAACTGCAGCATAATTTTACCATGATAGACATACAACACTCCAAATCTCCCTTCACAGGTGAAAAAATTTTGTACTAATAACAATAGAATTTTCCATTCTTCTTTAACATGGGAAATTGGAATTCCTTTGGTGAAAACACTTGTGTCCATACCTGGGTTTTTAAAAATCCGCTTCCATTGTTGATCCTGGACTGCCCGGTTTTTGAACCAACGTTCACCGGTTTGTGGAAGAGAGGTAGCCCTTGCTATGCTTCCTTCGCTGACTGTAATTGTTAAATCACCCACAATTGCCTGACTGTCTTTATCCTCAAATGATCTTGCAAAGGCTTTGGTTACTTCTTTATGGTAGCCCTTAAACTTTCTGATACATTGTAACCAATTGGCTCTTTGTAGTGCCTCCTCAACCTGAGGATATGCCTCCAAGAATTTCGAACCTTCGGGTTCAGCCCTCAAAAGCTTTCCCATCGACTCCTCAGCTTTGTTTAAACACAAATTTGATGGTGACCTTACACAGTAACTCCGTAATTTCACACAGTAACTCCTCGGTTCCTGTTCAGACTTCGTGGAACAGAGGGTATACGGTGCATCAACAGCCTCAGACACCGGGAATTCACTGCTTGAATTTAGAGTTAAGCGGTGGAATTAGCGTGGACACAGTGAAAACAGTGACTAACAGTCGTAATACGACTGTATCACAGGTTTACGGGCTATACGGCAGAGGGAAAACAGAGGATGGTATATGGAGGTAATCGTAGTGAGTGAAAACGAAATAAGGGAGATGATGGCGAGGAATAGGGTGTTATGAGCATAGAGGGTTTTGAAATGATGAACGGAACGGCTACATTCTCCAATTTCGGCTGTGGAATGACACATGGCTGCGGGATGAGAACTGAGAGACGTAATGCGGTAGGTTACGTCATTAGGGTACAGGACCTTAATGACCGAAACAGCCATATGTAATTTCAAAAATCGTGGTTATTATGAGCTGGTAGACGTGGAGGATTCGGAGATTTGTTGTCGCATGGGAAAAAGAAAATGGGTAATCATTACGTTTAGTGGCCAACAAGACATAACCCAGAAAATTCCGCATAATGAAATAACCATAGGTTTAGAGTTTTGAACATACCTCGGATCACTTTTGATTTGGCTTCTGATGATTTACTAACCTTTTGTAAACTTTATTGCTAGCACATGACCTTTCCTCCTTGTCTTCGATGATTTGGAACTGTGAATATTTTCTTCAGACAAACTGTGTTTCTTGTGCAGGTACAGAAGGCTGCAGGAAAGCTAATCGGCTGCAGGATTGTCAAATGGCTGCAGAAATTGTAATGAAGTCTTCCAGCTGCATAAAATACTTTAGTTGCCTAAAAAAAAACTTTATTAATGAAGTGAAATGGAATGAAGGAATGAATGAGTGAGTAGAAAGCAGTGAGGTGAAGTGAAGATGGTAAGATGGAAGAAAATGGTGAGATGAAATAAATGAAATGGAAATGAAAGAGAGAGAGATTTTTTTTTTTTTTTTGGAAAACATTAGGTGTCAGGTGACCCTGATTTTCACCTTATGTTTTCTGCATGAGACTGCCAATCAGAGATTGGTTTTCAGGCTCATGCATTTATTCATTTTTTTCTTTTTTTTTTTTTTTATTGAAATTGAAAGAAACAGAGATTAGGCTGATGGAGGAGAAGAATTCTTCTCCACCAGCCTCATTTCAGAATCGCCTTGGAATAACTTAACAAACTCCTCTTTTGAGAGTGGCTTGTGGTAGACTTTTAACCGGTGGCCATTCACAATAAAGGGAGTTTGAAGTTCATCAATAGTCTTCACTCTAACTGCTCCATTATTAAAGACTTCATCAATCTCATATGGCCCAAGCCAATGAGTTTGAAATTTTCCTTTGAAGTCCTTAAATTTTGAATCAAACAAGAGTGTCCAATCACCCTTTTGAAACTTCTTCTCTTTGATATGTCGATCATGCCATTTGCTTCTTTGGTGCTGAACTAGATCGGTTCTTAGAATTTCATCTTGTCTCATTTCATCTAGTTCATTTAATTGGTCCATTCTGTGCTTCTGGGCTTCTGATAAGCTCATCCCCAATTGAACTGCTGTCTTGAAGGTCTTGATTTGGAACTCAATGGGGAACAAGACTTCCTTCCCATAAACAAGTTCATAGGGAGAATGTCCTGTAGTGTTCCTCCATGTAGTTCTATAGGCCCATAAGGCTTCAGGAAGCCTTTCTGCCCAATCTCTTCTATGAAGATGAACAGTCTTTGTGATGATGCTTTCAAGAACTTTATTTGTAGATTCTACTTGACCATTCGCTTGCGGATGGTATGGAGTAGATGTTCTATGCTTAATCTTATATTCCTCCATCAGCTTTTCCACCATCCTTGATGTAAACTGGCTTCCCTGATCTGTTACAATTTCTCTTGGGACACCAAAACGAGTGAAAATATCCTTGAAAAGAAATTGAACAACTGAATTTTCAGTAGCAGAAGTTAATGCTATAGCTTCTACCCACTTGGTAACATAATCAGTACAAACCAGTATATATCTATTTTGCTTGGATGGCGGATTAATTGGTCCAACAAAATCTAGAGCCCATTTCTCGAAAGGTTCGATGCATACCTGTGGCTGTAGTGGCATTTCATTTGAAAGAGTTGGTCTCCCAGTTCTTTGACAACTGTCACACCTTTTAACATATTGCTTTGCATCCTTAAAGAGAGAAGGCCAATAATATCCTGATGAAAGGATTTTATAGGTAGTCCTCTTATCAGAAAAATGTCCGCCACAAGGTTCGTCATGACATGCCTTAAGGATGTCAGGCATCTCATCCTCTCGTACACATCTTCTGATCATCAAATCTGGCCCTGTTCTGAACAATTCATTAGAAATCCAAGAATAAAGTGAACTATCCTGAATGATTTTCCTTTTCTCATTAGGAAATAAATGTAAAGGTAATTTTCCAGTAACTAAATAATTAGCAATATCAGCATACCAAGGGGTTTTGGTAGTTACTGCAAACAAATACTCATCTGGAAATTTATCCTCTACCGGAGAGTCCTCATTAGTGTTTTGGATTCTAGACAAGAAGTCAGCTACTGTGTTCTGTTTACCTGGTCGATCTAACACAGTTATGTTGAATTCTTGTAAAAGCAAAAGCCATCTTGTAACTCTACCATTAGTGACTGGTTTGTTCATGAGGTATCTAATGGCAGAGTGATCAGTGTGGACAAAGGTTTCATAGCCGGTTATATAGTGTCTAAACTTGTTTATAGCATGAACAACGGCTAGAAACTCCTTTTCAGTAACAGTATAATTTAACTCAGTAGGAGTCAAATTCTTACTCGTGTAATAAATGGCATAAGGGATCAAATCCTTTTGTCCCAAAACAGCTCCTAAAGCTATATCTGAAGCATCAGTAGAAATGTGGAAAGGGAGTTTCCAATTTGGACCCCTTAAAATGGGTGCTTCAGATATTCTAGTCTTTAAAGCTTCAAAGGCAGATTGACATTCAGGATCCCACTTAAATTCACAATCTTTAGTGAGTAATTTGAAAAGAGGGGATGCTATCTTAGTGAAGTTCTCAATAAATCTTCTGTAATAACCAGTAAACCCAAGAAAACTTCTAACATCTCTTTGGCAATTTGGAACAGGTAACTTAGAGATGACTTCTACTTTAGATCTATCAACTTTGATTCCATCTCCTGAAATATGATGTCCTAAAACAATCCCTTCAGTAAACATCATAAAACACTTTTCATGACTTAAAGAAAGATTTGTTTCCTTACATATTACCAGTACTTTTTCCAAATTTGCCAAAGCTTCTTCAAATGTATTACCATAGACTGTGAAATCGTCCATGTATACCTCTACACAATCATGAATCAGATCTGAGAAGATTCCTAGTACAGCCCTTTGAAATGTAGCAGGTGCATTGCACAAACCAAAAGGGAGTACTCGATAGGCAAAAGTCCCCCAAGGACAAGTAAAGGTGGTTTTGTCTTGATCTTCAGGTGCTACCTGAATCTGATTGTAACCACTAAAACCATCCAAGAATGAGAAATACTTTTTACCTGCTAAAGTGTCTAATACCTGATCAATAAACGGTAGAGGAAAATGATCCTTTAAGGTTTCCTTGTTCAATTCTCGATAGTCAATGCAAACTCTCCATTTACCATTCTTTTTGGGCACTATAACCAAGGGAGAAACCCATTGGCTATCTGAAATGGGGTAAATGAAGTTTACCTTGAGCAATTTCTGAAGTTCTTCTTTCACAATTTCCCTAAGATTTGGATTCATCCGTCTTTGTGGCTGCCTAATAGGTCTGCTGTTTTCTTCAATGTAAATATGATGAATACAAGTCTTAGGGTCGATTCCTTTCATGTCAGTATATTCCCATGCAAAGGCAGTGGAATGTTTTTGCAACAGTTTAGTTAATTCTTCTTGTTGTAGTCTTTCCAAGTTCTTGTTGATATTTAATGTTTTTCCTAGAAAGACTTCAACTGTAGAACTACCAAACTCTTCCATTGAGAAGAGAGACATCTGTCTAGAGGAAAGATATTCAATATCTGCATCTAACTGGAATTGTGAAGAGTCATATTCTAAAGGTGCCTCAAAATTTTCTAATGTATTTAGAATTTGACTGTCCTCACTGATTTCAGAGATGGTTAGAACAGGTTGAAGAGTATCCTCATCATCAATCCACTCATCTTCTCCTATTTCTGTTATTGCTTTTGCGGGAGGATACAAGTTGAATTTCTTGGTAGAATTACCATCTGATATATACATGTCTCCCGACCTACAACTTATGAAAGCATCAGCTGTGGCCAACCAAGGTCTTCCTAGAATAAGAGGATGTCCTCCTAGATTGTTCTTGGGAGTTAAAATCATAAAATCAACTGGATATTCCCAAGAGTCTAGTGAGACTGGAATGTCTTCCAATACACCATCAGGTTTAATGATTGATTTGTCTGCAAGTTGCAGCAAAGTAGGTGTAAAGAGAAGGTTAGGAAGTTTTAACTGATCCATGGTCTGTCTACTCATAATGTTGATAGCGGCTCCTAAGTCAATCAAGGTATTTGGGATTTCAACCCCATTAATGTGAGTTTTAACAATAGGGCTACCGGGATCTACATATTTTTGCATGGTAATTTTACCCATCATAATGTCTGCAATTTTTCCAACTAGATGTATCCTTTTTGTGTCTCTGGTTCTTTTTATTGTTTTTTTCAAACTCATCTCCTTTATTGTCTTTGCTAGAATGGGAATCTCCTTAATGGCTGTTAACAAGGGAATCTTGATACAGACATTTTTCAATTCATCTAGAAAGCTATAGTCAGGCAACCAAATCTGCTTCTCCACTCCTTTATCAATTTGCAATCTTTCAGGAAAAGGAGGAATAGCTGAAGATGTGGGTTGCTCTACTAAGGGAGTTGATTCTTTTTCTTTTTCTTTAATGCTTGGGTTTTGAAGGGATACTTCAGAACCCTTATTGGCTTTGAGAGATTCTTCCTCAGAAATGCTTGGTTGTTGAGCACTTGTAGAAGGTTGGTCTAGGATTCTACCTGATCTGAGTTGGACCTCATTGAGAGGGACAACCATATAGGTAGGGAATGGTTGACCTTCCATAAGTGGTTGACCTTCCATCACATAAGCATTTTGAGGATTCCTATTATTGGGGTTTGGTTGAGGTTGAGAGGGAAGTTGATTTGGCCTTTGCTGAGATTGTAACAAGAGTTGAGAATTTTGATTTTGTGGAGGAGGTTGTTGTTGTTGAGGGAATGGTAATGACAATTGTTGACCTTGATTTGGAAGTTGGGGAGCTTGCTGATTCTGAAAGGATTGAGGATATTGATAGAATTGGGCAAATCTCCCATAAGGATTTTGCATTTTCATGCTTTGCAACCATGCTTGGAAAGGATTTTGTGGTTGTGACCAAGGTTGTTGCCAAGGATTCCAATTTGGTGGGGGCTGGAAATTCATAGAGTTGTTAAACCCTTGATTTTGCTGCCCATGCCAAGGTCTTCTTGCAACAAAACAAAGAGATTCAAGCGTACTTGGATCTTCTTGAAAGACTACTTTGAGGCCAGGGATTGAAGGACATTCCTTGGTCTCATGAGTTTCTGAGCAAATTACACAGGTTTCCACAACTTGTGCTTCCAAGGGACATTCCCTTAAAGCATGCTTCTTTCTACACTTCGGGCAAAAGATGGTCATAGCCTCGGCTTCTGCTTTTTGTTTATTCTGAATCTTAAGGGTATCAATTTGTTCACTAAGACTCCCTAAGATGTCAGTTTTAAATTCATCTAGCATATTACCGATTTCAGCCCTACTCACTGATCCTGTTGCAGATTTATTTGCCCTAAGGAGAGAAGGATCTCTAGGCCCTTTTTGAGTTTTTGATTTGCCTCTTGAGAGATGGGTACATAGTTCTGCTATATCACTGAGAGGAAGTTGAGAAATATCCCCTTTCCCCATCATGTTTAAGATATCTATCCATTCATCCCTAATGGCTTTTAATAAGAGGGCTTTTAAGGTCTCTTCATCCAAGGTGCTCATTTTTTCTCTTTTTAAATTATATTGAAATCTCTCAAGTAAATCGTCTAAGCTCTCATCTTCTTTTTGCATCATTTTAAAAACCTCATCCTTATGATTAGTAGGCATACAATAGTCCAAATACCTATCCAAAAAGGTTTGTTTCATTTCATCCCAGGTCCTAATGGACTGAGTAAGTAACCCCATGAACCATTTCAAAGCTTGATCTTTTAATGTTGATGGGAACAATTTGAGTTTCTGAGTATCATCCAGATAGTCATAAGTTCGACACACAACTTCAAATTCAAACAAGAATGTTTCAGGGTCCTCAGTTCTTAATCCATGAAAATTTGGGAGAACGGATGGTGATATGTTTTTCATGGTGGCTCGGGAGTCCTCATCAACAATGGGAAACCCAAATGTGTTATCCCCATCTCTATTTCCTCCAATGGGACCTCTACCTCCTCCATTGTTATTGTTATTTCCTCCTCCTCCTCCTCTACCTCTACCTCCTCCTTCTTCTTCTGCCATGATGATTCTCCTAGGGATTTCAAAATCTTCTGGTTCTTCTACAAAGGGTGAATGAGAAGAGATTTCTCCTTCCTCTTCAGGTGAGTCTATTTCTTCAATTACAATTGGTTTTCTGGTAGGAGAAAGAGAAGAGTCTCTTCCTAGTTCAAACTCAATAGAAGGTATAGGAGAGTCAACTCTTGGCTCTTGAATTTCAGGACTAGGAGTTTCGGTTGGAGATAAGGGAGGTGTCTCTTGTCTATTTCTTGAAGCAGATGGACTTGTAAAAATTGAACTTCGAGCTCTAGCTAAAAACCTTCCCCTAGAATCTCTAGCTCTATGCATGTCATTTTTTATTTTATCTTCAAGTCAAGTTAATAGTTCTTTTTCTGATCTTCCAGTTCACTCTAGGTGCAAGAAGAGAGCATACTCAAGAGACTACTAAATTAATAACTTTCTCCTTTCTGATCCTCCAGATCATTCTAAAGTGCAAGAGGAGAGCATACTTAGATAGGCTATTAACTTCTTTCCTTGAATTTTTTTTTATATTTTTTTTCTTCTAAGAATATGGCTACTTAATTTCACTTCCCCGGCAACGGCGCCAAAATGTTTAGTCAATTTAGTGTTATCTAAATTGCTAGTATTTATTGTCAACCCGGGGCTCGTAAGCTGATGAAGTGAGGGTGTACTATATGTACTTAAGTAACCTCTTAGAGTTTTTCTTATCGTTGGGGGGTGTTGTTGTGGTTAATTATGTTCCTAAGATGGAGTGAGAATTTATAAACAAGTGAGTGATGGTGTGTGTGTAGAGTGAATTCTAAATGAGTGGAAGTGTGTGTGGAGTGATCTCTAACTAATTGCTTGAAAGGAAATGCTTGGAAAGAATAAATGAATTGAAATGACTTGAAATAAACTTGAAAGCAAATGACCACTACCAATGGCACTAGACACCGTTCAAGTTGCTGCTAATAAAAGAAAAGAGAATCACTTTTAAAACCCAAGAATAAAGATTATCTCTCTCTAACTCGATGCTTCAAAGCACATGTACTGTGTAAAGCACGGAAAGAAAGTAGCTTAAGTGGAATTTATAAAAGTGAGAAAAATATGCTTGAAAGACTAATGATAATAATTTGCTATTTCTAATTCTCTACTTTAGCCATATGTACTATGGAAAGCATGATTAGAAAGTAGTGAGGAAATAGTCTAGGAAGCACTTTAAAATCAAAACTTTTACTCTAAAGACTAGTGGTAATGATTTACTCTTTCTAACTCGATGCTTCAAAGCACATGTACTGTGTAAAGCACGGAAAGAAAGTAGCTTAAGAACAGTCCAAAAAGTACCCAAACAAGCTGCAAGTTAGTGATATTTTGATCTTAAAAGATAATAATTTATGATGAAGATCATTCATGTATGTTAACAGCTCTTTGAGAAATAAGATTAAAAACTAACTATAAAGACAAAGGCAGCACTTGAATTGTCAACTTCAAATACCATTAGCTGTAAAGCAAACACAACACATATAAAAATAAATCCCGGGCTAAAAGAAACCTGCAAAGAAATAACACTGATCAGCTGAAAAGAAAGGAAAACAAGTAAATGAAACTATACATGCTTAAGGAAATAAATAAGAAAATAATGAAATGCTGCACATGAAATACTTTACAAAGGCTGAGATGAGCAGGGGCCCTCTGTTCATTCAGCCACAAGAGAACTCAAAGATCTGGAAACTTCAAAACAGTGCTATATTGATTTCTCCATTTGCAAAAAGTTTACAAAATAGAGTGCTGGAATAGCACTAGAAAACAGAGTTCACAAAAGCTTCTAAATTCAACACAAGTGCAGCAAATTACAACTAATCCAAAAGTTCCTTGAGCGTACGCAGACGCATCAATTTATAGGAGTTTCTAAGATAGCCTACTCGTACAGCTAGTTAACAGAAAAACAATAAAACAGTATGCGTATTAAAGGTCCTTTGACACATCACGGCTGCGTGGACAAGTTTAGTGGTTCTGTCGACATGGATAATAAATCCTATGTTGGATTGCGTCCCCTGCCATCTGTAGAACATGGACAAATCACCATTTAAGGTGACGTGACCAAACAGCTTTCAAACACCGTTTAAACCACCTTGAGTTGACCGTGGCTTAACCAGCTTTGACCATGGGTAAAAATGACGTGGATGGCTGGAACAAAGGGACAGGAACCTCGAGCACACTGATACCTGAGTGCCCATGTGGCTCGTCTAGCAAACCGACACGTGGATCATAGTGTTTAACAAAAAGGCTGCAGGATCTTCAGATAGCTGCGGGATCATCAGATAGCTGCGGGATTCCTGCAAGTAAGTCAAAAACTAAACAAATAGTCATCCATTAGAAAAACTTGCTTGATCATGCTTATTGACACTGAATGTAATGATCTGAGAGGTTTTATGGTGAAAATGAGGCAAAAGTGAAGGAAAGATAAGGAAAAGTTGAGGAAAATGGTAGACAAATAGGTGTAGAATAGAGGTTCTACAGCATGTTCCAAGAAGCACTCCAAGATCTAAGAACAGAGATGAAAATGGAATTCAGCTACCAAAAAAGGAATATGGAAAGCCAGAAAGTGGAAATACTTGCATTAAAAAACAAATGTGTGCACTTAGAAGAAGCTGTGGCCTACATCAAAAACTCCACTCTGAGCCAGGAGGGAGAAAATTCAGTCTGTCAAGGCAAAAAACAAAATTCTTATCAGGAGCACTCAGTAAACCAACACTGAGCATCTTCAATACAACAAATAGATTTTAAGTAATATGCGTTGTAAATTTATCTTATTATTAGGCCAATATGTACGGTAGTATGCTAGAATAGTTATAGGTAGCAATAGAATTTTGGGACTCAAGCACAATATTAGGGACTGCGTTCCCACTTTTCTTCTACAGCTTGACTCCAACCTCCATCAAATGTAATAGGAGCATGCTCCTTTTCTCCTTTTGGAAATACAATCAATATCTGATCTTGTCAACAACAAAAAAATAGCACCATTAGTCTCTATAGGATATAATTCTGCCTTTAAATGCCAACATTTATAAGTTATTATTTCAATTGGAAACTTTGCATTAAAATGAACAATAGAAGTGCAACTATAATGGCAACAATGAACATTTGTTTGCTAAATAAAATCTTACGACGTTGTATAATAACATACCTGAAGCTACCTACACGAGGTTCATGTGACTCATTTTTTTGCACAAGAACCTTAACCATGGCTATAAGAGCACCTTGACGAACAAAATCTATCATTATTGATGTTAATGGTTCTAGCAGCAAAATGTCCTCACTTAATGTTGTGCCTGCCCAAGAGACCTACTACAAAGGCTGCTTCATATCTGACATGTGGATTATATGACTTAGACAATAAATAAACTATTTGGGGGTTTTGTTAAATTTGCAAAGTTTGATTTAGCACAAGCATAAAGGATAAATATAGGATACACTGACCCCGCTGATATTATTCTTAAAATATTGAGCCAAATGCTCCATCAAGATGTAGCACAAAAGTTATAACAAATCAAGCCTAAAAATTGATCTAATAATAAAAACATGGTACACTATAGGATAACATACAAACCTGCTCAAGTTCGGAGTATAAAACATTTCTAAGTGCTAGCACCACAATTGTTCTCACATCATCACTAACATTGGAAACAACAAAGTGCAACAAATGACGAATGGATTTGTAATTGGATGTGCTCCTATATGTAAGGGCCAAAGCATACATCCCGTAGCAGCCTCTTCTTCTCTTCCATAGATAGTTAATTCTATTTCAAGGGCCAAACCTTTGTACACAATTGTTTACAAACAAACATTAAAATATGGTCAAAAGTTTAAACTTCAGTAGAATTAGTCAAAGGAAAAATAAATGTTCGAATGGTTAACATGAAATACTTTTCAAAATTCAAAAGTAACCAACAATACTTAATAACATTTTCATGTTGAGTATCATGGGCACATGCAAGCATGTCACTCGCCTTTTCACTTGCAGTTCCAACCATAAGCAAGAACATACTTATGTTTGAAGCCTCTCCAACAATTTCACTATCTAAGTAAAGAACATCTTGACATCCTCATAAATCTCTTCACTGGTAGTTGCCAAAGAAACCAAACCCAGTGCCAAACATGCATCATGTTGAATTATCTTTTGCAATCACCACAAATTTGTTTTATGTGCTTTGAAAACAAATATTTGATTTGAACAAAACACTTTTTATTAAAGTTTTTACAAATCAAATGATACCAGTGGTTGAAAGTTAGGTGGACAATGGACACTCACTTCAACACTTGTACTATGCAATCTTTCATGAAGAAACTCTTTAATGGATTCCCCATGGTTTGCATAGATAAGCCTTAAATCATAAAAGGTTCCACCTTCCAAATATGGGCTTCCACTAGAAAGATAAGGAGCCATCAAAGATCTACCTTGTTGTAGGTAGCAATTACTTGCATTGCTTCCCTCTCCTTATCACTATATTTTGGGCCTTTCATGGGTTCTGTTTCACTAGAAATGTTTCCCTCATCCACAACAGTTTTATGATCTGTCACACATATCTCCTAGTGTTTCGATATCTATGAGGATAGATAATTTATTATCTATCTTATTCAATCTGGAACAAATATATACGTAGGTTTTCATGGCCCCGCATATGCTTCATTCGACATTGTCCATAGATTTTCTTTATATTGCATAACTTTTTTATTTTGAACAATAATGAAAGAGCATCCTGCGGGAGAATATTGTATATAAAAGTTTGAACTGTTCCTTTTTTGCCTGAAATAAAATATTTGAGGCAATAATTTGGCCTCACCAGAAGTTTTCAAGAACAGAACCTCGGATATGAAGCCTTCGATGAAAAGCAAGGGGAAAATTTTGCATCTTTCAAAGCTTTACATAGTTAAAAATCAAACAGAGAGAAAAGATACTATGCAGTTTACCTTGTAACAAAATGCTCAGAAGTGCCAATAACAAGGGCAAAATCCTTACAAGTCATTGCCTGTTCAACTAACACTTTTTCAAGATTTTTACCCTCGACAAACTTGATGTCCATTTGAATCTGTTAAAAAAGGAAAAATATATAGAAGATGATCCAAACATGATACTAACATTAAATCTTCAGTGTGTATCCTACATTTAATTTTAGTCTCTCTTTACGGTATGAGTACTAACTTGTTTGTGATTGCAGAGTTGCTTGAGCTCTCCAACTGCATTTTAAATTTATTTCTTTTGTTTCCAAACACATCTTTCTACCTGCTGAGGTTCAGAGTATAAAACAAATCTAAGTTCTAGCACCTCAGTTGTTCTCACATCATCATTAACATTGGAATAAACAAAGCATAACAAATGACGAATGGCTTTGTAATTGGATGTGCTCCTATATGTGTTAATTCTATGGAAGAGAATAAGAGGTTGCTACGCTTATAGAGAAAATAACTCATGATCAAGATCCAATTCTATTTTAAGGGCCAGACCTCTATACACAATTGTTTACAAACAAACATTAAAATCTGGTCGAAATTTTAAACTTCAATAGAATTAGTCAAAGGAAAAATAAATGTACGAATGGTTCACAAGAAATACTTTTCAAAATTCAAAAGTAACCAACAATACCTAATAATATTTTCATGTTGAGTATCATGTGCACATGCAAGCATGTCCCTCACCTTTTCACTCGTAGTTCCAACCATAAGCAAGCCCATACTTATGTATGAAGCCCCTACAACAATTGCACTATCTAAGTAAAGAATGTCTTGACATCCTCATAAATCTCTTCATCAACAGTTGCCAAAGAAACCAAAACCAACACCAAACATGCACCATGATGAATTATATTTTGAAATCACCACAAAATATGTGCTTTGAAACAAATATATGATTTGAACAAAACATTTTTCATTAAAGGTTCTATACATCAAATGATACCATTGGCTAAAATTTAGGTGGACACTAGACACTCACTTCAACACTTGTACTATGAAAGCCTTCACGAAGAAACTCTTTAATGGATTCGCCGTGGTTTGCATGGATAAGCCCTAAATCATACAAAGCTTCACCTTTTGAATATGGGCTTCCACCAGGAAGATAAGGAGCCATCAAAGATCTACCTTGTTGCAGGTGGCAACTACCTGCATTGCTTCCCCCTCCTTATCACTAGATTTTGGGCCTTTCATGGGTCCTGCTTCACCAAAAATGTTCACCTCATCCACAACAATTTTATGATCTGTCACACATATCTCCTACTACTTCGATATCTGTGAGGATATTAGTTACTAGCTATCTTATTTAGTCCGAAACAAATAAATACGTAGATTTTCATGGCCTAGCTAGTGACATTTTCGATATCTATGATGCCCCCAAGATATATAACCACCATGTTCAATATAAAATGAGGGTTCACTGTGCGCTCTCTCTACACTTGAGATTAGATGGAAAAAACAAAATGACTACCTTCAGAAGAAGATTGCTTTGCATCTTCTTCATTCAACGTTATCCATCCATTTTCTTTGTATTGCACAAATTTTTCATTTCAAAACCATAAGTAAGCCCATACTTATGTCTAAAGCCTATCCAACAATTTCACTATGTAAGTAAAGAACTTCTTGACATCCTCATAAATCTCTTCATCAACAGTTCCCAAAGCAACCAAACCCAGTGCCAAACATGCACCATGTTGAATTATCTTTTGTAATCACCACAAATTTGTTATATGTGCTTTGAAAACAAATATCTGATTTGAAAAAAACATTTTTCATTAAAGGTTCTATACATCAAATGATACCAGTGGTTGAAAGTTAGGTGGACAGTGGACACTCACTTCAACACTTGTACTATGCAAGCTTTCACAAAGAAACTCTTTAATGGCTTCACCATGGTTTGCATGGATAAGCCCTAAAGCATACAAAGCTCCACCTTCTGAATATGGGCGTTCACCTGGAAGATAAGGATCCATCAAATATCTAACTTGTTGCAGGTGGAAATTACTTTCATTGCTTCCTCCTCCTTATAACTAGATTTTGGGCCTTTCATGGGTCCTGCTTCACTAGAAATGTTTCCCTCATCCACATCCATTTTATGATCTGTCACACATATCTCCTAGTGTTTCGATATCTGTGAGGATAGATCACCTACTATCTATCTTATTCAGTCTGGAACAAATAAATACATAGCTTTTCATGGCCTAGCTAGTGACATTTTCGATATCTATGATGCCCCTATGGGAGAATTTTGTGCAAAATTGTTTAATCAATTCATTTTTCACCTGAAATAAAAATTTTGAGGCAATAATTTGGCCTCACCAAAAGTTTTCAAGAATGAGAACCTCGTATATGAAGCCTTCGGTGAAAAGCAAGGGGAAAAATTTGTCTCTTTCAAAGCTTTACATAGTTAAAAATCAAACAAAGAGCAAAGATACTAAGCAGTTTACCATGTAACAAAACGTTGGGATGTGCCAATAACAAGGGCGAAAGCCTTGCGAGGCATTGCCTATTCAACTAACACTTTTTTGGGATTTTTACCCCTAACAAACTTGATGTCCATTTGAATCTGTTTAAAAAATGCAAAAATACAGAAGATGATCCAGACATGATACTAACATTTAATATTCGGTGTGTATCCTGCATTTAATTTCAGTCTCTTTTTACAGTATGGGTACTAACCTGTTTGTGATTACAAAGTTGCTTGAGCTCTCCCAACTACGTTTTAAATTTATTTCTTTTGTTTCCAAACACACATATTTCTACCCGAGTTGTCTCATCTTCCTGGGATTTCTCAACTGTTTATTGCAAAAAGTACGCATCACACAAAATTTTGGAATATTTTTAAGAAGATATTTCATAACAGTAACATTATTACTTCAAAATGGATGTCTTCCAGTAGGTAGTGTCTTCTGAGATTTATTCTATTTGACATGAAATACATCTATGATGTATAATAAGAATTCAAAAGGCTAGAATACTAACACCGTTAGAACAACAGGCATCCGCAATAGACACTATGCCTCTATTCTGACCAATGTTTGCAGCAAAACTTTAGGGAGCCTCATAAAAGTAATGGAATTTTATTTCTATTATGGTAAGATTATAGGATAATTTCCTTGATGATTTGATTGTTCTTAGTTGAGAACCACAGATGAATGCCAAGCTAAAATTAGGATTTAAAGCACAAGAGGAGTGAAATTTTAAATGCTCACCATTTAGAAGAGATGAGGAAGGATCACATATGGTAAGAGCGATCATGGTATCTCCGGCTCGAGCCACAAAAATAATAGTCCACAACATTAAATACAATCCTTCTTGCGAAAGGAAACTTATCAATATCACTTATTGTCCACCTTTCGTCTGGCTCTGTTGTTACAGGGAAAAGTGTCTATACAAAACTTCTCTATCGCACTAAGGTGTGGTAGCTACCTTAGAAACAAACAAAGTATAGTCTACTTTCGTTTTCTTTTATGAAAGATAGATGAGAGAAGAATAAGGAGACCAACCTCTGTCTTGCGCTTGACTCCTTGTTCAGTTCCTCTCTCTTCTGATAGTCTTTTGCTACTTGCCTTCTCATATACCCAGCTTCACAGAGTACCTGTAGGATCACAACAGCATAAAACTATACAAGAACATAGATCTATTATCATAAACAATCTAGGGTCAGATGAAAATTGACCATACAAATTCACAAAACATAGATTACACAAGAGTATGGAAGAAAATTAGAATAGCTTTATTGATAATCAAGAAAAAGCCAAGAGAGTTACAACCAGCTGTTCCGACCCAGCATCATCCTCTTGGCAAGAAAGCCCTCTTTCACCTCATACAAAGCTTAGATCACCCAACACACACTGATGTTGCCTCAAGAAACTAACAACAATTCCTTACAAGATGCAAAATTCCAGCCTCTGGATCTCTGGGATGAGGGATCCATATATAGATATCTGTAAGGGGGATGAGTCAGCTTGTGTTTTGATTAGTGTCCTCCCTCTGATAGTTCTTGTTTCCACTTGGAGATTGCTGATCTCTTACTCATCCTTGGTCGAATTCAGAGAGGCAAGTGTCACAGGAGAAAGTTCTGGAAGATTCCATGCTTTTCCACCTTGCAGAATGACACTGCCATTTGTCTCTTCCCGCTCATCGCACCCCATAGAAGGGATTTTTGAAATGCAACACACCCACTGAGTGTACTTAGGTGAGATGCAATGCACCCTGGCCATGGAGCAAGTGCAATGATCTTGTTTTGACCAGTTCTGAGTAGTTTTTCATGGAGAACTTCTGGGAGAAGCTGTAATCAGTTGACCTTATTCCTTTAGGGGTTAGAACAACACTTTTAGGGACTTAGGAGCCCTTAGTTTATGGATATTTTATGCGTGGGGTTGCAGGGCCCAAAAATATCTATAACAGTTGCCCCCTAAAGCATGAGGTCGTTAATTCTTTTTTGATGTCGGGTGAAATGCTTTATAATGAGGATCTGAAGTTCTTTCAAGCTGAGAGGAGACCTGTAATAAGATATAGTACAATACATTATCTTCATAATATTTTCATGATCTAGCTGAGGCGGGCATTCCCATGCTCAGCATTATAAATTCATTTTCATGTACATAGGACAGACAATCGTCTGAGTGTAGACTGTTGATTCTGGTAGAGTCATCATCCCTTTGATTGGATGATTATTTGTGCGACAATGATGTACATTTGATGTCTTTATTTTCCTGAATATATATCGCAGCCCGGATGGATGAAACTAGATCAGGGGTCTTCAATCTCGTTCGATCTTCACTCAAAGTACAAGTGGATCCATGTGAGAGATGTTTTGGAGTCGAACATGGAAAGACATCGCCTGATTACCAGCCAATGATGTAAGCTGTTAACAGGTGCGAGAGGAATCACCGATAATGATAATGACCCTCAAGGTACTGCAGTACAATTCACGTGGTGTTAATAAAGGACTTGGCATCGAACACCACACAAAATCTTTTGGTCGAAGGCCATTGATGTAAACCTTTCGCCGGAAGTGAGAAACTTGCCATTGAGGCATGCAAGCTTCAAAGTACTGAAGGGGTGTTCCTAGATCGACTTCTTGGATAATGAGTTGATGTTGACAAGAAGTGATCTGTTGGGTCCCTATAATACTAGTGATTACCCCATTACTATTGTAGTTATACCCCTTATTTATATTGTTGTGCCCCTATTACCGCCATGTTGTTATTTCTGTGCCCCATAGAATCCCCCTATTGTTATTTTTGTGGCTTTATATTATTATTGTTAGGTCAGCTGGGTTATATTGTGACTCCTTAGACTCCTATATATAGAAAGGAGGTTTTGTCATTTGAATCATCCAAGAATTTTTCATTTATGTAATGTAAAGGAGGTTTCCCCCTCGAAGAGGCTGAATTCTAAGGCATTGCTCTATCTTTTCTATCTTTTCTTGAGCTGGTTTCATAACATTTGGTATCAGAGCTTTGGATTCTAGGGTTTCGCTGCTCCAAACAGGTCATCGTGGAATTTTCGCTATAACTTTTTTTTGTGACATTTCAGAAGTCGCAAAAAAAAAACATTTGAGAAGAAATCGCGCTGAACCTCAGGTCTGAATTTCAGAGCTTTTCACGCGATATTCGCGGAGATATGATCTAAGGAAGTTGGCCTTTTTGCAGACTCCTGAATTACATTCAAAACAGGTGACCTCGGGAAAATCGTCATAACTTTCTCTCTGGGGATCGGATTGAAATTTCGTCAGAAGTTACAGAAAGAGGACATAATGTAGTTTCTTGTATGCATTCTTCAGATCCAAAGGTTGAAACAGTGACTCATGGCATGTCGTACAAGTTCACTCTACATAACTAGTCTAGAAGCAAGTCACTGTGGGAGATTTCACATAACTCTTCCTCGGAGAATCCAATTTGGGTCAGACTTGTGGCATTGGAAAGAGGACATAGAAGGCTACTACAGGTCGCAATTTTAGAACTGGATGATCTGAAATAACAGAGATACATCAGATTCAATATCAGGCTTCTACAAAGTGAAAAAAGGTGTGTAGTTTTTTTTTTTAATTTTTGCGTAAGCTTGGTTTAACGGAATTCAAAGGGCATAGTAAAGCATTATTATCGGTCACTGATGCCTTGAAAGAAAATGCAAACACCTAATAAGGAACCTGAAAGCTCTAGCATGACTCATGAAGAAGAGGAAGAAATGCTACATGATATATCAAAATTACAAGAACAAGTGCAACAAATGTCACGCTCACAAAAGCTAACAGAAGCTAAGATAAATGGCGTGGAATCTAAGATAAAGGGCATGGAAGCTAAGATGGATGATTCGAAGACAGAACTGAAGAGAGACATGGATGAATTGAAGATAAATATGAATAAGTTGCTACAAGAAATGGGCACTAAGGGTGAAAGGGTACTAAAGAAAACTCATGATGAGAATAAAAGAAATGTTAATCATGATTCCATAGACGCTAATGTTGGATCGAAGACTCACCATATTCCAAAAATCGATATGAGGAAGTTTGATGGCAAGGATCCTGCCACATGGATATTACAGATGGAGCAATTCTTCGATCTCAATAATGTGCAAAACACACAAAAGGTACGTATGGAAACTTTATATTTGGAACCAAATCAGTTTGTATGGTATCAATGGCTTTGCTCTCGTAAACAATTTATCACTTGGGCAATTTTTACGGAAGAATTGATAGCACATTATGAGGATACAAAAAGCAACACTTTTTTTAGCCAATTGATAAGTCTCAAACAAAAGGGTTCAATAATGGAGCACATTGAGGAGTTCCAAAAATTGAACATAAGGGTAAAAGATATTCCAGAAGAGCATAGGATTGATGTGTTCATAGGGTCTTTAAAGGATAATATCCAACATGATGGTCGCCTTTGGGAACCTGATTCATTAGAGAAGGCATTCAGGTTAGCAAGAAAAATGGAAAGCAAAATTATGGCAACCAGGAAGCATACCACTCACAACTATAAAGACGGAAGTGTTGTTGCCCCTAGTCTTCCACAACCTATAAGGTTGACACCACAACAATTGGAAGAAAAAAGAGCAAAAGGGCTTTGTTATAGTTGTGATAGCAAATACACTAAAGGCCATAAGTGTGCTGAGAAGAAATTATTCTACATAGATTATGAAGATGAAGAAGAAAAGTAGCAAGAAAGGTCAAAAGAAGAGGATATACTCCAGGAACAAAGCCTAGATGAAGAACAAATAAATCCAACCATATCTTGTAATGCATTAGCAGGAATTACCACTCCTCAAACCATCAAGATAGAAGGACAAATCAAGAAGAGAAAGGTAATAGTGTTTATTGATCTAGAAAGCACACACAATTTTATTCATTGCAGGGTAGCAAAAGAATTGAATTGCTTCCTATATCCAGCACCAGAGTGTCAAGTGATGATTGCAAATGGAGGAACAATAAATTGCTCTGGAAGGTGCCATAATATCAAGCTATCCATGGTAGAATATGTATTGACTAGCCCAATGCTTTCCATTCCAATGGGAGGTGCTGATGTTGTACTAGGAGTCTAATGGCTACAATCCTTGGGTACAATAGATTTTAATTTTCAAGAACTTTTCATCAAATTTTCTACAGAAGGAAAGGAATTTGAATTAAGGGGTATTGCAGGGAAACCAGGAAAGATAATCAGCTCTAATGGTATGACAAAGCTTCTAAAAAAGGAGCAAAGAGGTGTAATTGCACAATTATGTTCGCTAGATGTTTCCACATTGGAATCATCTATTTCTCCAAATCTCCAAAAAGTTCTGGACAATCATTCCAAGGTATTTGAGACTCCCAAAGGTCTCCAACCTATGCGTGATCATGATCATGCTATTCATCTGATTCCAGGAAGTGTTCCTCCAAACATCAGGCCGTACAGATATCCCTATGTCCAAAAAAGTGAAATTGAACGTATGGTTGCAGAAATGCTAGAGGCGGGTATAATTCAACCAAGTCAAAGTTCTTTCTCTGCTCCAGTAGTATTGGTGCACAAGAAGGATGGATCATGGTGCATGTGTCCGGATTATAGGGAGCTCAACAAGCTCACTATTAAAGATAAGTTCCCCATTCCTGTCATTGATGAATTACTGGATGAATTGCATGGATCAATTTACTTCACCAAGTTGGATCTTCGTTCGGGATATCATCAAATCAGAATGAAGATTGAAGACATTCCGAAAACGGCATTTAGAACTCATGAGGGTCATTATGAATTTTTGGTCATGCCTTTTGGCCTTACCAATGCACCTTCAACATTTCAAGGTTTGATGAATTCAATTTTCAAACCATTCCTTAGAAAATTTGTGTTAGTATTTTTTGATGATATACTAATCTACAACAAGTCTTGGAAGGATCATGTTGAACATGTTGACAAGGTGCTACAACTATTGGAGGAGAAACAATTATATGCAAAAAGATCCAAATGTTTCTTTGGAGTCCAGGAGGTGGAATATTTGGGTCATATTGTATCTCATGAAGGAGTTAAGGTAGACCCTAGCAAAATTAAAGCCCTTAAGGAATGGAAAATCCCCACATCCATAAAGCATCTGCGAGAATTTCTTTGGTTGACAGGGTATTATCGCAAATTTGTTAAGAATCATGGGAGAATAGCATCACCTCTAACAACATTATTGAAGAAAGATGCATTTTCATGGACTCCGGAAGCAACAAAGGCCTTTGAACATCTTAAAGAGGCAATGTGCCAAGCACCGGTCTTAGCTACACCGGACTTCACAAAAACCTTTATTGTGGAATGTGATGCTTCAGGAAATGGAATTGGTGTTGTTCTAATGCAAGATGAAAGACCCATTTCTTTTGAAAGTCGTCCAATCAAGGGAAAGTTTTTAAGCAAAGCTATTTATGAGAAGGAAATGATGGCAATACTCCATGCACTTAAGAAATGGCGACCCTACCTAATGGGAAGACACTTCAAGGTAAAAACGGATCATGATAGCCTTAAATACTTTTTAGAAAAAAGATTATCCTCTGAAGAGCAACAAAAGTGGGTCACAAAGATGTTGGGTTATGACTTTGAAATCATCTACAAAAAAGGAAGCAAAATGTGGTGGCAGATGCACTCTCAAGAAAGGATGAGGATGTGGAAGCATTGTTGTGCGCCATTTCTATTATCCAACCAGATTGGATAAACGAAGCAAGGGAGGAATGGAAGAATGATGAAGAAGTGTGGGCACTTGTTCAAAAGCTACAACAAGATTCCAGTACGTCTGATACATTTAGCTGGCAAAATGATTCGTTATGGTACAAAGATCGCTTATACCTCTATAAGAATTCCCAGCTAAAACAAAATATTCTTATGGAATCGCACACTTCTCCCTTAGGAGGGCACTCAGGATTTTTAAAAACTTACCACAGGGTTAAGAAGGAATTTTTTTGGGATGGCCTTAAATCAGATATTCAAAAGTTTGTGGCGGAATGTTTGGTTTGCCAACAAAATAAAGTTGAAATAATTAAGACACCGGGTCTATTACAACCTTTATCCATTCCAAGCCAACGTTGGGAGGAGGTTTCAATGGATTTTATCACAGGTTTACGCAAG
Source organism: Pinus tabuliformis (assembly GCA_031772625.1). NCBI lineage: Eukaryota > Viridiplantae > Streptophyta > Pinopsida > Pinales > Pinaceae > Pinus > Pinus tabuliformis. The sequence goes on along the minus strand of CM062807.1, from coordinate 1,078,019,216 downwards.
TCTGAGGGAAAGAGTGTAATCATGGTGGTAGTTCAAAGACTTACCAAGTATGCACACTTTTGTGCATTATCACATCCATTTAAATCTAGTACAATTTCTACTGCATTTATGGAAACAATTCAAAAGCTACATGGAAACCCAAAGATTATTGTAAGTGACAGAGATCCCATTTTCACTGAAAATTTTTGGACATAATTATTTTCTTGTGTTGGTACTCGGTTAGCTCATAGCTCATCTTATCATCCTCAATCTGATGGGAAAACTGAGATAGTAAACAAATGTTTGGAAGGATATCTTCGTTGCTTTGTATTTGATAAATAGACACAATGGGTCAAATGGTTGCCTCTGGCTGAATGGTTGTATAACACTTCCTTCCATACAGCAACAAAAATGACCCCATTTATGGCACTTTATGGGTATCAACCACCATCCATCACATCATATTTAAGAGAAAATTCTAAGGTTCAGGCAGTGGAACATCACATCGAACATCAACAACAAGTCCTCCAACTCTTAAAGGATAACCTCGTGTTGGCACAAAATAGAATGAAACAACAGGCATATCAACATCGCAGTGAAAGAAGTTTTGATGTAGGTGATTGGGTATTCCTATGACTACAACCATATAAGCAAATGTCCCTAAAGCAAGCTAAAAAGGATAATAAATTATCACCAAAGTTTTATGGTCTGTACAAGGTGTTGCAAAAGATTGGTACTATGGCATACAAATTGGAGCTTCCTGCAGCTTCTCGATTGCACCTAGTTTTCCATGTTTCATGTTTAAAGAAGGTTATAGGCGATAAGCTCCCAGTTCAAACAATATTGCCAGAACTTGACGAGGAAGGAAAAATTATATTGGAACCAGAAGCAGTCACAGGATCAAGAACTCGACAGCTACGAAATCGATCAATTTCAGAATATCTTATCAAGTGGAAGAACTTATCCGCTGAAGATTCCACATGGGAGGATGAGAATTTTATGCAGAAGTATCCAGAACTACTCGAGCATTGAGGACAACACTTTTTTGAAGGAGAGGGGCACGTTGGGTCCCTATAATACTAGTGATTACCCCATTACTATTGTAGTTATACCCCTTATTTATATTGTTGTGCCCCTATTACCCCCATGTTGTTATTTTTGTGGCTTTATATTATTATTGTTAGGTCAGCTGGGTTATATTGTGACTCCTTAGACTCCTATATATAGAAAGGAGGTTTTGTCATTTGAATCATCCAAGAATTGTTCATTTATGTAATGTAAAGGAGGTTTCCCCCTCGAAGAGGTTGAATTATAAGGCGTTGCTCTATATTTTCTATCTTTTCTTGAGCTGGTTTCATAACATGATCTGTCATAGGAGGGCCTTAATGAATCCCACATCAATGACACAAAATGGAGCAAATGATTTTAATGGAGGTGAAAGATAGTCTGGTGATATAAGGTTCAGGGTGGCGGTCATGAAAGAATGAAGCGTAAATGTATTGCAGTGTGAGACACGGGTGAATTCTCTGAATGACTTCTCTTGAACATATCGGCGACACTGACATGATGGATTGGTAGCATTAACCCCAAATGTGGATGGTGTGATGTGACCGGTGAATGAAACAACCCAACCCGACATGGATGCGGAGTGAAAGTGTCATGTTCAAGAGCGACTTGCTACCAACAAAGTTTCTTCAAGTTTTCTTCCCAATTTTTCCCCAGTCATTGCTGACCAGTACCTCTTTATTTTTGTCAAGCTTGAGGAGGATAACATATGCTTGTTCTATAATTTGCCCTTCGGGCAAACCCATCGCTATGTTTTAATGAGCCTAGCGATAGTAAAACTCGTTCTTGTCTGCCATGGACAAGTTTGTCGCTATTATGTTTTTTAACGAGTTTAACGACAAAGATAACTCGGTCCTTTTCAATTTTAAGGAGTCTGAAAAGGAATGTAAAGGAAACTCCAAAATTCCTTTTTCATCATCTAATCCCTTAAGTCCAAAAAAGTATAAAACAATACAAAAGGGATGAAATTTTGATACTTTTAACGAGCCGAACAAAACAAGCGCTCGATCTTTTTGTGTAATAATCCCTCAGGTCCAAAAAGACTAAAATCTAAAGGAGGGATAGCACTTCCGACCGTTTTAACGAGCTGGAGAGGCCAATGGCTCGGCAATCTTTTCATATTTTATGAGTCAGTTGAAAAGAGCTTAAAGAAGACTCGTCTTTTGAGGAACGAGTGATAAAATGGGTAGTAGCTGATTCCAGGTAAGGTTTGGAATTTTCCAATCACAACAGTGTTAAAAGGATGGCTAACATGATCACTCTTCGCAGCTGTTCCTCAAAATGGGTAAACAATCAAATGGAGGTGAATGATCGGCCAATGGAAAAGTGGAGGTGACGGTGCAAACACGACCAAGGCTTTAAAGGCTGAAGTATTACATTCACGATGGTTATTTACCGGAAATTGGTTCATTTTTTAATGAGCTTAAACTCTGGAGGAACATGTGCTCATTTCTTATGTTTATTTTTTAACGAGCATGAAGTCCGCGTTAAAACTACTCGATCAATGGTCGTTTTTTTTATTTTACCATAAATAGCTTTGTTCTTTCAAAGATCGTACTACATGTTCAATTGCTTCATCAAACTAGTTATAAATGAACAATATATGTTTAGAAAATGAGTTAGGACACTAATATTTTACTCGAAATACGTAAAAGTAATTTAAAAGTGTTTTTTACCTCTCATTTTACCATTTCATTTGAACTTTGGCTTGTTGGAGCTTTGGAGGTGCTTTCCCCCTTGATTTTCATCAGCTGATTCCGGGAGATCCTGTGGACGATTTTTGGCGCCGTCTGGACCAGGTAGGAGCTAAACCTTAGCTCTTTCATTTCATCCTTTCCATTTTGCATTCTGTGCCTGTTTTCTGGTTTTTCTGAGCCCCTGGGGTTTGAAAAACATGCCCTGGCTCCAGCGCACCCTTCATGTATCGAAAGGTGCGCTGGATGTCAGTCAATACACTAGCCAACTGACATTCAACGCACCTAGAACACCACTGTAGGTGCGATGAGCGCAAGGAAGAAACTTTATGCACAATTTTCAATGGAAATTTTTGCCTGTTTCTCACCAAATCAGGATCTAACTCTTCTCTTGTTTGTTTTCAGAGATTCATTGGAGCAAGATGACCATTACATGGCGAGAACGTGAGCACGAAGAAGATGATATGCTTGCCTTACATGATCCAGTCACCGTGAATGCATTACAGAACTGTGGCCTTTTGAAGTTTTTCCGCATCTCTAGCATGAGACAACAAATCAACTTGCTGCAGTATTTGCTTGATGCTTGGGATCCTACTAGCCAGGCATTCCAGATTAGGGGCAAATCCATCCTCTTAACTGTAGTGGACATCTATTTTTTGACCAGCTTATCGAGGCGGGGTGCCCCCATCTCCTTATCAGGTTCAGCCCACGGAGGTGAATCTGTGAGAGATTATGTTCGTAGGTATTGCAGAGAGGGATCTCAGCCGAGTAAAGACAACAAGATCATCATCCGAGATGTCACTGACAGGTCCTTGAGGACCATTCTGTTCACTTTTGGTAGGATGGCTGGTGGAGCGGCCCTTCATGTGGCTAACCGATCTTATATGTAGTATGCCCTGGAATGTCTTGAACTGAAGGTGTTCAACTGGTGTGACGCAGTACTCCTTGTGATGAAAGAACAGTTGACCAAGGTGAAAAGCGGGAGGTTGAAGAACTTTGGATATGGTTCTATTTTGACTGCCTTTGCCTTGGAAAAGATACCATTGATGCAGCCGCAGTATATTGCACTTGGTTTACCTCTACCGACTGAACCACGTATGCAGAGATGGGTTGACCATATGTCTAGGCATGCTGGTCAGTCTCGGATTTCCTTTTCTGATACCTTCTTCGGGTGGTTTGATCGTCAGGAGATGGTTTATTCTGAGTATCCATATGCTGGTATGGACTTCTGGGGTGACCCAGATTTGGTACTGCCAGCTGGCGAACAGTGGGGTGCCATTGGTAAATTCCTTGACCATATTCCTATTTATTGTTTCTCTTTTGTAATGTCCTTGCGCTTAATTCTATCAATACAAATCATAACTCATGTGTTCGTGCAGATGTTGGTCCCGTTCGGCCAGTAGTACACCTGAGAGTGCTAGCTGCCGCCCCTGTAGGAGAGGCTGTTGGAAGGGCCATCCTTCGCGACCTTGATGTGGCCGAGACTCTTTCAACATTACAGGATCAGGTCGAGGGCCTCACTCTCAGTATTCCAGAAGTGAGGATTGACGAGCTGCCTTTGAGGTTGCAGCGACATATTACTGGTGTGCCAAGTCGATGGACTAGGCTTCTATGCATGATTGCGCAGGCGGTGACTTGTTATCACGAGCATCATTAGACTAGGGTGCCCCCTAGCGTTTTTATTTTTGGGTCATTTGACCGATTTTGTCTTGGTTACAGAACATTATGTGTAAATTATAAACAGTTATATATATTTTTGATTTTCAGAGTTTTATTTTGGTTAAGTGCTATGATCCAAATGCAAATATTGATGAAATGCTTCTTTTATAAATTGTGCAAATGTCTATCTAACACATAATTTGCCAATGAGTCAGTTAATGTGTTTAAGTTTATGGAAATATGTTGATATTGAATAAAATCAAATTGCCTTTCCAAAATTTTGACCCTTAGGAACATGCGATAAATAGCTGGATTTCAGACAGAGTAAATACCATTGAGTTGTAGTATGACGAGTTGTGAGTCTAGCCTAACAATCAGTCGGCGTATTCCATGTGTGATGGCATCAGAGAGAAGTTCTATCAACGTGCTATACTCAGCGATGTTATTCGTTGATTGACCAATACATACCCCTCTGAAACTTACTAACCCGCCACTTGGATAAAAAATGGCCCAGGTCGTAGAAGATAGGTTCCACGAACTATGACTTGCTCCGTCGGCATATCCAACCCATGACTCCAATAGGTTCGACATCTACAATAAATGTAAAAGTGGATTACTTGACCAAAACAAATACTTTAGCGAAAATAAAAATGTAACAAAAGCAGATAGGTTACTATACTGAATCACGCATAGTAACGCTTAAGGTACAACCCATTACGAGGTTGCACCAGTGGAATCCGATCGTAATCCATTAACTCGTAGGCTCCTTTTGCTAACACTCACTTAACAATATAGGGGCCCATCCATAAAGATTTGAATTTACCTGCTCCCAATTTATCGGATTCTTGGTCATAAAGTAAGACCAAGTCACCTTCTGAGAAGACACGGGGTTTGACATTCTTGTCGAACTGTGCCTTGACTCGTTTCTTATGGGCTTCGTTAGCCAAAGCGGCATCACGACAGGTTTCATCCAATTGGATTAATTCCAAGAAACGAGCCTCCTCTTCAGAAGTTCTGGGGAGAAGGTCGATTGTGAGTTTGAGGGACGAGATTTCACACTGAATTGGTAAGATTGCTTCTAGGCCATACACCAGTTGGAAAGGTGTAAACCCGGTTGCATTCCTTACCGATGTTCGGTATGGCCACGAGGCTGAGTACAGGATCAGGTGCCAACTTCTTTTGTGAACTCCAATCATCCTTTGCAGCATGCGTTTCAGGACTTTGTTGATCGCTTCAACTTGTCCGTTAGCTTTCGGGTAATATGGAGTAGAGCTGTCATGTGACAACCCTAATTTGGCAGCTAATTCGACCATCATGTGATTGCGCAAAAGCGATCCATGATCTGTGACTATAGCCTGCGGGACGCAAAATCTGGCGATTACATGATTGAAAAAGAAAAGGGCACCTGTTTCACCAGTGTTATCTAATGTAGGCATCGCCTCGGCCCATTTGGTAAAATAGTCAACTGCGACTATGATATACCCATGCCCCCCGGTCGAGGTGGGGTTACATGTCATGAAATCAATGCCCCATTTGGCGAATGGCCCGACAGCAACTATTGGCTGCAGAGTTGTGGGTGGTCTTCTGGTTTTGCTACTAAAAATTTGACAGGAATGGCAACTTCTGACTGCGATTATGCAATCTTTAAACATTGTTGGCCAGAAGTATCCTGTTCGTAAAATTTTTTGCTCTGTAGCATAACCTGATTGATGCCCCCCACACGCGCCTGAATGACAATCAATCAAGACTTTTTTGGCCTCCTCATGAGTGAGGCACCTCTTCAGAATGGTATCGACACCACGGCGGTAAAGTGTATCACTGACGATCATGTAGTCTTTTGATTGGTATCGAATACGTTTTTGTTTAGATCGTGAGGTATTAGGCCTATATTTTTGGGTTTGGAGATAGATTATTATATCTCCATACCACGGATTTCTTGAAGATATCAGAAACAAAGATTCATCCACGATTGTTTCTTTGGATGTGTCATCGTTGGACGATGATGGGAGATCGCATAATAATTCTGCGAAAACAAGGGCTTTCTTTGATTTGGATTTTACAAGTTCCATATCAAACTCTTGTAGAATCGCTATCCATTTTAAATATTTTCCCCCCAGCAATTGTCGCGACAATATATAAGTCATGGGGTTGCAATCTGACAGAATGGTAGTTTTTCGAAAGAGGACATAGTGTCGAAATCTCTGTATCGCTTGAACAGCTGCTAACGCTAGCTTTTCAACATAAGAATATTTGCTTTCTGTATCGTTGAAGTACTTACTCAAATAATGTATAGGATGTTCAATTCCATTGTCTTCTTGACCTAAAACCATTGTGATGGTCGTATTCGCTGCAGCCAGATACAGGTTAAAGTCTTTCAGATAATCGGCAGTGTACATTAATGATGCTTTCATTAGAGATTCTTTCAAAGCATCAAAGGAAGCTTGCACAACCTGATCCCAGGCGAAGGGTACTTCCTTTTTCAATAGACGTGTATAACCTTTAGCAAGTTTGGCGTAATTTGGAATGAACCTCCTCAGAAAGTTTGCTTTCCCTTGGAGTTTCTGAATCTGAAGAAAATTCGAAGGTGGAGGCAAATTTATGATTGCCTAAACCTTACATGGGTCGAGACGAATCCCGTCCTTTGAGACTACAAAGCCAAGTAAACGACCAGAGCTAACACAGAACACACATTTGTGTGGATTGAGTTGTATCTTGTAGTGTCGGCAACATAGAAATATCGCTCTTAAATGCTGCGGATGATCAGTCCGTTTTCGTGAATGAGCCGGAAGGTCGTCGAGATATGGTTGAACGATGTTTTTGATGTCATGGAAGGCATAGTTCATTGCCCTCTGAAATGTCACCCCTGCGTTCTTTAAACCAAAGGGTAATTTCCGATATGCGAATGTGCCCCACGGACAAATAAATGCAGTCTTTGACTGGTCCTGTAGGCAGATATTTATTTGATTATACTCAGAGAATCCATCCATAAATGAAAATATTTCACATCCGGCGCATTCATCAATTATCTGGTCGATAAAGGGTGTAGGGTAGTTGTCTTTTGGACAAGCTTGATTTACATCCCTATAATCGACACACACACTCTAATCGTCCCTTGCTATTTCATTACAGGAACAATGTTCGATACCCAATCGGTTAGAGGAACCGGGTAAATGAAACCAGCATGGAGAAATTTTTCAACTTCTGCCTTAATGGTAGTGGCTTTCTTAGGGTGCACCTGCCTTAACCATTGTCGTATTGGTTTGACATCTGGATACATCTTAATTTCGTGTTCAAAGATACTCGAGTCAATGCCTGGAATTTCATTTATGACCAGGCAAAGACATCTTTGAATTTGCGAAAAAAAGCGTTATATATTTCCAGTTCTTAAGGAGAACAACATTTGCCAACATAAATATTCTCTACAACATCCATTTTGGTCGAGATATTTATGGCGATAGTCTCTTCAATGTTGGACAAGTTTCGCTCGGAATCCACCGTGTTTACAGTATTTGATAGGAAATAAAAAACTGAGGGATGATGAAGGTCATCAGGAATATTTTCTTCACAATCCGAAAGAAGGGAACGATGGTGGTGATCTCCCCATGGTGCCCCTTCAATCAACATTGATTGAACAATTCCTTCGTTGGTGCAATGCACTCGCGACCAAGGATCTAAAGGGGTGCCATATTCCTTAGACCTATCTATCCAAATGCTTGATGAGCGTTGTTTTTGGTTTGCCTTCCATGCTAGAAACATTGATTGCTGCAATATCTCTATTGGGCTTGGAGGCAATACCCGCGTATGATCCATGTTCATATAATTTTCTGAGATATTTTGAATCGAAGATATCATATTCCAGGTTCCTACAGATGCAACTTCCACCAAATTGATTGGAGGCGGGAGGGCGAAAGTACCCATTAATACAGGGTCTTTTAGTAGGCCTACTCCGATATTTTGAAGCGAATGGGTGCTTCCATGGATCATCAGAATGCTTCCCGTAACTTGGGAACCATTGGGGAGGAAAGTTTGTTGATCGACGATTGTAATTCCTCCTTGAAAAGGAAATGCAATCTTCCTAAAATAGGTCGAAACAACAACAGCCATAGCATATATCCATGGTCTTCCCAGTAGGATGTTGTAGTCGAGGTTTCCGTCGCTTATTTCAACATCTATTTCTACCGTTTTCCCCCCTAGTTCAACCTTCAAGTTACTTAGAATACCATATGGGGTATATGTTCGTCCATAGAATGCTTTTAATGCCGTCGATGATCTCGACAAGGTTGGAGATCCTAAATTTTTCTAGCAACTCATCGACATAATACATGTGGATGCTCCCTCGTCAATAATTGTTCGGTGAACAGTTTTGTTGAGGGCTTTCACTTGAATGAGGAAAGCTAGTTGAGCTGGTAATTGTGTATCGTATCCTTTATGATCAAAGGACACAAGATTAGAATCCTTTGGCTCTATCCCACCGATCGCTGATAATAAAGTTTGCTTTTGAGATGGGCAATTTTGCAGTACCTCAAGTGTCGACATAGCGGATGGCGATTGGGCCAAATCTTCCACTATATTATAATGTTGTGCTGCTCTGGCACGAGGATTAAATGTCGATTTGTGTACCACTCCATTTGGCGGTTTTATTGTCATTCAGGAATGACGGGTGGCGCAACTTCTGCCGAAGTTGTTGTCGAACTACTAGGTTGATCTTTATCCTTGTTGTTCGACAGCTGTGGATTTCCATAATCTTTGTTCCTTGTCGATATCAAAGCGTCATTTTGTTGTTTCGAAATCGACAACATTAGCACTTGGGACGGGGAAGTATTTTCATTAGCAACTAGATTTGTTCCTGGGTTCGGAAATGAATCAGTTAATACTGCTGAGGTCTTTGAATTCTTGAAGAATTTTTAAGCTCAGGTCTGTGTGGACAATCTAGTGTCCGATGATCCTCATCACATATCATGCATGGATATTTTTGTTTCCTATTTCCAGGCGGGTTTGCAGAAGATTTTTCAAGTGATGATGATCCATGTTTCTTCTTCTTCCCTTTGTTGTTCTTCTTGCCTCCTGGTTGCTTTGTTTCTTTGCCTTTATTTATCAAGACGACATTTACTTCCGAGGCAAGAAGTTCCTCATTTGCATTTTGACTGGAATTCTTACAGGCTTTTTTAGATGTAGCCCTTATCGATTTCGTGTCTGTCGTGCCAATCACGCCATCGTCGGCATGAGAGTCATTGTTCGATTTAGGAGCAGGGAGGACCGAGAATTCCGGTTTGGGAGCGTCAAGTATTTTATCGTAGAGCATGCCAGACTGAGTATAAATCAAGTCTAAATATTGCGCACGAGCAATAACCTACTCTTCGGTGACGACTCCCCCTTTTGCCACATCTTCTGTGATGGAAGGTAACAAAGACTTAATAAACCATTCAGCTAAAAGCTGATCAGGAACATATGTCTTTAACATTCTATGACGACGTCGCCACTCATGAACATGATCAGATATGTGAGTGGTCGTTGTTTGTTTGAAATTGGTAAGAAGTTTTGTTCCTGTTTCGTACCTTATTGGTAACTGAAAATGGGTTAAAAAGGTTGTGGCTAGGGTACTGAAGTTGTCAAATGAAGCTCTGGGCAATTCGATATACCATTTTGTTGCCGGACCAGTTAATGTCCTCTGAAAAAGGCGAAGCCATATCGAATTATCGTTCAGGGTGTTTGATGAACACCACAGATGAAAAGTCATCACATGATTCGATGGATCTTCACCCGGATTTCCATTAAATTTAGGAATATCTGACGGAAGTTTATGCGGAATCGCGGGCCACCAAGGGGCGTAAGCGATTGGATCGTTTGTTAACCGATTTAGATCCGGTAACTCTAAAGTTGCCACGAAGGGTAACTGTTGATTCAGGTTAGGCGAAGCATACCCAAGATAAGATGGAATCGCTTGAGCAGTTGGTCTTTTCATACCAGCATAATGCATTTGATGTTGGTAACTTTGGTAAGGTTGGTGGGCATAACCATTGTAGAATGGTTGGTTTTGGCCGTTTTGAATATACGGCTGCCCACTATTTGCAAAGATTTGTTGCTCAGATCCTTGGTATACTTGTTGGAATTGCGGTTGTTGGTATTGCACCATCCATGGTTGGGACGCCATGTGTTGTTGTCCGATACTAACTGTTTGACCAAGATGAGGGGTAATTGTACCCGTTTGGGCCTGTGTCATTCCACCAGTCAGCGATTGTAGTTGAGTTGCAGGGGCAAGAGGCTGTTGCATTACAACTTGAGGAACCTGAGGTTGACATACAACGGGCAGCGCTTGTACTTGTGACACTGCCACAATAGATGGCGTAGTTGGTATATTTGACATAGGTAAACATTGTTGCATTGAATATAAAACTCTTGGTTGTTGAGGTAGTATTGGTACCCAACCGCTAGATGTAATTCCAGCATTACCTGAATTTTGTTGTGAACTCACGTATGACTGTCCTCCTGAAGGAGACAATGAAAGGGCATACTGGCCCCCATACGGCGGTAGTCTGGTACTTAAAGGAATGATTTTCCCTTGAGGACTAGACTGCCCAAATTGATATCCTGAAAGATCAATTTGTTGAGACCCAACATAAGAGTTTCCGGATGAACAAACAGGAACAGACCATATTGTCGAAACAGCCCCTGAGTAGGCTCCTTCTAGCGATTGAGCACTAGTTGGGGCAGATGGTATGCCGACGAACATTGTTGGAGTGACAGCAGGAGGCCCTGCTGTCGCCATGTCGGATGACACAGTCCTAGATGTCGACGGTTGTTCAGACATTTCTAGTCTATCCAAAAGATTACCTAGCGATTCTACAGGAGCTTCCGATGGTGGTAGACTAATTTCTGATGAAGAAGGGTACAGAGTGATCTCGACTCCAAATTGCGATGGAGTACTAGATGGAAGATCCTCTACGATCTCTTCTATAGCAATCAAACTAGGTGGAAGAGGTAGACCGTCAGGTCCGTAAAATATTTCTGGTGCCGAAGAAGGTATGGAATCTGCAGCGACAGATGTTTGGGGAATGACACTCTCTGAACTGGTTGTAGATGAAACTGGTTCAGTATCACAAGTGTTTACCCTCAGACTAGGATCAGTATTATTGTCCTTCGGTGGTTGTTGAACTTCTTCTGTAAATGCAGGGATACTAGAAATTTTTGGAGTAACCGGAGTCTCTGATGTCGTTGGAACAATTTTTCTAACTTTACTAGGAGATTTGGAACGGTTAAACAAGTTCTCTTTGTCCGCAATAGTTTCGATTCCGGTGACAAAGACGGTTGACTCGTAAGCCTCCGCAAACGATGGGGTTTCAATTGACTTTCTTCCACAATTGCGGATTACTCGATCAACTAAAAATCAAAGGGGAAGAATATTTCCGAATTAAATGAATTTTAGACGCTTTGACACAACTTGTTTTTTCAATTTTAAAGAGTCAAGAAAAAACAAAAGATGACTCTAGTCTCCTTCGATTTTTAATGAGCCTGAAGTGACAAGCGCTCAGATGGACCTTTTCCATTAAAGAGTCTGAAAAGGAGCGAAAGGGACTGCTTTGGAAATCTAGGTAGAGGGTTTACCAAACCAATCGCAAAACTGCAGAATACTTTTTACGGTACGGCAGTCAATCTTCCCGAATGCTGTGTTCAGTGCATTGCAATCGATAGGGCGGCAGACACAGCTTCCTATGGATAAAGGATAAAGCCTATAGTGGTCTCCCAAAATATACTCGACGGTACGTGGGAGCACAAGTCCGTATTGGCACTTGTCGTATCAAAGTGGAGGAATCACTCAACCAACAGTGAAAGCGACAGTTACCACATTTTACGACACCGGAACACGTCTCTATCCTAGACTTCTAGATGTTGCGTTAGGTTCCAAAGCGTTGTTAGATTCATTCAATTTATTTTAGAGTTGATCTTGTTTAAGAAATTTGTCTTTCAGGGTCACCGCGTGATGTATATACACAATTCCTAAAATTCAATCTAAGATGATAAACAAACGTTTTATCTTCTTTATGCCATGAAAATCCTAGCTACTAGGGAAAGATAGACAGTTTTCTTTCAACAAAGAGCAAAGAACATATACTATATGCACCGTCCTAAATCAAACCAATCAAACAGTCTAAATGCAAATGCACATGCATGTATTTGTTTTCGACTCTCTTAATATGTAGATGATAAAAAGAAAGCTTATGTGCAAATTTGAATTACTTTTAAAGCAACAGTACTTAACAACTTTCTTTCCAAAAGGAAGAGAGGGTAAGAGAGATACTCAACGATTTTGAAATGAAATATTGCTTTTCGACACTTTAAAAATCACAAATTTAAATAATATGCAATAGTAAATCATATAATCGACTACCAAACAGGAGGGTTGCCTTCTATGGCTGAAAACGACAGCTAGGAAACTTTCAGATCAAAGAACGACAGCTCAATTATGTTACTTTTTTACAAAGGAGAACTGAAAATGACTAAAAATACACTTAAAACATTGACAGTTCTTTGCACATTGAAGGCGGAATAACATCAAGGAAAAGGGTTTCACACAGAGGTGTACTGATTACAGGCAGCAAAATTCATGAATAGGACTGAAAAAGATGAACACAGAAACCAAAATTCAGTGACAAAGCCTAGTTTGATCAGCGCACCTGTAATACAGGGAAACTGAAATGCAGCGCAGGTGCTTCACTCGGGAAGTGTGTTGAAAGTTAGTTTCTCAGACCAGAGGGTGCGATGGCCAGGGACGAGACTTTGAACGGTCTCCAGGTCACAGTTTGTAGTTTAGTGCAAGGATTTTGGCTGTGAAAATGGTAATTAGTAACTCAACAACAGGGGTAGATCTAAAGAGGTTATCAAGGCTACCACAAGGGCAATTAGAGAGCTTGTAGATCCAGTTTTTAATTCATAAACAAACCTGGAGATTGACTGAAGCAGTGTTGATCTACTTTGCATTCGTAAAACAAATGCAGTTCGAAGGCTAGCTGGCTTGGCTTCAGGCTCCATCTGTGAGTTTATAAAGTAAACAAATGTAGATAAACAATCAATCTATTCGTTCCCCAGCGGAGTCGCCATTTTGTTACAGGGAAAAGTGTCCATACATAATTGCTCTATCCCACTAAGGTGTGGCAGCTACCTTAGAAACAAACAAAGTAAAGTTCCTCTCCTTGTTCAGTTCCTCTCTCTTCTGATAGTCTTTCGCTACTTGCCTTCTCGTATACCCAGCTTCACAGAGTACCTGTAGGATCACAGCAGCATAAAACTATACAAGAACATAGATCTATTATCATAAACAATCTAGGGTCAGATGTAAATTGACCATAGAAATGCACAAAATATAGATTACACAAGAGTATGGAAGAAAACTAGAATAGCTTTATTGATAATCAAGAAAAAGCCAAGAGAGTTACAACCAGCTGTTCCGACCCAGCATCATCCTCTTGAAAAGAAAGCCCTCTTTCACCTCATACAAAGCCTAGATCACCCAACACACACTGATGTTGCCTCAGGAAACTAACAACAATTCCTTACAAGATGCAAAATTCCAGCCTCTGGATCTTTGGGATGAGGGATCCATATATAGATATCTGTAAGGGGGATGAGTCAGCTTGTGTTTTGATTAGTGTCCTCCCTCTGATAGTTCTTGTTTCCATTTGGAGATTGCTGATCTCTTACTCATCCTTTGTTGAATTCAGAGAGGCAAGTGTCACAGGAGAAAGTTCTGGAAGATTCCATGCTTTTCGACCTTGCAGAATGACACTGCCATTTGTCTCTTCCCGCTCATCGCACCCCATAGAAGGGCTTTTTGAAATGAAACGCACCCATTGAGTGTACTTAGGTGAGATGCAATGCACCTTGGCCATGGAGCAAGTGCAATGATCCTGTTTTTGTTGGGTTGTGTTATATTCTTTCCACGACTAACCTACGTAGTTAACCGGGGGGGTGGAGCCCCCCCTTCGTTGCACCGACTGCGCAGCGGGGGTGTCACTGGGGGGTTTGAGGGGGGTGGGTAGCCCCCCTCTACGGGGTCCGGGGCAGCGCCCCGGGAAATTTTTTTTTGGACCCTATATTAGGTTGGGCGAACCTACCTATGGTTTTTCGGTCCATGGTTTTGGACGCGATGGTTTTCGGTCCATGGTATTGGATGCTTCGGCATGTATAATATGTATTGTAACATTGAAAGGAACATAATGAAAAATCAAGCTGGTAGTCCCGGTTTTGGGATCCAAGGGAAAATCTCTGTGCATATGTGTTTTATGTGTTCTGCTCTCGCATTGTTTATTTTCTTTGTTTAAGAATTTGTATGCAGGTAATTTCTGTACAGGGTTAAAACCTACATTTGGTATCAGAGCTGTTTTGGCTTCAAGGGGACGCCTTTGTTGCTGAGGGGTTTCGCTTGGGCCTGTGGTAGACGCTATTCAGTGGGAGATCTGCGAGATCGATTCTGGTGGTGAAAGAAGATGGCGAGCAGTGGAAAGATCGAGATTGAGAAGTTCAATGGTCAGAATTTTGAGTTGTGGAAACTCAAGATGGAGGATCTGTTGGTGGATAAAGATCAGTGGATCGCGATAGATCCGGGTACTAAACCATCGGGAGTGACCGATGAAGAATGGAAGAAGTTGGATCGGAAGGCAAAGAGCACAATACGATTGTGTGTCTCAGATTCAGTATTGTTGAATGTATCAGGGGAAGCTACGAGAAAGGCTTTGTGGGTCAAGTTAGGGACTTTGTACCAATCTAAGTCTCTGGTGAATAAACTGTTCCTGCGGAAAAGGCTGTATAACCTGAGGATGAAAGATGGAGACTCAGTGACAGAGCATCTGAATGCGTTTAATACTGTGGTAAGTCAGTTATTATCTGTTGATATTAAAATTTCAGATGAAGATAAGTGCATCAGTCTGTTGTGTTCTCTACCAGATTCGTGGGAGGTCTGGTTATTGCAATAGGTAGCAATGCAACTGCTTTGCAGTTTGATGAAATAGTCTCAGCCTTGCTGACAGAGGAGATGAGACGAAAAAATATGGACAACCAGAATGGTGATGCCTTGTCTGTACGAGGACGTCCCAGAAGAGAAACAAAAATAAATCATCGAGTGGGAGATCTAAATCTAGAGGGAGATCTAAATCTCCAGGAAAACCTACAAAGGTGGTGTGCTGGAAATGCGGAAAGGAAGGGCACTTCAGAAGGGATTGTAAATCTAAAGCTCCTGATAAAGGAAAGGGATCTGACGATGCTCCTTCTGCAGAGGCAAAAACCACCTCAGATGAAGGTGGGGATGTGTACTTGGCTTCTTCAAGTACACATGTAGATCATGAGGCATGGTTGATTGACTCAGGTGCATCCTTTCACTTCACTCCCCATAGAGAGTGGTTCTGCGAGTATGAGAAATACGATGGTGGTGATGTCTTCTTAGGAGATGATAGGAAGGCTAGAATCATTGGTCGCGGAAAAGTAAAGTTGAAGTTGCAAGGTGGAAGGGTTAGAACACTTCCGGGTGTTCTGCATATTCCTGCATTGGCCAGAAATCTGATTTTTGTAAGCAAGTTGGATGATGCAGGTGTAAAGACAGTGTTCGAGAAAGATACCTGCAAGATGGTTCGAGGAGCACTGATATTGATGCGGGGAGTTCGGATTGGAACTCTGTACAAGCTGAAAGGTAGCATTGTTGTTGATGGGTGCAATAGTTCTATGGTTCCTGAAAATGGAGCAGAAAATCTAGTGGTCTCTGGAGAGAAGACCATGTTGTGGCATCAAAGGCTTGGACATATTGGAGAGAAGGGCCTTCGAATACTTCATGGTAAAGGTATGGTAGAAGGTATGAATAATAGCTCTCTGGATTTTGATTTCTGTGAAAATTGTGTATATGGGAAGCAGAATCGGGTGAGTTTCCCCTCTGGTGGTAAGAGGACGAAACAAATATTAGAGCTTGTGCACAGTGATGTGTTTGGACCTGTGAAGGTTCCATCACTGGGTAAATCTGTGTACTATGTATCATTCATAGATGACTTCTCAAGGAATACATGGATATATTTCCTTAAGAAGAAATCTGAAGTCTTTGACAGGTTTAAAGAATTTAAGGCTCTGTCGGAAAATTAGACAGAGAAGAAGATAAAGGTGCCGAGGACAGATAATGGTGGAGAATTTTGCAGCAAGGAATTTGAAGAATTCTGTAAGAAGTGTGGTATAGCACGGCAGAAGACTACTCCATATACACCTCAGCAAAATGGAGTCGCAGAAAGAATGAACAAGACGTTGATGGAAAGGGCAAGAAGCATGCTCAGTGGTGCCGGATTAGGACAGGAATTCTGGTCAGAGGCGGTGGATACTGCATGTTACCTGATCAACAGATCACCTTCATCAGCGTTGGAGGATAAGACTCCACAAGAAGTATGGACTGGTAAGAAACCCTCTCTTTCACATCTGAGGGTATTTGGATGTGATGCATATGTACATGTTCCAAAGGAGAAACGAACGAAGTTGGATAGTAAATCTGAAAAGTGCATCTTTATTGGGTATAAGGATGGTTTAAAGGGTTATAAGCTTTGGAACCCAGTCACACGGAAGGTTGTGTACAACCGAGAGGTGGTGTTCTGAGAGGTAAAAGATGTTATTCAACATGAAGTCCAACCAAAGGAACTTGAGAAGATAGAGTTTGAGCCAAAAGAGGAAGAATCAGACTCTGCAGCAGAGGAGGAATCAGAAGATGAAGAGCCACAAACTCCGGCTGTGAGAAGATCAATTCGAGAAAGAAGGTAGCCAGAAAGGTATAGTCCATCTGCTTTCAGTTCAAATTTTGCTTTGTCTATTACGGATGATGATCCCAGAACTGTGAAGGAAGCAGTGGATTCAGAGGATGGAAAACTCTGGAAAGAGGCCATGGTTGATGAAATGGCATCTTTGCACAAAAATGAGGCTTGGGATCTAGTGGAGTTGCCGGCTGGAAGGAAACCCATTGGCAGCAAATGGGTGTTCAAGAAGAAGACAAATGCAGAAGGAAAGGTGGAGAAATACAAAGCTCGGTTGGTAGCAAAAGGTTATTCCCAGGTGCCGGGAATTGATTTTGGTGATATTTTTTCTCCTGTTGCCAAGGTAACTTCTATTAGATTACTTTTATCTGTTGCTGCTGCTTTTGATTTTGAGATGGATGTGAAGACAACATTTCTTCACGGGGATTTGGAAGAAGAAATCTACATGAAGCAACCTGAAGGCTTTGCGGTGAAGGGTAAGAAAGAACTGGTATGCAAGTTAAAGAAGTCTCTGTATGGGTTAAAACAGTCACCAAGGATGTGGTATCAGAAATTTGATACATTTATACGGGGACTTGGCTTCACCAGAAGCAAAGCAGATCATTGTGTGTATTTTAAATTAATTGGTGACCGTGTTATTTATCTGGTCTTGTATGTGGATGATATGTTGCTGGTTGGAAATGACAAAGAAATTATCCAGGATTTGAAGACCCAATTGTCCTCCAAATTTGACATGAAAGATCTTGGTGCTGCAAACTATATTTTGGGCATGGAAATTAAAAGAGATCGGGCAAAGAGGAAGCTCTGGTTAAACCAGAGGAAGTATGTCGAGACAATACTGCAGAGGTTTAATATGCAGGATAGTAAACCGGTGAAGGTTCCTATTCCTGTAGGTGTGAGGTTATCTGCTGAACAGTGTCCCAAGACACAAGAAGAGGAAGAGGACATGTCCCGTGTTCCATATGCAAGTGCAGTCGGTAGCCTGATGTATGCAATGGTCTGTACTAGACCAGACATTGCACATGCAGTGGGAGTATTGAGCAGGTTTATGTCAAAACCTGGGAAGGAGCACTGGACAGCAGTGAAGCGGGTTTTCAGGTATTTGCGTGGCACTAGTGATTATGGTTTGTGCTACCAAGGAAGACCAGGATTGGACAGAGTGTTGGATATTCATGGCTTTGTTGATGCAGACTGGGCTGGAGATCTGGATCAGAGAAGATCTACAAGTGGGTATTGTTGTTGGGAAAAGTATCTAATACGGAATGACCCTATCCCACTCTAAGGAGTGATAGTACCTCAGCAACAAACAAGACAAAACTATCTAAATGGTCTTCTTTATGAAATGTAAATAGGGGAGAAGGATGTAACTAACCGATGTCTTCCGCTAGTTTGTTGATCCAATCTCACTCCTTGCTGCTTGCTTCCAGCTGCTTGCTCCTTCACTGGCCCAGCTATACCAAGTTCCTGCAAAATGGCAAGAGAGGGAAACTACAAGAAGCATACATTCATAACTAGTTCAAGGATTAGAATAAACTAAATATGCAAATATAACAAAACATCATTGAGATACATGCATATAGAAGAAACTCAAATGGCTTTATTAATGAAGAAGTAAAGTTCAGGAAGTGATACAACCATATGAGGCCCAATCCAGCATCACCTTCCCAGCAGAAAGGAATCTCCTCTTCACCTCCTTCAAAGCAAATCACCCAATAGCTCTAAACTCAAACCAACAGCAATTCTTTGCATTCACAAAATTCCAGCCTCCAGATCTCATGGGGGAGAGATCCATATATAGATGTTTGGAGAGAGGATGAGTCAGCTTGAGATGTGACTAGTGTCCTCTCCCTCTGTGAGTTCTTGATTCCACTTGGAGGTTCTTGCTTCCACTTGGAGATTTGGAACCTCTTACTCATCACCAGTCGAATTCCCTGAGGCAAGTGTCATTTTGGAAGCTTCTTGGGTTCTGACACCTTGAGAAATGAACTTGCCACTTGTCCAATCTCGCTCAGCGCAGGTAGCCAGTGTTGCATTTGACATTCAGCGCAGGTAGCCAGTGTTGGCTTTGACATTCAGCGCAGACAGCTAGTGTAGCCACTGAAATGATCCTGAATTGACTTGTTTTTGAGCAGTTTCTGGTGGAGAACTTCTGTGAATTGCTGTGGTTTATTGGCCTTGTTCCTCTAGGGGTAGGAACAACATGTTTAGGGACTTTGGATCCCTTAGATTATGGACATTTCATGCTCAATGCTGTAAGGCACAAAAATGTCTATAACAGTTGCCCCCTAAAGTATGAGGCCGTTTATCAGGTGAAATGCTTTATCAGGAGGATCCGAAGTTCATCCAATGCTGGGAGGAGACCTGTAATAAGATACAATACAATACATTATTTTTCATACTACTTTCATGATCTAGCTGAGGCGGGCATTCCCATGCTCAGCTTTATAAATTCATTTTTCTGTACATAGAACAGACAATCGTCTGATGGTAGACTGATAATTTTTGATGAAATTATCATCCTTTGGGTAGGATGATCATCTGCTGTACATGTCAATGTCTTTATTTCCTGAATATATATCGCAGCCCGGATGGATGAAACTAGATCCGGGGTCTTCAATCTCGTCCGATCTTCACTCTAAGTACAAGTCGATCCATGTGAGAATTTTTTGAAGTCGAACATGGAAAGACATCGCTTGATTACCATTCAATGATGTAAACTGTTAACAAGCACGAGAGGAATCACCGATAATGATGATGACCCTCAAGGTACTGCAGTACAATTCATGTGGTGTGAATAGAGGACTTGGCGTCAAACACCACGCAAAATCTTTCGGTTGAAGGTCATTGATGTATACCTGTCGCCGGAAGTGAGAAACTTGCCATTGTGGCATGCAAGCTTCAAAGTACTGGAGGGGGTGTTCCTAGATCAACTTCTTGGATAATGAGCTAATGTCGACAAGAAGCGATCCATCAAAGGAGGGCCTTAATGAATCCCACATCAGTGACACGGAACGGAGCTAATGATTGTGATGGAGGTGAAAACGATCTGTGACATATGATTCAGGGTGGCGGTCATGAAAGGATGAAGGATAATGTATGGCAGTGGATGGGACACGGTTGACTCTTTCTGAACAACATCTCTTGAACATATGGTGACACTGATGCAATGGATCGGTAGCATTACCCCAAATATGGATGGTATGGTGAGACCATGGTGATGTGACCGGTGAATGAAACAACCCAACCCGATTGTGGTACGGAGGAAAAGTGTCATGTTCAAGAGCGACTTGCTACCATCAAAATTTCTTTGAGTTTCTCCCAATTTTTCCCCAGTCATTGCTGACCAGTACCTCTTTATTTTTGTCAAGCTTGAGGAGGATAACATATGCTTGTTCTATAACCTGCCCTTTGGGCAAGCCCATCGCTATGTTTTAACGAGCCTAGCGATAGGGAAACTCGTTCTCGTCTAAAGACAAGTTTGTCACTATTTAATGCATTTAACGAGTCTAGCGACAAAGACAACTCGATCCTTTTCATTTTTAGAGAGTCTGAAAAGGTACGTAAAGTTAACTCCAAAGGTCCTTTTTCGTCATCTAATCCCTTAAGTCCGAAAAAGTATAAAACAATACAGAAGGGATGAATTTTCGATAGTTTTAACGAGTCGAACTAAACAAGCGCTCGATCTTTTTGTGCAATAATCCCTCAGGTCCAAAAAGATTAAAATCTAGAGGAGGGATAGCTCTTCCGGTCGCTTTAACGAGCTGGAAGGCCAAAACTCGGCAAACTTTTCATATTTTACGAGTCGGTTGAAAAGAGCTCAAAGAAGACTCGTCTTTTGAGGAACGAGTGATAAACAGGGATAGCAGCTGATTCCAGGTACAGGTTGGAATTTTCCAATCACGGCAGTGTCACAAGGATGGCTAGGTGAAATCACTCTTCGCAGCTGTTCCTCAAAATGGGTAAACAATCAAATGGAGGTGAATGATCGGCCAAATGAAAAGTGGAGGTGACGGTGCAAACACGACCAAGGCTTTTAATGGCTGATGAATTTACGATCACAGTGGTTATTTACCGGTTCATTTTTTCTGGATGAGCTTGAACTCTAGGGGGAAGCTTGCTCACAATCGCTTTTCTATTTTTTAACGAGCATAAATTCCGCGTTAAAACTGCTCGGATCTTGCGTTTATTTTTTAACGAGCATGAACTTGTGCTAAAACTGCTCGATTATACCAGTCATAAGATAAGAATGTCTCCTTAAGATTCTATTTTTTACTGGAGCTTCATCTTTAAAGCTTTGCTCCATATCCTTTCTTTATGCAAGTTCGGCTACGACTAATCCTACGAGTTTAAATGGTTATACCTACAAGTTTAAAGGGAGGACCTAAAAATTTAAAAAATAAATAGCCGCCCTTGCTTGCACTCCAAAAGGTTTGCGTACCCCCAGGTATAAAATACAATTTCAAGGTTACCTCTCCAGCTTCTCGCCTCTGCTTCTCTTTGGGTGTTCACAGCTACTTGCGACAAGAGAAGAACACTACTCAAAGACAAAACATTGGTTTTACTGAGGGAGGCCTACCTCTTTCAGGTTACCCAAAGATTGTCTTGTTAATCTTTTCAAACAAAACACTTCCTTGGCAATGTCTACCGAAATAGACAAAGGTGAATGACCCTGTTCCGTCAAACACATAACTTTGACAAAAGAATCATATTCTAGAACAACCCCTCTTCCTAGACGGACGGGGTACGGACTAGTCATATTCTCCTGCGGAAACCTACTTTATGCCCAAAGTTTTCTCTGCCCGAAGCAGACCAGGATGCATGCCCCTTGGGTTCCAGTCACATCTTTCCGAATCACTCGCACTCATCGGGAAGAAGTACTGGGGGTGGAGACATTTCTTGAGGGAAAAGACCATTTAGGGTTGGTATGTGATTATTTGCAATGCGTGATCCCAGAAATGAAAGTTGGTCTACGAGCTTGGCCATTCTTCCTTCGTGTGGAAAACACATTACTCTAAAGAGTGAGGAGACGACGGCTCCCATGCAATATATATAGTCTCGTCCAAGGAGTAGGTTATAATCCAAGGGTCCTTGAATGACCATCACGTTCATTTGAATGGCCTTCCCTTTCAATGTTATGGGCACATTGGGGAGGATCCCTAAAGGTCGACTGGTTCCTTTATCAAAGCCTGATAGATTTCTCATCTCAGGCAAAAGCATTGGGGAACCCAGTGCTTTCCAAGCAATAGAGGAAAGGATACTCACAGATGCCCCCTCATCAATGATAGTGCCAGCCATTACCATTCTATATATTTGGACTATAATTCTGAATGGTATACTGGCTGGCAACCGGGGTCTGCCTAGTTGGTTCCAGCCAAAGGACATAACCAGGTTGCTTGGTGGTGGGACCGAATACACGGCCGGGTATGACCCTGACGAAATTCCTTCCTACGACAAAGGAATGGGCACATTGCCCCCATGCTCATCGGAGTCTGTGTTGATGAAAAGAATCTGGATGGTGTCATCCTTATTCTCTTCAGTGACAGTGTCATTCGAAGATGAATCCTCTGAAGGCAAAACCGGGTCAACTGCCGTCTCGACCTTTGGACTTTCGTCCGGTCTGGATTTAGTAGGTTCATTTTCAATGACTGACGCTTCAGCTGACCACTTGAGCGGGCCAGCTAGGTTCTCAACTAACGAAGGACTTGGAACGAGTTTTTTATATCCAGGAGGAAGTCGTGACGGTGAAACCGGACGATCTTCCAAAACTCTCTTCGCCTCGTCTAAGAAGGGACAACGGTGGATGGCGTGATCGCCTTCGCACAGTCTGCAGGGAGATCCAGCTCTCCCTCTTTGTCTTGGACCTTCGCTTTCACTGGTTGACGGTAAGCATTCAACATGGCTTTCAGAGGTTGATGCTACCAGATTGTGCAAACGAGGAGACCAGTCCCTCAGTATCCGGGGAATACAGGGACAATCTCTATGGAAGTGGTCTCCTCTACATATGACACATGGCGATTTAGGCCCGGTCAGTGCTGTGTGTGGATTTTTGTCAGATGCCTTTTGCTTGCCCCCAGTCGCCTTTGGCTCCTTCTTCTTCTCCTTCTTCTCTTTGGGAGCTTGGCTTTTGCCAGCTCTACCTTGCGAGGAGGAAGGAGGAGAGGAAGAGTTATAGGAAGTAGAAGGCTGGTGGGCAGCTCTAGACTGATCTAACTGTTGACTCGACTGTTCAGGAACTGTGGTGTTCTGAACTACATTGGTTGAGAAGAGCCAGACTGGCAGGCCAATTGTCAGCCCTGGAAGCGACAATGTGGCCATATGGGGCGCACCAACATCTCCCCAAGAGGAGAAGGGACTAGGATTTCCATCATAGGTAATTCCTTGGTTGGTGTGTTCCATTTTCTTCAACCTAAAGATCAACGCAGGAATAGGAGGTGATTTTGTTCCGTTTAAAATAAATTTTTAACGACGCTTTAGACACAACTTATTTTTTCACTTTTAAAGAGTCGAGAAAAAGCTAAAGATGACTCTAGTCTCCTTCGATGTTTTAACGAGCCCGAAGTGACAAATGCTCGGATGGACTTTTTCTGTTATAGAGTCTGAAAAAGGCCAAAAGAAACTACTCTGGAGTTCTAGGTAGAGGGTGTGCCAAACTTTTCGCAAAACCGCAGAATACTTTTTAGGGTACGGGCGGTCGATCTTCCTGAATGCTGTGTTCAGTGCATTGCGATCAGTAGGGCGGCCGACATGATTTCCTATGGATAAAGGCTTTATTCCTATAAGGGTCTCCCAATATATACGCGACGGTACGTGGGAGCACAATCCATACTGATACTTATCGCTTCACCGTGGAGGAATCACCCAACCACCCAACGGTAAGATATCAGGCTTAACGACGTCGGAACACGTCTCTAGTCTAGACCTCTATGTTGTGCGTTATGTTACAAAGCATTGTTATGTTCATTCAATTTATTTTAGGTTGATCTTATTCAGAAGTTTGCCTTTTTGGATCACCACGAGATGTATGGTACAACTCCTAAATGCAGTCTAAAGATGATAAGCAAGCTTTTTCTATCTTTTCAACATATGAAAATCCTAACTACTAAGGGAAAAGAAAGACATCATCTTTTCTCACAGACCATAGAGCACACAGTAATGCACTTTTTCCTAAATCAACATGCAAGCTGTCAAAATGAAAATGCACAAATGCAGGTATTTCTTTTCTCTTTCTTAATATTGATGTTTATATAAAGAAAGCTGTTGTATAACTTTGAATTCGATTTCAAGTGAAAACAAAAACAAGTTCTTTTTCCAAAATCAAAAGACACCTTATGATTTACTTGTTTCGACACTAGAAATGCATAAATTCAAACCAAACGACGAAAGTAAAAGCTATATCAACTGTGAACAGCAAACAAACTTACTCCTAAGATCAAAACGACACTTATGACAGGTCTAGATCTAAGGGCCACAGTAAGACTAGTTTACTTTCGTAATGGGAAACTGCAAATGATGTAAGAAATACACAAAGAACAAATACAGTTTCTTTACACAACCGAGGCGGAATTGAGGCAAAGAAAGGTGGTTTCAGATAGGTACATTGACTGATAACAGGCTGCAAAAAACAGGGATAAAAACTGAGCAAAAGACACAGGGAACCACAGCTGCACAAGGCAAGGACTGTTCAGCGCAGGTCTAACACAGAGGTTTTGACATTCAGCGCAGGTAGCCTTCACGGGACCTGCGTTGAAATGCAGAACCTCTTCACTGGGTCTGCGCTGAAGCAGAAACGAGAATTGTTTCTGGGTTTTGAGCTACGGTTTGCAGTTAAAATCACAGTTTTTGGCCAAATCAAAGCTATCAATCAAGTACAATCTAAGGGATGATTCAAAGGAGGATGAAGATCTATCACTAAGAGCTGTTAGAGCACTTGTGGATCAGCTCTTCAGATCATAAACAGGCCCAGTGATTGGACTAGAGTAGCTGCCCTCTACTTTGCATTTGAAAAACAAATGCAGTTCGATTCGACACTCTTTGAGTTTATGAAATGAATAGCAAAAACACAAACAAACCAACAAGATACGGTCCCCAGTGGAGTCGCCAATTTGTTGTTGGGAAAAGTATCCAATACGGAATGACCCTATCCCACTCTAAGGAGTGATAGTACCTCAGCAACAAACAAGACAAAACTATCTAAATGTTCTTCTTTATGAAATGTAAATAGGGGAGAAGGATGTAACTAACCGATGTCTTCCGCTAGTTTGTTGATCCAATCTCACTCCTTGCTGCTTGCTTCCAGCTGCTTGCTCCTTCACTAGCCCAGCTATACCAAGTTCCTGCAAAATGGCAAGAGAGGGAAACTACAAGAAGCATACATTCATAAATAGTTCAAGGATTAGAATAAACTAAATATGCAAATATAACAAAACATCATTGAGATACATGCATATAGAAGAAACTCAAATGGCTTTATTGATGAAGAAGTAAAGTTCAGGAAGTGATACAACCATATGAGGCCCAATCCAGCATCACCTTCCCAGCAGAAAGGAATCTCCTCTTCACCTCCTTCAAAGCAAATCACCCAATAGCTCTAAACTCAAACCAACAGCAATTCTTTGCATTCACAAAATTCCAGCCTCCAGATCTCATGGGGGAGAGATCCATATATAGATGTTTGGAGAGAGGATGAGTCAGCTTGAGATGTGACTAGTGTCTTCTCCTTCTGTGAGTTCTTGATTCCACTTGGAGGTTCTTGCTTCCACTTGGAGATTTGGAACCTCTTACTCATCACCAGTCGAATTCCCTGAGGCAAGTGTCATTTTGGAAGCTTCCTGGGTTCTGACACCTTGAGAAATGAACTTGCCACTTGTCCAATCTCGCTCAGCGCAGGTAGCCAGTGTTTCATTTGACATTCAGTGCAGGTAGCTAGTGTTGGCTTTGACATTCAGCGCAGACAGCTAGTGTAGCCACTGAAATGATCCTGAATTGACTTGTTTTTGAGCAGTTTCTGGTGGAGAACTTCTGTGAATTGCTGTGGTTTATTGGCCTTGTTCCTCTAGGGGTAGGAACAACATGTTTAGGGACTTTGGATCCCTTAGATTATGGACATTTCATGCTCAATGCTGTAATGCACAAAAATGTCTATAACAGGTATGTGTTTAACCTATTTGGAGGTGCAGTCAGTTGGATGAGTAAGAAACAATCTGTAGTGGCACTATCAACTACAGAGGCGGAATACATGGAAGCCACTCATGCAAGCAAGGAAGCAGTTTGGTTGCAGAGATTGTGTTCAAGTATGGGGTTAGTACAGGGAGCTATAAGAATAGACTGTGATAGCCAAAGTGCAATTTTCTTGGCAAAGAACCCTGCTTATCATTCAAAGACAAAGCACATTGATGTTCAGTATCACTTTGTGAGGGATATGATAGAAGACAAAAAGGTGTTGCTGGTAAAGGTGGACACTTTGAAGAATACTGCAGATGCATTGACAAAATATGTGAGCTCTGAGAAGTTCTCTTGGTGTAGAGAAACAATGGGTGTTTCAAGGCTGGAAAAATGACTAAGCTCTCCTGTGGCCCCCTATGGAAAGAAAACAACAAGTGGGAGATTGTTGGGTTGTGTTATATTCTTTCCACGACTAACCTACGTAGTTAACCGAGGGGTTAGAGGGGGGTGGAGCCCCCCCTTCGTTGCGCTGACTGCGTAGCGGGGGGGCGGAAGCCCCCCCTGTTTGGGGGGTTTGAGGGGGGCGGGTAGCCCCCCTCTACGAGGTCCGGGGCAGCGCCCCGGGAAAATTTTTTTTGGACCCTATATTAGGTTGGGCAAACCTACCTATGGTTTTTCGATCCATGGTTTTGGACGCGATGGTTTTCGGTCCATGGTATTGGATGCTTCGGCATGTATAAATATGTATTGTAACATTGAAAGGAACATAATGAAAAATCAAGCTGGTAGTCCCGGTTTTGGGATCCAGGGGAAAATCTCTGTGCATATGTGTTTTATGTGTTCTGCTCTCGCATTGTTTATTTTCTTTGTTTAAGAATTCGTATGCAGGTAATTTCTGTACAGGGTTAAAACCTCTAGTTTTGACCAGTTCTGAGTAATTTTTCATGGAGAAATTCTGGGAGAAGCTGTAATCAGTTGACCTTGTTCCTTTAGGGGTTGGAACAACACTTTTAGGGACTTAGGAGCCCTTAGTTTATGGATATTTTATGCCTGGGGTTGCAGGGCCCAAAAATATCTATAACATCTGTGATGAGCCCCAAATTGGGTAACTAATTGGGCGTATTTTGCCTAATTATCCTTATTCAGTCCTTGTTCAATCCTCCATTTTTCATAGCTTATGCATTATTCTTTAGTATGTTTATGTCATTTGTACGAATAAGGGTGGTCGCTCTTCCTAGGTGGCTAACACGTGCTTATTTCAGGTTTTTTGACACATGTTGGAGCAAAACCGAGCAATCATGGGCTAGAAGACAGCCAAGCTTGAGGTGAGGATTCGTAGGGGGGTTGTATATGACATTAAATAGCCCTTCCTTGGGATCCTCACCCCCAAACGCTGAGCCCAAGGCCACCAAAACCGGATCTTGAAAGCAGCCAAGCAGATTTTGGAAAAGGGACTGCCTACTAACAGTTGGACAGCTAAGTCCCCCAGATTTAGGAGGCCTGCTAGGGCCCTCGTGGTGTATAAATGATAAGGCCTCAGCCTTCGAAAATGACTTTTGGAAACCATTGCATATTTCTTCACTACAGTGTTGTCAGCTTTAACTTGTTTTCTTGTAGCCATTTTGGCATAACTCTTGACTGATGACTATTTTTTGATAATGATAAGCAGTCCTATTTCATATCAACTCTGATTTTTCTATAGGATCCGTAGCTATCAAGGTTGGGCCCAACTTGAGAGCCTAGGGCCTCCTTTATGTACTGTTATCTTTCCTTTGAGCATCGTTGTTTTCCTTTTGTGCATTTGCAAGCGTATTTCTGTTAGGCAGATTAAGTTGTGTTGATTAACTAGGTCTCTGTTTATGAATAAAATGCTTCAGATGTTTAGAATAGATTGGTAGGATAATAACAGGAAAA
Organism: Pinus tabuliformis; assembly: GCA_031772625.1. Taxonomy (NCBI): domain Eukaryota; kingdom Viridiplantae; phylum Streptophyta; class Pinopsida; order Pinales; family Pinaceae; genus Pinus; species Pinus tabuliformis. The sequence continues at coordinate 1,077,990,976 of CM062807.1, read as the reverse complement.
AGGCTCCAAAAAAGGGGTCAACAAACACTTTTGGTTTCACCTCTTCCTTATTTGATTAGGGGTTGGAATTGAAGTAACCGTGTTGTCCCAAATAAAAACACTAGTTTGCTTTACCATGCAATCCTTACTGTACTGTTTTCATTTGCAGAAGTTGGTTATGTGTTCAGATCTTTGAAATGTTTCATTTCATAGTTGATATACATGGTTCTCTTCCCAATAAAGTTGTTGTTCATTCACTTTATTGTTATATAGATTAGATTAGCTAGGAATTTGATTACTTGCAAGACTTTGTTGATTCAGTTGAATGTATACGGTGCAGAGCATCTCTACCACTCTTTCATCCACCTAAGCTTCATCAGAGCCATCTGCTCCATCTCCTAGCTAGGTTCCTTGTCTCACATCTGTCCTCTTGCCCATGTAACCCTACCTTTTTGTGCAGTCATTGTTTCAGCCTTCTTTGAGCCAATTTAGCCATCTACACCTTCTCACCACTCCATCCACCAGTACCTGGGCCACTTCATACCCCTATCCTACCTCCATATCGATTCATGCATCTTCCTTCACTCACCCATCCTCCAAAATCCAATTTTTAAAACATCCTGTAGAAATTTCTGAACATCTTATAGAAATTCCTGAACATCCTGTAGAACCCCTGCAGACATCCTGTAGAAGCTCACGAATGAGGTTTCTTGATAGCCAAACTTTGTGAAACTCTATGGAAGGGTGTTAGGGACTTCTTAGACCCTCTATGAACCTTCCTGACCTCTTCCAATCATTTCTCCTCCTTGATCTACCCCTGCACAATCAAAGAACAGTGAAAGCATATGCGTGATGAAACTGACAACTTAATCAAAAATACAAAAAGATGTTTTCTTCAGATAGAGGTAGTCTAGACACATGTATTTTACCTTCATAGACGTAATGGCATCTCTTTCAATAGTTTGCATTCTCTCCTTTGCATCAGTAGGACTTGCTGGTAGAATTAGGGTTTGCTAAGATTTGCGTTTTCCTTCAGTTTTTCAATCTCTTTTCGCAATTAGATTAGCTTCCTTCGAGTTAGCTTTCATCCATCAATTAAAAAGATTCTTCTAAGAGCTCATAGAAGTTGGCTTAAGCTCCTAGCCAACTTGTGCCAGCTGACCAAGTGATAGCTGTGGCAAGAGCTAGTACTTGTGCATACAGCACCATCGCTTCCAAGTTTGTTACCAACTACGGGGTTGATAAAAGTAAAGATGGGAGTCCGAGGAGTTGCAGCATTATTGCTGCAATACTGGAGCCCACCATATTTTTGGCGCTGTTACCGGGGAAGCATCAGAGTATTTGTGATTGCTTCTTTTCTTCTATTTCCACTACAACCTTCTACTAAGTAGTTTATTTCATTTCGTTTCCGCAAAAGTAGAGTAGATATTTCCTGCTTTCATAGATTAGCGTTTCAATTCTGCAATTTCAATTATGCAAGCATAGACTAGCATTTAATTCTTGCAATTTCATTTGAGCAAAATAGATTAGTCCTGTTACACAGCAATTTGTCACTGTTTCTCATTGTCCTAGTTACCCCTCTCCCGTACTTTGGAGGGCTCATTCCAGGACCTGTGAGAAGTGACATAGCCTGAAAACACTTGCATCTGATTCCTCTAAGTATGGACTTTACATGCCCTTAAGACATCTCCTGCAAAAAACCCTTAGAAAATGACCTTTTTCCATTGGTGCGGTTTCCCAATGTAATTCTCGTGCCAATGGGGGAAATCTAACAAAGGGGGCGCGCCAGTTGGCGCTCTGTCTTAGTGTTGTGCCCGCGCCAACCAAATTTGGTAAAGTTTTTAGTAAACTGGCACGGGAATGTTCTTGCCAACTCATGAACTTTATCTGAGAACATTTTCCGAGGACAAAGCCAACTCGAGCGAGGATAGATCCAACTCAATCAATGTTGCTGTTGATCTTATCTCCTGCAAGGATGAAGCTTATCCCATCTCCTTTCCCTAATCTATAAAAGTCTGCCCTGCTACCTTTGATAGGCTAATGAATAATGAATGGTGAGAACAAGGGAATAGTGCTGCTGCTGGTCTTAATCATAGTGCCATAGTGCTAAGGAGAGTGAAGGTTAGCTTTGGAGGAGGATCATACTTCTAGAAGGCTAAGAGATTGCTGCAAGGAGCAAGGAGATTCTTGTCACCAAAGAGAGAGAGGCTTGTTTTTCATCCCCAACAAGCTTTGCAAGGCATGTGCACCTGACGACCCAGCCAAAGGAGGATCCGACGTCAGAACATATGGTTGTATTCTTCTTTGATTGATCACTGATAACAGATGACTATCATTATGGTTCCACTCTTGTTGTCTATCGTAACGATGCTTGAGTTATATCCTTTCTGACTGATATATAGTTGCATCTATTGGTTTCTATGCTTGTATTTGTGTTGTTCTTTGCATGTGCAGGTGTCCATTCACGGGGATCGTGGGGATTGTGACCGGCCAGCGCAAAGGATCGACTCTTCTACGACACTAGCGTTGGGATCCAAGTAAGCTTTCATCGCTTACCTATGATTTGCAATTAGGAACCTGCGTGTTAGCATTGTTTGATTGTTGCTAGACCCAGCTTGGGCTAGTAGGGATCGCCTCTGTCCGCAGAGGGGATTTACCTCCTCAACAATTTGGCGACTCCGCTGGGGAGATCCATTTGTTTGTTTAATCTCTGATTCGGTTTATGAAACAAACAATTTTGGGATTTGTCTTGTTTCTTTGGTTTTCCTTGCTGGATCTGTCTTTTTGAGTCATTCTCTTCAGCTGTCCTTTACTCTCTAGTATATCTGAGCACTGTTCCTAGGTCCTAGGCCATCTGTTTTCATTTTTCCTTAGAAAAACTCGATTGGCGTGGATATTGGCCTGACAGTCGCGCCAATTGGCGCATGTTGCACACTGACAACTCGCGCCAATCAGCCATTAGCGCGAGTTGCAGCCCCACAGTCGCGCCAGGGCTGTGAAAACTTTGTGTTTGCCTGTTTGTGGACTTTCTGAGCTTGGATCTGCTGCCCAGATACTTTTCCTCAATCACCTGGGTGTCTCAAAACTCTGTTTGACTGTGTTTTGCCCCTTATCCTTTGGTTGTTTGCTTGTTTCTATCGATTTCACATTGTAAACCCTAGGGCATCTAGTGTTTCTGTGTATCGAGCCTCCCACAGGAGATTTGGTCTTCCTTTGATTCAGTCAGCATTTGAGATACTTTGTTGCATCTGCTTGGTGATTGTTGGAGCTTGTTATTGGGTTATTTGAGCAATTTGGTTCTTTTTTGCTTGATTTCTATTTGGCTTCGTTTGTGAGTCTAGATCACGTGGCTCATTGAAGCCTTTTGGCGTTTTTCTTGATTTGAAGGGCTGCCTTTCTTTTTAGAGATCTGATTGCTTTCCATTGAGTGAATTTGAATTTGTTTGCTCTTTGTTATTGTTTCTCAAAATTTGTTCAATGCGCTTTGCCATCAAAAAGAAAACAAACAATCTCTCTTGCTTTACATTGGTTAATGAAATTAAAGCTCTTCATTGTTATTGGTGATTAGTAACCTTGGAGAAAAGATTTGTTAATTGTCATTAGCTGCATTAGAGTATTGTTTGCTGATTGTTTCGGTCATTTTGTTTGTGTGAAAGCTCTCAACCCTTCTATAGCTAGCATTCATCGAATGAAATGATGTATTTTGGCATATAGCTTGCATTTAGGAAAATTGTGAGAAACCACATACGGTAAGGCCTGAAAACCGAAACATAATCCAAGATCAACTGTAAAATGAACTGAATAAATCTAACAATGCATTGGAACTTAATGCACACATCTAGAGGTCTAGGCTAGAGACGTGTTCCGGCGTCGTTAAACCTAGTCACTATTGTTTCACATTACGGTTGGGTGATTCCTCCTTCTGTGACTCGATAGTGGTCTAACACGGATTTGCGCTCCCACGTACCGTCGAGTATATGGGGAGACCCCACTAGGTTATCATCCTTTATCCACAGGAAGCCGTGTCTGCCGCCTTACAAGCCGTAATGCACTGAACACAGCATTCGGGAAGATTGACTGCCATACGGAAAGTCCTTGGTTTTCATCTGATTGCCAAGGTGTATATGCAGTTTTACGGATTGTCTGGTAAACCCTTTGCCTAGTTCTCCAGAGTAGTCACTTTTGATCCTTTTCAGACTCCCTAAAAGAAAAGGTGCCAGTGAGCGTCTTGTCACTTCGGGCTCATTAAACATTCGAAGGAGACTAGAGTCACCTTTTTGTCCTTTTCTCGACTCTTAAAACATGAAAAGGTCAAGTTTAGTTCCTGTGTCTTAAAATTTATTTGGCCACAATTCACATTTGCCCGGTTAGATCTTGTTTGCGTTAGTTTGAGTAGGGTCCTTTATCGTTAGATTTCTTAGGATTTTGTGAATTTTTCATCCTGGCGGAATCACCATTTTTGTCCGTTGTTTCACGTGACCAAGAGTCTTCGTCCTTTACTGCTCCCGAGCTACCGATTGTCAGTGATACTCTTCCTCTTGTTTCAAGTATCCAGCCGATTAACTCCTGTGCTCCGGGCGACGAGACTTACGTAGCTCATTGGAATCCCATTTGGGAAGATCCTAAAGACGATATCCCTGTGTGGGAAGATCCTCCTCTCGGTTTTTCAGTTCCAATGGCTCCTCCCGATATGGAGGGAGGGTCTCCTATTTCAACTGACGAATCCGTCGCAACGAGCGGTGAAATTCCCACCGCGACGGAACCTATGCTTGTTCGTAGCACTTCCACTTCTGAGAGACTTCCCCCAGGCTATCATGCATTAAGGGATTTCATGTCTTCTGAGTTTCCATCCATGAGTTCTATTTGGTCACACCTCACTGCTCCTACCACGGGGCCTTTTCCTCCCCAAGATCGCGCTACGTCTGTTACCTCAGCCCCAACCCTTCCGACGATAACTGTAGCCTCTTCGACCCCCGTTATATCTAGAGTCATTGATCCTACGTCAAACGTCCCACATTCTTCTGGTCCCATTCCAGCAGAAGGGCCCTTTGACTTCAACCCGTTGTTACGAATACTTCAATATGATCCCTCTCAACCTTTTGGTAGGCCTCCATCGCCTCAGCCGATTGTTGAGGTGTCGGTCCCGTTGTCGGTTGGTTGGACTGCCACCCATTATCATGGTGGCCAAGCAACGTCTGTGCATCTTCAAGGACCACCTAGTCAAGACCAGTCATCTGGACAGTCTTACCCAGGGCAACCTGGGGGCCAACAAGGACAACCCTTTCAGGGACAACCTTCGGCCCCAGGTGGTCCGTCTTTCACCTATTATACTCAACCTTCTGGTAACCCAGGCCAACCTTCTGTTCCACAAAACCAGCCTGGTATCCAGCAAGGTTACCCTATTAGACAAGTTAGTCAGTCACATGTTCACCCAAACCAACTTAATGTCCACTATGGTCAATTGTCTGGACAGATGGGTCCACCTAGTGTTCAGCAGAGCCAACCCACCGTCCAGTACAGTCAAGCACCTGGGCATGTTGGCCAGCCTCAAATCCAATCAGGTCAACCAACTGTCCAGCCCACTTGGCCGTCCGGCCAATCAGGGCAACCCCAACCCCAGCAAGTTCACCCTTCTGGGCAGATGGGCCAACCTCAGTATCAACCAGGTCAACTTTCCGGCCAGATAGCCCAAACTACAGGACATCTTTCTGGAGCTGCTCAACTAGGTTTTGGGCCCCAGGCTGGACCCCAAACTCCATCTGGTTTTCAAATGCAAGGTGGTGTCCAATTCTATCAAACTCCGCCTGTTCCACAAAATCAATTTGGAGTCCAGCCGCCTTATGGTTACCAGCAACCCCAAGGGCAAACTTCCTTTGCCCCATATCAAAATTATCAACAACCGCAGGTAAGTCCTTACCAGAATTACCAACAACCGTATGGTGCTCCTGCAGGACAGTTTGGTAATCAATGGAACGCTGGGGGGCAAAACCAGGGTCCCTACGGACAAAACCCTATGGGGCCGAGTCCGTCCGGACAAAGCCAATGGGGGCAACCACCGGCTGGTTGGAACCCTGGTACTCCATCCTACTCGCAGCCCCAGATGCCCTTTAATCCTCAAGTACCCTTCTTAGCAACCTTGGAACTACCGGATGTGTCCAAATTAACCAATGATCCTATTTTCCATCATCCGTACTGGCCTCCGGTTCCAACCAAGATTCCCGGTGATTGTCCTAAGTTTGAAGGAAGGGCTAATGAAGATCCTCAAGCTCACGTCATGACTTATCACCTCTGGTGTTCATCCAATTCATGGCTTGATGATTCGATTCGGCTCCGACTTTTTCAAAGAACTCTCACTGGCTCCGCAGCTAAGTGGTATATTGGGCTACCTCGCGGATCCTTCCAGGATTTTAACTCGTTGGCTATGGCATTTCTCACTCATTTTCAGTTGCCTATTCGATATGAAACAGGCACACACCTCCTCACATCTTTGAAACAGACAACGGCTACGCATATCTCTGATCACATCCATGAATGGAGACGGCGTCGACGTTTGATCAAGTTTCCGATTCCCGATCAGCTTCTCACCGACTGGTTTACGACTTCGTTCGTCGGTCCAATAGCACGGGATATCGCTATGGGGGCATGTGTAACTGAAGAGCAAGCTATCGCGCGTGCTCAGTACCTCGACCTGGTTTACTCTCAGTCAGGTACACTGTATGATTATTTGCCTGATGCCTCGAGACCAGGAACCTCAAAAGCCTCGCCAACTCCATCTGTTGACGGTATTATTGGTTCCGTAAACTCAACTCCGAAGAAGAATGCTACGCAAACCCTGGGAAGAAAAAATCACATGCTTCGAATGAAAATACTTCTCAGGTTACTTCCCATCCGAGTAATACTTCCGAGGTCAATGACGTCCAGTCCACCACGGTAGACAAAGCCTCGAAAGGAAAGAAGAAAGGAAAAGGTAAGAGTAAGCCAGATCAACCGAAGCCGGACTCCCCTAAACCCTCATCTGAGGAAAGTGCCAAGCGCAAACCCAAATACCCTTGTCTTATCTGCGATGAGGATCACTTTACCAGAGACTGCCCCAGGGGGTCCGAGGTTAATCGTTTGTTGAAAGGCGCTCCTGGGACTCCTGCTGTACTCAAAGAACCTTTTCCCTCACAGCAAACTCAGATGGTAGCTAATCCAGATCAATCCTCATCTTCCTTCGGTTCTCAAGTGTTTATGGCTGGGACGATTCCCATCCACATCAGCACTCGGACAAAATATTATCCGTCGTCTGCCGGGAAAGAGCCTGAGATCCCCTCTAGTGCTCCTCTGTCCAGTTCGGGCCCGCTCCACATCGAGCGACCTAGCGCTGAGACGCCCATACGACCCCCTCCAAAAGGCGTACTCCGGAAATCTTCTTACAACCCAAATGCTCGTGCTGCACAGCACTACAGCATCGTTGAGGACTTAGCTCAAGCTCCGTCAGCTATGTCCGCCTTAGAAGTACTCCAGAGCTACCCCTCTCAGAGGAAGTCATTGCTATCGGCCATCGGTGGCATCGACCCGGCCGACTCGGACCTCATTACTTTTGACTTGGGAGGCCATACGCTGAGATTACCTCACCAGATCGCATTCCTTATACAGGTTGTCATCAATTCCAAAACGATTCATCGTACAGTCATTGATGAAGGTGCCTCAACTTGCATCATGTCTGTGGCCTGTTGGAAAGCTATCGGCTCTCCGGCGTTGAGCCAGTCTCCCACGACCTTGGAAGCTTTTGACAGAAGAGCGTCCCGTCCCGTTGGTATACTCCAACGTTTGCCCATTACTTTGGAAGAGAAAACGGTCGAAGTAGAAGTTGAAGTTGTTGATGCCAATCTCACCTACAACCTCCTTCTAGGACGTAGCTGGATGTACGCGATGCAAGCTGTGGCTTCATCATTGTTTCGCATCATCCGTTTCCCTCATCAAGGGAAGATTGTTACCATCGACCAGCTTGCATTTTTTGCTTCCTCTTCCGAGGGCAACATTCCTTTCGTGGAGCATACCTCCAAATCTTATGAGAATCTGGGGGCCGGGCTTTTTAAAGATCCCTCCCTTATGGGTGTTTTTCCGCTCCCACCTCCTAACATCGCCTCCATTAATATGATCACTATTCATTGTGATCCGTGGGTTCTCCTTCCCACCGACCAGGTAGAGTTGTGGGGCGATGAGATGTCGTTGAGTCCTGCCGAGCTCAACTACGTTGAAATCGTTACCGCATCGGCTCCCTCTCCTGAACCTGCTCCGTCACGCAAGGTTCCCGACTCGTATGCTCCATCCCCATGGCTTGGAGATGAGGCTTCTTCAGATCCTTTAAAGGAGATATTCCCTTCTGACGAAGCCATTATTGAGACCATGTCTCTCGAGGAACCTCCTTGGCGAGATCACCACCATCGTTCCTTGTTTCTCCCTGCCCATTCGGATATGCTCACTTGTCTCGTACGGTTTGCTCCTTGTCTCCCACTTCAACCCCTTCAAGCACCCATCCAACTTTATCAAGTGTCTTCTGAAGGAAATTTGGGGAACATCACGCAAACCCAACCTATCGACATCTCTGTGAAACCAGGGATTGTCGAACACATTCACATTGGAGTGACTTGTACTTCAGAGGAGATTCGACTCTACACTAATCTTTTTCATGAATTTCATGATGTCTTTACATGGTCCTACGACGAAATGCCCGGCATTCATCCTAGTATAGTGGAGCATGAGATACCTACGTACCCGGGTGCTAAGCCTGTTCGTCAGTGTTTACGCCCTGTGCACCCCAGAAAGGCTGCAGCTATTAAGGCAGAAGTAGAGAAGCTCCTCAAAGCTGGCTTTATCTACCCCATTCCACTTACAGATTGGGTCTCCAACATCGTGCCTGTGAATAAAAAACAGGGTACCATCCGTGTTTGTGTCGATTATCATGACATCAATCGGGCCTGTCCTAAAGATAACTTCCCCACACCATTCATCGATCAACTTATTGACGAGTGTGCCGGAAGTGAAATGTACTCCTTTATGGATGGATTTTCTGGGTATAACCAGATAAATATTGCCCCCGCTGATCAACACAAGACCGCTTTTATCTGTCCATGGGGGACTTTTGCTTATAAGAAGCTCCCTTTCGGTCTCAAAAATGCCGGTGCTACCTTCCAACGTGCAATGTCTTACGCTTTTCATGACATTCGTCACATTGTACAACCATACCTGGATGATCTACCAGCTCATTCAGCCAAACGTCAGGACCACCCTGTTCATCTTCGCGATATCTTTCTTCGCTGTCGACACTACCGTATCAGGCTCAATCCTCACAAATGTGTCTTCTGCGTCGAATCTGGCCGACTTCTCGGGTTCATCGTCTCCCGAGAGGGCATCCGCTTGGATCCCCTTAAAGTTGAGGCTATTGTCAATCTTCCTCCCCCTGCTTCTTTGCAGCAATTGCAGAGTCTGCAGGGCAAAGTGAACTTTTTGAGACGATTCATTCCAAACTATGCCGAGGTGGCTAAAGGTTTTACACGGTTGCTAAAACGAGACGTCCCTTTTCGTTGGGATGCTGCTGCTCAAGAGTCTTTCGAGCGTCAAGGGTCTCCTTGTTTCTGCTCCATTGCTATGTCCTCCAGACTATCATCGCGATTATACTCTTTACTTAGCTGCCGCTGACACCACTATCGGCATGGTTCTCATTCAATCGGACGATAATGACATCGAGCATGTTGTATATTATCTTAGCCGCAACCTCCTTGACACGGAAACTCGATATGCCTATGTCGAGAAATTGGCCCTGGCCGCCGTTTGTGCCGTCCAACGTTTTCGTCACTACATCCTGTTGCACACTACCACTGTGGTTTCGGATTGCAACCCCATGACATATATTTTGTCACAGCAATTGCTGGGGGGCAAGTACTCGAAGTGGATCGTCATCCTCCAAGAGTTCGACTTGGAATTTACCACTGCCAAGTCTAAGAAATCCTTGGTATTCGCTGAGTTAATTTGCTCTTTGCCATCTTCCTCCACACCCTCTCATTCAGAGGATCATATCCCGGACGAGACTTTGTTTCTCATCAGCACTCTCGACCCTTGGTACGGGGATATAATCATATATCTGCAAACGTCCTCCTTTCGCCCCGACGTGTCCAAGGATGCTCGGCGAAGGATTCGTCACCAATCTCAGCCCTACCGTATCATTGGGGATACCCTGTACTGCCTCGGCGTTGACTCTGTCCTCCGTCGATGTTTAACTCTCGAAGAAGCTGAGCGTGTCTTAAATGACTGCCACTCCGGTGCCTGTGGTGGCCATATGTCCGGATATGCTACTGCCCAAAAGATCCTCCGTGCTGGTTATTTCTGGCCCTCCATCTTTAAGGATTGCATCCTCGTCGTCCGCTCTTGCCACGAGTGTCAGATCTACCACCGGAAGATGCGTGCGCCTTCTGCTCCATTGCACCCTGTGGTTACCGTCGGCCCTTTTGCAAAGTGGGGCATTGATTATACTACCTGTAACCCTCGCTCGGCCGGGGGGCATGGGTATATCATCGTTGCCGTCGATTACTTCACTAAATGGGCCGAGGCGATGCCTACATTAACTGAGGACGGTTACACAGCGGCGCAATTTTTGTTTAACCATGTCATTTCACGGTTTGGAGTTCCTCAGGCCATCGTCACTGATCACGGGAAACATTTCCATAATCATATGATGACGGAACTAACAACCCAGCTAGGCTTACGGCATGATAGCTCGACTCCTTACTATCCTCAGGCCAATGGCCAAGTTGAAGCCGTCAACAAGATTCTGGTCACGATGCTTCAGCGTACCGTTGGCATGCATAAGTCCAACTGGCACTTGATGTTGTTCCCTGCCTTGTGGGCCTACCGAACCTCCGTGAAGGATGCCACCGGGTTCACCCCATTTCAACTAGTTTATGGACTGGAGGCTACCCTTCCAATCGAGTGTGAAATTCCTTCACTGAAATTAGCCGTCGAACTACTTCCCAACACTACTCCAGTAGAAGAACGCCTCCTTTACTTGGAACGGCTGGACGAGACCCGTCGACTAGCCGCTTTAGCCATCGAAGCGCAAAAGAAGAGAGTGAAAACTCACTTCGATCACAACGTCCATCCGCGTTCTTTCGTTGAGGGAGATTTAGTCCTGCTTTACGATCAAGCTAACGATAAGCTGGGGGCAGGAAAACTCGAGCCTATGTGGCTAGGCCCTTATATTGTCAAGAAAGTTTTTCAAAAAGGGGCCTACGAGCTAATCGACTATGAAGGGAACCCCCTCGAGAAGCCCCGAAATGGGCTGTACTTGAAAAAGTACTATGCATAAACCCCATGCACTTTGATTTGTACATACGTGTGCTGTGTGTGTGTGTGTTTTTGTCTTTTTGGTTTGGTGTGACGGCGAGATTGCCGCTTATTGTGTCTTTCGCTTCTTGTGCAGATGTCTGTTGCACCTTACGTTGGTTTCGCTGATGGCGCCTGCCGCAGTACTCGTAACTTGTCCTCTGCGGCATGGGTGATCTATGATCCTCACGGCGAGTTGATAGATCTTCAAGGTGTGTGTTTGGGCCGTACCACCAACAATGTTGCCGAATATAGTGCTGTAATTGAACTACTAGCCGAGGCGGTTAATCTCGGCATTCGTGCATTGGTGGTGAACCTAGACTCCCAACTTGTCGTCCACCAGCTCAACGGGCGATATTCCGTCAGAGACCATCACATTCTAAGGTTGTACTTACGTGTGAGATTGTTAGAGAGGAATTTTGATTTCATCACATATCAGCATATTCCAAGACAATTAAACACATTAACTGATGCATTGGCCAATCATGTATTAGACAGACATTTGCGTAATAGATAAAACATCATACAAGAAAGCGTATAAAACACAATAGAATAAAACCATAAGCATATGTATATCTGTATATATGTCATAATGTTTGCACTGTGTGCATCATATAAGTCAAAAAATAATACATGTCCATCCTGATACATCCGGAGACAACATGTCTCTCAAAAAATATGCATGAAAAGAAACCTAGGAGTCTAATCACGGTGGTGCTCATGATAGCACGTCACCGCGCGCACCAAACGTCTCAGTAGACGATGGATACGAGTAGGCACCCCCACAGTGTGCCTCTGGTAGGCAAAGGGCACGTCCGCCAATCTGGCATAATCTGGGATCCCTCGAGTGAGTCCCTCGAGGTTCTGTACTAGCTCTTCCCCCACGGCACCCTCTATCTGAGGGTCGGCTGCGGGCTGTACCCTCCGTGCTATGGGAGACAAACCAGCTGGTCGCTCTGGGCCAACATCTGCATATACATACAACTGTCATCAGAACATGCATGTATTACAAAAAAAAATCAAATACATAAAAACATCAAAACAAAAAGAGTTCTTACCCAGCTCCTCGTCCCAGTCTTCTCCCTCAGGCAATGGGAGATCTGGGTCTCCAGTAAAGTCGGTGCCCGCATAGGGCCAATCCTCCACAACGATCAACTGGTGACGGAGCCATATGAAGAACTCGGGCCTCCAGGCCATCTGCTGGCCTCCTCCTCCTCTGGGCATCAGTGCTGCCCATCGAGCCATCCTAGGCTCCCGTGGCAATGGATCTGCCACTATAGCTCCCTGAATCTGGAAGATGGGTAGTCGTTCCAAGAAGAACGATACTAGAATGGAGCCGTAACAGAACTGCTTCACTCCTCCATGCTTACACTTTGTAAGCTGACGTTTGATGTTCACGGTCACAGCCGTGGCCCAGTCGAACAATGTAGGGTTAAGACACTCGGTTGCCAGCAGTAAATGGTTCTTTCTAGCCTCATGGGGCGTCTGTACCCCTGCTGTGCGTGTAATGGTGAATAGTACCACCTATAGGACCAAGTCTGGTATGGTGGCGATATCCACCTTAGCACTGTTCGATCCAAACTGTGCACCCGGGCATACCCGGTCCATCACCTCACCCATCTTTTCCCCGGAAGGCCTGCTCCTAGTAAAGATGGGCCTTGCCCCTCTACGCGACAATCCAGTGATGAAGTACACATCAGAGACATCTAGCTCTAATGTCTAGTCGCGCAAGCGGAACACTTGGTCATCCACATCCCAAGCATCTATGATAAACCGTAACAACTCAGGCTGAGCATGGAGGTATGAGGTAAGGAAGAACTTCTTGAGGCCACAGTCCCTCAAAGCATCCATGCAGGCCTCATCCTCAAGTGCCAAGGCATCAACGGCATCATGCTCTCTTTCCTTCCACTCCACAACCATTTTGACGATCTTCTTGCATTCACAAAGTTGAAAATGGCATTGTTAGATCCCTGGTAGATTCCCAATCCAAGAAAATTTACAAAACAGTGGCAAAATTTATGTAAAAAATTAGGTCGCGTGGTTGGCGCGACCCCTTTAGGGAAATCATCCCATTGGCGCGGTCCCGAGTAGGAAACCCGCGCCAATGGGCGCAACCCTAGTTTTTGCAAATCCCCTTGCAGAGGATCAATCTATGGATGAAATGCAGAAAAAATGGTATGAAAATGGAGCAAAAGGAGAGGCCTCTTACCTGGTTCAGACGGCGCTTCGAATGGTTCCCCGGATCTGTCGCAATCAGCACTCAAAGATCGAACACCAAAAACCCCTAAATGTCACTCTCAAAGGTAAAAAGTGAAAAGTAATTTTATTTTTACTATCTTCACCCATTTATAACATTTTTATCCACCATAGGTCAAAAATGTGTTTTCATGAATGTTTTTATCAATATATTCGTGTCAAAAATGGTTTTTACCCCGTTTCTTGTGTAGCGACAGGTGTTTGTGTGACTTGGGCGACGAAATGAGTTATATTTTACACTTTTTCAGGCTCAGTAAATACACGAAAAAGTTGATTTCCGGTCGTCTTTAAACTCTTTTCCGACCGTTTAAAAAATGAAAAGATTGTCGGGTCTTTGTCGTTTCAGGCTCGTAATATGTTACGAAACGATGTGATATCGATCGCTTTTTTACTTTGTCAGGTCGACATCACTACACATGAAAAGTACTCCTCGGTCGTAATGATCGGGCGGTTCTTTTGAGCATTGTTTTATACTTTTTCGAGCTCGAGAGACACAACTTTACGAAAAAGGACCCCCCTGGAGTTTCCTTTTCCACTGTCTTTTCAAACTCTCTAAACATGAAAAGATGCCGAGTTTTTCCTTTGTCAGACTCGTTAAAATTTGATGACATCGGATTCCGTCGAAATGACGCCCCACAAGCATATGCTATCCCCGTCAAGCTTGTTAAAAATAACTGGGGTACTCGCCAGAAATGGTGGGGAAAATGGAACCATAATAATTGTCGTGTCGGCAGTATGTCGCTCTTGAACATGGCACTTGTCTGCTTTCGTGTCTGGGTGGGGACATCTCATCTCGTTTTTCACTGGCCTCCGTGGGTTTGGGTGATCCTGTTTGACCTCTCATTTGCTCATTGCCTTGTCACCATGACCTTTGATCCCTTGATGTCAAATACTGCCAAATCCGCTGTCGTGCCGCCGATATGTTCAAGAGAAGTTGACCTCTGCAAGATAACAACCTCCCTCTGATAACTCACATAATCCTGATTCACAACATTCTCCCTCTGTCTCGTGTCGATGATGTGGGAAACCACTATGGCCTGCCTTCGATCAAGGTCACTTCCTGTCGAATTCAGCTCATTATCCAGGAAGTTGATCTAGAGACTCCCTTCCGGTGCCTTGGAGCCTGCATGCCTCAATGGCAGGTTCTTTGTGTTCGACGTGAGGTTTTCATCATTGGCCTCTGATCGAATGATTCTACGGGTGTTCGATGTCAGCTCACCGATTCGCACGCCGTAGATTGTACCTATAGTACCTTGAGGACCATTGTCATTATGGGTGGTACCTCTCGCTTCTGTTAACAACTTTTATCATTGGCTGGTAATCAGACGATGTTCAGGCATGTTCAACGTCAGTTCCTGTATTCACATGCTTGAACTTGTACTTTTGTTCGGGACGAGATGGAGCACAAGACCCTGGATTTTGTCTGTTTGAATCCAGACTGCGTTTTTTTTGTGGATTATCATGATTGTTGCATGACTCATTCATTAGATGGCTGCGACCATGCCCGAGTCTATTCATTGATCCTCATTGGATGGTTGCGACCATGCCTGGGTCTATTCATTGATCCTCACTGGATGGCTGCGCCCATACCTCAGATCTAGATAGTGTACTCTATTATGGATGGCTGCGCCCATACCACATATGTCATGTACTTGAGATATCAGTTGTATTTCTCTATGCATGTTCTCCGGCGGCAGCGTTTTCAGTTGCGCATGTTCTTGTAAAGCATTTCACCCCTCTCTTTCTCGGGCTTCATGCTTTAGGGGGCATTTGTTACACAACAATTTATCATTGTTTCTCACCATCCTAGTTACCCCTCTCCCGCACTTTGGAGGACACATTCCGGGACCTGTGAGAAGTGACATAGCCTGAAAACACTTGCATTAGATTCCTCTAAGTATGGACTTTACATGCCCTTAAGACATCTCCTGCAAAAAACCCTTGGAAAATGCCCTTTTTCCATTGGCGCGGTTTCCCAATGTACTGCTCGCGCCAATGGGGGAAATCCAACAAAGGGGGCGCGCCAGTTGGCGCTCTGTCTCAGTGTTGTGCCCGCGCCAACCCGATTTGGTAAAGTTTTTAACAAACTGGCACGGGAATGTTCTTGCCAACTCATGAACTTTATCTGAGAACATTTTCCGAGGACGAAGCCAACTCGAGCGAGGATAGATCCAACTCAATCGATGTTGTCTTTGATCTTATCTCCTGCAAGGATGAAGCTTATCCCATCTCCTTTCCCTGATCTATAAAAGCCTGCCCTGCTACCTTTGACAGGCTAATGAATAATGAATGGTGAGAACAAGGGAATAGTGCTGCTGCTGGTCTTAATCATAGTGCCATAGTGCTAAGGAGAGTGAAGATTAGCTTTGGAGGAGGATCATACTTCTAGAAGGCTAAGAGATTGCTGCAAGGAGCAAGGAGATTCTTGTCACCAAAGAGAGAGAGGCTTGTTTTTCATCCCCAACAAGCTTTGCAAGGCATGTGCACCTGACGACCCAGCCAAAGGAGGATCCGACGTCAGAACATATGGTTGTATTCTTCTTTGATTGATCATTAATAATAGATGACTATCATTATGGTTCCACTCTTGTTGTCTATCGTAACGATGCTTGAGTTATATCCTTTCTGACTGATATATAGTTGCATCTATTGGTTTCTATGCTTGTTTTGTGTTGTTCTTTGTGTGTGCAGGTATCCATTCACGGGGATCGTGAGGATTGTGACCAGCCAGAGCAAAGGATCGACTCTCTTGCGACACTAGCGTTGGAATCCAAGTAAGCTCTTATCGCTTACCCATAGTTTGCAATTAGGAACCTGCGTGTTAGCATTGGTTGATTGTTGCTAGACCCGGCTTGGGCTAGTAGGGATCGCCTCTGTCCGCAGAGGGGATTTACCTCCTCAACAAGTCCTTTCCTACCTTCATTTCAATTCCGCATTTTCATTTCCGTAAGATAGTTAGTTGCAGTTCAATCTATTTCAATTTTGTAGGGTTCAGAAGAAAAAAAACAAAAGCAATCAAAAGTTTTTCCATTTCATGCCTCATAGGAACAAAGATAAAACCGAAAAATTCTTACCCAACACCCCCACCACATCACTGAGTCAACCTTCTCTCTTCTCTGGTGACAGTGAGCTAGAAGAACCTATAGGTAAACCTCCTAAGATATACGAAGATCCTATAACAGAAGAAGAGTTAGAAAACACTCCATCTGAAGCCATGGCTGAAAACCGAAACGGTAGAAGAGAAGATGAGAGAATAGAAGGTGCCTTTCCCATCTGGGAGACCAATGGAGACATGAAAATGAAAAACATAAGTCCCTCAGCTTTACCTCACTTCCATGGATTGACTACTGAAGACCCTGATACCTTCCTGTTTGAGTTTGTTGTCCTTTGTCGAACTTACGACTATGCTGAGGATGAGCAAAAGTTGAAACTCTTTCCCTCTACCCTCAAGGACACAACATTACGCTGGTTCATGGGGTTACCTGGAAACAGTATCACCACTTGGGCTTAGATGCGGCAAGCTTTCAATGCCAAATACCGAGACTACTGTAGGTCCAAGGAAACCAAGGGAGAAATCTTTTGAATGACCATGGGAAGCGATGAGTCTTTAGAAGATTACGAGGAAAGGTTCCAACTTAGTTATAAACGGTCCAATTGCACACTTGACCCGGAATCTCTGAAGCTAGTTCTGCTCTGAGGAGTCGCTGAAGACCTTCTAGAAACCCTTAACATGCTGGCTGGAGGGGACATCTACCAACTACCTTATGAGGACATAAAGACCGTGTTTAGAAACCATTCTAGGGCGGCCCGAAAGAGAGGTAGGGGGAATCTACTTTTAGCTAGTACCACTTTCTCCAAGCATGAGTTTGCTAACCAGATGGAAGACCTCAAGAGTGAGATGAGATAGACTATTGCCATTCAACTTGATACCTTCCGAATTTAGCAAAAGAAAGAGGAAGCTGAGAGGGCTTTGGCCATTTTTTGTCCTAGATGCACGAGGAAGCATCCTAAGAATGAGTGCCCATTGCACTCAGTAGAGGTATGTTTCATTTGTGAGGAAGACCACCCCACCAATCAATGCCCTACCTTGCCTGGATTTAAAGCCATGTACCTAGGGACTGAGGCGACAACTGAACCTCTCTACTTCCTCAACCAAAGGAGGCCACATGGGCCTAGACCTTACCAGCAGGGGATGCAAGGGACATCCCAAGCTTATTGTAACCCCAACCAATCCGCTCATATACCTTCTTGGGGCCCCCCTGCTCATCCTTCCCGGTCCGCACCTCCTCTGTGGTATTATCCATCTCCATACCATACTCAACCTCCTCCTCATTCGTTTCACTCACATGCCCAGCCACAACCTCAGTGGAATGCACCTCAACCGGGGTGGAGGCCCTAGTACAACACTCCTCCCACCATTTTGCCTCCACCACTGGCTCAACCACAACCATTACCTCTTGCTCCTCCAAGACAACCCTGAATGCTTGCTCAACCAAACCCAAACCCCAACAACAGACAGGCTCAGCAGGTATATATTGGGGAGACAAAATGCCCTACCTATGCTGTGGAGATCCAGGAGATCAACCTACGATCTGGGAAGGTCCTTCCAGAGCGCCAACCTCATCCCCCAGAGGAGGAGGAAGAGAAATAGGAAAGTGAACCCCAAGCCATTCCACCCTTTCCTGAGTGACTCATAGTAACCACACATCCCAACCCAGAAGAGACTGAGCTTCTAGGAGAACTCAAGCAATTGTGTGTGAAAATACCACTTCTCCAGGCCATGAAAGATGTACCGATATACAATAAACTGATTAAGGAGAAGTGTTTCAGGCACCCAGGCAGGCGAAAGAGAGATGCCTCAACTATCAATGTCATAGGACAATTGTCCGATCTTATGTTGGGGCAAGTAATCTGTCCAAAGCATTTGGACCCTAGGAGTCCTGTAGTTGATGTTCACATCAATGGCACCATCATACCCCACACCTTGATTGATCTAGGGGCTGCCATTAATGTGATGACCAGGGACACCATGCTTAAGCTCAACCTTCAGAGTTCCTTAAGGAAGACCTTGACAGTACTGCAATTGGTAGATCGCTCCATCGTGACTCTCGAAGGGATTGTGGAAGATGTCTTGGTCTCTGTTGACTCCTGGGAGTACCCTGCGGACTTCTTGGTCCTTCAGTCAAAGGCAAAACTCACTGGATATCCCCTCATTTTGGGAAGGCCTTGGCTAGCTACTGTGTATGCTTACATCAGCTGCCGAGCAGGAAGCATGACCATCAAAAAAGGGCCTATGTCCAAACAGCTGGTCCTATACCCTCTTGCCCAACCTCTGCTAGAACATGACTTACCCCTCTGGTTGGTAGAAGGAGATGAGGATGAGGTCTACTCTGCACCATTATGCACAGTGGAGGCCACTAGGGGAGGTCCTCAAACCGAGGATGATTTGATTGAGAACTTGATCCAAAAACCTCCCCCCCGGTGCGCTATCCTTGGAAGATTTGGTGGAAGATACCCAAGCCAATGCTTTAGTGGACCTATGTGTGACTGATCCAACCACTCCCAGAGTTAAGAATGTGAAGTTTAGCCCTGAAAGAACTTTAAATATCAGCTCCTCTCTCTCTCCCTCTTAGGAAAAGGAGCTGTGTAGCCTCTTGACCCGCCATTTGGAGGCTTTTGCTTGGAACTACAAGGAAATGAAAGGAATCCATCCCTCAGTATATACCCATCATATTTACATTAAGGAGGACTACAAACCAGTCAGGCAACCTCAGAGGAGAATGAATCCAGCCCTTAAGGACATTGTTAAAGATGAAGTGCAAAAATTGTTGGATGGAGGATTCATCTACCCCATCTCGAACAACGAATGGGTTTCCCCTCTGGTTTTGGTACCCAAGAAAAATGGGAAGTGGAGAATCTGTGTGGACTATAGAGAAATGAACAAAGACACCAAGAAAGACCACTTCCCTTCGCCTTTCATAGATCAAGTGTTGGATGGACTGGCAGGAAATAAGTTTTTCTCTTTCCTAGATGGGTTCAGCGGGTACAATCAGATCCAAATCAGCCCAAAGGACCAAGATAAGACCACCTTCACTTGTCCATGGGGTATCTTTGCCTACCGAGTCCTTCTCTTTGGGCTATGCAATGCCCCTGCCACTTTCTAGAGAGCTATACTGAGCATCTTTGCTTAGCTAGTTCATGATTCGGTGGAAATCTATATGGATGACTTTACTCCTTACGGGTATAGCTTCTAAGAAGCCTTATCCAAGCTGGGAAAAGTTTTAAGCAAGTGCATTGAGATGAACCTGTCCCTCAGCCCTGAAAAATGTGAATTCCTAATGACTGAAGGGACTGTGTTAGGTCATACCATTTCTCGCCAAGGATTACAGGTGGATCCTAATAAAATTGCTATCATCAAAAAGGTTCCACCTCCTCAGAAGGTAAGAGATGTTCGGAGTTTCTTAGGCTTAGCGGGATATTATAGAAGATTCATTAAAGACTTCAGTAAGCTAGCCTCGCCATTGTTTGGCCTCTTAGGAAAAGATGTTGAGTTTAAATGGATGAACGACTATCAGAGGGCTCCGAATGAGTTGAAGGATAAGTTAGTGTCCGCCCCAATTTTGAGAGGCCCAAACTGAGCCCTACCTTTCCACATCCACACTGATGCCTCGAACAAAGCCATAGGGGCAGCCTTAGGACAAGTTAAGGAAAAACTTCCATATGCCATATACTTTGTCAGCAAAAACTTATCCAAGGCAGAATTGAATTATACTGTAACTAAGAAGGAGTTCCTGGCCGTGGTCCATTCCCTGAACAAGTTCTGACACTACATCACTGGCTATCAAACATTTGTACATACTGATCATGCTACAATTAGATATTTAATGAATAAACCTGATGTGAATGCTCGTATTATTAGATGGTTACTTTTGTTGCAGCAGTTTGATTTGACTATCATTGACAAACCAGGTAAAGAAAATGTTGTTGCTAACTTCTTGTCTAGATTGGATTTGCCTGTAGGTGAAGAAGGAACAGTGGATGACCAGATGCCAGATGAACATCTGTTTGCTATCTCAGTACTCTCTCCATGGTTTGCTGATATAGTAAACTACATGGTCTCAACACACTTCCCTCTGCATCTATCCTCAAAGGAGAAGAGCAGAATCGTGAGGAAGAGTGCCTCATTCACTTGGATCGGGGGCAACCTGTTCAAACTTGGCCCCGATCAGATCTTAAGGCGTTGTGTAAGGGAGGAGGAAGTCTTTGACATCCTCCTAACCTGTCACGATGGGCCCTGTGGAGGACATTTTGCAGCCAAGAGGACTGCCTTCAAAATTCTACAGGCAGGCTACTATTGGCCCACTCTTCATCAAGATGTCAGAAGATATATCAACCAATGTGATCGATGCCAGAGGATGGGGAAACCAACTCCAAGGGACGAAATGCCTATCTAACCTCAAGTGACCCTTGAGCCATTTGAGAAGTGGGGTATGGATTTTTTGGGTCTTATCAACCCTCCTTCAAGGAAAAGGTATTACATCATTGTGTGCACAGACTATCTGACAAATTGGGCAGAAACCAAGGCAATCAAAGCAGCAACAGAAGAAAAGGTGGCTGATTTTTTAAGAGAAAACATCTTCTACAAATTTGGCTACCCAAGAGAGTTAGTCATCGATCAAGGAAGCCAGTTCACCTCCAACTTAATTGAAGACTTGCTCGCTCATCACAAGATCAAGCATAGGACTTCCACCCCATATCATCCTCAAGAAAATGGGCAGGTGGAAGTCACCAATAGAGCATTAGAAGGGATTTTGACAAAGGTGGTGAGAAGCAGCAGAAAGGATTGGGCAGATCGCCTGGTTGAGGCCACCTGGGCTTACAACACCACTTGGAAGACCATAACTAGTTTCACACCTTATGAGCTGGTTTATGGGAAGAGAACTTTGCTGTCAATCGAGTTCGAGTATAGCACATTGAGGATGGCAGCTCAGCTGGACCTGGATCTTAGCCATGCTCAACGAGAAAGGTTATTGCAGCTGAATGGGTTAGATGAACACCGAATGCAGGCCCTCCTCCACTCATAAGTGGTTCAACTTCAGAGGAAGATATGGCATGACCGACACCTTAATGAAAAACAATTCCAGCCGAGAGATTAGGCTCTGCTGTATGATTCCAGACATAAGGATTTCAAAGGGAATTTGAGGACAAGATGGCTAGGACCATATGCAGTGGAGAAGTGCAATGACAATGATTCCGTCCTTATCCAGACCATTGATGAAGAAGCCATCCCCATGCTCATCAATGGGCATCAACTAAAGATCTAGCGGAAACCCCTTTCGAGGCAAGAGTTCATCGAAACTGTGGAAAAATCAGTGTTGGTAATAGAGAAGGGTTTTGCCTATGTTTTGGCCACACCCTGAGCATCATCATAATATATATATATATATATATATACAATAAAAAATATCCTTGGCTGAAAACCTCTCTGAGGCGCCCAAGGTAGATAGTAGGGGTGAAAACCTCATTGAGGTGCCCCTGTTGTCTCTCTGACAAAGAATTTGAATAAAAAGACCTTGGGATGAAAACCTCTCTAAGGCGCCCAAGGCAGATAGTAGGGGTGAAAACCTCATTAAGGCACCCCTGTTGTCTCTTTAAAAAAAAAGACAAAAAGAAAAAGAAAAAGAAGGAAGAAACAGAGAGAAAAAACAAGTTTAATCCCTGGAAATTGTTGCAGGTTCCAGGAACACAATGCAGAAAGGGGGCCTCCTAACACAAGGACAAGGGTCCCTACCAAGTTACCAGGAATCCTCACATCCACTCCCTCCATGAACACTCATTTTTTCAGGGTTCAAACACAATCTAGTCATGGTTCAACCTTCTACAGGAAGCTACAGGACTTTCTACAGGAAGTTCTGTATTTCTACCAGAAACATTCTGTAGAGCCTTTGGGCAGGCCAGAATCGATTATGGAGAGGGATTTGAAGCCTGAAGTCTGTTGAGGAGGCATGAAACCACTCTTTTCTTCCATCCTCCACTTGTTTCATCTCCTTTCACCACCATTGCCACCATCTGGTTGAATATACCTACACAGTCATAGCAGAACCCTGTTTTCTCCGATAAAAATTTGTTTTTTTCAAGTGAAAAATAAAGCATGCAGAGGCCCACACACTTTACCTGTCAAGGCACCCTCAGGACCCTTCATCCATGAATGCAACTTTGTTTGTTTTAGCATGCACCCCAGGAGGAGAAACAGCTATAGGATGTCCTACAGGAATCCTGTAGCAGCTGATCCGGCTGGAGCACATACCATGGAGACACCAGCAGCTCACATCAAACGAAGCCGGTGCATGCAGCATTCACCACCAAAGATTCGGGTCTCAAGGTCTTGGAACCAACATCAACTAATGGAAGAGGAGCTCCAGCACCCGTGCACGAAGCAGCAGCAAGCAAATCCAGCGTTCCTCGTCCTGAAGCCTGAAAAAATGTCCACGGCCGCACAGGTAAGTGCCTAACCTTATTCGTCGAATTACATGAACTATACTCTAAAATTGCATCACTGTGAGAATGGGTGGATTGAACAAGGTTGGTGGCCATTCAACTGGCCACCCACAGCCAGTTAGATGGCCTCGTAGGATCCGAATGGGCTTGGTTATGCCAAAAAGATGGGTAGTTGACACGTGGAAAGTGTCTAGTCTGGGAGAATCGGCAGTATGACAGAAATGGCGGCAGTGAATGCAGAGGGAAGGATTCAGCGGTCAGAGACATGCCGAGGCATGATGGCTGTGATGTCGGCCAATGGATCGGCCTGGACAGCTCACCCCCGTGCCATGAATTCCGCAGCATTTCAAATTGGCTGATCAAATAACTCACGGTAAACTGCTATCATTCGCACTTGCAACTGTTTTTGCAGCTGAGTACACGTCCTTCTCCTCTACAAGTTGTTAGCCCAAGCTTCTCAGTTTGTTCCAACATCCTTCTACAACTCAGACTCGTCTAGAACCACCTTAACGTCCTCCAGAAGCCGGGCATTACGAAGAAGCTTGGACTGTTCACGTCGAGGGTGGAAATTCTCAGAGAGGTAGGCCCGAACATACCTTTCCCATGAAAAATAGTTCAAAAGGTGGTGAATTCGACGTGCTAGGGTAGAGAAAAAATTAAAACAAGTCTGTCTGCGAATCCAAAAGCAGTTTACTTATCGTTGCATGAAATTGTCTTCGTGGTTTGCGTCTAAGATTTTCTCCACGAAGTCCTGAGTTAAATTCCTTCTGTAGAGAAGTGAGACACTGTCAAGGCTAACCAGTGGAGAAACTGTGAATTTTATATGATTGTGTGTATGTTGGAAACATAGCCCTGCACTTTGTTTAGAGAAATCCCGATTCGTCTTTCTGTACATGAGTAGTTAGGTTTCAAAACAGAGGAATTGATACAAAGAGGCCTGCAGATACCGTTTTTGACGCTCTAAGAAGGAAACACACCTAGAATTCCCTTTCCACTCAAAGCACAAGCAAAAATAGAGTCTTTTTCACCATGCTAGGAGGGTTTATCTGAAAGGAACCTGCGGACTCCAAGAAACTCTGAGAAACCCCTAAGGTGGTAGACTTATTTTCCTGTGCACACTGGATGACATTCCGTCACAAACTTCAAGGTCACGATGATGAAATTACAGAAGAATTCCTAAGGTCCCTGAAACCGAAATCAAAGACACTAGCCACTGTCAACTTCAAAGGATTGACCCTAAGACTCACCCCACAGCTCATTAGCAGAGTCACTGATCTACCGATGGGGGTACCCTGGGATAAGGAGGAGAGAAAATTGGGTCAAAAGGCTAAAAAGGAGTTCTTCTTGCCAGAGGAACAATTTTCAGAGGACAAGAATGGGGTCTGAAGAACCAGCCTACAACCATTTTGGAGCGAAGTCAGCCTCCAAATTATGAAGTATATTACCTGTGAGGGGGCATCGTATATGGTTATCATTTCCGTTTGCTAACAGAACTCAGGCACCAAATGGATCTACCCTCAGAACAAAAATTGAGCATCCCCTACTTCCTCCTGCAATCCTTGATTGAGTGTGCCACAAAGCTGAGGGAGGGGACACCAGACTAGCTGACCCATCATGGGCTTATCAAGCTCCTCGTGGAAGATACACTCCATACTTACATTGTCCCTCTCTCCTGGGAAATTTTTCGAAATATGTCTAAGGATGAGGACATCCGAATTTTGGCCGAGGAGCTCACTTCCTCCAGCAACGAGGAGAAGGAGCACACCGAGGCAGAAAAGAAAGCTAAAGGTCAAGAAACCCCGGGCAAACCACCAAAGAAAGAACAGAAAGAGCCACGAGAAAAAGGCCAAGCTGCTGAGGCCAAAACAGTGGGTGGTAAAATAACACAAACACCCAGGGAGAAAAGACTGCAGAGCAGGGTAGAAAGGACCGAGAAAGTCCAAGCCAGTGAAGGCACCCCTAAGGCAGCCTCAGCCAAGCTAAAGGAAAAATCACCCTCAGCCAAGCAAGCTAAAACAGTGCCAACTGGTTCTATAGGAAGCCAAAAGGCCATTTCTACAGGAAGTCAAAAAACTGCTTCTACAGGAAGCTAGAAACCAGCCACTACAGGCATTTGTACAGGAAGTCTGAAGAAAGGGCAGCAGAAGGAGAAATCTACCGAGATTATAGCTAGGGAGGCAGTAGCTGTGCTGGCCATCCTAAGCACCTCTCCCAAGCAGAAGGAAAAGCGAAAGAGGGAGACTCCCGTGTATTTTAAGGCAAGGAGGAGTGTGAGGATTAAGACTGGCAAACCCCAGCCTCCATCAAAAGAGCCAATCACAATTATAGATACCCCTCCCGCACCAAAGGAGAGGTCCCCCTCCAAGGCATCCATCACTTATGAGCGGGGATGCCCGAAGACATCCACATGGAAGGAAAGGATGGAGAAATTGAATGCGGGGGCCTCTCTACAGGATGTTGAGGCTGCTCTACAGGAAACTTTGGCTAGGCTGAAAGAGATTGAAGAGATGGAGGAAAGAGTAGCCAAGTCATCATAGGAGGAGGAGAAGGTTGATACCATTATGGAACCAAGCCCCCAGCCCAGCCTGGGCTCTTATTATAACTTCTTAGAGGCTGGGAAAATCATTCCTCAAAAATTCATAGTGCCACTTTTCCTAGCACTAGAGGAAGAAAGAGTACGGACCCACACTTGGATGAAGATCACTAAATCCAAGGGGGTGGCAGATATAGGCCCTCTAGAGGAAAAGCTCAAGGAGACCCAAAGAGAGTTGGCAAGAGTACGGCATGTGGAGAGCTCCCAACAGGCCAAACTACAAGAAGAGAATGAGCTTCTTAGACAGCAGCTATAGCTACAAGGACAGAGGGAAGAAGAGGACACAACAGCCAAGGACACCACAGAAGAGCCTCAGGGAAAAGAAGGAATGCAAGCTGAACTTGAGGCACTAAACTGGCAACTACAGGAAAGGGAATTGCAAGTAGGTCTAGAGATACAATCTCTGAAACAACAGATGTAAGAAAAGGAGGCACAACTGGCCTGCATGGCCAATTGGGCAACGGAAGCTCTGCATTGTAGGCAGCCGGCCAAATCCTATGGCCTATACCTCAGGGATCAGTGGCTGCAATTCCAAATCAACCCATTGGCACAGAAGGGTATCTCCCAAATCCAAAACCCCTAGTAGTTCATAGATTTATGTAACAGTAGTTCATCAGAAGACAAGGCCAAGCTATCAGAGTTCTACCTTCATAATTTGGCCCTTCCAAATATAACCTCATGGTACCCCAACACAGCAGTAGGGGACATGCAACTGATGGCAATGACCTCATGGCTAAACCACGAAGAAAAGAGAGCGGCAGAGGTCAAAAATGTCATGGACCGAGAATTACAAGAACCACTGCTGATTAGAGCAGAGCCAGGGACCCCACAACGTCGATATCCGCCCACCAACACCTAGAAACCAACTCTCAGGCTCTGTTAGAGTACATGGATCGGCAGGCTTAGGCCATTGCACACTTTGAGGATATGGAGCAACTATTGGGGGACAATTGTGTTCATTCTTGCACCCGTAGGTGGAACACATTGTCCCACAACCTCAAAATCAGGGAATAACACACTCCAACTAGAATGAGGGAGGCCTTGGCATGAGTTCCTCTCTACAAAAAGTCTATGCAGAACCTCTAGGCCAGCTAGATAGGCCTCAAGTTAAGTCCCCCTTTGCTTTTGGCATTGTTAGAAGGAGGCACAGAAGAAGAAGAGCATAAGCAGTGGGAAGAGGTGGAAAGGAAGGCAGGATTCCATGAAAGTGAAGAGGACACTACTTCAAAAGCCTGGGATGTGAGGGAGGCGATCAAAGCAATTAAGGATGAGGAGATGGACTAGTTGCTCGAGGATGAGCAACCCTTTTAGCAGGGGGATGATGATGAGCCCCAAATTGGGTAACTTATTGGGCTCATTTTACCTAATTATCCTGGTTCAATCCTTGTTTAATCATCCATTTTCATAGCTTATGCATTATTTTTTAGTATGCTTATGTCATTTGTATGAATAAGGGTGGTCACTCTTCCTAGGTGGCTAACACGTGCTTATTTCAGGTTTTTTGACACATGTTGGAGCAAAACCGAGCAATCATGGGCTAGAAGACAACCAAGCTTGAGGTGAGGATTCGTGGGGGGGTTGTCTATGACATTAAATAGCCCTTCCTTGGGATCTTCACCCCCAAACTCCGAGCCCGCAGGCCACCAAAATTGGATCTTGAATGTAGCCAAGCAGATTTTGGAAAAGGGACTGTCTACTAACAGTTGGACAGCCAAGTCCCCCAAATTTAGGAGGCCTGCTAGGGCCCTCATGGTGTATAAATGATAAGGCCTCAGCCTTTGAAAAGGACTTTTGGAAACCATTGCATATTTCTGCACTACAGTGCTGTCAGCTTTAACTCGTTTTCTTATAGCCATTTTGGCATAATTCTTGACTGATGACTATTTTTTTATAATGATAAGTAGTCCTATTTCATATCAACTCTGAGTTTTCTATAGGAGCCGTGGCTCTCAGGGTTGGGCCCAACCTGAGAGCCTAGGGCCTCCTTTATATATTGTTATCTTTCCTTTGAGCATCGTTGTTTTCCTTTTGTACATTTGCAAACGTATTTCTGTTAGGCATATTAAGTTGTGTTGATTAACTAGGTCATTGTTTATGAACAAAATGCTTCAGATGTTTAGAATATATTGGTAGGATAATAACAGGAAAAAGGCTTCAAAAAAGGGGTCAACAAACACTTTTGGTTTCACCTCTTCCTTATTGGATTAGGGGCTGGAATTGAAGTAACCGTGCTATCCCAAACAAAAACGCTAGTTTGCTTTACCATGCAATCCTTAGTGTACTGTTTTCATTTTCAGAAGTTGGTTATGTGTTCAGATCTCTGAAATGTTTCATTGCATAGTTGATATACATGGTTCTCTTCCAAATAAAGCTGTTGTTCATTCACTTTATTATTAGCTAGATTAGATTAGCTAGCACTTTGATTACTTGCAAGACTTTGTTGATTCAGTTGAATGTATACGGTGCATAGCATCGCTACCACTCTTTCATCCACCTAAGCTTCATCAGAGCCATCTGCTCCGTCTCCGAGCTAGGTTCCTCATCTCACATCTATCCTCTTGCCCACGTAACCCTACCTTTTTGTGCAGTCATTGTTTCAGCCTTCTTTGAGCCAATTTAGCCATCTACACCTTCTCACCACTCCATCCACCAGTCCCTGGACCACTTCAGACCCCTATCCTACCTCCATATCCATTCATGCATCTTCCCTCACTCACCCATCCTCCAAAATCCAATTTTTAAAACATCCTGTAGAAATTTCTGAACATCCTGTAGAAATTCTTGAACATCCTGTAGAACCCCTACAGACTTCCTGTAGAAGCTCAGAAATGAGGTTTCTTGATAGCCAAACTTTGTGAAACTCTTTGGAAGGGTGTTAGTGACTCCTTAGACCCTCTCTGAACCTTCTCGACCTCTTCTAAGCATTTCTCCTCCTTGATCCACCCCTGCACAGTCAAAGAACAGTGAAAGCATATGCATTATGAAACTGACAACTTAATCAAAAATACAAAAAGATGTTTTCTTCAGATAGAGGTAGTCTAGACACATGTATTTTACCTTCATATAAGTAATGGCATCTCTTTCAGTAGTTTGCATTCTCTCCTTTGCATCAGTAGGACTAGCTGGTAGAATTAGGGTTTGCTAGGGTTTGCATTTTCCTTAAACTTTTCAATCTCTTTTCGCAATTAGATTAGCTTCCTTCGAGTTAGCTTTCATCCATCAATTAAAAAGCTTCTTCTAAGAGCTCATAGAAGTTGGCTTAAGCTCCTAGTGGACTTGTGCCAGCTGACCAAGTGACAGTTGCGGCAAGAGCTAGTACTTGTGCATACAACGCCATCGCTTCCAAGTTTGTTACGAACTACCGGGTTGATAAAAGTAAAGACGGGAGTCCCAGGTGTTGTAGCATTATTGCTGCAATACTGGTGCCCACCACTCTGCCACTGCTAAATTTTATTTTTCATCTTGGACAAATACTTTTTTCAGCTCTATTTTTTAGCTCGGTTATCTAAAGACAAGGCTTAATATCGAATGGGGAAAATACCGACTTCAGTCTTCAGCTTCAATAGCATCTTCTGCGGCAGAGCTCTTGTGCCCGAATTCTTTGCCCATTTTGTGGAGAAGAAAAAGAATCAAGACCAGCAGGCTAGGGTTACACCTCCCTATCCAGCAACGAGATACCACCAATTTGGTTAACACCAGTGGGTTGAGAGGTTATCAATCTCATTAAGTTGAAATGGTATTAATCCGATTGTATGCTATTCTCCAATCGTCTAACACTTTATTTGACGACGTAGATTGATGCAAAGTGGCAACGAGGGAAGTTATTTTCAGAGGGGAACACCTTACGGCGTAATTAATTTGTAAATAGGCTTTGTTACAATACCATGATTTATAGATACCACATGCCCAAAAACCCTAACCTATTTCACAAACAAAATATTTATAAATATTTTAATTTAATTTAATTTTATACCATTTTTTATAATTAAATCTAAACGCAAAAAGTTATAGTTATTTTTGATATACTAAAAATATTCTTATAGAAATTAAATCAAGGTTTTAATAAAATAAAAAATGAAAATACTATATATATAGAGATGTGAAATTTATATAATATAAATAATATTATCAAGAACTAGCATAAATATATCTTAACTAAGGATCTAAGCTATGAGAGCCACCAAAGTGAATAAAAATAATAGAGGAAATATAGTGTGATTCTTTTAAGTTTTTCATTATTGTATTTTCTTTGATATGATTGATCCAAAATATAAGTTTAATATTTACAACCAATTGAGTTTTTTTAAATTTTGATACTTTCTTAAATACAATACAATGGGATCAAATTTAAGAGAAAGAGAGAGAGAGAGTGGGGGGTAGGAAACGTGGGAGATAGTGGCAGATCTGGAGGGCCGAGATAGAGAGAAAGATAGAGAGAGAGTGATGGGGGGAGATAGAGAGAGGGAGGTGGGAGAGAGGAAGGAAGAGAGAGAGGAGGGGAGGGAGAGAAGGAGAGAGGGAGGGAGAGAGAGATGAGTTGGAGGGGGAGAGAGAAGGAGGAAAGAACAAAGGCACATAGAGATAGAGGCGGAGAGAGAGGGGGAGTGATAAGGGAGAGATAGAGAGAGATAGAGTGATGGAGAGAGTAGAGGAAGGAATAGAGAGAGAAAGAGAGGAGATATATAGGGAGAAAAGGGGAAGAGAGAGGGAGACATAGAGATGGAGGGGAGAGAGAGAAAGAGAGAGGGAGGGAGATAGTGATAAAGTTTGAAGGCAAAGAGAGAGATAAGATAAGATTGTAGAAAATCATGTAGATTCACAATCTCATACAAGGTACTAAAGCACATGACAAGAATATACTTCTACTTTCAACCAGTGGAAGCCAATAGATCGATGAAAACAATAAGAACAAGAAGAAGATAAATAAATGGCACATAACACAAGATATATCTAGGGAAAGCCACGGCTCAAAACCTCACTATCTATATTGCATATATCATATATATGAGTGAAGATACAAAGCTTGTTCTCACTAGAACAATTCCACACAAGTATGATCAACTCTCTCAGCTCACAAGCTAAATCTTGGCCAACGCTTAGCCAATTTTGTAGCTCTCCAAGCCCCTAATCTCTTGCATAATTCCTAGGATGAATAACCTGTATTTAAAGGGAATTCATGCTTCCAAAATTGTGGAATCTAAACATAGGATCAATCTCTGATGCATGCATGATATTTACACTCCAGTAAATAATACCACTGATAGTACATTATTCGTGCACTATAGTCTCAACTGGATCTTTGTCATAATCGACATGCATGAGTTGCTCATGAGGGAATCTTCAATTAACTGGAGTAGCACTAGTGGATGCATTACTACACCAAATAACTATTACTCCTCTATTAGTTCCACAAATAGTTTGGAACTAATTTAACTGAACTTAACTTAGTAAATTGAGTGATCTAATTTCCAACTCAATTTAAACTCATACTAGACCCCTAAAACTTTCAGAGAACATATACATGACTACAGAAAGACTTCCAACTCGAAATTCTTAAGCTATTTACGTTAATTAAACTTAATTAACTATTTACAAGTTTCTATGAAAATAGAATTCGATTTTAATTCTCATTTTAATTCAAGGAAAAATTAAACTGGAATTTCTTGTTGCCATTTCTCAACACTCCCTCTCAACAGAAAAGGGATTATCAGCTACCCCGATCTTGTTTCTGTGAAACTCAAATTTACATCTTAACAATGCCTTTGTCAAAATTTCAGCATCTTGCTCCTCTGCAGGAATGTACTCTAACAACATAATCGCCTCGATACACAATCTCTGAGATGATGATATCAGATATCAATATGCTTTGACCGATCATGAAAAACTAGAATTTCATAGAGTTTGATACAACTATGATTATCGCAATAAATCACAGTTGGATCTATAAGTTGACCAAATAAACCAACCAGGATCTTCCTCATCAGGAGGGCCTCACATGTTGCCTAACTTGCAGCCATGTACTCTACCTCTCCCGAACTAAGTGCAACCGATCTTTGTTTCTTATTGTACCAAGAAACTATCGTTGACCCAATACTGAAGATCCGTCCTTATGTGTTTTTCTGGTCGGATGGACTCCCTGCCCAATCTGCATTGGTGAAGCCTTGAAGCTTCACTCCCTATTCCTATCTATATCATAATCCATACTAAGAATTTCCCCTCAGGCATCTCAACACATGCTTTTCCACCTTCCAATACGGCTTGGTAGGCCTAACCATCACTTGACTAAGTTGGTTAAATGCATAGCACATATCTGGTTGTGTGTTCACCAAGTACATGAGTGAACCTGCAAACTGCCTATAAATAATAGCTTCTACTACTTCCCCTGAAGTAACATCCTCCTTCCTCGAGTTACCTGCTAGAGGAGTCTCCATGGGTTTGCTACTCTCCATGTGGAATCTCTTGAGTATCTCATTGGCATACTTTCCTTGAGACGCAAACAACTCCCCATCTCCCTACCATACCTCCATGCCAAGAAATTAATGCATAAGCCCCATGTCCTTCATCTCAAACTCTCTTGCAAGGTCCTCCTTGCAAGACTTGATCAACTAATCATCACTTGTCATTATGAGATCATCAACATAATGTATAATGATCAACAGTTTACCTTCCACCACTATGCGGTACAAGTTTGCTTCCGCTTCACTCTTTGTGAATCCCAACCCGTTGAAGTAGCTATCTATCTTGGTTTTCAGAGCATGGGGTGCTTGTTTCAGCCCATACAATGCTCTCTTGAGTTGACACACATGCAACTCACGGTTAAAGGTCTCAAAACCTTCAGGATGCTTTATGTACACCTCTTCCTCAATCATGCCATTAAGGCAGCTTGTCTTCACATCCATCTAATGTATCTTCCAACCCATTTGTGTTGATAGTATCAATATAGATCTGATTAATGAGTACCTTGCAATAGGAATGAAGGTCTCATCATATTCAATCCTCTCTATCTGTGAAAAGCCACGGGCCACAAATATCACCTTATGCTTATCCACACTACCATCTGCAATTTTCTTTACCTTGTAAAGCCAATGGGAGCCCACCACTGACTTGTCCTCGGGTCTTGGGACCACATCCCAAACACTGTTACAAACTATGGAGTCATACTCCTCCACCATGGAATCAACCCAAATCGGTTGTTGCACTGCTTCCTTAAAGGAAGATGGCTTTGTCACAACACATTCGCCCATAAGATCCATGTATCCGGTGTACCTCTCAGGTGACCTCCTCTTCCTACGTTGAGAATTGGGTGTTCCCACATTCTCCCGTGCATCATCAAACAATTTTTCAGCCTCTTTGGTGCACTTTATTCCTTCTCTAGAAGACTCTGCTTGAGTGGATATATCCACTCCCAGATCCTCTGCATATTGCTGCTCTACATCAATGTGAGGCTCCTCAACCTTAGGAGTTAAAATCTCCTCATCCACATGTAGCTCAAGCTCCATCTCAAGGGAAACTCACATGGCCTTCTCATCTAATTTGACATCCCTGCGAACCATTATCATCCTGTTGGTTGGCAAGTACACCTGCTAGTTGTGAGGTGTA
Organism: Pinus tabuliformis; assembly: GCA_031772625.1. Lineage (NCBI taxonomy): Eukaryota > Viridiplantae > Streptophyta > Pinopsida > Pinales > Pinaceae > Pinus > Pinus tabuliformis. The sequence continues at coordinate 1,077,957,687 of CM062807.1, read as the reverse complement.
TCAATGTACCCTAAAAATATCCCCAACTCTATTGTTGGCTAAAGCTTCTTCCATGCATCTTTAGTCACATGGCAATATACCGATGACCCAAAATCTTGAAGTGATCAACATCTAGCTTCTTATCGGAATAAGCCTCCTATAGTGTCTTCATCTCAAGTATCTGATGTGGGCTATGGTTATGAACATAAACTATTATGTTTCATGCCTCAGCCCACAAGTGTAGTGGTAGGCTCCGATAATGTAACATCACTCTTGCTACCCCTACCATGCTTATGTTCTTCCTCTCACCCACCCCATTCTGCTGAGGGTTATGGGGTGTCATCAACTCCTGTTTAATGCCTTTCGCCCCACAAAAGTTCTTAAAATCATTTAAGACATACTCACCACCATTATCACTCCATAGAGATTTAGCCTTCTCACTTGAATCTTTCTCTACCAGTGCTTTAAACTCACAAAACTTTGTGAAAGTTTGATCCTTTTTTTGCACGAAAAATATCCAGCATTTATGAGAAAAGTCATCAACAAATATAACATAATACCTGTGTTTGGACGTGGATGTTGTCGAGAATGGTCCACACAGATCTGAATGGAATTGCTCTAGAATAGCCTTTGCTTAACTATCTCTGTTGTGAAAATAAGACTTGGTGTATTTTACCAAAGTACACCCCTTGCATGTATCAACTTTCTCAAGCATACCTTTAGGAAGACCAGTAGAAATCTGTTGCAATATCTTCAAAGCCCCATGATGCAAGTGGCCCAATCGTTTGTGCCATAACTCGCCAATGTCTTGGCTCTGCACCCTTTTGGCTTTTGTTCTCAAAGAAGCACACTCCTATACCTCCAACTTATAGAGATTCTTCACTTGGATCCCTATCTTCTTTCCCTGACCCGTGGCTATGTGTCAAAAGAACGCCTTTCCTTTCAAGAAGATCACATCATAGCCTCTATCCTCAAGCATGGAAATGGATACCAAGTTCTTCTTCAACTCGGTCACATACATAACATTCTTCAAGGTGAGTGGATCCCCATTCTCCCTCTAAAAAGTAATCGTGCCCAATCTAGTAACACTATACTTCCCGTCATCACCCATCTTGATATACATATGGAGATCTTTCTCCTCTAGGTCACTAAATAACTCTAGTCATGTGGAATGAAGCACCATTGTCTAAGTACCATACACGTCCCATCATTGATGACACCATGCATGCAATGAGGGAAAAATCCAATTTGAATTGAGAGGTCAAGCCTCACCCGTCGCTCCTCCTGAGGAATTCTTCTTGGACTTCTTGAGTGGAAAATTTATATCAAAATGGCCCAACTCATGAAAATGAAATAACTTAACTCTTGTCATGTCTTTCTTCTTACCTCCATGATAAGAAATTTATTTGGAATGGGATTCTTTCCCTTTCCCCTTCTTCATCTTAATCACTAAGGCACAATTCTCTTCATCATTAGTCTTTGATGAAGAGTCATCTCTGGTGTTCCTCCTGATCTCATCCTACATCAAATCTGACCATAGTCGTTCCCAATCCGACAGCTTCTCCTGACCACTGAAAAAGTCCTGATAACTATTCCAACTCTTTGGGAGTTCTAGAAGAGCAAGACTCACCATATCATCCTCAACAATTGTGATTCCAAGACTTCCAAGTTCATCACGACACTGAGTGAACTTGGTCAAGTATTTTGGAATCATCTTGCCTTTCTCCATTTTGATTTTTTTGAAGTTTGTCCTTTAGTGCCAATTTCCTTTTGTTGGGTTGTGTTATATTCTTTTTGGAACCTATGTTAGGTTGGGCGGACCCACCTATGGTTTTGTGCATGATTTTCACACATGTCTTTCGGACGTGATGGTTTTTGGTCCATGGTATTGGATGCTTTGGCATGTATAAATATGTATTATAACATTAAAAGGAATATAATGAAAAATCAAGCTGGTAGTCCCAGTTTTGGGATCCAGGGAAAAATCTCTGTGTATATGTGTTTTATGTGTTATGCTCTCACATTGTTTATTTTCTGTGTTTTAGAATTTGTACGCAGGTAATTTTTGTACAGGGTTAAAACCTACATTTGGTATTAGAGTTGTTTTGGCTTTAAGGGTACGCCTTTGTTGTTGAGGGGTTTTGCTCGGGCCTGTGGTAGACCCTGTTTAGTGGGAGATCTGCGAGATCGATTCTAGTGGTGAAAGAATATGGCGAGCAGTGGAAAGATATAGATCGAGAAATTTAATGGTCAGAGTTTTGAGTTGTGGAAACTCAAGATGGAGGATCTGTTGGTGGATAAAGATCAGTGGATCGTGGTAGATCCAGGTACTAAACCAACAGGAGTGTCTGATGAAGAATGGAATAAGTTGGATCGGAAGGCAAGTAGCACAACACGATTGTGTGTCTCAGATTCAATATTGTTGAATGTATCAGGGGAAGCTACGGTGAACGCTTTGTGGGACAAGTTCTGGACTTTGTACCAATCTAAGTCTCTGGTGAATAAATTGTTCCTGTGGAAAAAGTTGTATAACTTGAGGATGAAAGATGGAGACTTGGTGACAGAGCATCTGAACGCATTTAATATTGTGGTAAGTCAGTTAGCATCTGTTGATATTAAAATTTCAGATGAAGATAAGTGCATCAATTTGTTGTGTTCTCTACCATATTCGTGGGATAGTCTGGTTATTGCAATAGGTAGTAATGCAACTGCCTTGTATTTAGATGAAATAGTCTCATCCTTGCTAACAGAGGAGATGAGGTAGAAAAATATGGAGAGCCAGAATGGTGATGCCTTGTCTGTACAAGGATAGTCCCAGAACAGAAACAAAAATAAGTCATCGAGTGGGAGATCTAAATTTAGAGGGAGATCTAAGTCTCCAGGAAAACCTATAAAGGTGGTGTGCTGGAAATGTGGAAAGGAAGGGCACTACAAAAGGGACTGTAAATCTAAAGCTCCTGATAAAGGAAAGGGATCTGATGATGCTCCTTTTGCAAAGGCAAAAACCACCTCAGATGAAGGTGGGGATGTGTACTTGTCTTCTTCAAGTACACATGTAGATCACGAGGCATGGTTGATTGACTCAGGTGCATCCTTTCACTTCACTCCCCATAGAGAGTGGTTCTACAAGTATGAGAAATATGATGGTGGTGATGTCTTCTTGGGGGATGACAGGAAGGCTAGAATCATTGGTCATGGAAAAGTAAATTTGAAGCTACAAGGTGGAAGGGTTAGAACACTTTTGGGTGTTCTGCATATTCCTGCATTAGCCAGAAATCTGATTTATGTTACCAAGCTAGATGATGCAAGTGTAAAAACAATGTTTGAGAAGGATACCTATAAGATGGTTTGGGAAGCACTGGTATTGATGCAGGGAGTTTGGATTGGAATTCTGTACATGCTGCAAGGTAGCACTATTATTGATGGGTGCAACAGTTCTGTGGTTCCTGAAAGTGGAGCAGAAAATCTAGTGGTCTTTGGAGAGAAGACCATGCTGCGGCATCAAAGGCTTAGACATATTGGAGAGAAGGGCCTTCGAATACTTCATGGTAAAGGTATGGTAGAAGGTATGATTAATAGCTCTCTAGATTATGATTTCTATGAAAATTGTGTATATGGGAAGCAGAATCGAGTGAGTTTCCCCTCTAGTAGTAAGAGGGCAAAACATATATTAGAGCTTGTGCACAGTGATGTATTTGGACCTGTGAAGGTTCCGTCACTGGGTAAGTCTATACACTATGTATCATTTATAGATGACTTCTAGTGGGCCCTAGTATTGTAGCAATAATGCTACAACTCTTGGAACTCCCTTCTTTAATTTTATCAACCCGGTAGTTCGTAACAAACTTGGAAGCGACGGTGTTGTATGCACAAGTACTAGCTCTTGCCGCAGTTGTCACTTGGTCAGCTGGCACAAGTCCGCTAGGAGCTTAAGCCAACTTCTATGAGCTCTTAGAAGAAGCTTTTTAATTGATGGATGAAAGCTAACTCGAAGGAAGCTAATCTAATTGCGAAAAGAAACTGAAAGCCAAAAAGAAACGCAAACCCTAGCAAACCCTAATTCTACCAGCGAGTCCTACTGATGCAAAGGAGAGAATGCAAACTACGAGAAGAGATGTCATTACTTCTATGAAGGTAAAATACATGTGTCTACACTGCCTCTAGCTGAAGAAAACATCTTTTTGTATTTTTGACTAAGTTATTAGAATTATCATACATGTGCTTTTAACTAGCTTTTCATTGTGCAGAGGTGGATCAAGGAGGAGAAATGCTTGGAAGAGGTCGGGAAGGTTCAGAGAGGGTCTAAGGAGTCTCTAGCACCCTTCCTGAGAGTTTCACAAAGTTTGGCTGCCAAGAAACCGCGTTTATGAGCTTCTACAGGAAGTCTACAGGGGTTCTACAGGATGTTCTGGGATTCCTACAGGATGTTATGTAATTTTTCTACAGGATGTTCAGAAATGGGGTTTTGAAGCATGGATGGAGGGAAAAAGGTGGAGGAATGAGTATGGAGGTGGAATAGGGGTGTAGGGGAGTTCAAGACTTGGAGGATGGAGTTGAGGAGTGGCGTAGATGGTGAGATTTGTTCAAGGAGGGTTGAAACGATGTTGCACAAGAAGATGAGAATCATGGCAAAGTAAGCGGATGAGGCAAATGTAAGGTAAGGGTTATAAGTGAAGGGTGAAGCAGGTAGGTTGGATGGAGTATGGGCAGGTAAGGAAGGATAACAGGTACTCTGCAAGTGGTTTTTCAAACTGAACAAACAAAGACATGCAAGATAACAAAGATCTAGTTATGCTACCCTAATATGATCTAGCTAACAGTAACAAGAATGGACAGTAGCTTTATTTGCAAGGAAACCATGTACAACACGTGAGCAAGAACATTCCAAAAGATCTGAATGCATGACTAACTCCTACCAATCTATTCTAAACATAAAAAGCTACTTTAACCATCAAAAGCAACCTAAATAACAAAGCAAGATTTAAATCTAAAGAGCAGATTTTATTTTAAGAACGCAGCAAAGCACATAAAGATAAACAAAGGAGGTACTAGATGCTTGAGACGGGCCCAACCCCAAGAGCTAAAACCTCCTAAGAGAGATTTAGAGCTGGTGCAAAGCTGGATTCATCTTTATTGATCAAGAAATGAAGAGTTACATCAAAACTGTCCACAAGGAGAGCTTGAGAATGAGCTGAAAGCAAAGCTAATCTATTGCCTAAAAATCGAACTACAAAATGACTACAACAAGACTATGAAATGACTAACTACCAGCTACAAAATGACTAACCACTAGCTAACCAAAATGAGGCCCTAAGCCTTCTTATTTATACAAATTGAGGACCCAACAGTCCTCCTAAACTTTAGGGACTCGGCTGCCCAAAACTTGTAGTTAACAGCAGTCCTACTTGACTTGCTTGGCTGCCCTTGTGCTAATTGATTCGGTGGCCCTTGAACTCCGAGCTGATGGTGGAGAATTCGAGGTAAGGGCCCATAAATGAAGGGGACACCTTCCTACAAATCCTCTCCCTTGTTCTCCCACGAATTTGGCTGCCAAGTGCTCATTAAGACCTTCAATCTTGTCTCCAAATTGACCAAAAAGGCTACACAAAGCACCCATTAGAATTGTTGGCATAATGACTAACCAAATTCACTCTATTAGCATAAATATAATAAAAAACATGCAATAAACTAATGAGAATGGTGGATTAAGTCGAATTAGGAGGTTGAATGAACCCAAATAATTATCCATTTTTGGGGCTCATCATCACCCCCCTACTGAAAGTGTTGCTCATCCTCTGAGCAACCAATCTCTCTCCTCATCTTTGATGGCCCTGGTGGCCTCCTTGTCATGCCAAGCTTCTGAAGTGATGTCCTCTTCTCTGTCATGAAACCATGCTTTTCTCTTTGCTTCTTCCCACTGCCTGCTCCTTTTCCTAGTGAATTCTCAGCCTTGGTATGAGTGTGCAAGTATATGCAATCATATGAAAGGAGATGAAACCAGTGGAGGATGGAAGAAAAGAGTGGTTGCATGCCTCCTCAACAAACTTCAAGCTTCAAATCCCTCTTCATAATCAATTCTGGCCTACCCAACGGCTCTACAGGATGTTTCTGGTAAAAATACAGAACTTCCTGTAGAAAGTCCTGTAGCTTCCTGTAGAATAGTTTTCTGACTTCCTGTAGAAACAATTTTCCTCGATTTGGCTCGCTTGGCTGGGGGTGCCTTCTCTTTTAATGTTTCTGTGGTTGCCTTGGGTATGTCCTCACTTTCTTGGACTTCTTCAGTCCTCTCTGCCTTGATTTGTAATCGTTTCTCCCTTGGTGTTTGTGCCTTCATTCCACCCACAGTTTTGGCCTCAGCAGCGTGGCATTTCACTCATTCTTCTTGTTCCTTCTGTGGTGGTCTGTTTTGTGTTTCTTTTCCATGTCCTTCCACTACTCCTCCTATTCTGCTTGTTTGAATTCTTGTGCGTTTCCTGTAGAAATCTCTATGCCTTCTGTTTCTGCTTGTGTCCTTGATATCTCAGGGTGTGTCTTTTCCTTTTGTTTTGTTTTGCTTTTTTTTTGTCTGCTTTGGCTGTGGCAGCCTTCATCTTCTCCCCCTTTCTGCTCTTCTTCCTCACTGTTAGAAGGACTGATATCATAGGTGAGGGCTTTTATGTCACTTTCTGTTATCATGTCCCTGAAGACTTCCCAATTTTCTTTCTAACTGCATGGTGTTGACCAAAAGATTCATTATTAGGATCATATTCAACAATGGAAGAAGCATGCAAATTCCCTTCTGGTGTATTCTTTCTTTTCTTTCTGGCAGCTTGTTTGAGGAAGGGCAATGCCTGTGGGAGCAACACCATTATCATCGACTTTGCAAATTCCTGTCCCATGGAATCTGAATCTGCCTTGCCTAAATTTCCATCCAGTGATTGGGTGGTATCACATTGTCTATTCTGTTCTGAGGAACTCAAACTACACTCATTAGAAAGTATCTGACCTTTCCCAGATATCTCAGGGACAGACTGCAAAGGAATAGCACTAGCTTGAGGAATAAACTGATTATATTTCTCAACTTTCAGTTGTCCCTCATCATCCTTTCTGTCTTGTAATACTTCTTCACAATCTCTAATAGAGGACTCAAGCATGGAACCATCCTGCAATTTATCCAGTAGTGTGCATTGCTGTGGGAAATATGACTCTACTTGAGAACCTGAAAGTATGCCCTTGCCAACATTAGCTATTGTTGAATGGTTTTCCATGCGTGGTCCTACATTTATGATTTCAGCTACAGTCCCGCCATGCCCAAAATGTGAAATTTCCATTCTCTTTAAATGAGAAGGTTGATCTGAAATTAATAGCCTGCTAGCAGTGCCTTTGTTATTTATCAGAATACCAGGACAAGTATTTGCATCCTTGTCAAGGGAATCTGGCACAAACAATCTAGTTTTCCCGACAATATCAAAGCTTTCAGAAGGCTGATTATTGTCATTCTCAATTACCATTGCAGGAATACCACAATCCATGTTAAGTTTAGGAGAGTTTAGACATGCTACACGAACAACCTTCTGTTTATCAAGCCTGAAGCATTTCCTTCTTATTGATCCTTCTATTGTTGTAGTTGGCAGTTTCTGACTGCAGAGTGTCTCCATTCAGATGAATGTCTTCAATGTTCTGATTTGCTGTCCCATTTTCATTTGCAACAAGTTCACGGAATAAGCGTTGAACCAATGGATTTGTAAATCCAAAAAGCTCAGCACCGTCAATTATCGAGAACTGATCTCTATGAAACTTTTGAATTCGCATGTTATTTTTCTTCTGGATTTTTTTCCCAGGCAATGGTAGGAGTTTCCCCGTGGCACGAAATCCCTTTGTCGGATACAATCACAAACACAGGCCCTTTGGCACCTTCCTGAATCTCCATTTCATATATGTGTCCAGCATAATTGCGCAGAGCTTGATATCCAATGGGATAGGGATATCTGTCCTTCCCCTCGTTTTGAGCTTGAAATTTTCTAAAACTCCCGAGTTTTCTTTCTGCAGGGCTGTTTTCTGCCTTTCTTGTAGAAGTCTCTCGTTTCCTGTAGAACGAAACAGTGCTTCGTGTAGAATGTCGATAAGCAGGAGGGTTTTGAAAAATGGACGAGAAAGACTGGTTTGCTTCTATGGAGGTGGTATGGAGCTTGTTGCAGCTGCAGGGACGATGATAAAATGGAAACAATGGTGGTGAGAGCATTTTAAAGATGAGTTCAATTGGCTGTTTATGGAGACTTCCGCTGATGGAGGGTGAGCTGGCCAAGTGCACGTTGGCCGCATGCAGACCGTTGGTCCCCACTGCAGTGTTATTATGAACTGTAGTTCTCTGCCTGTAATCACTTACCATTAGTTGCACTGGAGTTTAAAATATCCACAACTGTCTGTGTTTTTTCAAATTTCATGTGAATGACCATACACGTATGTTGCGTGATTTTTGCCTGAGCGCTAGAGAACTATATGCAGGGTTAACCTTGCTAGATTCATGGCTTACCCCACCATTCCATTCGTTCATGAAGTTCTTTAATTAGATTCATGCAATAGAGGAACAAGTTTTAGTCACGTACCTGAAAGTCGTGCATGGTTGCTGTGAAGCTGAGATCTTTCATTCGCTGCATGCATTTGATTCTATGGTTGCATGATGGCTTGGCTGATGATTTTTCGTTTTTTTTCTTGTGCAAGTGTCCTCTGGCCGGATGCATGCTTCAGGAGTTCATTTCCACGCTCAGATCTGCACCTTCAGGCTGCTGCTGCTGCGTTTTCACCGGACCAGAACTTGTTTTCGCCATTTCTCCCAAACGATAGATCGGATCATTCTAAAAATTGCTGAGCATGTTCCTATCATCATGATTCACCTCCCATAGCAAAATCGTGATCAATGGATGCACATATTTCGAGAAAAGTGGAAAATGGCTGAAGATTTCAGAGATCAACTTCTCGGAAACCGTGCATCGGAATCGGCTGAAACTGCTTGGGTAGGCCACTATCACCCATGTGCATCTCCCCATGAAACAGGTTTTGAAACGGATGCACGGATATGGAGGAAATGCAAAAATGGCTGATGGTGATGGAGGCTGATTTCTTGGAAACCGTGCACTGGAATTGGCTGAAACTGCTCAGGCATGTTGCCATCACCCTTGTACAATTCCCCATAAAACAGTTTTTCAAATGGATGCATGGTTTTCAAGTTAGGGCAAAAACAAATTCTGTTCTAGGTATTTTTGCTTCAAGGCATTTTGCATTTTTGTTGCATGGTATGAAAAATGAATTTGGGCTGTGATGCAGGTATGGAGATGATGGAGGAGGAGTTGGAAGATTGCATGAGGACTTCTGAACCCTTGAGGAAGCTACCGAGTTCGTCAAACTACTTTTTTTCAATCCATTTTTAACTTCTTGTAATTTCTACGGGAACTTCCTGTAGAAAACACAGTTTTGAGGAAAGAAGCACAATGACATAGAAAAAATGATGGAAAAAGGGTGAGGGATGGAAACATGGATGTGTGCAGGCATAACCAATAGATACCAAGCTTTAGATTCCCTTCCAAAATCGAATCTGGCTTGCTTGAAGGTTCTACTGGATGTCTCCTGTAGAAATACAGAACTTCCTGTAGAAGGCACAAAAAAAAATCCTTTGTCTTTGTTTTGAGTGATCCTCCTGACCTGAAAAGTCCTTGTTGCAACCTGAAATTAGCCAATGGAAATTAGTTTTATTTTTCTTTGTTCTTTTTCTCTTCTTTTTTTTTGAAAAACAACTAGGGCGCCTCATGGAGGTTTTCACCCTAATTGCCTGCCCTGGGCGCCTCCAAGGAAGGTTTTCACCCAGGGATCTTATTCCCTTTTTATTTTCTCTTCTTTCCAACCCATTGACCGCCTCATGGAGGTTTTCAATCAATGAGCCAATCTAAGGCGCCCCCGAGGAGGTTTTCACCTTAGATTTTTATTTTTCTCTTATTTTCATTTTTTTCTACCCTACCCTACTTGAAAAACAAAATCGTTCTCAAGTATAAGAATACTTCCAATGGAGCCATGTGCACATCAAGATTAGAGACAAAATGATGTGAAGGCTCGAAATGCATGCTTTGACAGGTATCCAGATCTCAGAGACCAAATGATCTGACTTTGAAGGGATCAAACATAGCTGAGGAAGAGAGTATGCTGCAACTTAGGGACCTTCTGAAACCATATCTCAATATAGCTTTGATATCCTTGGTCCTTTCGCTGATCTGGATCATTCTTCATGTCACCTTCTATCATGACCTTCTGATCTTCCTCTTTTTGTTGATCTTTCTCTTGAGCACATGGAGGATTTGATGACAACCATGAGGGAACTCTCTCGCTCTCTGATTCTGATCTCTTCTCTTCATCAAGTGCAGCCCATGGTTCTTTGATCTCCTCTTTGGAATCTTCTTTTTCCTTTGGTCCTTCAATGTTGTCAATATAATCTCTGTTTTGCAACACTCTTCCTGAGCTTTGGTGAACATCATTGAGCTCAAGAGGAGTCATTTGCACATGTTGTGCCTCAGCTTTGCAATTGGGTTGAGCTACTCCATTGTATGGCTTTGGAAATGGTACGGGTAGTTGAGTGGAGGTGTGAAATTGAGATGGGGATGGATGGCAGTGTGGTTGGGTAGGCATTTGGGGTTGCCTTGGTGGAGGAGGAGGCGATGGTTGTGGATGAGCAGGTGGTGGAGGAAAATAAGCGGGAGGAGTGTTGTATTGGGGCCTCCACCCCTGATGATGTGCATTCCACTGAGGCTGTGGTTGAGCATAAGAGTGAAACAAATGAGCAGTTGGTTGGGCATAATATGGATCTGTGAAGGAACAAGGAGGAGGTGTGAACCAAGAATGATGAGCAGGGGGACCCCAAGAAGGCATGAAGGTGGCTTGATAAGGGTCATAATAGGTCTCGGATGTCCCTTGCAGTTCCTGTTGGTAAGATCTAGGTCCATGTGGCCTCCTTTGGTTCATATAATAGAGTGATTCAGTGACTCCTTTGGCTCTTTGATATGCAGCTTTGATTCTGGGTAAGGAAGGGCACTGATCCGTAGGATGGTATTCTTCACAGATGAAACACACTTATAGGGAGTGCATTGGACATTCGTTCCTAGGATGCTTTCTAGTGCACTTGGGACAAAAGATGACCAAAGCCCTCTTGGCTTCCTCTTGCTTCTTTTGGATCCACAGGGTATCCAATTGCATGGCAAGAAACTGCCTCATATCACTCTTGAAATCTTCTATCTGATCTTCAAATTCGTCTTTGGACAAGGGACTGCTCCCAACATTTTTGCTTGTAGCCATTTGCTCCAGAGGAATGGTTTCTTCTTCTTATTCCCTTGAGGTTCTTCAAATATGTCTTGTTGTCCACCTAAGGGTTCTTTAATCACAACCATCGAAGAAGAGAGAGAAGGTTGGCTGTGTGAAGCAGTGGGGGTGTTGTGCAATCATTTTTCTAACTTATCTCTACTCCTACAAGGCATGAAATGGAAAGACTTTTGATTGCTTTTGTTTTTTTCTCTGGTACCTGCAAAACTAAAATGGATTGAACTACAACTAACTATCTTGCTGAAATGAAAATGCGGAATTGAAATGAAAGCAGGAAAGGACTAATCTATTTTGCTCAATTGAAATTGCAGGAATGAAATGCTAGGCTACGCTTGCGAAATTGAAATGCTAATCTACGCTTGCAGAAATGAAATTACGGAATTGAAATGCTAATCTATGAAAGTAGGAAATGCTAATCTACTTTTGCATGAATGAAATTGCATAATGGAAATGAAATAAACTACTTAGCAGAAGATTGGAGTGGAACATAGAAGAAAAGCAACAATCACCAATACTCTGACGCGTCCCCGGCAACGGCGCCAAAAAGATGGTGGGCCCCAGTATTGTAGCAATAATGCTACAACTCCTGGAACTCCCTTCTTTAATTTTATCAACCCGGTAGTTCGTAACAAACTTGGAAGCGACGGTGCTGTATGCACAAGTACTAGCTCTTGCCGCAACTGTCACTTGGTCAGCTGGCACAAGTCCGCTAGGAGATTAAGCCAACTTCTATGAGCTCTTAGAAGAAGCTTTTTAATTGATGGATGAAAGCTAACTCGAAGGAAGCTAATCTAATTGCGAAAAGAAACTGAAAGCCAAAAAGAAACGCAAACCCTAGCAAACCCTAATTCTACCAGCTAGTCCTACTGATGCGAAGGAGAGAATGCAAACTACGAGAAGAGATGCCATTACTTCTATGAAGGTAAAATACATGTGTCTACACTGCCTCTAGCTGAAGAAAACATCTTTTTGTATTTTTGACTAAGTTATTAGAATTATCATGCATGTGCTTTTAACTAGCTTTTCATTGTGCAGAGGTGGATCAAGGAGGAGAAATGCTTGGAAGAGGTTGGGAAGGTTCAGAGAGGGTCTAAGGAGTCTCTAGCACCCTTCCTGAGAGTTTCACAAAGTTTGGCTACCAAGAAACCGCGTTTATGAGCTTCTACAGGAAGTTTGCAGGGGTTCTACAGGATGTTCTGGGATTTCTACAGGATGTTCTGTAATTTTTCTACAGGATGTTCAGAAATGGGGTTTTGAAGCATGGATGGAGGGAAAAAGGTGGAGGAATGAGTATGGAGGTGGAATAGGGGTGTAGGGGAGTTCAAGACTTGGAGGATGGAGTTGAGGAGTGGCGTAGATGGTGAGATTTGTTCAAGGAGGGATGAAACGATGTTGCACAAGAAGATGAGAATCATGGCAAAGTAAGCGGATGAGGCAAATGTAAGGTAAGGGTTATAAGTGAAGGGTGAAGCAGGTAGGTTGGATGGAGTATGGGCAGGTAAGGAAGGATAACAGGTACTCTGCAAGTGGTTTTTCAAACTGAACAAACAAAGACATGCAAGAAAACAAAGATCTAGTTATGCTACCCTAATATGATCTAGCTAACAGTAACAAGAATGGACAACAGCTTTATTTGCAAGGAAACCATGTACAACACGTGAGCAAGAACATTCTAAAAGATCTGAATGCATGACTAACTTCTACCAATCTATTCTAAACATAAAAAGCTACTTTAACCATCAAAAGAAACCTAAATAACAAAGCAAGATTTAAATCTAAAGAGCAGATTTTATTTTAAGAACGCAGCAAAGCACATAAAGATAAACAAAGGAGGTACTAGACGCTTGAGACGGGCCCAACCCCAAGAGCTACAACCTCCTAAGAGAGATTTAGATCTGGTGCAAAGCTGGATTCATCTTTATTGATCAAGAAATGAAGAGTTACATCAAAACTGTCCAGAAGGAAAGCTTGAGAATGAGCTGAAAGCAAAGCTAATCTATTGCCTAAAAATCGAACTACAAAATGACTAAAACAAGACTATGAAATGACTAACTACCAGCTACAAAATGACTAACCACTAGCTAACCAAAATTAGGCCCTAAGCCTTCTTATTTATACAAATTGAGGACCCAACAGTCCTCCTAAACTTTAGGGACTCGACTGCCCAAAACTTGTAGTTAACAGCAGTCCTACTTGACTTGCTTGGCTGCCCTTGTGCTAATTGATTCGGTGGCCCTTGAACTCCGAGCTGATGGTGGAGAATTCGAGGTAAGGGCCCATAAATGAAGGGGACACCTTCCTACAAATCCTCTCCCTTGTTCTCCCACGAATTTGGCTGCCAAGTGCTCATTAAGACCTTCAATCTTGTCTCCAAATTGACCAAAAAGGCTACACAAAGCACCCATTAGACTGGTTGGCATAATGACTAACCAAATTCACTCTATTAGCATAAATATAATCAAAAACATGCAATAAACTAATGAGAATGGTGGATTAAGTCGAATTAGGAGGTTGAATGAGCCCAAATAATTATCCATTTTTGGGGCTCATCAACTTCTCAAGGAATACATGGATATATTTCCTTAAGAAGAAATCTGAAGTCTTTGACAAGTTTAAAGAATTTAAGGCTCTCATGGAAAATCAAACAGAGAAGAAGATAAAGGTGCTGAGGACAAATAATGGTGGAGAGTTTTGCAACAAGGAATTAAAAGAATTCTGTAAGAAGTGTGGTATAGCACGACAGAAGACTACTCCATATACACCTCAGCAAAATGAAGTTGCAGAAAGAATGAACAAGACGTTGATGGAAAGGGCAAGAAGCATGCTTAGTGGTGTCGGGTTAGGACAGGAATTTTGGGCAGAGGTAGTGGATACTGCATGTTACCTGGTAAACAAGTCACCTTCATCAGCGTTGGAGGATAAGACTCCACAAGAGGTATGGACTGGTGAGAAACCCTCTCTTTGACATCTAAGGGTCTTTGGATGTGATGCATATGTACATGTTCCAAAGGAGAAAAGAACCAAGTTGGATAGTAAATCTGAAAGGTGCATCTTTATTGGGTATAAGGATGGTTTAAAGGGTTATAAGCTTTGGAACCCAGTAATAAGGAAGGTTGTGTACAACTGAGATGTGGTGCTCAGAGAGGTGAAAGATGTTATTAAACATGAAGTCCAACCAAAGGAACCTGAGAAGATAAAGTTTAACCTAAAGGAGGAAGAATCAGACTCTACAGCAGAGGAGGAATCAAAAGATGAAGAGCCACAAACTCTGGTTGTGAGAAGATCAGTTCGTGAAAGAAGGCAACCTGAAAGATATAGTCCATCTGCTTTCTGTTCAAATTTTGCTTTGTTTTTTACTGATGATGATCCCAGAACTGTGAAGGAAGCAGTGGATTCAGAGGATGGAAAACTCTGGAAAGAGGCCATGGTTGATGAAATGGCATCTTTGCACAAAAATGAGGCTTGGGATCTGGTGGAGTTGCTGGCTGGAAGGAAACCCATTGGTAGCAAATGGGTGTTCAAAAAGAAGACAAATGCAGAAGGAAAAGTGGAGAAATACAAGGCTCGATTGGTGGCAAAAGGTTATTCCCAGGTGCAGGGAATTGATTTTGGTGATATTTTTTCTCCTGTTGCCAAGGTAACTTCTATTAGATTACTTTTCTCTATTGCCGCTGCTTTTGATTTTGGGGTATAACAGATGGATGTGAAGACAAAATTTCTTCACGTGGATCTGGAAGAGGAGATCTACATGAAGCAACCTGAAGGCTTTGCGGTGAAGGGTAAGAAAGAACTAGTATGCAAATTAAAGAAGTCCCTTTATGGGTTAAAACAGTGACCAAGGATGTGGTATCAGAAATTTGATACATTTATATGGGGACTTGGCTTCACCAAAAGCAAAGCAGATCACTGTGTGTATTTTAAATTAATTGGTGCTCGTGTTATTTATCTGGTCTTGTATGTGGATGATATGTTGCTGGTTGGAAATGACAAAGAAATTATCCAAGATTTGAAGACCCATTTGTCCTCCAAATTCGACATGAAAGATCTTGGTGCTGCAAATTATATTTTGGGCCTCGAAATTAAAAGAGATCAGAAAAAAAGGAAGATCTGGTTAAACCAGAGGAAGTATGTCGAGACAATATTGCAGAGGTTTAATATGCAAGATAGTAAACCGGTGAAGGTTCCTATTCCTGTAGGTGTGAGTTTATCTGCTGAATAGTGTCCCAAGACACAAAAAGAGGAAGAGGACATGTCTCGTGTTCCATATGCAAGTGCAATCAGTAGCGTGATGTATGCAATGGTTTGTATTAGACCAGACATTACACATGCAGTGGGAGTACTGAGCAGGTTTATGTCAAAACCAGGGAAGGAGCATTGGACAACAGTGAAGTGGGTTTTCAGGTATTTGTGTGGTACTAGTGATTATGGTTTGTGCTACCAAGGAACACCAGGATTGTACAGAGTGTTGGATATTCATAGATTTGTTGATGCTGATTGGGCTAGAGATCTGGATCAAAGAAGATCTACAAGTGGGTATGTGTTTAACCTATTTGGAGGTGCAGTCAGTTGGATGAGTAAGAAACAATCTGTAGTGGCACTATCAACTACAAAGGTAGAATACATGGTAGCCACTCATGCAAGCAAGGAAGAAGTTTGGTTGCAAGATTGTGTTCAAGTATGGGGTTAGTACAAGAAGCTATAAGAATAGACTGTGACAGCCAAAGTGCAATTTTCTTGGCAAAGAACCCTACATATCATTCAAAGACAAAGCACATTGATGTTCAATATCACTTTGTGAGGGATATGATAGAAGACAAAAAGGTGTTGTTGGTAAAGGTGGACACTTTGAAGAATACTACAAATGCATTGACAAAATTTGTGAGCTCTGAGAAGTTCTCTTGGTGTATAGAAATAATGGGTGTTGTAGGGTTGGATAAATGACTAATCTCTGATGTGGCCCCCTGTCGAAAGAAAACAACAAGTGGGAGAATATTGGGTTGTGTTATATTCTTTCCACGACTAGCTCACGTAGTTAACTTGGGGGTTTGAGGGGTGCAGGTAACCCCACTTTATGGGGTCTGGGGCAGTGCCCCAGAAAATTTTGGTTTTGGAACCTATGTTAGGTTGGGAGGACCCACTTATGGTTTTGTGCATGATTTTCGCACATGCTTTTTGGACGCAATGGTTTTCGGTCCATAGTTTTGAACTTGATGGTTTTTGGTCAATGGTATTGGATGCTTCGGCATGTATAAATATGTATTATAACATTAAAAGGAATATAATGAAAAATCAAGCTGGTAATCCCGATTTTGGGATCCAGGGGAAAATCTCTATGTATATGTGTTTTATGTGTTATGCTCTCGCATTGTTTATTTTCTATGTTTTAGAATTCGTATGCAAGTAATTTATGTACGAGGTTAAAACCTACACCTTTTGTCACTGTTTTTCTGATACAAGTCCATAAATTATTTCCACATAACATACGAAGTTTTCTTGCCATGGAGACTCAAGACAATGTGGTCTCGAACTCCCTCATGGTATTTACCTCACCTTTGCTACACACTTATTCCATTAGGTTGAATTCTATGCATCTGATGATGCTCGCTTAGGAGTTTCTTGATCAACGAATTCCTTCAAGCCGTTATCCTCTAACACAACCTCCATTTTGTCCCCCCGGGCTATAAAATTTGAGGTGCCTTCCTAGGCATACTTGAGTGGCAAACTGTAGAATGTCATTTGTCGATCTTGAAGTATGTATTGCAAATTCGAATTTCACCTATAACCCAAAACTCAAAACTTCAAAATCTCCTCTAGTATATTGTTCTTAGCTTCGATACCATTTAAAATTTCCTGTAGATTCACAAGCTCATGCGATGTACTAAAGAACAGGACAATAATCTACTTCTACTTTGAACTAGTGGAAGCCAATAGATTTATGAAAACAAGAAGAAGATAAATCAATGGCACATAACACAAGATCTATCTGGGGAAAGCCACTGCTCAAAACCCCACTATCTATATTGCATATATCAGAAATATGAGTGAAGATACAAAGCTTGTTCTCACTAGAACAATTCCGCACAAGTATGCTCAACTCTATTAGCTCACAAGCTAGATCTTGGTCAACACTTAACCAATTTTGCAGCTCTTCCAACCCCTAATCTCTTTCATAATTCCTAGGATGAATAGCTTGTATTTAAAGGGAACTCATGATTCCAAAACTGCACAATCCAAACATAGGATTAATCTCTTATGCATCCATGATATTTACACTCTAGTAAATAATACCACTGATAGTACATTGTTCTTGCACTCTAGTCTCAACTAGGTCTTTCTCAGAATCGACATGCATGAGTTTCTCATGAAGAAATCTTCAATTAACTAGAGTAGCACTAGTGGATGCATTAGTGCACCAACTGACTGTTAGTCCTTTATTAGTTCCACAAACAGTTTGGAACTAATTTAACTGAACTTAACTTAGTAAACTGAGTGATCTAATTTCCAACTCAATTTAGACTCATACTGAACCCCTAAAACTTAGGGAGAACATATACATGACTACAAAAGGACATCCAACTCAAAATTCCTAAACTAATTAAGTTAATTAAACTCAATTAACTATTTACAAGTTGCTATGATAATATAATTCAAATTTTATTCTCATTTTAATTCAAGGACTGATCTAAGATCTTTTACTTATGGATGCATCAAAATTACATGAAACATAGCTTATTAACCATGGAACTTAAAAGCACATAAAACAATGTGTAAATAACATGATGAGTAAGAAACCATGACACAAAAATTTGATTACAGAATTTGTCCAATTTGGACTACGTCTCTGGGCCCTACTCAATAGTGGGGATGCCTTTATTCATTAAGTGGCATAAAAAGAGATAAAAGTACAAGAAACATTCTTTACAATCCTCATGCCTCCAAGCTAGAAGATGGACAAAGAATGGAGAGCCTAGCTTTAGAAACATATAGTACCACTGAGATCCTGGTGAGAAATCATGCGAAAACGCATATTTGAACACCCAATTCGGATAATTAGACCTTCTACACCTTCTTGGAACCTCCCTGTTGCTTAAGGCGAGGTCCCAACCTGCCGCCAAGTTAGGGTCTGCTGCGCACAATGGCTTATGAACTAATCTTCCAATCCTCTCTACCTTTCTACGATACGGATAGTCCTTTATATATGCTTGCGGTAAACCCCTGAACTCTAGGGCAGTTCTAAACAATAGATCAAGTTAGTAGGCGGTTTGTTTTAATATCGAGGATCTCGGGTCGTGGAAACAAACCTTACTTAACATGGAAAAACTATTTAACTACACATTTAACCCAATGGCATTTTACTATTGGTGTTTCCCCTATCAGCTTTTCCAATCAGCGAACATACCAAATCCCATACATCAAGCGCCTTGCAATAACCATGGACACGACGAACTATTAACCATAATATGTAAAATATCGAGTCTGGAGGCCCATATCGTATATCGCAATTGGTGTTTCCAAAATTGGTACAACATGCAACTGCTTTCCCCTTTTCAAAATGAGACTGCGATCACATCACAACCTAGCTTGCTTCAAGGGCCGATTCTTTAACCTTTTCCTTTTGTGATGGGCGATTGCGATTTGATCGCATCGCAACCATAACTTGCTTGGGGCCGATTTTATTTAAGCCATGGCCTCTTCCTCCTACGATTTATGATATGCGAGACCAATGGCAGCCTGCCACTTGGCACTTCCCCATTCGCTGAGAGTGTCTACCATGTCATCTCCTCATGCCACTTGTTCAAGTCAAACATAAACTTTGAGTTGCTCTAACTTCTTCATATGAACTTGGATTTGAGTGTCGTTCACGCTGTTGGAATTGGGATGAAGAGCACTTTGATCTGATGCTAGTTTTATCCAAATTCTTCCAATTTGAGTTTTGAGCCTTTTACCATGCCACTGGTACTTCTTTAAAGTTCCACCTAGATCAATCTCCCCCACTAAGAGCTTTTGGACCACCAAAATCCTTTTCAGTTAATTGGCAAGTGAGGAAATTGATCCCTCACTTTCTCTTTCTCCATCCATCAAGATTTACTCAGATGCATTCCTTTGAAGCTAACACAAATGTACTCCACATCTCCCCATCGTGAGGTTCTGTTTTTCCTATTGAGAATGATATCTGCGGCAACTTGTCTAGATACTCTGGTGCAAAATCATCCACTATAGGAATCTGTGAACCTCTTCGGTATCCATAATCAATGGAGGTTCATAAAGATTCAGGTTTTCAACATTTACTACTGAATACATTTGCATATAAGTGGGAAAGTCAAGACAAAAAGCATTGTCTCCAATCTTTGCCAATATGGTGAAGGTACCATATTGAATGGGTCTTAATTTCTTCCCTCCTCCCTTCATTCTATCTTTGCTGATGTGGAGCCATACCTTGTCCCCAACTTGAAACTGATGGTCAACTTGGTGCTTATCATGTCGAGCTTTATACTGAGCCTGAATCTTCTCCAACTACTCATCTCCTTCCCGATGAATCACCTATCGCCACTGAATAAAATTATGTGCTTTGTCCCTATCATCTCATCCATTTCCATCCTCATCTTTCCCAAAGACCATTGCTAAGGGATCCCTTGGTAGATAACCAAAACATGTCTCCAACAGTGAGCTATGTGCGGATGAATGTGCTTCTTGATTGTATGCATGCTGCACATAAGGAAGCTATTCATCCCACAACTTGGGATGTTTTCCACAATAGCCTTGTAACAAGTGTACCACAGTGCGGTTGACAACCTTTGTCTACCCATTGATCTATCGTTGAAATTCCGTACTTCTTTTCAGCTTAGTGTCCATCATTCTCCACAAACTGGTCTAGAACTCTCGAAGAAAGCGAGAGTCTTGATCTGACACAATAGATGTGGGCAACCCAAAGTGGACCCAAACATGCTGAAAGAAAAGATAAGCAGTCTGCTCAGCAGTGACTTTCTTTTTACAAGGCATTAAAATACACATTTTACTAAAACGATCCATGATGACATACAAATAGTTGTGACCTTTCCTAGACATAGGAAAACCACCTACAAAGTCCATGGACACACTTTCCCATGGTCAACTCAGAATAGGGAGTGATGTGTAGAGCCCAAGTTTTCTATTAGAGGGCTTTGAAATAGAACACAACACATAACCCTTTACAAAGTGAGTCACAATGTTTTTCATATGAGGCCAAAAACAAAACCTCTGTAAATGACATAAAGTTTTTTCAACCCCAAAATGACTAGACACAAGAGAGGTATGATCCTCTCGGATTACATGTACCCTTTCATCAATGGGTATGCACAGTTTTCCAAGGTGATACAATAGTTTTCCTTGCAAATAAAAATGTCCCCTTGCGACCCACGAGTCAGTTTTGCATAAATATTTCTAAATTCATTATCATTAGCATATTGTTTAGGAGAACCTTCTAATGATAACGAAGCATTTTGCAAAAATATAGATGCAAAAATAGGAGGGCGAGAAAGCATATCTACTACTTTGTTGTTAGCGGCCTTCTTCTATTTTATTACCAGATGAAACTGCTGGAGGAATCCCATCCATCTGAAATGACAGGCTTGCTGAAGCTTGGTCTGTGACTGAAGGTACTTCAAGGGCTGATGATCCATATCGATGTTGGTCTCCTTGCTGGTCAGGTAGTGTTTCCACTTCTTTACACTCTAAACCAATGCGTACAGCTCCCTGTTATACGTGGGATAATTCACAAAAGCTTGGGAGAAAGTCTCTAAATTGTAACATACAGGATTCCTTTGCTGCATCAACACAACGCCCATGGCATATATGCTAGAATTTTTTTCAATCTCAAAAGGTTGTTGAAGGTCTAGTAAGGCTAGCACTGGTGTTGTACTGATCTCTCTTTCAGTGTGTCGAAGGATTTCTGCTGGTTTCCTCCCCACTAAAAGGTTTTCATTACACTTTTCAATGCATGTAAGGGGGATGTGATAACAGAGAAGTTTGCAATGAACCTTCCCCAATACTATACCACACCCAAAAAGCTTGAGACCTGTATATCATTTCTGGGCTTAGGCCAGTTCATAATCACATCTACTTTAGAGGGATCTATTTTAAATTGCCCATTACCGAATATGTGACCTAAATAAACCAGAAAGGTCTTCCCAAACTCGCACTTTGACAAATTTACATACAATTTTTCATTTTTTAGAACATCAAGCACTTTCTTCACATGACATATCTGTTCATCCCATGTCCTACTATAAACAAGAATATCGTCCATATATACAAGCACAAAATTATCAAGAAAATCCCTAAATAGATCATCCATTACCCTCATAAACGTGGCTGAAGCATTGCACAGTACGAATGGCATCACCATCCATTCAAACAACCCTTGCTTGTTTTTTAATGCAGTCTTCCAAATGTCTTGTTTTGCAACTCTAACCTGGTGATATCCACTACACAAATCCAGTTTCTTAAAATAGACAACATTTTTCAACTGATCTAATAATTCATTAATGCGAGGGAGAAGGTATCGATTCTTCACCATAATTTTGTTTAGCACCTTGTAGTCTACGCACATTCTCCATGTGCTATCTTTCTTTGTCACCAACACGATCGGTGAGCCACACAGAGAAGAACTTGGTCTAATGACCCCTTGACTTAACAATTCTTGCACTTGTTTCTTGATCTCCTCCATCTCAATAGAAGCCATCCCATACATGCCAATATTCGATAATGGAGCATCCTGTTGTAAATGGATCTCATGTTGGATTTTCCATTTTGGGGGAAATCCTCTCGGTTCCTGAAACAATCCATCATAGTCATAAATAATTTCAAACAATTCTTTCTTATGATCAGGATCACAATCTTTGAAAGTGTCAGCCGTCTCAGCCTCTTTCACTCTCACTACCATGAGCAGCCACCCTTTATTGGAATTAACCAGTCATTTAATTTGTCTTGCATTGACAAGGCTAGCACTAACTTTCGTATGATGAGCTCTGACTATATATTCTACCCCATCCTTTGTGAGGTGGTACTTATTTTTGTGCTGAAAGAAAATTGCCTTTTTGTCATATAGTTACGGACTTCCCAAGATAATTCCACAAATATCCAAAGGCATAACATCTAACTCTACCTCATCAACTAATCTGGAAGCAATAACAAATATGGACCTACACTTCTTGGTTACTTGTCATTTTTCTTTATCGTTTACCCAACCAAGCGGGTATGGACTCGAATGACACTTAGTTTCGAGACCTAACGTTTTCACTAAGGACTCTGAGATCAAATTTTCTTGCAAACCTAAATCGAACAGAGTTTTCAACTTTGTGTGTTTTATAATAACTCTAATGTGGAATAATTCAACTCTCTTTCGCTCATCACTTACAGGCTCATTCAAATAACTAGTACTTGCCATTGAATCAGAATTATTCCTAATAGAAGGAGTACCTTTTGTGCCCATGGCAGTGATCAATGTCTCATTGCCAGAATTTGATCCAAGGTCCTGTAGCATTGTTGCCTTTGACTTCTGCTTGCCCTTTCTGCTAAATCTCTTTAGTCTTAGCTCGGGATGTAGCTTCCAATAGTGGTCCTCGTCATGACCTTATCTCTTGCGATGTGTGCAAGATGGTGTTGTTCTATCCTCTTTCTTGGTTATAACGTCTTCTTAGCCTTCACCTTGCCTTTCTTCTGGAATTTGCCATGTTGAAGGTTGAAAGGTGTTTTCTTGGCTTGATCATCTCTGCCATTCTTGCCTCATCTTTCAAGATGAATCGCCTTTACACTGGCCACAACAATCATAGTAGGCTCAAAAAATAATAGTGAGTGTCTTATGTAACTATGTAATGCACCAACATACTTAGTTACCATCTCAAGGGAATCTAATGAGATGCCCAAATTCATTGCTTGTTTCCGAAATTCTTCAGTGAAGCTTTGCACATTTTGGCCTTTACCTTGCCTTAGATATTTCCATTCCATTAGTGCCTCTAATTTATAACCCAAAGGGTAAAATTGGTCTTTCAATGCAGAAATAAAACTGGACCAAGAGGAAAGAAGGTTACCAGACTTTTTGTTGCCCTTCTGTAACTTGCTCTCCCACCAAACAAGAGTAGTGCCACTCAGCCGAAGAGATGCTAACTGGACCTTTTCCTCATCTTCTTTGATCTTTGGATCCGACAGTAAACCTCTATTTTTCTTATCCAATTGTTAAGATTTTCTGTGCTACACTCTCCATTATACATGGGTAGATCAAACTTTACATCTAGCTTGAAGAATGGTTTCTTAGATGTATGTTTGGAATCGTGATTAGAGTGATGAGAACTATTACTTGAAGAAGGGAGGAGGTTCTTCTCCACCAACTTCATGATTTGATGATCCATTGTCATCAACATCTGTCTTCTCGTGCCCAAGTGCCTTCTCATACTCTGAAAACAACTTGTCCACTATCTCTACCATATTGTATAATACCTTGTGAAAATTTTGTTCCTCTTCCCAATGAGCTTCTTCATTTGCCATGTTGCTTCTTCATTGTGCACCTCCTACTTCAAGATCAAAGGACTTATGCATTCTTTATCCTTTTCATAGCTTGTTCCTGGTTAGAATATACTCATGCAATTAGCATCGACAAAGACTCGCTCTGATACCAAACTTGATGCAAGATCTTTTACTTATGGATGCATCAGAATTACATGAAACATAGCTTATTAACCATGGAACTTAAAATCACATAAAACAATGCAGAATTAACATGATAAGTAAGAAACCATGACACAAAGATTTGATTATGAAGTTAGTCCAATTTGGACTATGTCTTCGGGCCCTGCTCAATAGTGGGGAGGCCTTCATTCATTAAGTGACATAAAAAGAGATAAAAGTACAATAAAAATTATTTACAATCCTTATACCTCCAATATGGAAGGTGGACGAATAATGGAGAACCCAGCTTCAGAAACAGACAGTACCACTGAGATCCTAGTGAAAATTCGTGCAAAAACACCTATCTGAACACCCAATTTGGATAATCGAGCCTTCTACACCTTCTCGGAACTTCCCTGCTACTTAAGGAGAGGTCCCGACCTGCAGCTAGGTCAAGGTATACCGCACATAATGGCTTCTGAACTAATCTACCATTCCTCTCTGCCTTTCTTCGATGTGGACAGTCCTTTATATATGTTGGTGGTAAACCCCTCTATTCCCAGGCAGTTCTAAACAATAGACCAAGTTAGTAGGTGGGTTTGTTTTAATATCAAGGATCTTGAGTGGTGACAACAACCATCAGTTATCATGGAAAAACTCTTTAACTGCGAGTTTAACCTGGTGGCCTTTTACTATTGGTGTTTCCCCCATCGGCGTACATACCAAAGCCCATACATCAAGTGCCCTGCGATAACCGTAAACCCCACAAACTATTAACCAAAATATATAAAATATCGGGTTCGGAAGCCCATATCATAAATTGTAATTGGCGTTTCCAAAATTGGCACAACATGCGACTTCTTTTCTCTTTGCGAAATGTGATTGTGATATCGCAAATCAAAACATGATTTTGCGATTGCGATCACATCGCAACCTGGCTTGCTCCGGGTGCTGATTCTTTAACCTTTTCCTTTTGTGATGAGCGATTGCAATTTGATCGCATCACAACCATAACTCGCTTGGAGCTGATTTTCTTTAAGCTACGGCCTCTTCTTCTTGCGATCTACAATATGTGGGACCAATGGTAGCCTGCCACTTGGTGCTTCCCCATTCGCTGAGAGTGTCTGCCACGTCATCTCCTCCTGCCACTTGTTCAAGTCAAACATAAACTTTGACTTGCTCTAACTTCTTCGTATGAACTTAGATTTGAGTGTCATTCACACCATTGGAATCAGGATGACGAGCACTTCGATCCAATGCTAAGTTTATCCAAATTCTGCCACTTTGAGTTTTGAGCCTTTTACCATGCCATTGGTACTTTTTTAAAGATCCACCTAAATCAAGGACCAATTAAACTGGAATTTCTTGTTTCCATTTCTCAACAAAGATAAGATAATTATATTTATGTCCAATTATTGACCACAAAGTAGGTCAAAGGGACTGTTGAGTACAATGATGTCCATACAATGCGGGAGAACCAAATAGTCTCCTATAAAAGTTACAACGCAAAAACTTAAAAGATACAATGTATGGAATGCCTTAGTGGAGAAGATACATGAGCTTATGGGCCTGAGGATCAAACCAATCTCTCGTAACATCTGAGGTTGAATGAAGAACAATGAAAAAAACTCCACAAAGTCTATTGGCCTGATGAAGGGTCGATGGAGAGTGCATACTTTTCACTAAATCATTACCTGGGGGAGTTCCCACATTGGTGGGGTCTGAAGGGCCTAGTCCATCTCCCAAGAATGGACCAGAGACAAATTTATTGTTGCAATCTCGTGTGGTGGGGTGAGGTCCCATGGATCCTCATTAATTTAGAGTCTGGATATGAACTAGTATCAGTCAGTGTCTTGGCGCCCCTATTTGAAGGTAGTTTTGTGAATAATGTCATTATCCTCTGTGTGGGGTTTGGTATAATGGGAGGCTAAAGAATATGTGCTTGGAACCTGAGATCCTCCTGCATATATATGGTCAAACATCTCTGATCAGGATACCTGACAATGTCGGCGAGGGTCTAGAATCTATGAACAAGCAATGGAACCTTCCTATGATCTCGTAGTAGACAGGGCATCCAAAATGAAGTGCACCTTGGCCTCCACTTCCTGTAAATGACATACTGGAAGATTTTATCCAGTCTATCAATTTGGCGGTGTGTCTCTACTTGAAGTTTATGAGAACCTATTCTGAACTAGCTTCAAGGAATGCAAAGAGCATGCATCCAGTGGAAAAACGTATATTGGGTTCGAACAATGAACCTACCACTCACCTCCAAGAAGTGCTTAACATAGAAGGTCATCTTTGAGTGCAACCCTCTTAAAGGATTGACCCAGGTGACCTAGACAAACTTCATGTAGATGTCCTCCCTCATGATCTTGTTCAACTCCTGTATAGTAGTTAAAAGGTGACCAGGAGCATCTAATGAATATTGGAAAGGAGGAAGACAATCCAACTGAATTCCCATTGACTCTAAGAGATCTGAAACTCATGTAAACCAACATCTAGCTTGGCTTGAGGGAGTAGAATGGGCAATAATCTCAAAAGAGAAATATGTCAAGTAAGGATATCGGTCCCTAGTCTTAATCGAGTCTCCAAACCCCCGGACACAATGCAAGAATGAGACCAATCTGAAGGTTGTCTGAAGCCAAAAGGGCTGAGCTCCAAACTTTGCAAGGATGATGTGTTGAGGTACTGCCTATATGCATCTAATGATGTGGCAGAGAAGAAGAAACTAGACTCTCTCAATTGAAGCCCAATCTAACTAAAGTAAAGATGGTCCCCAAATCTCTGAGCCATATAGAACAATAGGATGAATCAACGTGTCCATGAGGCTCATATTGGATGAGATGTCTTGGAAGTGATGTTGAAATCACCGTCTCTCAAGAAGGGCCAAGGATCCATATCCTTTGTTGATTCGAGGCTGAGGCGTTGGTCGCAAAATAAAAGGTGAACCTGAGAATTACACCCCCAAGTAAGTTCACATGTTGATGATATCAACCTCCTCCCCTCTAAATAGGAAGTGAAGATCCAAATTTTTCTTCACCCAATTGAAGATCATAACCTTGGTTTTACCCAAGTTGATCGTCAATTTTCAATGATCACAAAACAGAGCTAAGGCATCCAACTGCTTCTGTAATCCTTCTGGGTATGAGGAGAGGAGGACCACGTCATTAGCAAAGAGTAGAATATATATCGGAACCTAGTGAAGAAAGAAGCCATCACTGTGCTGGATATGCTTGTGTAGAAATGCCTCTAAATCATCAATATTTATCCTAAACAAGGTAGAGGACAGTGGACAACCTTGTTTGGTCTCTCCTAGTATTTGGATTAAGGCTTCCCTTGGAACATAGTTAAAATCTTACCGAAATTCTACAAAACAACAATAAACTTTCGGAGAGCAATGTCGTGCCTCCTTAATCACAACGCAGAGGGTGAAAATGTGGTCAATGGTCTAACAAGCCAGTCAAAAACCTGCATATCCCCTAGCTTTGAGTTGTCTCTGCTCAAGATCACTGGAGAGCTTATTATGTATAACAATAGCATACAACTTTTAGAACATGTGGCCCACCATGATTGTTCTGTAGTTATTGATATTTGAGTTGGAGCATGATTTGTCAATTGGATGGATGATGTGGTGTGACCATGATAGTAAAAAACTTTCACAAACTATATGGTTGAAGAGATCATCCAAGTAGATAACCAAAGCATGTAAACCATGCTTAAATAACTCTGCTTGGTAGCCTTTCTCATCTACTACTTTGTTATTGTTCATTACCCAAATGGCCTCTCTAATATCTTTGTCTGAGTATAGGTAACAGAAAGAGGGTGGGGATGAAACATGAATTTGGGCTTGCCTCGGAATATCATAAAGGTTGGAAGTGTGAGAGAACATGGATGTCAGGTTGAGGTCATATGGAAGAGGGTAGCGTTGGGGGAGGATGGTACACCATAATTGTTTAGGGGAGTAGGCAAGGAGAGTAGAAAGTTCTTGTCTTCTATGAGAGACAAAGAGTCGTTTCTTGCGACAAAGGAGATGATGATAAGAAGCTTTGAGGTGGGGGTAGAAGGGTTGAGAGTGGGTGAAAGCATATCAAAGTTCTTGATGTAAAGTCTTGCATTCGTCATCGTACCATTTGTTCATGGGGAAAGATCCAACTTTTGGGTATATGGAAGTGGAATAAGTGGAGTGGGGGAAGGATTTGAGTGTAGCTTCCCAAATGGAAGATGAAAGACAAGTGTATTTAATGGAAGTAGAATCAAGCAAGGAGAAATGGGTCTCCACTGGGAGCATCTTGCATAGGGTAGAGGAGAAGATTTCAGGGTCGCCTTTATCAAATCGAAAGGTGTTTCGGGGTGGACCCCAAGGGGAAGGATGGGGTGGGAGGGGAGGGTCAAACAAGAGGGAGAAGAAAATAAGTGCATGATTAACAAGGGGGATGGGGGATATCGAAAGATGGTGAATAAAAGGGAGCAAGTTTTAGCTAGTAAGGACATAATCAACTACACTCGCACCCCCACCATATGGTCGACATGTGAAAAAGAGGGAGTTTGGGAAATAGGGGAGACCATTTAAAATCAACAACTCCTATGATTCCCCCAATTGCAATATATGTTTACCATAAAATATAGTGGGCCCCAGAGCATCATTTGACATCTCGTGAAGCCCTATTGAATCTGAATCTATCCCTTAGGTACATGGGGGGGAGAGAGAGAGAGATGAGGGGAGATACATAGGGTGCTAGGAGAGAATGGATGAGAGGAAGGAAGAGAGATATAAGGAGAGAAAGAGAGAGATGGGGCAAGAGACATAAGGAGCTAGGAGAAAATGAGAGAGAGAGGAAGGAAGAGAGAGAGGGAGGGAAGAAGAAAGACATAGAAAGAGAAAGATGGAAAGAGAGAGGAAGTGACAAGGGAGAGATGGAGAGAGAGTGAGGGAGAGAGGAAAGCGGAAGGGAAGAGGGAGAGGGGGGGGGGGGAGAGAGAGAAGGGAGGGAGAGAGGAAGAGGAAGAGGGACAAAGACAAAGATAGATAAATATGGAGAGAGAGTGTGTATGTTGGGGGCTGAGATAAGAGAGAAAAAGGAGAGATAGAAGGAGATAGAGATATAGTTGGAGGGGGGAGAGACATAAGAAGAGAGAGACAAAGGGAGTAAGAGCAATAAAGAGAGAGAGAGAGAGAGAGAGAGAGAGAATCTGTGTTTGGGGAGGTGAGATAGAGAACTAAAGGGGAGATGGAGGGAGATATAAACATAGATGGTGCGGGGAGAGAGAGGGAGAAAGAGAGAGACATAAAGAGGGAGGGTAAGGCAAAGAGAGAGAGAGGGGCAGTGGGAGAGAGGCAGTGGGGGATAAAGTGAGGGGGAGAGAGAGAAGGAGAGAGGGAGGGAGATAAACATAGAGATAAAGGGGGAAGAGAGAGGGAATAAGAAAGAGACACATAGAGACAAATATAGATATTATATAGTATTGTATAACCAACCTAGATCCATCTTAGCCTCGGATCTATCAAGTGTTAAGAGGTATCAAATATCTTGAGGTGCAAACCTTTCCTCAAGTTTTGCACTAAAAAAAGAGGTTCGCACCTCAAGAGATTTGATCCCTCTCAGCGCTTGATAGATCCGAGGTTAAGATGGATCTACACTGGTATTAATTATAACTATTGTAAATAATGGACAATGAAGAGTCATAAGTAGATAGGAAGAGTCACTCGACCTTGGAATATGAAACCAAATGTCACATTAATTAATCTATTGCCTATTAATACAAATTATCCAATATTAGAGTTATTCCCGAAAATTATAAATAGTTAAATTAATATGATCAAATATAAAGATGCAATTCTAAATTAATTTAGCTTTCCCATTATAAGTTTCCAAAATGAATATTATATACACTATATGTAAATAAGATAAGATAAGATAATTATATTTATGTCCAACTAATGACCACAAAGTAGGGGTTGTTGAGTACAATGATGTCTATACAAAGTGGGAGAACCAAATGGTCTCCTATAAAAGATATAATGCATGAAGTAAATCAACATTTAACCCTAGCAGAGAAGATCTAGGAGCTGATAGGTCCGAGGATCAGACCAATATCTCCTAACATCCAAGGCTGAATGAGTAACACTGAAGAAACTCAACAAAGTTTGTTGGCCCAATGAAGAGCTAGTAGCAAGTGCAAACTGTCCACTAAATCATTTCCGAGGGGGTTTGCTAGCCATTGAATGTTGGAGGACCTAGCCCATCTCCTAGGAATGGATCTGCTGCTGAGATCTCATGTGGGAGGGTGAGGTCCCATGAATCCTCATTGATCTGGAGTCTAGATATGTACTGGTTGTTGAAAACTGTGCAACAAGAAATGTAAAAATAGAAATTGTTATAAATAGCAGTTTGGCCAATGAGCATTTTGGCCACCTTGGGTGAGAGGTGAAACTGCTAAAAATATAATCTTCTAAAAATAATATTTCTGGGTCCCTTCCTATTTTTAGCAGTACCTGGTCTAACTATAGGAAGTAAAAACGAATTTGGTCTTAACAACAGTTTAAAATATTAATTAATTAATCTCCATGAGTTAATTAGTTAGGGAAAATTAAACTTGAAGTCTTTGTGAGATCATGCAATTATTTTCTCCCTTGATTTAGGAATTTATCACTTGATTAAAGGAGATAAGGTTCAGTTTTATATTGAGAGGATCAGTTGAATTAGTTTAACTTAGTCAAGTCCAGTTAGATTATTTTAACAAGTTGTTAAAATAATGAAATATAGTTTGTTAATGCTTGCATGCATGTGACAACTATTATTTCAGATAACTGAGCATTCCCTCATGGATAACTGATGCATGTCAGTTCAGACAGAGACCCAATTGAGATCAGATGAGGGACAATGTACTATCAGATGCTTGGATATTTCTAGTAAGTATTCCTTGCATGGAGAAGGATCTATTTCCAAGAGAAATACGTAATATAGGAGATTGGAGGACTTGTGGCCTATATATTGAGGCCTAGGTAGTCTATGATCTTCATCATCAGAGTACAGAGAGAGCAGGATAGCTTTTGAGCTGATTCTTTTTGTATGTTGTTGAGGATTTCCACTTGATTGATAATACAGAGCTGGGTTTTTATGCTGGTGCTTTCCCCAATGATATATTTGTGTTATGTGTGATTGATTCCTTCTTATCAGTTATAAGTGTTCATGCTTGATGTTGCTTATGGTTGATTAGCTTCCGCAAAGTTTATGGTAGATGTAGATCTAGTATTATGCTTTAGTACATTGCATATATCAGTTTGATCTGCAGGTGAAATTTCTACTTGATATCAGTGAGCTAGCTGATTTGTAGAAAGAAATTCTACATTGGTATCAATCGATCTCTTGGTGCCCCTTTTGAAGGTAGTACCTTGAAAAATGTTGTGATCCTCTGTGTGGGGTCTGGTCTGATGGGAGGCTAAAGAATATGCACTCGAAACCTGAGAGCCTCCTGCATATATAGGGTCAAACATCTCTGATCGGGATACTTGAAAAAGTTGGCGAGGGTCCGAGAATCTCTGAACAAGCAATGAAACCTTCCTCTAATCTCATAGTAGACAGGGCATCCAAGAATGAAGTGCACCTCAGTCTCCACTTCCTGTAAATGACATGCATGGCAGAGTCTGTTTGGTCTATCTAACTGGTGATCCGTCTTTATCCGAAGTCTATGAGAACTTCCTCTGAATTGGCCTAGAGAAATGTGAAGAGCATGCATCCAATGGTGAAACATATACTGGGGTCGAACAATGAGCCTGTCTCTCAACCCTAAGATGTGTTGAATGTAGAAGGCCATCTTTGGGCGCAACCCTCTCAGAGGATTGACCCAGGTGACCTGGACGAACTATCTATAGATGTCCTCCCTGATGATCTTGTTTAGCTCCTGTCTAGTAGGTAAAAGGTGACTAGGAGCATATAAGGAATATCGGAAAGGAGGGAGACAATCCAACTGAATTCCCACTGAATCTAAGAGATTTAAAACTCTTTTAAACCAACACATGGCTCGCCTTGAGGGAATAGAATTGGCAATAATTTCAGAAGAGCAATATGCCAAGTAAGGGTATCAATCCCTACTCTTTATTGAGTTTGCAAAGCCCTGGACACGATGCAAGAATGAAACCAATTTGAGGACCATCTCAAGCCAAAAGGGCTGAGCTCCAAACTCTCCAAGGATGATGCGCTGCAGTACTATCAGTTTGCACCTAATGATGGGGTGGAGAAGAAGAATATGGACTCCCCCAGCTGAAGCCCAATCTGAATCAAGTAAAGATGGTCCCCAAATCTCTAATCCATATAATAGTGGGACAAATCAAGGTGTCCATGAGGCTCATCTTGGACGAGATTCCTTGGAAGTGATGTCGAAAGCACTACCTCTCAAGAAGGGCTAATGATCCAGATTTAAGCAGGAACACAACAAATTACAAATATAACCATAAATATAGAGATGCAAAAGAAATATCACTTCCTTTCAATAATAGAAAAGTACTGAAGTATGCTTACAAACATAATGGAAATAAGACTAGCTCGGGCGATGATAGCTTATCTTTGAGAAGAGATGTGGTGGCTACATGCTTATGAACTGAGTTACATTGAGGCTCAAAGGCCTATTTATTATTGAGAAATAATGGAAAACCCTAAACATCCAAAAACCTAACCCTAGGAGATGAAGCGCCAAAACTGTGGGTCTCGTTTGGGTAAATTGGTACATCAACTTCCCAGGGTTGTAACTTTGGCATACAATCTCTGTTTGGCTATCATAATACCTCGTTTTGAAGATCTCAAAGAGAAGGCTAAAAAACTAGTAAGCTAACTTAAGACATTTTTGGTCTCTCTGTTTTCATAAAAAACGTCGTTTAGGGCCTCAAAATAGCTTCGGAAGTTCAGGAACCAAAAAACTGCCAAATATAGTAAATTGTGCTACAATTAAGGAAGTTGAAAAACTGAAAGAGATAGTGTTGGGGGTCCAAGTAGAATAGGTGGGTGACCACCAACATCCACCTAGATCAGCTAAGGATCCATATCCTTTGTTGATCTAAGGTTGAAGCGCTGGTCACAAACTGAAGTGGGGACCTCAGAATTGCACCCCCAAGTAAGTATACATGTTGGTGATCTCAATCTTCTCCCCTCTGACTAGAAAGTGAAGGTATGAGGTTTTCTTCACCCCATTGAAGATCATAACCTTGGTTTTACCCAGGTTGACCATCAAATATCGATGATCACAAAAGCAAAGAGTAGAATAGATATCAAAACCTGGTGAAGAAGGAAACCATTAGTGTCTTGGATATGCTCATGTAGAAATGCTTCCAACTCATCAATATAGATCCCAAACATGGTAGGGGGAGTGGACAACCTCGTTTAACCCCAATAGTGCTTGGGATGAAATCAGACATCCCAGGGCCACGTGAAGACGACCAATAACATACTCATATAAGCGCATAATAACAATCAATAGGGTTGCAGAGATGCCAATATCTCTGAGTCTCTGGGGCAAGGCCTCCCTCAGAACAAAGTCAAAAGCTTTCTGAAAGTCTACGAAACAAAAATAGACTTTCTAAGAGCGGTGTCGTGCCTCCTCAATCACGACACAAAGGGTGAAGATGTTGTCAATGGTTTGATGAGCCAGTCAAAACCCTACCCGACTCTTAGCTCTGAGTTGTCTCTGCTCAAGGTCACTGGATATCTTCCTATGTAGAAAAATAGCAAACAACTTCGAGGACGTGTGGCTGACCATGATCGTTATGTAGTTATTGGGATTTGAGTTGGAACCTGATTTTTGAATCGGATGGATGATGTGGTGTGACCATGTCAGTGGAAAACCTTCACGGACTACATGGTTGAAGAGATCAATCAAGTAGCTAACCGAAGCATGGAAACTGTGCTTAAAGAACTCTACTTTGTAGCCTTCCTCATCGGCTGCTTTGTCGTTGTCCATCACCCAAATGGACTCTCTAATATCTCTATCTGAGAATAGGTAACAAGAAGAGCGTGGGGAGGTAACATGAATTTGGGCCTACTCGGGATTATCATAAAGATTGGAAGTGTGAGAGAACATAGATGTAGGGTCGAGGTCAGGCGGAAGAGGGGAGCATCAGGGAAGGATGGTATGCCAAAATTGTTTAGGGGAGTGGGCAAGGAGAGCAGAAAGTTCCCGTCTTCTATGAGAGACAAAGAGTCGTTTATGGTGACGAAGGGGATGACAATAAGAAGCTTTGAGGTTGGAGTAGAAGGGTGAGAGTGGGTGAAAGCATATTGAATTTCTCGATGTAGAGTCTTGCATTCGTCATCATACCATTTGTTCATGGGGCAAGATCCAACTTTAGGGGAGATGGAAGTGGAACAAGTGGAGCGGGGGAAGGATTTGAGTGCTGCTTCCCAAATGGTAGATGAAAGACATGTGATTTAGTGGAAGAAGAATCAAGCAAGGAAAACTTTTGATGGGAGCATCTTGCGTAGTTTAGAGGAGAAGATGTGAGGGTCTCCTTCGTCAAATCAGAAGGTAGTTCGGGGTGGGCCCTAAGGGGAGGGATGGGGTGGAAGGGGAGGATCAAACTAGAGAGAGAAGGAAAGAAGTGCATGATCAACAAGGGTGATGGGGGAGACTAAGAAATGGTGAATAAAAGGGAGTAAGTTATGGCTAGCGAGTACATAATCAACTACACTCACACCCCCGCCATATGGCCGACATGTGAAAAAGCGAGAGTCTGGGAAATAGGGGAGACCATTTAGAATCAACAACTCCCAGGATTCCCCCAATTGCAATAGATGCTTACCATAGACTGTAGTGGGCCCAAAGAATCATCTAACATTCGGTGAAGCCCTACTGAATCTAGATTTATCCCCTGGGTACAAAACACATCCTCTGATTGGTCATGGAGAGGGATCTGGAGATCTCTAGTGCGAGCATTGAAGTCATCTAGGAGGATGGCTGGCCCAACAACAGACTACTAGGTGATGTCAGTGTACAAGTCTATAAAGGGGTCCTTATTTGAGCCATTATGGATGGAAAATGGTGAAGAGGTTGGGGGGAAGTAACAAACTGCAATGTAGATGTCCCTTGGGGGAGAGAATCTGACGCTAATATGAATCCACATAAACCTAGAAAACTCATCTTCAGCTACCAAGAATACCCTGTTTCGGAGTGAGTCACTAGCCAAACAAGGAACTCCATATTATCCTATGACCCCTCCTGAGCTCCTTGTCTTTTGCCTGCAAATTGAGATCTAATGGTAACCTGCAATATCTAGGAGGGGTTGAACATGGCTCGCATGAGCGTCAGTCACGAAGAGGATTTCTGTTGATTCGACAATGTCATACAAGAATCTCGATGATGACTAGAAAGATCCATTGCCATTCCAACAATAAATAGAAATGCTTGTACCCTGTCGCTTCCCCAAGTGGGCCCATCATTTGGAACCTCCAGTTCGGGGTTCCCACCCACGTAGGAAGGATTCCCAAATGAATGCCCGAAGATTCCTGATAACTGCCCATTTCCTTGCCTGTCGTGCTAGCATAACTTGTTCTCTGGATTGTTTAAGTTCCACAACCTATGCTCGAGTGAGGTCCTTGTCCAAGAAAATCCCGTTGGGAAGAGAAAACAACTTTCGCTTAGCCCTGAGGGCGTGGATTCGATTAGATGCAGTCCAAAACCTAAGGAAGAGAGAGGAGTCGTAGCCCAGCCAGGTTCTATCCAAAGCTATATCAGGGAGGCTAAGGGTGTCCTGTAGAAACCTAGCCCCCACTTCCAAAGGATCCGGAGAGGGGTGGGGTAAGGGGAGACCTCTCACCTTGAGATTCAATTCTCTTGCGTGTCTGTTGCGTTCTTCCACAAGATTTGCTTGCATCACCTCCTCAACTATTGCAAGAGGGGTAGGAGTTTTATTCTTCCCTCGAACCACCTATACCCAAGAATTGATGTGTGTCTTGGTTTCTTGTTTGAAGGTGGCTTGTTGGGATCAAATTTCTTCTTGCTTGCTTTTAAGGTCAAGAATTTCTGCATGCAGTGCACCATTTGGAGGATGGAGAATTTCTTGCTCTTTAGTTTCATGTAACATCTTCTTAAGGGATAAATTATCCCCCTCCACCTTTGAAACTCTGGTAGAGAGGGTGTGTATTTCTGAACGGAGCTGCTTGTTTTCTGTTTCAAGAAATTCCATTTTCTGCAGCATTTGTTTTACTTGGGCTCTCCAAAATGAGAAATCGAACTCCATGGCTATATTGGTCGGGCTAAGTACCACTTGCTCTTGCTTGTTTTCAACAATTGATAATTCAACAAGGCTAAACATGTCATCTTAACACAACTCGTCTTGTTGCACGGATCCAATCCCTGGATTTGAAACCCATTCTTTTATCTTTGTCTGTTCCTCAACAGTCAAATTCATAAAAAGATTTAGAGAAGACCCGTCTACCGCCATCTTGGTATCAGAGTGACTGTAAAATTTGGTGGGCAGATTCCGTCAAACACTTGACATGCATCCTTGGGCTACCTGTTCTATTTCAGTAATAATAATAACAATAACGTTCATATGATTGTTTCAGTGCTGCTGCATATGTCCAAAGCTAGATCGATGCGATGGTGATGGTGAACAAATGTAATGCTGTCAAATGAGGAGAAACAGGAACACAAACCGCACCCTAGAGGGGGTGAGCAGAATCAATGACTGAACACCCGTAAGCTCAAACCTTGTCCAAGCTCTAGCCAGACATGTTGATGGATGAAAAGGAACTTTCACTGCAGATAGCCATGATCACGGGTTCGAAAGTAAATAGAAACTCAAAACCTTGTACAAACCGAGCACAATTTCTTGCAACAAAATGATATCGAGAAAGAAAACTCCCTAGCCGTAATATATACTCAATGGATTCGAACACCACACGAGATACAAATAGACTACCTCATTTTGTGAAGCTAAAAGCAAGTGCAAATTCAGGACCCGCTAGATGAAGGCATTGTCTAAACAATGATATGAATTCAGTGCTCTCTAGTTCTGCGTGCTTTCTCTCCTACTCCAATTTACAATGCAATATCACAACACGAAGTCATTTAGCAATGTATCATTGTTTTTATTTAATTTAAACTTCTCTAAGTATTATCTTTCTTTTATATAATTACTACATTTAAACTTTGGAAAATAAATAAATTTAAAAGGCATTTTACAAAATAAATTAAACTTAATGAATTTTTTTCATCGAATCTAAATCTATTTAAATGATCATTCTATAAATAAAACAATAATCAATTAAATATTTTCTTTATAGTTTATAAATTTCAAAAATAAAATATTAATATTCAATAAAATTACTCCATATATTATAAAGTAAAAAAGCAAAAATTGTATCTTTTTAACCAATTTAGGAATTTTAAATTAAAATACCCATTAATATGTTGTATTATAATCTTTATTCTTTAATAAAAATACAATAATACTGATCAAAATAAATATAGAAATTTGTCATTAATCAACTTGGAACATGAGAACAATAAACCAACCAACCCTTTAGTAAAAATAATACAGATTTTTCTTCCACATAAATGTGCTAGCCAGGTTACAACAGTCTTTCCCATTTTTGTCAATATATGCATTTGAATCTTGAAAGGTCATTCACTGTATTACATAATGTGCCATCAAGACAAGACAATGAATTATCTTGTTCTACGGGAAAGGTCGCGTGAAGTGAACTAATGAACTTTTACTTTGCTACTTACATTTTAAGTGAGGAAAAGACAGACAGCGGATTCCTTTGATGAGAGTCCGTGTTCATCGCAATTTACATTTTAAGTGGAAGTGTCATTTCCCTGCATATCTGCATCATATCTGCATTTCTATTGCAGGAGTCTGTAATCTTGAAAAACATTGAGAAATAATGAAATACCAACTTCAATATCTAATCATCCAACTTGTTGCTGGTATGAGAGTCTGTAATCTTGAAAAGCATTGAGAAATTATGAAATACCAACTTCAATATCTAATCATCCAACTGGTTGCTGGTATGAGTCCGTCCATCAATCTAAAAGCAAGTAATGAAATTCAACCATACCCATTAATTCAATTCAAATAAGATACACCTATGATTGTTTCTCAGTGGATTCAAATGCAAATGGATAAACACATTATTGCTTCTCTTTCTCTGATAATTAAGTAACAATTCCCCCTGAACCTATCTCTGTGTAATTATATTTTACATCATAGCTAAACTAAATTTATGTTCATGTCGTGTCCTGAGAACGTTTTTGAATCATGCCCACCCATCCCTATTCATTTCCTTGAATAATCCATGCTGATTCAAAGGCGGGCTTGAAGGTATGGCTTTACTTCTAGTCTCGAGGGTGAGGATAAGTGTAAGGCAGTTAGGGTTATGGCTAGGGTTAGGAAAAGAAAAGTTGAGGGTACGCACAGGAACAACTAGGGTTTTGTTTAAGAAGGGGATATCTTGGATGTTGTGGGATCCTGTGGCTAATGTTTGGTTTTCAGGAGGAGGATTTTATGCTTCTGCTTCTGGTACGAGAATTCAGTTTAAGGGGGTCTTTTGTGTGCGCGAAGATGGCTGGAAATGGCAAGGGCAAGGGCATTGCCGAGTACTATGGCAATGACGATACGGTGGACGCCGTGGTAGCGGGCAGGGCAGTGCAAGATGTCGTTTTAGATGCAGCTGTTCCGTGTAATATCATGCCTTTTCATACAATGGAAGCGCTGGGTTTAAAACCCACATGGCGTACTGCTAGGCTTCTGTTTCTTCCTACTCACATCGACCTGAGCAATGCAATTCCAGCAGGTCTGATTGAGGACGTTCCTGTTGATGTTGGTCCGGTTCGAGTTTTATCGACATTCCAAATCCTGAGAATGCAAGTTAAAAACTCCTATCCTCTGCTGCTTGGTGCGCCATATATGATTGCTATGGAGGATTTCTCGGTTCAAGCAGCAGCTACACTTTCCCTTGAGGGGCTGGTTGTGAAGAATGGCAAGGTTGTTAGGTTTCCTTTTTCTCAACAACAAAGGAGGGAAAAGCGCAGGGCCTCACAATGGCATGCTATTGAGACACAAAACACTGGCGATGTTCAACGTGATTACTTACCACGGCCATTGGCAGACCCCTCCCTTTTGTCCAACTCATCTGAACAACGCAGGGTCTCACATGGCTACCCTATTGACATACCGGACATTGTCGATATCGAAGGTGATGACTTACCACAGCCATCGGCAGGTCGAACTTTTGCGTCCAATTCGCCTGAGCAAAACAGGGGTTCACAATACAACCCCATCATGATACCGGATACTGTGGATGACTTACCCCAGCCATCGGCAGGTCCAACTTTTGTGTCCAATTCACCTGAGCAAAACAGGGGTTCACAATACAACCCCATCATGATACCGGACACTGTCGATGACTTACCACAGCCATCGGCAGGTTTTGTGTTCAATTCACCTAAGCAACGCAGGGATTCACATTACAACCCCATTGTGATACCGGACACTGTTGATGACTTACCACTATCAGCAGAGAAAAACCAATCTACTGTGTAGATGTTGGGCAAGGTCAACATGTGACAGACACAATCCTTAGTTGGAGTATGTGTCAATAACTGTCTACTTTATTCCAAATCAGATGGCTTTCATGCGAAATGAGTGACGGGCTAGTTGGAAGCAAATAGAGTTAAATCATTACGATAATGGCCACCGAGTAACTTCTAATTTTTTCCACTTCATATTGGTTGTTATTTTTATTTATGTATTTAGTTTATTGTGATTTTCATCTATCTAGCAGCAGGTTGCAACTTTAAACTGCTACATCCTCTCTGTCTAAACTAATTTTTCCTAGTACGAAGTAGATTTATGTACAAGTTAAATTTTTATGTTTTCACACACTTCTGTACGGCGCTTGCCTATCCGGCGCTTGCCTATCCTACAATCCTGTTAGTTTATTACTCTGCATCGTTGTAGGCTTGACTCTAGGATTTTTTTCGTAAATTTATATCATGCATGAATTAATCAGGCTATCATGAATACGATGACAGGCAATTAATAGTTAATTATCTTAATACTGTTATCTCTTTAGCAAAGCTGATAAGTTACTTAAACCTACACAGAGTGGTTAGGTTTTTTCCATAAAAATTGGCATTCATATTTAATATTCTAAGAAATTTTTCTCCCTTAGGGTTTCTATTCTGCCTCGGGTTTTCTTCAGTAAATCATTAACAGTAGTACACATTCATAACAGTATGTCGGCATGAATATAAAGATGCCACAGCAATACAATTCTTCAATGAAATCACACAGACTTAGTGCTGGTTGCCCCAATGGAACAGAGAATGTACCCAACCAATGATGCACAGTATACTACAACTATATTGTTGACAGTAATTGTGATTCTTCAGCAATTCCACAGAAGTTAGGGTTGGCTGCCCACAACAGTGAATGTATCCAACTACAAATCCGCCAGTACAGTACTGAAATACCAGCAATTTAGAAACCAAATCCAACTGTAACTAACCAACTCTAAGTGGACTATATTAATTGATATCTACTGTGCTATTTCGTCTTACTGTGACAGGAGTCCGAATTCCGTAGACCTAGGGAATAGGGTCCTGCTGCTCTTCCAGAGGGTACACACAGCCCAGAAATATTGTTGTTGACCTTGCTGTCCAGAATGTTGCCACGGAGTGAGGGCCAAATTGGACCAGACCACTGCTGTAGGGTTCGGCTGCCCTACTGTGGCTATCCACAGCCCTAGGAGAGCTGAGTATAGGGCCACTGCCTGAGAAACAACCTCAGATTTAATCTGCCCTCTTGCTGTCTCCTCATGTCCCTTCGCTGTCCTCTGCCCTCTTGCTGTCTCCTCATGTCCCTTCGCTGTCCTCCGTCTGCCCTTAAATGAGCCACAGTTCTAGATTGGAGAGTTGCTGAAGTTTTCTGCTGATAAGAAATCCACCGAAATCAGTCTGGACTAGCTAGGGTGCTGTAAGCCCTTGACAGGCCAGATCTTTGCTAATTGCTTTAGGATAGGCCTGATCCTTGGTACGACGGCCAGAACCTCTCACTTAGGTTCCCAATTGTATATATAAGCTGTTGCAGAATGACCGAACCCTTAGGAGATCCATGTTTGCCAGAACAGGTCAGAGTATTCCAAGATATTAAGCTATAAAAGGGAGGTCTTTCGTTGCTTCGTGGACAGAGTTGGTTGATATAGAAAAATGTCCATAGAGAACCTTGACCTTGCTGTGCTGGACAGATCCGAGTGGTTCCAAGAGAAGTTTCTGTGCCAGAGCAAAAAATAGGTAGGGTGGGATCAGCTCCACCGAAACTAGACGTGATTAGCTAGGGTGGGATCACCTCCATTGAAACTAATCAAGAGGAAGGGGTCTTAAAACCATCAGAGCCTCAGGCTCAAGAAATTCAGAGATATTCCAATCCAAATTGATGATTCTAGAATGATTCCAACTCTCTTTTATTTATGGATTTCCTCATGAGGTTCTCTTCCTGAATCTAATGTGAGGGGTTCATGTCCAACCCCCAATTTGTGCTTTTTGCCCCAGCTACCCCAAAATTTACCCAATGTTGCCTCAAAACATTGGATAATGGTTTCCCCCTTTATCAAAGACTATAGCCTATGGGGTTGGATAGGCTACTTTGTCCTCTCTTGGGCAATTAATACACAGGGTACATTACAGTCCCCCTTTCCCGACATTGCTTTCCCTCGAGTAATGGTATGTCTGGGTGCTGCATAATTTTTTCTTCATCCTCCAAGAATGAAAAACTTCCTTCAATCCTCACAGCTACCATACCAGCGCCCCCCTTTTTCTTCTTGCAACCCAATAACCATAATGCTGGCCGGGGATATCATCACACAATAGCCACTGTCCTGCTTCACACCAAGCTTTCTCCCCACATTCCCAATTTCAAATGATTCCATAGTAGCCATCATACTTGATTTCAAATGGTCAAGACTGTCCGCAGTTGGTGGTACCTGCTCCTCAGAAATTTGATTCTGCAAGTTTGTCTCTTCCTTGGCATAGAGCAATGGAACAAAATTGCTTCTGCTCGATGAATTTTCATTAAAAACATCTAGTTTCCCATCGTTACTCTTGTCAATAGTTTTTCTATCATCATATGAAGTTCCACGCTTGTGAATTGCTATGACAGAATTTCCTACGTTGGAGTGAACCAGGACTTCAGTGAAACATGATGTATTTGAGCATATTTCGGGATGAACATCAGAATCTTGAATTTTCTGATGAGATATACAGACTTGGACTTGGTATGCTTCTTTTTGTCTACCATCCAACTTAGCACTAAAATTTCCAATCTCAACTTTTCCAACAATTTGTATAGATGAATCTGTGACCTTTTCCACAAGGTCAGCTTCAGAGGCATTATCATTGGAGAAAGATTGTGAAGGATACCTACCTTCCACTATATCATTACAGGCCTCTTGATCTTGTTTTGCGATGCCTAAGCCAGTGGATTCTTTTGTTACAAAATCCTTTGTTTCCTCAAGCAGATTTGTTAGGGTGTATAACTTTCCTTCCTGTGTGTCTCCACAGATTCCAACATTCTCAACTATGTTTGAAGCCTCAAGCTCTTTGCTTTCAACATTTGCAAAACCAGCGACTTGCAAAATGTTTGATACCACCTTAAAAGAAAAGTCAGAGTCCTGGACATCCATATTTCTTCTTCAGTGTTTTCTAAGTCACTTAATATTTCTTCCTCTACATCATGACAATCTTCATGTAATGCCCCACTTAAATCTTATCCTGCGTATTTTGTTAATGTTTACATTATCTGAAAATATTGAGAAATATTGGTCTAATATAAAATTCATGATTTCCATTATTCAAATGCCCCACTTACCTTCTCGAATTGAATATTAGGTAGGATATGGTCTCCTTCCATTATTTCAAATAATATATGTATTCATCTCACATTTCCCAATGTACCCTCACATTTACTAGGGAGAAGACATGGTCTTCTCCATGTAATTATATCTCACATTCTCCAATGTACCCTCACATTTACTTGGGAGAAGACATGGTCCTCTCCAATTCATTATCAATATATATATTCATTTCACATTCCTCAATGTACCCTCACATTTACTAGGGTGAAGACATGGTCCTCTACGTGTAATTACATCTCACATTCTCCAATGTACCCTCACATTTACTTGGGAGAAGACATAGTCCTCTCCATTTAATTATCAATATATATATTCATCTCACATTCCCAAATGTTCTTTTCAGATTTACTTGGGAGAAGACATGGTCATTTCCTTCCTAATTTTATATTCATGTCACATTTCCAAATGTACTCCCAGATTTACTTGAGAGAAGAGAAGTCAACTGTAAGGATGGATGAGAAGTTAATGACATTAATGAGAGGTGGTTGAGATGGAGAAGGGAAGGAGGGTATAAAAGAGAAGGGGGAAGGGAGAAAGGGGGATGTTGGGTCTTGCTTATGATTGTGGGGTTGGTTGTGATTGTTTGGACTTGTTGTGTTTTTGGAGACTTTAGGAACTTGTGGAGGTTTCTTGAGTTGTTGAGAGGAGGGAAGTACTGTTATCTTGGTTTGGATCATTCATCTTGGACACACACACTACATCTGGTTGGACTTGGGCTTGGAGGGCTAGGGAATCTGTGGAGGTTTCCTGGGCTAGGGATTATTTCCTAGTTGGGTGGGAGGTAAATCCAGTTGGGTCTGTCAAGATGAGCGTTCAGCAGGAGCAGCAGGACAAAGGTATCTCCATCAACCACCGGTACAGGTATTCCTCCATAAACTACTCTAGTAAAGTTTATTAGAATGAAATATTCACCTTAATTTATGCTGATTAGAATGTAAATGATAAAATTTTATTTGTTTAAAAGCCGTGTAAGTAAGTTATCACCTCTTATCGCATTTAATTTCAAAAGAAATTAGATCTGTTAGCATTGAGCAAACCCTCGGATAGGTCTCTTACACATGGTATCAGAGCTTTGGTTCAAAATCTGGACCTTGAAACCTGTTGTGGGAGGCATAGAAATGTTGAGAGAACATTTAATAAAGATAGAATTGGTGGCAGATCTCAGCCTCTCTCTGTTCTAACAGATTTTATTGGAGGCATAGAAATGTTGAGAGAGCATTTAATAAAGATAGCATTGGTGGGAGATCTCAGTCTCTCTTTGTTCTAATAGATTTTATCTCCGTGACTATGGGCATCGTTTTTCACGCTTGAGGTGCTCAGTTTTCTATTATTGTCTATATTTCCCTGCATAGCTGCTAAGCCTATTGGCAATATCGGCAAAAGACTACAACCAACAAAAGAGTTTGAACTCGTAACTCACAACTAAAAAGAGTTAAAACATAAATGAAGTTGCTTGGTAAGAGGAAAACTGGGTACGGGTTCTCTTTGGCAGGCAACTGCAGGTTTTGGCAGGATTGTATTATGTGATTTGTCCCTCTTGTGTGTTACTGATGCAATTGCCCTCGTTGAGCATGAACCCTGGTTGGCTCAAAACCCATCTAAGTGAGCTTGCTGCCCGTGAGCTCCGCTTCGCTATCTGTTGCTGGCATCGCATGATGCAGTGTCTCCCATTTAGTTAATCTAGCCAAGTGTCAGCCAAAAAAAAAATATCTTGTTGTAGAAAAGAGACTTTAACCTGTTGATCTTCATTTGTCCATTAGAAGAAAAATGGAGGGTCTAGTATGTACCATCCCAGAATGTTCAATTTCTCCACAATTCATCGGATTGGATGAGTAACGCTCATTTCCTCGTTGAGCCTTGGTTTGTT
The DNA here is from genome assembly GCA_031772625.1 of Pinus tabuliformis. Classification (NCBI taxonomy): domain Eukaryota; kingdom Viridiplantae; phylum Streptophyta; class Pinopsida; order Pinales; family Pinaceae; genus Pinus; species Pinus tabuliformis. The sequence goes on along the minus strand of CM062807.1, from coordinate 1,077,912,948 downwards.
TCTTCCTTCCTTCCAGGTGCGCGGTGCGATGGTACAAGTTGAAAACCTTTTGTGCATGTTTGACAGAGTAGCCCCTCAAACCTCTTGCTTAAGTTGAAGGAAGTTTGCTCGAAGTCATGAATCCCCTTGGAGCCTATTTCTCAATGCTCTTACAACCAAAAAAAAAAGAACAACTTGCTCTCTGTGCTAGCTGTGTAGTTTTCTCCCTGTCACCTCTCCATTCCCATTTAGTCGTTTTATGTTTTACACAAACACAAGCTCAGATACATTTGATGAATATATTCTTTTGGGAAGATGGAAACTGGGGTACTTGTCATCTTTAAAAGTTAATGGTAGGCTTTTGCTGGATTATGTTATGTGATCTGGCCTGGTTTGGTAGGTCTTCCTTGGCCACCAGGGATATAGAAGGTTCACCTTTGTGTATCCCTGAAGCAAATTTGCCTTGTTGAGCTTGAACTCTGGCTGGCTCTGAATCAGTTTAAGGCATCTCTTATTTTGGATGAGCTCTGCCTTGTTTTCTACTGCTATATTAGGTTGTGTTAGCATCGCACGATGCATAGTCTCTTATATGGTCAGTCTATTCAAATTTTGAGCAGATTTTAGTTGTGTCAGATAAGAGAGTTCAACATAATTGATTTTCTTTCTTCTGATAACAGATAGGCCTGGTATGGTCTATCCCAGTATCATCAACTTGTCTATGCTTTGCTAGATTGGATTAGTAACACCCCTCCAAGTGTCAGCCAAAAAAAAAAAATATCTTGTTGTAGAAAAGAGACTTTAACTTGTTGATCTTCATTTGTCCATTAGAAGAAAAATGGAGGGTCTAGTATGTACCATCCCAGAATGTTCAATTTCTCCACAATTCATCGGATTGGATGAGTAACGCTCATTTCCTCGTTGAGCCTTGGTTTGTTTCTTCCTTCCTTCCAGGTGCGCGGTGCGATGGTACAAGTTGAAAACCTTTTGTGCATGTTTGACAGAGTAGCCCCTCAAACCTCTTGCCTAAGCTGAAGGAAGTCTGCTCGAAGTCATGAATCCCCTTGGAGCCTATTTCTCAATGCTCTTCCAACCAAATAAAAAGAACAACTTGCTCTCTGTGCTGGCTGCGTAGTTTTCTCCCTGTCACCTCTCCATTCCCATTTAGTCATTTTATGTTTTACACAAACAGAGGCTCAGATATATTTGATGAATATATTCTTTTGGGAAGATGGAAACTGGGGTACTTGTCATCTTTAAAAGTTAATGGTAGGCTTTTGCTGGATTATGTTATGTGATCTGGCCTGGTTTGGTAGGTCTTCCTTGGCCACTAGGGATATAGAAGGTTCACCTTTGTGTATCCCTGAAGCAAATTTGCCTTGTTGAGCTTGAACTCTGGCTGGCTTTGAATCAGTTTAAGGCATCTCTTATTTTGGATGAGCTCTGCCTTGTTTTCTACTGCTATATTAGGTTGTGTTAGCATCACATGATGCATAGTCTCTTATATGGTCAGTCTATTCAAATTTTGAGCAGATTTTAGTTGTGTCAGATAAGAGAGTTCAACATAATTGATTTTCTTTCTTCTGATAACAGATAGGCCTGGTATGGTCTATCCCAGTATCATCAATTTGTCTATGCTTTGCTAGATTGGATTAGTAACACCCCTCCACGTTTTCAGTTTGTATCTGCGAAAAGACACAATCTGTTGCATCCACCACAAAAATGTTGTGTCATTGATGTAATGAAAGAAACAGTTCCCACAAATCCATCTATCTTAAAGTTCTTTGCTGTGCCAGATGAATGATCTTGAAGCCATTGGAGACCATTGTAGTGTTTTACAATTGTGTCAAGCATCTCAGCATAAGGAACAAGCTTCTCGACATTCCACACATTGCCATCATAAGGCATGACTCGATGAATCGCACAATAATCGGCTTTTCCCTTGTCATTTCTACAAAGTCACAAATCTCATCATCATTTAGCCCGTGCATCGCAACACAATTTACCTTCACAGGATTGTAACCAAGACTGATAGCAGTTTCTATTGATTCCAGAACTTTTGCATGCCCTTTGCGTCTAGTCAAGAACTCAAATTTTGCAGGAACCAATGTATCTAAACTAATATTTAATGAATTTAATCAAGCTTCTTTGAAATTTGGAAGCTTCTTTGCTAGGGTAAGACCATTTGTAGTCATTGCCAGAGTTTTGAGTCCTTTTATTCCGGACAAGCGAACACATATATCTTTGATGTCTGGTCGAATAGTTGGTTCCCCACCAGTCAACCTGATCTTATCCACACCTGAAGGCACAAAAGGGTTTGCCAAGCGGATAATTTCATTTTGAGACAAAAGCTCTGGTTTGGGAGTAAGCTCCACACCTTCATCAGGCATGCAATATTGACACCTTAGGTTGCATCGCTCAGTCAGGGAAATCCTTAGGTAGGTATGCATCCTTCCAAATGAATCAATAAGCATATCTGATACAGTTGCATTTTCCACAGATAATTCTGTGACAGACTTTGCAGCAGAAGTTGCCAATGACCTCCAGCCTAGTTTAGAAAAAGCATGGGATACTGGCCTCACTCTTTCCAAAATAGAGATGAAGATAAATACTTCATAGAATTGGCAAGTACTGGATAAGAATATAATGACTGCATCATGTCATCCTGGTAGAAATTCATGCAGAAAACCACTTCAGGAAATGACATTTCAATTCACAAATATAACATTTATCTATAACATGCACAATACAAAAATAAAAAAATTCAATTCTGCCAAACTTATTTCCTGTCTTATAGAACTAATAAATTGCCAGTACCTTTATACAATGGAAACACTTAACATTAAACCAGTTTAGCACAATACAAATATAAAAATTCAATTCTGCCAAGCTTATTTCCCGTCTTATAGAACTAATAAATTGCCAGTACCTTTATACAATGGAAATACTTAACATCAAACCAGTTTAGCAAAAGATGTTCAAACAATAACATTTATAAGAAAATAGGGTTACACCATATCTCTAGCATCTTTTAGAATCTGGGTTAGTCTCACGGGATAAAACCTTTGGAAGAACATAGGAGTGCAAGTGAAAAGGTGTGGGGACCTGGCATTAGTATCTGAGCTATGGCTTCTTTGCAAAATGATCAATTGTGCAATTGTAAGTGGCACCAATATTTGAAAAGGTTGTCTTTCTATTCTCAGCAACATTGTGAGTAATAGGAGTCAGCCACAGGAATATACAGATGTGTACATTAAGGATGCATCAAACAGTTTTGTTGCAAAGGAGAGAACCCTTGTTGATTTGCTTAAAAAACCAAGCAATTTAAACACGGATTTTATGCTTGAACGAGAATTAGTGAAGAAATGAAGCAAACTCCCTCAATGCACGATTGAACTGAAACAAATTGAATAGTATATCTTAAAAATGACTCTATTGTCCTTGATAACAAAATTATGGTTTTTTTTTTAATCCTAGAGGTCATTAGGAGCAAGTGAACCAACTGGAGATCCAAACTCTCAGGTAATATTTAAAAGAGAGCCATAGGTAAAGGTTTTTTTTTTTTTCCATTGCAGTATTGATCTCATAGGATAACAAGGTACAAATAATTGACAATGTTCTAAGTTTCACAGTTGGAGAGGGCCTTCATTTAAGGCACTGAACTACAAGGCCTGCTACCACAATGTAATCCCAAGTATGACTCTATTACAAGATCAACGTAGTCATCTTCTCCTTAAGTTTGGAAAGTTAGATTTGCTAAGCTATTGCAACAAACTAGGTCATTTCATCAAAAGCACACCCGCACACAGCAACTCATGCAGAACTGATTTTTATTATTTTCTGCTATGTTGATAGTTGATTTCTTTGACCATTCAGTTTGATGTATTTCACCTCCATGTTATTAAGTGCTAATCTGCCCGTCTTATGGCACCATCCTGATTATCTTGACTTGATGCAGTACCCATAAGAACACTTTTCTCTTTTCTAGGTTTTCCCTTTCTATTTTCAAACCTTGCTTCTTGTCTAGCAATTTCAGCATTCTGTGTTTGATCCAGTGGTATCCAAAATCGATTCCTGCCATCACTGTATAAAAAAAATAGAAAAGAGCAAAAGATCACCTAAACTGTTCTGGAAATGTGCTATATGGACAGTGGTACAGTTGGGAAATGTGTTTCAGGCCATTTCAAATGTGTTTCCCAGACATGGGATGTGTGCATATGGATTGAAATGCATTTCCGAACTATACCACACATGTTTCCAACTTTCCACATTTCAATATGGGAAATGTACAGGGTATGACCCACCCATATGCATTTCTTATAACATAGACAGAGCATCTAAGCTATTGACTTCGAATGCGATTGAAACTTAATTTTCCTACTGTGTATACTTTGAGATAGTAACACTATTTTGAACGTTTGATGCTAGGTTTACATAACGTCTCTTCTGCTCTTCTCATGATCATTTATTTCTTTTTTAAAAGCTGCTCCTCCATAGTCTTTTTAGAAGTGAATTAAATTACATCCCTCTTAGATTAATTCAATAACCTAAGACATAATACACTTCTACTACCATTCAATTATTCCTTGGATGATCCAAGCCATCTTCCTCTTCATCAAGAGATCAACAGTGTGATAAGGGTTCAGGAATGATATTTATTGACAGTACACAGAGGTTATTTGGGAAAAATTCAAACTGGTGAATCAAATTATCTTTCATAATGAAAACCACAAGTGTTACTCTCTATTTTATTCTACATATTCACGTGTGTTTCTAGTCCATGATGGTTGTACGATTTGTTGCTCCTGGCGCAAGCATAATTGGATGAGCTAAAGCTTTTTATATATTTCTGTTTTGAGTATTTTTATGGCATTGACATTTAATCTTTTTCTGGTTCATATATTGCATGAATGAATGATGATATTTCGGGTTCACCAACTGCATTTTGAGCTGCGTAACTCAATAGCTTAACAGGGAATGGCTTTAGGAAAAGATTTAGTGGCTGATATTTGTCAATTTGCTGTAATGTTTTGATGTTTCTTAAAGAAACCTGACACTTTTATTTCTTAAAAGGATACAGTGGTCATCCTGTTATAGAGTGTGCATGCAATTAAAGCAAGTACAAGGAATCTAGCTTTTACATTTAGGTTTTTATAATCTTTTATAAAGACAATCCGATGAGCTGAAGTGAAGCTTGAATGGCTAAAAAAAAAGATGGCCATGTTTTTACACAAATTATATGAGGACATCAAAGCTGTAAAATGTTTCAGTTATGTGTCAAACTTCCTCCGCTAATAGTTTTATATTGTTAAGGATATTCTACCTATTACCTAAAAGAGGTTTCTGCTGTTTGGAAGAAACATACTCTTCTTGCATTTTGATAATGTGATTGAATTTTTTTTTGGCTTTGTATGCTTCATATAAAATCTCACAGTAAGCATTGGCTAGCTGGATTTCTGAAATATGGAAAACAAGGTTATACATGGCAACAAGTCACATTGCGGTATAAATGGTTCATTGTTCTTATCAAAAGATTTGGCCCGAAAATAGTGAGTCATAGGTGAGCTACAGTGATTACTTACATAGTGGCATAACTTGAATTGATCTATTGCTTAGCGTTCTCTATGGACTATCTATAGTGTGGAAGAAAATGCTAGGAATAGTGCTAATAAGTCTTAGATATCATGCAGATTTGAACAAATCAAAATGGTGAGGACGTGAAGGAACCAAGGGCCTGGAGAGTTTTCACAAGGACCTCCTTCAAATAATCCATTACCTTCACCAGAATTGACTCTCATCCTGCGTTCCCTGGAAGCAATTAATGAAACCTTAAGAGGGCGCCAAACAAATGAAATGGAAGGGGAACACCCTTCATCAAGGTTAGGGAACCCCAAGGGATTTTAGAGACTATGATAGAAGACCTCTAGTTGAGAACATTACTAGGGAGCTCCAGAAAATTAAGCTTCCAGAATTTGCAGGAGGTCGTGCCAGTGAGCATACAGAAGCCTGGTTAGAGGGGATGGGAAGGTGTTTCGCACTAAGGGATTACAATTCCAATTCCAAAGCCAAAATAGCAATATTCCAACTCAGAGATAGTGCTATGAATTGGTGGGGTAACTTGGAGCGTCAACTACACCTCATTTTAGACACAGTTACTTGGGAATTATTTGAGGAAAGGTTAAGGAAGAAGTACATGCCAGCGTATTATGAAGAACAACAGGTAGGAGCCTTCCATGCCCTGATATAGGGAGGTTGTACTGTAGAAGAATGTGAAATTCGATTTATGGAATTGGTCGAGTATGTCTCCTACATGGATACTGACCAGCGCCGAGCGAATCATTTTATGTATGGATTGAGACCTAAGATTAGGGCAATGGTGCGGACGTGGCAAACATCCTCAGTTGCAAAAGCTATAGAACAGGCTCATTATGTCGAAGAACACCTAGACTTAAAGGGTGAAGGCAGAACCATCTTTCCACGTCAAACAGGGTTTATGGGGAAGGCCCCTCGTACCTTCCCAAGGGGAGGAAGTCGGAGGCCACTACCATATGGAAAGAGGGTTATACCTAGAACACCGACAATAGGGATTTCAATGGTTTCTAGTGCAGCTTCACCCACAGCTTCAAGGGCACATACAAATCAAAGTCATATGCGAGGAGCAGCAAGTAGGGGCAGGGGTTCTAAGGGAAAAAACTCTTTCCAAAGAACTCCACAACATTCGGTTCAAGGTCCACCACGCATCACTTGTTGGGGATGCAGAGGACCTCATTACCAACGGGACTGCCCTGAGTTTCGAACAAGTAACAACAGAAGAGAGGGAAAAGAACCAATGGGGAGAGTAGGTGACCACCACCGAATCTATGCAGCAGTTGACAATCAGCAAGTTGAACACCAGTCTGCCATGGTAGAAACCTCAGGTATGATAAACAAAGTAAAAGTTAAAATTTTGTTTGACTCTGGTGCTACAGATAGTTTCATTTCACCAGTTGCATTAGAAAAATGTGGGTTGGCAGCCTATGAGCATGATGAATTTAAACAAGTTGAGATGGCTTCTGGAATAAAACAAGCAATAGGGCCTAGTGTTGACCAATGTCAGGTAAACCTTGGGGTGTGTATGACTAAGTTGAAGGCATACGTCACAACATTGGGGACGTATGATGTAATTATTGGAATGGACTGGCTAGAAGCTCATCGAGCTTTGGTAGACTGTTTCAAGAAGAAGGTGATCTGTTTAGATGATGAAGGTAGGCCAATTGAGATTTGTGGAATCAAGAGGGGAGTCTCCCTACGATTCATATCCATGATGAAGGTAAAACGTTGTCTCAGACAAGGTTGCAAACTATATTTGGTCAAGACTGTAAGTGACCAGAAGGGACCTTCCCTATTTCAACATCCAGTTTTGGTAGAATTCAAGGATGTTTTTCCAGAGGAATTGCCTGGATTACCTCCTATAAGAGAGATTGATTTCACCATTGATCTGAAACCAGATGCAGAACCAATATCTAAGACACCCTATAGGATGACAAATCCAGAGCTTTGTGAGTTGCAGATGCAGTTAAAGGAGCTCTTAGACTTGGGATTGATTAGACCTAGTATTTCCCCTTGGGGTGCACCGGTAATTTTTGTCAAGAAGAAGGATGGTTCCTTGCGGCTATGCATAGATTATAGAGACTTAAACAGAGCCACGATAAAGAATAGGTACCTAATACCTCGAATAAACGACTTATTTGATCAAATGAAGGGGGCAACGGTCTTCTCAAAAATTGATCTACGATCTGGGTACCACCAATTGAGGATAAAGGAGGAGGACATCTCAAAAACTGCATTTCGAACTCGGTTTGGGAAATATGAGTTCGTAGTTGTTCCATTCGGTTTAACCAATGCACCAGCAGTATTCATGAGCCTCATGAATGGTGTGTTCAGGAAGTATTTGGACCAATTCGTGCAAGTCTTCCTTGATGACATTCTTATATATTCCAAGAATGAAAAGGAGCATGAAAAGCACCTAAGGGTAGTATTGACTTGTTTAAGGGAAAACCAATTGTATGGGAAATTGTCAAAGTGTTCCTTCTTTCAGAAGAAAGTCCATTACCTTGGGCACATCATTCCAGGAGAAGGGATTTCAGTTGACCCAGAAAAAGTGAAGGCCATAATGGATTGGCCAGTACCAAAAAATGCCCATGAGGTATGTAGTTTTATAGGGCTAGCTGGGTATTATCACAGGTTTGTGGAAGGATTTTCAAGGATTGCAAACCCATCACCACATTACAACGAAAGGGGGTTAGGTATGAATGGACAAATGAATGTGACATTGCATTCACAGAGTTGAAGAGGTTACTAACTAGTGCACCGATCCTTCAAGTACCAAACATGAGAAAAGACTTCACAGTCTGCACCGATGCTTCGACGCAAGGATTGGGTGCAGTATTGATGCAAGAAGGCGGGGTAATAGCTTATTCTTCTAGAAAATTGAAGAAGCATGAAGAGTTATATGCTACCCACGACTTAGAATTGGTAGCAGTAATGTTAGCCTTGAAGCTATGGAGACACTACCTCATTGGGAGAAGATTTGAGTTAAGAATGGATCATCAAAGCCTGAAGCATATCTTCACTCGAGGGGATTTGAATGCCAGACGAAGGCGATGGAGCGAAATCATGAGTGAGTATGATTTTGAAATCTCATACATCAAGGGAAAGGAGAATGTAGTGGCAGATGCACTAAGCAGGAGGCCACAAACCTTCTCCCTAGTAGCCTTAAAGGTAAATTTAAGGGAGTGGATATTGGAGAAACTCTTTGAAGATAGTTGGTATCTAAAAGTCATCTCAGCTATCTAGAATGGGAAACAGATAGAACCAAAGTTTGAAGGATATGTCCTTGAACCAGATGGGCTATTGAGATTCCAAGGGGGAATGTACGTACCTAAGGAAGGGGGTATAAGAGAAACCATCCTCGGAGAGTCTCATAGAGAAATGTGGAAAAATTCGAAGTTGGGATTAATTCGGCAAGGGTCCAAAAGTTGAAACACTCGTCAAAGTCGGGAGTTTTTTGAAAAAGTTGGCAAAATTAAAAAAACACAAAATTATTCATTTTATTTTTTTTATTTTTTTTAACATCTAGAGTATCCACAACATCAAATAAATGCATTTCCACATACAAATGTAAAGAGAGCTAATATATATTATGTATATGAAGTCTAATGCTACATCACATATCAAAATAGTGAATCCACTCCTGAATTTTGAGTCCTGTCCGAGTCTCAACTCTCAAGAGTCAAAATATCAACCAAAAATATAATAAATGTATATCATGAGTCATCTAAAAGTCATCAAGTAATCAGTCATTGAGATCCTCTTCCCCTTTTAATTTTTGTTTCTGCTAATTGTATTAAGAAATAAGTCATGCATTTATTCAGTAGATTGTAATCTGCTTGGGTAATAAGGTGTTAGGTGGTAGGTCCAATGAAAATTAACAGTGAGTATCACAGTAAATGTGAAAATTAACGCTTGGTGAATCCACGCTGCTTATTTTCTGAGAAAACAGTAGATGTCAGATTATTAACCTAGCCTTGGCATCTATTATTCAAAAACTCTTGGAGGTAAAACCCACTTCTGATACATAACCTTTCCCCACATTTATAGGGAATTCACCACTAAAGAAGATTCCCTTTCAAAACGTGCTCTCATTGCAGGAAGGATCTTTGCTGTCACAAGATTTCACAGGTACTTTGTTCCTGTCTGAAAAATGGGTTCTTTTTTGAGGCACTGGTTTTGTTTTTTTTGGACAGGTTGTTGCTATTTGATCTTCATGACCTCCTCTTTGTTGTTTCTCTTGGAAGCATTCAACAACTGTAACAATGTTTTTGATGGTGTGGGGTTCTTTCTACGGAAGACTGTTGTATGCCTATCCTTTTGGTACTTTTGTAATCTTTTGAAGGGGCAGTGGCTGTTAGAGTCTGGATCACTGAAAGCCTAGAGGCTTAGCGAATGTATACTTTTCTTTCTAACTAGAAATATGAAGTATAAAGATTTGCTTTTCCTTGGAAAAAAAAACATATCTTAACCTCAAAACTAACAGATTACAAATGAGACTGCTATGCTCGCAAGAACTATGACAAACAATACAATGCAATAACTTGAAAATGCATGGACGGAAGCTTCAATTTACAGTTTTTTCACCTTTGCGGCCTCTTTATCCGCGGCCTGGGAGGGGAGGAAGACTTTTTGGGTCGACTCCCGATTAAATCGGGAGTATAAGGAAAAAATCGTGATTTTTTCCTTTGTGAAAAAGTCACCAAAAAGTCGGGGGATTAAATCGTTTAGTTCAAAAAATCGCGTTTTTAGGATTAAATCGGGATTTTTTGCAGACTTTTTCCACACTGTCATAGAGCACTCTATTGTGCACATCCTGGAGTAAAGAAGATGTATGCAGACACAAGGAAACTCTTCTTTTGGGCAGGCATGAAGCATGACATAGTCTAGTTTGTCGCCAAATGTCTTGAATGTCAGCGAGTGAAGGTTGATCATCGCCATCCAGCAGGACTCCTACAACCTCATGACATCCCTACATCTAAATGGGAAATAATTTCCATGGATTTTGTGGTGGGTTTGCCACTCACTTCCCAGAGACACAATACTATATTGTTTATAGTTGATAAATTGACCAAAAGTGCCCATTTCATCCTAGTAAGGGACACTTACGATGTTACGAATGTGGCGTGAGTGTTTGTCAATGAAGTTATCCGACTACACGGATTGCCCACAAAGATCATTTATGATAGAGACTCTCGATTTACATCTAGGTTTTGGACAAGTTTGCAGTCAACACTAGGAACTCAGTTAAACCTGAGCACTGCATATCATCCAGAAACAGATGGGCAGACTAAAAGAGTAAATCAGGTTTTGGAGGACATGCTTAGGATGAACGTCATGGATAATCAAACTAAGTGGGAAAGGTACTTACCATCGGTAGAGTTTGCCTATAATAACAGTTATCATATTTTGATCGGGATGCCTCCTTATCAAGTTCTATATGGAAGGCCTTGCAGGATGCCGTTGAGTTGGGAAAAGTTGGAGGACTGAGTGATAGTTGGCCCAAAATTAGTTCAAGAAATGGAGGAACGGGTAAAGCAGGTTCGACAAAGGTTAAAGGAAGCACAGGATAGACCGAAGAGCTATGCTGATTCACATAGGATTGATCACAGTTATGAGATAGGGGACCAAGTTTTTATTCGTATCCGACCCAACAAAAGCACCATCCGGTTTGGGAAGGGGACGAAATTGTCACCTCGGTTTGTAGGACCTTTTAGGATCAAAGAGAAGATTGGACCAATTGCTTATCGTCTTGTACTGCCGCCCCATTTGCATAAAACTCATGACGTTTTTCATGTATCTGTTTTACGACATTATGTTGCTGACGAGTCTCACAAATTGGATTGGCAGGACTTGCAGGTCTCGGACATGGGAACCATAATGGTAGAACCATTACGCATATTGGACCGTAGGGTTTGACAACTCAGACATCTCACGGTGGACCAAGTTAAGGTCCAGTGGGACAAGTATAGCCTAGGATCTGCTACCTGGGAGGATGCAAAGACTATGCGTCGTGACTACCCCTCGCTTTTTGAGCATCTGTGATGCCTATTTTGACTTAGATAGCTACCTATGTTAAGGTTCTATTTTGTAGTTCCATGTTATTTATTTATGAACAATATGTAATATTGATGCATTTGGTTTGACACATAAAACTAGTTATATGAATCAATTGATAAATTTGATATTGATGATAGAAATGGTTGATGTATGGACTACTTGTATGACTCACTTAGTGATGGATTATCTAGTGCATAACTTATCAGAATTATTTTGGTTCATATATAGCTCAAGTGGATATGATTTATTTAAATGAATGACTTAGTAAGAATTCCCAGATTGACACTGTTGGGTTGTGTTATATTCTTTCCACGACTAACCTATGTAGTTAAACGGGGGGTTAGAGGGGGGCGGTAGCCCCCCTTCGTTGCGCCGATTGCGCAGTGGTCCGGGGCAGCGCCCCGGGAAAATTTTTTTTTGGACCCTATATTAGGTTGGGCGAACCTACCTATGGTTTTGTGCATGTTTTTTGCACATGGTATTGGACGCGATGGCTTTTCGGTCCATGGTATTGGATGCTTCGGCATGTATAAATATGTATTGTAACATTGAAAGGAACATAATGAAAAATCAAGCTGGTAGTCCCGGTTTTGGGATCCAGGGAAAAATCTCTGTGCATATGTGTTTTATGGGTTATGCTCTCGCATTGTTTATTTTCTTTGTTTAAGAATTCGTATGCAGGTAATTTCTGTACAGGGTTAAAACCTACATTTGGTATCGGAGCTGTTTTGGCTTCAAGGGGACGCCTTTGTTGTTGAGGGGTTTCGCTCGGGCCTGTGGTAGACCCTGTTCAGTGGGAGATCTGCGAGATCGATTCTGGTGGTGAAAGAAGATGGTGAGCAGTGGAAAGATCGAGATTGAGAAGTTCAATGGTCAGAGTTTTGAGTTGTGGAAACTCAAGATGGAGGATCTGTTGGTCGATAAAGATCAGTGGATCGCGGTAGATCCGGGTACTAAACCATCGGGAGTGACCGATGAAGAATGGAAGAAATTGGATCGGAAGGCAAAGAGCACAATACGATTGTGTCTTAGATTCAGTATTGCTGAATGTATCAGGGGAAGCTACGGCAAAGGCTTTGTGGGTCAAGTTAGGGACTTTGTACCAATCTAAGTCTCTGGTGAATAAACTGTTCCTGCGAAAAAAGCTGTATAACCTGAGGATGAAAGATGGAGACTCGGTGACAGAGCATCTGAATGCGTTTAATACTGTGGTAAGTCAATTATTATCTGTTGATACTAAAATTTCAGATGAAGATAAGTGCATCAGTCTATTGTGTTCTCTACCAGATTCGTGGGATAGTCTGGTTATTGCAATAGGTAGCAATGCAACTGCTTTGCAGTTTGATGAAATAGTCTTAGCCTTGCTGACGGAGGAGATGAGACGGAAGAATATGGACAACCAGAATGGTGATGCCTTGTCTGTACGAGGACGGTCCTAGAACAGAAACAAAAATAAGTCATCGAGTGGGAGATCTAAATCTAGAGGGAGATCTAAATCTCCAGGAAAACCTACAAAGGTGGTGTGCTGGAAATGCGGAAAGGAAGGGCACTTCAGAAGGGATTGTAAATCTAAAGCTCCTGATAAAGGAAAGGGATCTGATGATGCTCCTTCTGCAGAGGCGAAAACCACCTCAGATGAAGGTGGGGATGTGTACTTGGCTTCTTCAAGTACACATGTAGATCATGAGGCATGGTTGATTGACTCAGGTGCATCCTTTCAGTTCACTCCCCATAGAGAGTGGTTCTGCGAGTATGAGAAATACAATGGTGGTGATGTCTTCTTAGGAGATGATAGGAAGGCTAGAATCATTGGTCGGGGAAAAGTAAAGTTGAAGTTGCAAGGTGGAAGGGTTAGAACACTTCCGGGTGTTCTACATATTCCTGCATTGGCCAAAAATCTGATTTCTGTAAGCAAGTTGGATGATGCAGGTGTAAAGACGGTGTTCGAGAAAGATACCTGCAAGATGGTTCGAGGAGCACTGATATTGATGCGGGGAGTTCGGACTGGAACTCTGTACAAACTGCAAGGTAGCACTGTTGTTGATGGGTGCAATAGTTCTATGGTTCCTGAAAATGGAGTAGAAAATCTAGTGGTCTCTGGAGAGAAGACCATGTTGTGGCATCAAAGGCTTGGACATATTGGAGAGAAGGGCCTTCGAATACTTCATAGTAAAGGTATGGTAGAAGGTATGAATGATAGCTCTCTGGATTTTGATTTCTGTGAAAATTGTGTGTATGGGAAGCAGAATCGAGTGAGTTTCCCCTCTGGTGGTAAGAGGACGAAACATATATTAGAGCTTGTGCACAGTGATGTGTTTGGACCTGTGAAGGTTCCATCACTGGGTAAGTCTGTGTACTATGTATCATTCATAGATGACTTCTCAAGGAATACATGGATATATTTCCTTAAGAAGAAATCTGAAGTCTTTGACAGGTTTAAAGAATTTAAGGCTCTGGTGGAAAATCAGACAGAGAAGAAGATAAAGGTGTTGAGGACAGATAATGGTGGAGAATTTTGCAGCAAGGAATTTGAAGAATTTTGTAAGAAGTGTGGTATAGCACGGCAGAAGACTACTCCATATACACCTCAGCAAAATGGAGTCGCAGAAAGAATGAACAAGACGTTGATGGAAAGGGCAAGAAGCATGCTCAGTGGTGCCGGGTTAGGATAGGAATTCTGGGCAGAGGCGGTGGATACTGCACGTTACCTGATCAACAGATCACCCTCATCAGCGTTGGAGGATAAGACTCCACAAGAAGTATGGACTGGTAAGAAACCCTCTCTTTCACATCTGAGGGTATTTGGATGTGATGCATATGTACATGTTCCAAAGGAGAAACGAACCAAGTTGGATAGTAAATCTGAAAAGTGCATCTTTATTGGGTATAAGGATGGTTTAAAGGGTTATAAGCTTTGGAACCCAGTCACACGGAAGGTTGTGTACAGCCGAGATGTGGTGTTCAGAGAGGTAAAAGATGTTATTCAATCTGAAGTCCAACCAAAGGAACTTGAGAAGATAGAGTTTGAGCCAAAGGAGGAAGAATCAGACTCTGCAGCAGAGGAGGAATCAGAAGATGAAGAGCCACAAACTCCGGCTGTGAGAAGATCAGGTCGAGAAAGAAGGCAGCCAGAAAGGTATAGTCCATCTGCTTTCAGTTCAAATTTTGCTTTGTCTGTTACTGATGATGATCCCAGAACTGTGAAGGAAGCAGTGGATTCAGAGGATGGAAAACTCTGGAAAGAGGCCATGGTTGATGAAATGGCATCTTTGCACAAAAATGAGGCTTGGGATCTGGTAGAGTTGCCGGTTGGAAGGAAACCCATTGGCAGCAAATGGGTGTTCAAGAAGAAGACTAATGCAGAAGGAAAGGTGGAGAAATACAAAGCTCGGTTGGTAGCAAAAGGTTATTCCCAGGTGCCGGGAATTGATTTTGGTGATATTTTTTCTCCTGTTGCCAAGGTAGCTTCTATTAGATTACTTTTATTTGTTGCTGCTGCTTTTGATTTTGAGGTAGAACAGATGGATGTGAAGACAACATTTCTTCACGGGGATTTGGAAGAGGAAATCTACATGAGGCAACCTGAAGGCTTTGCAGTGAAGGGTAAGAAAGAACTGGTATGCAAGTTAAAGAAGTCTCTGTATGGGTTAAAACAGTCACCAAGGATGTGGTATCAGAAATTTGATACATTTATACGGGGACTTGGCTTCACCAGAAGCAAAGCAGATCATTGTGTGTATTTTAATTTAATTGGTGACCGTGTTATTTATCTGGTCTTGTATGTGGATGATATGTTGCTGGTTGGAAATGACAAAGAAATTATCCAGGATTTGAAGACCCAATTGTCCTCCAAATTCGACATGAAAGATCTTGGTGCTACAAACTATATTTTGGGCATCGAAATTAAAAGAGATCGGGCAAAGAGGAAACTCTGGTTAAACCAGAGGAAGTATGTCGAGACAATACTGCAGAGGTTTAATATGCAGGATAGTAAACCGGTGAAGGTTCCTATTCCTGTAGGTGTGAGGTTATCTGCTGAACAGTGTCCCAAGACACAAGAAGAGGAAGAGGACATCTCCCGTGTTCCATATGCAAGTGCAGTTGGTACCCTGATGTATGCAATGGTCTGTACTAGACCAGACATTGCACATGCAGTGGGAGTATTGAGCAGGTTTATGTCAAAACCTGGGAAGGAGCACTGGACAGCAGTGAAGCGGGTTTTCAGGTATTTGCGTGGCACTAGTGATTATGGTTTGTGCTACCAAGGAAGACCAGGATTGGACAGAGTGTTGGATATTCATGGTTTTGTTGATGCAGACTGGGCTGGAGATCTGGATCAGAGAAGATCTACAAGTGGGTATGTGTTTAACCTATTTGGAGGTGCAGTCAGTTGGATGAGTAAGAAACAATCTGTAGTGGCACTATCAACTACAGAGGCAGAATACATGGCAGCCACTCATGCAAGCAAGGAAGCAGTTTGGTTGCAGAGATTGTGTTCAAGTATGGGGTTAGTACAGGGAGCTATAAGAATAGACTGTGACAGCCAAAGTGCAATTTTCTTGGCAAAGAACCCTGCTTATCATTCAAAGACAAAGCACATTGATGTTCAGTATCACTTTGTGAGGGATATGATAGAAGACAAAAAGGTGTTGCTGGTAAAGGTGGACACTTTGAAGAATACTGCAGATGCATTGACAAAATCTGTGAGCTCTGAGAAGTTCTCTTGGTGTAGAGAAACAATGGGTGTTTCAGGGCTGGAAAAATGACTAAGCTCTCCTGTGGAAAGAAAATAACAAGTGGGAGATTGTTGGGTTGTGTTATATTCTTTCCACGACTAACCTACGTAGTTAAACGGGGGGTTAGAGGGGGGCGGTAGCCCCCCTTCGTTGCGCCGATTGCGCAGCGGGGGGGTCACAGGGGGGTTTGAGGGGGGCGGGTAGCCCCCCTCTACGGGGTCCGGGGCAGCGCCCCGGGAAAATTTTTTTTTGGACCCTATATTAGGTTGGGCGAACCTACCTATGGTTTTGTGCATGTTTTTCGCACATGGTATTGGACGCGATGGTTTTTCGGTCCATGGTATTGGATGCTTCGGCATGTATAAATATGTATTGTAACATTGAAAGGAACATAATGAAAAATCAAGCTGGTAGTCCCGGTTTTGGGATCCAGGGAAAAATCTCTGTGCATATGTGTTTTATGGGTTATGCTCTCGCATTGTTTATTTTCTTTGTTTAAGAATTCGTATGCAGGTAATTTCTGTACAGGGTTAAAACCTACAGACACATGGATACTAGACTTAATAATGTGATGATTATATGTCTTGTTGTTTTATAAATGCATGAATGAGAGCTAACCCGCAGGGGGAAAAGAACTATATGATAGCCAAGAGGGAAGGACGAGACATCTCATGAGGAAGGTATAATGTACATTATTTTACTACATTTGGTAGCTACTTGATAGGCACTCTTATGACATGAGTAAAATGCAAATGACAGGTGGCAAGACGACCTAACTGGATTATTCGATGGCAAGTCCAACCAGCTCTGTAGTGTGGATTGTATTAGGGTATTGACCCTAGTTTTGCAGGAGGGGTGGAGGCATTTCCCACCGTGTATCCTCCGAAACCTAGAATCGTGGGAGGGCAGTGGTGGACACACTCCCCTCGACGTGTGATGACGATTGCCAGTTGCCTGTTGGGGAAGTTAGGTCGATGTATACGATGCTTCCACCATGTCGGTTTTATCAGTGGTTAGTATGGATGTTGCGACTGATAAATTAGCAGAGGACGGATAGGGCAGGAACGAAAGTAGGTCAGGATGGATAGGAGGATATAGATCAGTTGGAGACTCTTGATGGGAAGTAATGTCATTGTTTGAATTATCAGATTTTATTGCTATAACTCTGTCTGGTTTGCTATGCTTTCAAACTCCTTGCATCTTTTCATTCTAACTTCGGGACGAAGTTTTCTGAAGGAGGGGTGTATGTAATGCCCCACTTAAATCTTATCCTGCAAATTTTGTTAATGTTTACATTATCTGAAAATATTGAGAAATATTGGTCTAATATAAAATTCATGATTTCCATTATTCAAATTCCCCACTTACCTTCTCAAATTGAATATTAGGTAGGATATGGTCTCCTTCCATTATTTCAAATAATATATGTATTCATCTCACATTCCCCAATGTACCCTCACATTTACTAGGGAGAAGACATGGTCCTCTCCATGTAATTACATCTCACATTCCCCAATGTACCCTCACATTTACTTGGGAGAAGACATGGTCCTCTCCAACTCATTATCAATATATATATTCATTTCACATTCCCCAATGTACCCTCACATTTACTAGGGTGAAGACATGGTCCTCTCCATGTAATTACATCTCACATTCCCCAATGTACCCTCACATTTACTTGGGAGAAGACATAATCCTCTCCATTTAATTATCAATATATATATTCATCTCACATTCCCAAATGTACTTTTCAGATTTACTTGGGAGAAGACATGGTCCTTTCCCATTAAATTCCCAATTTTATATTCATGTCACATTTCCAAATGTACTCCCAGCTTTACTTGGGAGAAGAGAAGTCAACTGTAAGGATGGATGAGAAGTTAATGACATTAATGAAAGGTGGTTGAGATGGAGAAAGGAAGGAGGGTATAAAAAGGAAGGGGGAAGGGAGAAAGGGGGATGTTTTGTCTTGCTTATGATTGTGGGGTTGGTTGTGATTGTTTGGACTTGTTGTGTTTTTGGAGACCTTAGGAACCTGTGGAGGTTTCTTGGGTTGTTGAGAGGAGGGAAGTATTGTTATCTTGGTTTGGATCATTCATCTTGGACACACACACTACATCCGGTTGGACTTGGGCTCAGAGGACTAAGGAACCTGTGGAGGTTTCCTGGGCTAGGTATTATTTTCTAGTTGGCGGGGAGGTAAATCCAGTTGAGTCCGTCAAGAGGAGCGTTTAGCAGGAGTAGCAAGACAAAGGTATCTCCATCAACCGCCGGTACAGGTCTTCCTCCATAAACTACTCTTGTAAAGTTTATTAGAATGAAATATTCACCTTAATTTATGCTCATTAGAATGTAAATGATAAAATTTTATTTGTTTAAAAGCCGTGTGTGTAAGTAAGTAAGTTATCACCTCTTATCGCATTTAATTTTAGAAGAAATTAGATCTGTTAGCAGACCCTAGGGTAGGTCTCTTACACTTCAGCACCTTGAACGTTTTTTGAAGCCTTGAGCGCTTGGCCTTCCGCAATAGTCACACCATCATTTACCGTTTTCTCGCCAACTTCATTATCTTTGATGCCAATAAGTTCCCCAACCGTAGTTTCCCAAGAGCTTAAGGCATCCTTTTTCATTTCATTTATCCTCCCATCAAGTTCCTTTAACCTTCGTTTGACCTTCATAGTTGTTTGACTATCTTGATTGATTGATTTAGAATCACCTTCTATTTCTGATTTGTTCAAAGTTGCTGCCTCATTCTTATTTACTTCATGTTCAACATTTTCAATTTCTGCAGGATCTGCCATGTTACATGTACTCGAAGCTTGAAGTGATGTGAAAATCCTCTTATCAAAAGCATCAAGTTTAGCCACATCTCTATAACCGTAGTCAAAACCTCTAGCTTCCAGTTCTTTTGTTATACTTGCATTCCAATAACAAAATTTGTGGCCTTGGTATTTTACATCCTCATATTGAAGGCCATCATCGGTTTGCCCACTCATCTTCTTTCCGGAATAAGAAATGGGTTCACCATCTTTCCCATAAGCATCACAAACATCACTGGCAGAAATGGGAATGCTAGAACTGCTCGACATGTGGAGCCCATCATTTTTATTAACCAACTTCACTGAATTTCCACTGCTTGGTACAATTGGCTGCCCAGTTTTCTTTGAAGTTGATGGATGATTGTTAAAATTGACAACTAGGGCCAAATTCCACCTTAAGATAGCTCATTTGATGGTGATGATGATTGCATTAAATACCTCTTTTTGAGAGGACCAAAATTGATATAAAGATCATCTCATTTTGACAAGAAGAAGTGTGATTTTGAATTTATGCCCACACATGTGCAAATTGTCAAGGTCGACCACATCATCATGTAGGCTCAGAAATCCCAATGGATGTATCACTTCACCCTCAACGACTTGTATAAATCATAGTTTTAAAAATCGGCCGGCATGAACCGAAAACCAGTCAAACCGGCTGGCTCATTGAGCGACCTGGTCAAACCAGAAAAAAAAACCCGATTTAAGGGCATATTTCTCCTAAAAACCACAAAAACCGCACCAAACTGACTAGTCTAGGACAGAACCGGCCAGTTTATGGTCAAACCGGTTGGTTTTGTCCTAAATTGTTCGATTTCCAAGGCCGCGACGAACCCACACGATGTCTTTTAGGAAGCTACGTGGGTGTTTGGGAGGGAAGTAAGGGTTGTTTGCCTCCAAAAACGCCCTTTCCAAGCCTTTAAAAGGAGCTCACCCCCCTCATTTGCCTCACACATCTCATTTGGAGGTTTTGTGAGTTTGATTGGGAGCTTGGAGAGTGTTGAGGTTTTGCTGGAGTAGTCATCTTGGAGGCTTGGAGTTGGAGTTGGAGCTATTTTGGAGATAGTTTGGAGTTGTTAGTAGAGTTGGCATCTTCAAGAGGAGGCTAAGGAAGCTAGTTTGCATTTCTAGGTAAGGATTTTCACTTGAAAAATTCCTCATTTCACTATTGTCCATGTATTAATTTTTTTTTATGTGTTCTATGCTATCAAATCTCTAGTTCTATGCTATCAAATTTTGTAGGCTACATATGCATTTTTTCCTAAATTTATCTTAGGTTTTCCATTTTTCTTAGCTGCAATTTTTTTTTTTTTTGTCAGATTTCTTTGCAAATTTTAATTATTTCAAGCCAACATGGCTCCAAAAGCCAAGGACACTGCATGGGCTCATTGTGATGTGATTGATGGAAAAATGATATGCAAATTTTGCAATAAATCTATTGGAGGTGGGGGTATTCTCATATTGAAACAACACTTGGCTGGGATAAGAGGCCAAGTAAAGCCATGTGAAGCACCAAAGGAAGTGTTAGGTCTTGTTAGGGCAGAATACCTTGCCAAGTTTGAAAAGTTTGAGGAGAATAAGGCTAGGGAGAAGGCCATCCAAGAAGAAATTTCAAGGAAGAGGGAATTATTACAAGCCATGAAAGAGAGTGGGTATGATGATTATGAGATTCAAGACTCCTCTTCTATCCCTTCCACCAATGACCCCTTTCACTATGTTCCTCCTGCTCTTGGCCAACAATCTAAAGGAACAAAGTGGAAAACATCTAGAGTCATTTCTCATCCTCTACCACTACTGCCTCTCCTAATCCCCCCACCGTCAACCTACTTTGGATGAACATTGGAGAAAACACTGCAAATAAACTTCTTATCAATACATTGCTAGATGGTGGTATGATGCAGATATCCCATTTAATGTTGCTTGTTCACCTTATTACCAAGCTATGTGGGATTCCGTTATAGCTGCAGGAAAGGGCTTCAAAGGCCCTACTATGACTTGAGGGGAGCTCTTTTGAAAAAATAGATTTCTTCTATTTATGAGTATTTGGTTGAATATAGAGAGTCATGGCTCAAAACAAGTTGTTCCATCATGTCAGATGGATGGACCGATGGAAAGAATCACACTATCATTAATTTCCTTATTTCTTGTCCTCAAGGAACCATGTTTTTGAGATCAGTTGATGCATCTAATAAGGTAAAGGATGCAACCCTTCTATTTGAGCTTTTGTATGAGATTATTCAGGAAGTGGGGTAGCAGAATGTTGCGCAGGTCATCACAGATAATGCCTCAAACTATGTTCTTCCTGGAAAGATGCTTGAGTCCAAATATAAGACCATATTTTGGACTCCATGTGCTGCACATTGACCTCATGCTTGATTGCTTGGAGTGCATGGTCCCTATCCATGTAGGCCAGATGGAAATACATAAACAACTTACTCTTTTTAGTATGGCAGTCATTGGTTAGATCATTGGTGGGAGTCATTTGGCGGCCAATGCCCTCAATTGCAAAAGTTTGCAATTAGAGTCCTCAGCCAAACTTCAATGCTTCAGGTTGTGAGCGCAATTGGTCTGTTTTTGAGTGCATACACACGAATAGGGGAAACCATTTGGAACAAAAACGATTAAATGATCTTGTCTTCATGCAATACAACCTTCGACTAAGGTGCAACCAAATGATGAATAAAACACCTTATTTAGATCCCATTGTGTTGGACGATGTTGATCCAACAATCAGAATGGGTGGAGGAGATTGAAGATCCTGTGTTTGATGCTGATTTTATATTGACATGGGATTAGGGCGGGTAAAGCAAGTTTGGTAGTGCCATCAGAACTAGGATTAGTAGCCACATCAAGCATAGGAAAACAACCAATGGAAGACACTAGTTGTGCAGCTCGACCAACTCTTGCTTCCATTAGGTCCACTTCTATTGTTATTGTTGGCAGTGTTACTACTGAGGTTGCAAATGAGGATGAGACATCCTCAGACGCTGAGATGATGTCTATGTAGCTCTTGTTGATGATCATGTGTCTTTTAGTGATGATGAATTTGATGACTGGTTATGTGTAGACTTGTAGTCTTGTAGTCGGCCAATAACCTCATAGCTTGTAGCATTGTTTTTGGACTTTATAGGCCATTAAGAGCCTCATTGCTTATGTATTTTGTCAATATGTATTGCACTCGGTTCCATTTTGATATATTCACCTTTACATGGTATATAAATGAGAAAACTTTGCATATTTTTTCTCTATTGGCTTGGAATCATGGTTTTAAATCTTAAAAATAGTTTTTTTCATTAAAAATTAATTATTTAATGTATTTTTTTTAAAACCGGTTCATTGAGATCTTACCAGTTCCGGTTTGAAACCCGGTTTATTAGGTGGACTGGTCCAGTCACTGGTTCCGGTTTTTAAAACTATGGTATAAATGCAAGTGACCTTTCATCTCATTTGACATCTTCTTCACTCACACATTCTCTCTCCTTCTCTCATTGGTTCATACTACATTGGGCATTCTTCTCTCTCACACGTGTGGATAAAGGACGAATTTGCAAAGCTGAATTACAGGGCTGAAACTATAGAGTTGAATGCAGTTTGACCAGCGTTGACCAACACCTTTTGGGCATCATTTGACTTTGATCTTTTGGGGATATTTCTGTTTCAGTAGGCCGCATCTTTTGGCATAGGAACTGAGGCAATCTGAGCACTTTGACCGTAGACCAAATTGCAGGTTAACCACAGATTTCAGGACAACAATGTGACCAAGTTTGACTATAGATTCTGTGACTGTTTTGGGCTGGCTTTGACCTCTTGATCAGGCCAAATTAGACTAGGGAAGACTGAGCTGTTTTGAGGACATTCTATTGCTGCTTTGACCAATGTTGACTTTCTAGTTATGGGCTAAAGTTTGACTGCAGTTGACTACATAAATTGACAGGGTTGTTTTGACTTTGAATTGGGCAAGTCAATTTGACATTTGTACTCTCTCTCTATTGAACATTTTGATATAATAATAATAAGAATTGATCAAATGGTTTTCCTCATCTTGGGGTTTTTCCTAGGCATCTGCCAAATCTGGTGTTCTCTTGTCTTGGCTTGTCTTCTACATTTTGTTTCATGTTCTATCTACTTTTACTATCAATGTGATTAATGATTGCTACTGGAAATCTAAATTGGAAATTGCTATTGGGCTGTTGAAGGAACATTGACATAATATTGCTAAGCATAGAACATACCATTGTTAACTAAAATCAACATGGTATCAGAGCCTAGGTGAAGACAAAGCCCAAGCAAGAGAGAGAAAATCAATCACTAAGAAAGAGTTGTTGGACAAGAATATTGGTCTAGCTTCAATGGCGACTACATCATACTTCAAATCCGAGGATAAGCTCAAGGACAAATTCGACTATCATGCATGGAAGATGATTTTGACTTTGGAAGAGAATGATGCTATGGACTATGTGCAGGGAAAAGTGGTGGAGCCTCCTTCAAATGCCCCTGCTGCTGCAAAGACAAAGTACAAGAAAGGTGAGGTCAAAGCTAAAAGAATTATCATTGATTCCATTCAAAAGCATTTGGTTGCCTATATTTCTAATTTGGGAACATCTAAAGAGATGTATGATAAGCTGTTTGGGATGTTCAAAGTAAACAATGCAAATCAAATCCTCTTTCTCAATAACAAGTTGAAGGACATCAAGATGGATAGAGGGGAGTCTATCCAATCCTACTTCACGAGGATTATAAAAATCAAGAATGATCTTCTATCTATTGGAGAAGCTGTTGCTGATAGGGAGCTCACTTTCATTGCTCTTAGAGGTCTCACAAGAGCATCTGATGTGTTTAATACCACCATTCTTAACAATGACATGATTCCTAGTTTCAACGCACTGAAGAAGAGATGAGGTGATGAATGGAGACAAGCCTTCAAATGGAAATGAACTTATTGCTTTCTCTGCTCATGTAAAAAGAAAGAACAATGCTGGTCCAAAAAGACAAGGTCAAGGATTCAAGAAGGGATTCAAAGAAGGAAGAAAAGGAAGGTGCTACAATTGCAACAGGTTTGGCCACTTTGCTAGAGAGTGTCCTCACAATAAGGATATTCCAAGGGATGATGACAACAACAATCACAACAATTTCAAAGGTGATGGAAATCAAAGGAACAACAGGGTCAATAATAAAGGAAAGAGGAATGCTACCTATTGTAACATGCATTTTTGTTGTCTATAGTATTCATTTTTTCAAGAATTACTTGAAAATATTTCGAGAAAAGAGATAAAAGTAAAATGAAAAAGTGATAATGCCATAGCGGAATTGCTAAAAGAATTGGCCTCGGAGTAGCCAAGGTTGCTATACAAACAAATAAAATCACTATATAAATGGTAATATGGAGCTAGACCCGATATATATATATATATATGTGTGTGTGTGTGTGTGTGTGCATATTGAAACAAGAAAGAAACAAAGAAATATATCGGATTCGCAAAGGAAACAAGTGTTAAAGTTAAAGGTCTGGACCTGAAATATATATATTACGCTTTATAAAGTTCGTCGGGTCCGCTGCACCACAGAGCTATGTACGTTGGGTTCCGCCGATCGCGATTTGCGATAGGCGGACTTGAAACATATATATAGTAAAGTTCAGGCGGGTTCGTTGTATAGTAAAGTCCCTCATATACATGCATATGGGTTTTGCCGATCGCGATTTGCAATGACGGACCCAATATTACATATATTATGTTTAATTCTCCCATCGGGTCTGCGATCATCGCATTACGTTTGTATATGTATATGACTTACGCCGATTGCGATTTGCGACGGCGATCTGGACCTGAAATCTATATGTTGTGTTTTATAATTCCGGCGGGTCCGCAAGGCGTACGAAAAGGCAGATTAAAAGTTACAAGCAGGATTTCGGGCAGAACAAAAATGGTAAGTGGTTTTTAGTGGAGCTCACCCGATCCCACTTATCGTTTGACACGTAGCAGCTGGGTGGAGAAAGAAAACCGCCCATTTCGGGCGGGTATTCTCGGGGCTTATGCCCCACTCGAAATCTTTGTAGACCATCTAATCCACTAAGCGCAGATCTATGGTGGGGATCTATCAGGCAAGTTCTATATCGACAGAAAAGGTATGCCTCGATAGTTGTGCGAAGCCCATGTTAAAAGCAGAAAAAGCATGTTTTATGGCATATTTCTATTATAAAAGGTATATAATAGAAAAAGTGCAAATATGAAGGATTTATGCATAAGTCCAATATTACCATAGTTATGCGGCTTAAGGGTGCGTAAAGTTAAGTTTTGTGGTGATATATCATGCGAAAGGGCCGATTGCGATCTGCGATGGAAGTCAACGGAGCACTAAATGGGCGGATTTGATAGATTTATAAAGCAAGATTAACTCTTTTGAGTTCTGTATTAATCAAAGGTTCGCATTAATTTCGCTGTGTAAAGTGGAAAATCAGGGTTAGAGCCGAAGCTGAAGAGGAAGACAATCGGGTATGTTTTCTTTGTATTTTGGCCAATCAAAACGCCTGATACATATGTAAGCCTAGGATTACACAGGCTAAACACATTTCATTACGGCTAAAGCGAATTAAACATCATTAGGGCATATACAGAGGAACTCGACAGCGGATTAACAGAGCAAGCCAACAATTATTGTCCTCTTTTGAAGTCAGTTATGTTCCTATTATGTTATGTTCTTTGAGGTGTCTTTTACTCTCTGTAAAATTCTGTAATAGTTTTTACTTCATATAGTTAGAGAAGCAGCTAAATAATTTGGGTAGTTTCAGAAATCAACAACTGTTCCACAATGTATAAAAAGATGAAAATTTATAAAGAAAGGGTTGGAATTTTGGAGAACCTGGAGACTAAGCCTCTGTATTCCTGATATAACTATTGATTAATGAAAGAATCAGAAATTTCCATGAATTTTTGGGTATAATTTTGTAACCCTCTCTGTTATGTGTCATCTTATGTTTTCTTCTTTCAAGTATAGTAATGAAGTTGCATGTCTTTATTTGCTTATGTAGATAAAGTTAAAATTCCTTAAAAGAGCGCTCCTATACTTGAAGTTTTCACCTTCCTTTCTAAGTTATAGATAATAGTTTCTGTGAAAGACCAGCATATTATCGTTAACTTCTCCAAGAGTCACAAATAGTAGTTTCTGTGTTGAAAGGACAAGGATTGGCAAAAATGTTGACAGAATCAAACTTTCAGGCATTGGGAATTAACTAGCTGGCACCTATGGATGAAAAGCAGCTGAAGAAAGTGAAGGAAAACAAGATCCAGGTATGAAGATTAGGTATAAATTTTTGTGTTCAGAATGGTATAAGCATATAATTCATTATTTGTGCTTTCTTTCCTGCCCTCAATCCTTAGATAGAACAAATTATAGAGCACTAAAGATAAAAGCGTAGCCATATATGATTGTGGAAGGCAGTTTATACTGGAAGGATCTTGTTGGAATTTTATTACTATGTTTAACGGAAGATGAGTTTATAGAAACAATCAAAGATTATCATGAGGGGTTATGTGGAGGACATTACAATTGGAAGAGGACTACACATAAAATTCTTCAGGCAGGATTTTATTGGCCTACTTTATTTGGTGATACATATAAGTTTGTTAGAAGTTGTCAGAAGCGTCAGCTTTTTGCTGAGAAAAGGAGATTGGCTCCTTTACCTTTGATCCCAGTTTTCATAGAGGAGCCATTCAGACAATGGGGATTGGATTTTGTCGGAGAGATCAATCCAAATTCCAGCTAGAAGCTTGGTCATGGATGTAGTAGTAGCAAATATTCCTGCTAGATTTGGAATGCTTCTATCTAGGTCCCGGGGGGCTAAACTGGGTGGTGTTTTGAAGCTAGATTTTACGTATGCTGTTATACCAACTTTTGGTGGGGAAGAGACGAGATTTTACAGAGAAATTAGATTTGTAAAAACAATTACAAAAAATGGAGCATGTAATTCACCTATATATAGCTAGGAGAAGGATGACTTTGCTTGTTTCATGTTGCATGATAATGCAGAGTTGGCTGAAGATAATCAGAAGTAGGTTGCTTCAGCCAATGTAATTACAGAGCTGCAAACTGAAGAAGTGTGGAAATGTTTCTTCGATGGAGCTTATTCCAAGGAAGGAACAGGTGCTGGTTTTCTTCTAATTGTACCTGGAGGTAATATGTTCCCTTTTTCCTTTAAATTAGAGTTCGAGGCAACAAATAATGTGGTAGAACATTGAGTCCTTGATTATTGCTCTACAAACAACTAAACAGATGGGAGTTAAGTCAATTTCTGCTTTTGGAGATTCGGAGCTGATTATCAAGCAAATAAAAGATCACTGCCAAACAAAGCACCCTAGGCTTAGGGCATACAAAAATGAGGTATGGGATTTGATTGAGAACTTTTTTGAAGCTTTTAACATTCAATTCATTCCAAGAGATGAGAATAGATTAGCAGATTCATTGGCTGTGGCTGCTAGTACTTTCAAGCCTCCTATTAATCCAAGACTAAGATACGAGATAGAGATGAGACACAGACCCTTTGTTCTTGATAATGTTAAGAATTGGCAAGTTTTTGAGGATGATCAACAAATTAAGGAGTTTTTGACTATGGTTGAAGAGTTCCAGGGCATAGAAATTGATCAGGATGAAGAAGGGACATCAGAAATTGCAGAAGTCAGTGGTTTGAAAGATTTAATAGAAAATTAGAAGATCTTTCAATTGAAAGATAATATTCTGCCAAAAGGACTTGTTCCTCATGAAAGGCTTTTTAATTCAAATGATGTGGCTGTTGACTTAGGGAAAATTTCACAAGATGGACATATTCAGGATCACGACATTGGAACTCAGGAGAATCCCAGATTAGTAAAATTATATGGTGGAGTTTCACCTAATTTTCAAGAGAGATATATTAAACTTTTCAAGAATTATGTTGATGTCTTTGCATGGTCCTATGAATATCTTAAAACCTATGATGTAAATATTATTCAGCACAAGATTCCATTGAAGGAGGGAATTAAACCCTTCAAACAAAAGCTTAGACAGATAAATCCATTGCTTCTACCAACAATTGAAAAGGAGGTCAAGAAGCTACTTGATGCCAAAATAATAGTTCTACTAGGGTATTCTGATTGGGTGGCTAATTTGGTACCTATGAGAAAGAAAAATGGAGAAATAAGTTTATGTGTGGATTTCAGAAATCTTAACAGGGCTTCTTTGAAAGATAACTATCCATTGCCTAAAATGGATCATGTGCTGCAAAAGGTAACGGGATCTTTTAGAATGTCAATGCTAGATGGATTTTCTGGTTATAACCAGGTGGCTGTGGATAAAGAGGATCAGAAGAGAACGACATTCACAACAACCTGGGGAAACTTTATGTATGTCAGAATGCCTTTTGGATTGATGAACGCAGAAGCTACATTTCAAAGGGCTATGGACATTGCTTTTGTTGGAGATAAGTTTGTAGTAATATATTTGGATGATATTACTATTTCTCAAAGTCTAATGAAGAACATTTGGACCATTTGAAAAAGACTTTTGATAAATGTAGAAGATTTAGGGTTTCCCTGAATCCCAAGAAATCCATTTTTGCTCTGGAAGAAGGAAAACTATTGGGGCACATTGTATCCAGAGATGGAGTGAAGATAGATCCGGCCAGAGCACAAGCTGTGCAAAAAATACCATTTCCTAGGAGTAAAAGGATATTCAAAAGTTTTTGGGAAAGATAAACTTCCTGAGAAGATTTGTATCCAACTATGCAGAAATTGTAGAGGAAATTACTAATATGCTAAAGAAGGAGAATGAAGTGAATTGGACCAAAGAAGCTTGTAGCATAAAAACTTATGTTGTAGCACGGAAACTGAATATGTAAAAAATACACGAGAGGTATTTAATAATAATTTATTTATATATATAAAATGTATAAGATGATTTGAATGTACAATGAGGACCCTCCTTTTATACCTCAGCAGGTGACCTTTCGTGAGTGGGCATGTCTTTTAGACATGCCTTTTCACTTAATTTAATGACTAATTAACCTAAATAATATTTTAATTATTTAATATTTATATTTATTTTATTTAGCTAATTATTATGAATTATATTCATAATATAGCCTCTCCCTTCGGAAGCTTTGTCCTCAAAAGCTTTAATACTAGGGTTTTCTTCACTTAGTCGCTATCGATGTATACAACTTGGTCATTGATTCGTCAGTACTATTTCCTTGGATTTTTTTATAATAAGTTTTTTTTTTTTGAATCCAACATTATCGATTTTTTTTTAATTATATTAATGATATTTTTTTAACATATAATATTTTTTTTAAAAAATTAGATTAATTAATTTATATGAATTAATTAATAGATTTTATTTAAGTTATATTTGATTATACGTTCTATCGGAATTGATTATGATTATACGCTTAATCGAATGGCTTAAAAGTTAAGCTTATATGTTGAAACGAAAAGACACCAACCTTTGACCTTTCAACTGGAGCATGTTGTTTGACACTTGGTCTTTAACGACGCTGCATGCTATGTTGCTGTCGGTGCAGGAGCGACGTTTGGTGGAGATACAACTGTGTTTGCAACCTGATAACCGGATCTTAAGAATTTGGGCGAAGGTAACGGTGCACGTACTACCATCTTTGAGAATTGATTGCCAAATCTAAAGAATTCTGCCGAACGTAATGCTGGAGATACAACCATGTTTCCTTTCTGCTCACCAAATCTCAAGAATTGCGGCGTACGTGGTGGTCGAGTTACGACCATATTTGCAGTTGCGTCTTGCTTCTCTTCTTCATTGTTGGTTTCTTGTCTGTTTGGCTAAGAGATAACATCTAGCTTACCACAATTTTGCTTATGTTGCTGATCGATGGTGCTCTCATCCATTTCAGCTTGGTGTCGTAACTGCTTGTTTTCTTGGAAATGGATTTCCTGCTGCTGCTTTCCACTGCTCTCCCCTTCCTCTATGTTTAAGTTGCTACCGTCATTGTCATCAAATGAGCGTTCGCAATGACACGTGGGACAGATTGTGCTGCCATTGCCATCAGTAGTACCACCAGAAGGAGAGGTATGAGGAGGATGAGGATGTATAATAGCGGATTGAGGGGGGAGTGCAGTGGGAGGTAGATTAACATATAGCTGCGCAAAAGGCTTGCGGTTGCGGTAGTAGCGAAAGCGGTAGTTAGATCCAAATTGGCCAATCACATTTTGGAAATAAGAGCCGCCGACCACATGCACAACGTGGGGGTGATTGGTTAAAGCATCAAGTAATAGGCCCAAATAAGCACGCCCATTACCATAATTGCCTGAACCCTCCCCAATGTCGAAATACAGATAATCATATCCATCCTTCTTTTTAACAGTAACAACCCTGTCTATATCCTCAATTTCAAGTTTTACAACTGCTTTACAACTCGAATATGACCCATTATCTTTGTTTTGAGATTCGTAGTCCTTACACCCACTTAATTTCTCCTCGGGGCCATTAACCTCATTCTTCACAACAGAACCACCAACAGTTTTGATGCCAAGAATATCAAGGAATTTGCACGAGGGAGCAATACCTGGCACCTTCTCTATCCTCCACCATTTTCTTCAAATCCCTCGGCCTCTGCATCCGGTTATTTCTAATCTTGCTATTCACAAACAACACTTTCTGGCACACAACACATCTTCTGATACTTGCAGCCCAGGCCCTGCCACTTCTTAGAAAATAAACAGGCTCGGTATTGGCCAAATAGGGATAGACATCGAACAGATTAATGCCGAATACTTGGGAATCTTTCACTGCACTTGACTTGGCACACCTGGTCAGCTTGAGGCACAGGTGGTCAGCGTGATTTTCTTTTTTGCAGACATTACACAGAGGTCCAACATCCGGGCACTCGGTACAGAAGTAAACGAGCCTCAAATTTCCTTTGTCTCCATTCTGGTGCTTCGGGCAACGGTCATAATACGATGCTGTACTTATGAATGGTAACAGCCATTGGCTTGATTTCGAAGGTGGCGTTGCCTTCGTTTCAGGCTTCTCAATCTTACCTGATTTAAAAGGAGTGAGTGCAGACATAAAACTCAACAAGGATCCTCCTGGACTCTTCCTGACCTTCACCATATTGAAATTTTGTAAATTAATTCGTGTGTCTTCCCTATCAAGTCTATCATTCTGATTACCCACCAAAATAGCTTTGTTCTTACTCTCATCTTGACCTTGTACTGGAAGGAGATAACCTGCACTAAGCCTATCCAATATCATACCATCCATCCTCTCATAATCTGCGACAACTTCAATTCTAATTGTTGAACTCAAGTCTTTATCAATTTCATTAGTAACAAGCGTTTGAAAAACGTTTGCTTTATCATGGCCAAGAATGGCCCTTGATACATATTCATCATTATCTATTACATTTTCATTTTCATTATCATTGTTATGATCAACATCTTTTTCTCCTGCTTCACCTAGTTTCGTTTCTTCACTGTTGTTATTATCTTCCTTATTATCGATTTCTGCATAACTCTCCTTAAAACATGTTGCAGTTTCGGCACATGATTTTTCTAAAGGCTAAATTGCTTCTTGAATATTGATTTGTTCAACATAATCAAGATGTGAACGTAATGGCACATTGTGCGGTGAACTATGTTCAAAGGCCCGCATGATTATATCGTGTGCCATGGCTTTGCTACCACTGTAGCATAAAAACTTATGATGTAGCATGAAAACTAAATATTTAAAAAATACACGAGAGCTATTTAATAATAATTTATTAATATATGTAAAATGTATAAGATGATTTGAATGTACAATGAGGACCCTGCTTTTATACCTCAGCAAGTGACCTTTCGTGAGTGGGCATGTCTTTTAGACATGCCTTTTCACTTAATTTAATGACTTATTAACTTAAATAATATTTTAATTATTTAATATTTATATTTATTTTATTTAGCTAATTATTATGAATTATATTCATAACAAAGCTAGAGAATCATTTTCCAGGATTAAAGAGGCATTACAGATAGCTCCAGTCTTAATTAGCCCTGATTACCAAAGCCTTTCCAAGTTTTTTCATTCGCATCATCAAGTTCAATAGCTGTTGTCTTACTGTAGAAGAATGATGAAGAGAGAGCAACCAGATGCATTCTTCAGTAAGATTCTTAGGGTTTCTGAGCTGAAATTTAATATTCTTGAGAAATAGGTGTATGCTTTGGTAAAAGCCCTGAAAGCTTTTAGAACTTATGTGCTGCAGTCAGAAATCATTGCTTGTGCCAAATGCTGCAGTGAAATATGGATTACTACAGGGAGATGTAGAAGGCAGAAGAGGAAAATGGATAGCCATGATCCAAGAATATGATTTGGACATAAAACCCACAAAGTTGGTGAAAGGACAAGGATTGGAAAAAATGTTGACAGAATCAAACTTTCAGGCATTGGGAATTAACTTGATGGCACCTATGGATGAAAAGCAGCTGAAGAAAGTGAAGGAAAACAAGATCCAGGTATGAAGATTAGGTATAAATTTTTGTGTTCAGAATGGTATAAGCATATAATTCATTATTTGTGCTTTCTTTCCTGCCCTCAATCCTTAGATAGGACAAATTATAGAGCACTAAAGATAAAAGCGTAGCCATATATGATTGTGGAAGGCAGTTTATACTGGAAGGATCTTGTTGGAATTTTATTACTATGTTTAACGGAAGATGAGTTTATAGAAACAATCAAAGATTATCATGAGGGGTTATGTGGAGGACAATACAATTGGAAGAGGACTACACATAAAATTCTTCAGGCAGGATTTTATTGGCCTACTTTATTTGGTGATACATATAAGTTTGTTAGAAGTTGTCAGAAGCGTCAGCTTTTTGCTGAGAAAAGGAGATTGGCTCCTTTACCTTTGATCCCAGTTTTCATAGAGGAGCCATTCAGATAATGGGGATTGGATTTTGTCGGAGAGATCAATCCAAATTCCATCTAGAAGCTTGGTCATGGATGTAGTAGTAGCAAATATTCCTGCTAGATTTGGAATGCTTCTATCTAGGTCCCGGGGGGCTAAACTGGGTGGTGTTTTGAAGCTAGATTTTACGTATGCTGTTATACCAACTTTTGGTGGGGAAGAGAGGAGATTGTACAGAGAAATTAGATTTGTAAAAACAATTACAAAAAATGGAGCATGTAATTCACCTGTATATAGCTAGGAGAAGGATGACTTTGCTTGTTTCATGCTGCATGATAATGCAGAGCTGGCTGAAGATAATCAGAAGTAGCTTGCTTCAGCCAATGTAATTACAGAGCTGCAAACTGAAGAAGTGTGGAAATGTTTCTTTGATGGAGCTTATTCCAAGGAAGGAACAGGTGCTGGTTTTCTTCTAATTGCACCTGGAGGTAATATGTTCCCTTTTTCCTTTAAATTAGAGTTCGAGGCAACAAATAATGTGGTAGAACATTGAGTCCTTGATTATTGCTCTACAAACAACTAAACAGATGGGAGTTAAGTCAATTTCTGCTTTTGGAGATTCGGAGCTGATTATTAAGCAAATGAAAGATCACTGCCAAACAAAGCACCCTAGGCTTAGGGCATACAAAAATGAGGTATGAGATTTGATTGAGAACTTTTTTGAAGCTTTTAACATTCAATTCATTCCAAGAGATGATAATAGATTAGCAGATTCATTGGCTGTGGCTGCTAGTACTTTCAAGCCTCCTATTAATCCAAGACTAAGATACGAGATAGAGATGAGACACAGACCCTTTGTTCCTTATAATGTTAGGAATTGGCAAGTTTTTGAGGATGATCAGCAGATTAAGGAGTTTTTGACTATGGTTGAAGAGTTCCAGGGCATAGAAATTGATCAGGATGAAGAAGGGACATCAGAAATTGCAGAGGTCAGTGGTTTGAAAGATTCAATAGAAAATTAGAAGATCTTTCAATTGAAAGATAATATTCTGCCAAAAGGACTTGTTCCTCATGAAAGGCTTTTTAATTCAAATGATGTGGCTGTTGACTTAGGGAAAATTTCACAAGATGGACATATTCAGGATCACAACATTGGAACTCAGGAGAATCCCAGGTTAGTAAAATTATATGGTGGAGTTTCACCTAATTTTCAAGAGAGATATATTAAACTTTTCAAGAATTATGTTGATGTCTTTGCATGGTCCTATGAAGATCTCAAAACCTATGATGTAAATATTATTCAGCACAAGATTCCTTTGAAGGAGGGAATTAAACCCTTCAAACAAAAGCTTAGACAGATAAATCCATTGCTTCTACCAGCAATTGAAAAGGAGGTCAAGAAGTTACTTGATGCCAAAATAATAGTTCCACTCAGGTATTCTGATTGGGTGGCTAATTTAGTACCTATGAGAAAGAAAAATGGAGAAATAAGGTTATGTGTGGATTTCAGAAATCTCAACAGGGCTTCTTTGAAAGATAACTATCCATTGCCTAAAATGGATCATGTGCTGCAAAAGGTAACGGGATCTTTTAGAATGTCAATGCTAGATGGATTTTCTGGTTATAACCAGGTGGCTGTGGATAAGGAGGATCAGAAGAAAACGACATTCACAACTCCCTGGGGAACCTTTATGTATGCCAGAATGCCTTTTGGATTGATGAACGCAGGTGCTACATTTCAAAGGGCTATGGACATTGCTTTTGTTGGAGATAAGTTTGTAGTAATATATTTGGATGATATTACTATTTTCTCAAAGTCTAATGAAGAACATTTGGACCATTTGAAAAAGACTTTTGATAAATGTAGAAGATTTGGGGTTTCCCTGAATCCCAAGAAATCCATTTTTGCTCTGGAAGAAGGAAAACTATTGGGGCACATTGTATCCAGAGATGGAGTGAAGATAGATCCGGCCAGAGCACAAGCTGTGCAAAAAATACCATTTCCTAGGAGTAAAAGGATATTCAAAAGTTTTTGGGAAAGATAAACTTCCTGAGAAGATTTGTATCCAACTATGCAGAAATTGTAGAGGAAATTACTAATATGCTAAAGAAGGAGAATGAAGTGAATTGGACCAAAGAAGCTTGTAGCATAAAAACTTATGTTGTAGCACGGAAACTGAATATGTAAAAAATACACGAGAGGTATTTAATAATAATTTATTAATATATATATAAAATGTATAAGATGATTTGAATGTACAATGAGGACCCTGCTTTTATACCTCAGCAGGTGACCTTTCGTGAGTGGGCATGTCTTTTAGACATGCCTTTTCACTTAATTTAATGACTAATTAACCTAATAATATTTTAATTATTTAATATTTATATTTATTTTATTTAGCTAATTATT
This sequence comes from Pinus tabuliformis, assembly GCA_031772625.1. Lineage (NCBI taxonomy): Eukaryota > Viridiplantae > Streptophyta > Pinopsida > Pinales > Pinaceae > Pinus > Pinus tabuliformis. Next base: position 1,077,877,470 of record CM062807.1, on the reverse strand, counting down.
ATGAATTATATTCATAATATAGCCTCTCCCTTCGGAAGCTTTGTCCTCAAAAGCTTTAATACTAGGGTTTTCTTCACTTAGTCGCTATCGATGTATACAACTTGGTCATTGATTCGTCTGTACTATTTCCTTGGATTTTTTTTTAATAAGTTTTTTTTTTTTGAATCCAACATTATCGATTTTTTTTTAATTATATTAATGATATTTTTTTAACATATAATATATTTTTTTTTAAATTAGATTAATTAATTTATATGAATTAATTAATAGATTTTATTTAAGTTATATTTGATTATACGTTCTATCGGAATTGATTATGATTATACGCTTAATCGAATGGGTTAAAAGTTAAGCTTATATGTTGAAACGAAAAGACACCAACCTTTGACCTTTCAACTGGAGCATGTCGTTTGACACTTGGTCTTTAACGACGCTGCATGCTATGTTGCCGTCGGTGCAGGAGCGACGTTTGGTGGAGATACAACTGTGTTTGCAACCTGATAACCGGATCTTAAGAATTTGGGCGAAGGTAACGGTGCACGTACTACCATCTTTGAGAATTGATTGCCAAATCTAAAGAATTCTGCCGGACGTAATGCTGGAGATACAACCATGTTTCCTTTCTGCTCACCAAATCTCAAGAATTGCGGCGTACGTGGTGGTCGAGTTACGACCATATTTGCAGTTGTGTCTTGCTTCTCTTCTTCATTGTTGGTTTCTTGTCTGTTTGGCTAAGAGATAACATCTAGCTTACCACAATTTTGCTTATGTTGCTGATCGATGGTGCTCTCATCCATTTCAGCTTGATGTCGTAACTGCTTGTTTTCTTGGAAATGGATTTCCTGCTGCTGCTTTCCACTGCTCTCCCCTTCCTCTATGTTTAAGCTGCTACTGTCATTGTCATCAAATGAGCGTTCGCAATGACACGTGGGACAGATTGTGCTGCCATTGCCATCAGTAGTACCACCAGAAGGAGAGGTAGGAGGAGGATGAGGATGTATAATAGCGGATTGAGGGGGGAGTGCAGTGGGAGGCAGATTAACATATAGCTGCGCAAAAGGCTTGCGGTTGCGGTAGTAGCGAAAGCGGTAGTTAGATCCAAATTGGCCAATCACATTTTGGAAATAAGAGCCGCCGACCACATGCACAGCGTGGGGGTGATTGGTTAAAGCATCAAGTAATAGGCCCAAATAAGCACGCCCATTACCGTAATTGCCTGAACCCTCCCCAATGTCGAAATACAGATAATCATATCCATCCTTCTTTTTAACAGTAACAACCCTGTCTATATCCTCAATTTCAAGTTTTACAACTGCTTTACAACTCGAATATGACCCATTATCTTTGTTTTGAGATTCGTAGTCCTTACACCCACTTAATTTCTCCTCGGGGTCATTAACCTCATTCTTCACAACAGAACCACCAACAGTTTTGATGCCAAGAATATCAAGGAATTTGCACGAGGGAGCAATACCTGGCACCTTCTCTATCCTCCACCATTTTCTTCAAATCCCTCGGCCTCTGCTTCCGGTTACTTCTAATCTTGCTATTCACAAACAACACTTTCTGGCACACAACACACCTTCTGATACTTGTAGCCCAGGCCTTGCCACTTCTTAGAAAATAAACAGGCTCGGTATTGGCCAAATAGGGATAGACATCGAACAGATTAATGCCGAATACTTGGGAATCTGTCACTGCACTTGACTTGGCACACGTGGTCAGCTTGAGGCATAGGTGGTCAACGATTTTCTTTTTTGCAGACATTACACAGAGGTCCAACATCCAGGCACTGGGTATAGAAGTAAACGGGCCTCAAATTTTCTTTGTCACCATTCTGGTGCTTCGGGCAACGGTCATAATACGATGCTGTACTTATGAATGGTGACAGCCATTGGCTTGATTTCGAAGGTGGCGTTGCCTTCGTTTCAGGCTTCTCAATCTTACCTGATTTAAAAGGAGTGAGTGCAGACATAAAACTCAACAAGGATCCTCCTGGACTCTTCCTGACCTTCACCATATTGAAATTTTGTAAATTAAGTCGTGTGTCTTCCCTATCAAGTCTATCATTCTGATTACCCACCAAAATAGCTTTGTTCTTACTCTCATCTTGACCTTGTACTGGAAGGAGATAACCTGCACTAAGCCTATCCAATATCATACCATCCATCCTCTCATAATCTGCGACAACTTCAATTCTAATTGTTGAACTCAAGTCTTTATCAATTTCATTAGTAACAAGCGTTTGAAAAACGTCTGCTTTATCATGGCCAAGAATGGCCCTTGATACATATTCATCATTATCTATTACATTTTCATTTTCATTATCATTGTTATGATCAACATCTTTTTCTCCTGCTTCACCTAGTTTCGTTTCTTCACTGTTGTTATTATCTTCCTTATTATCGATTTCTGCATAAATCTCCTTAAAACATGTTGCAGTTTCGGCACATGATTTTTCTAAAGGCTAAATTGCTTCTTGAATATTGATTTGTTCAACATAATCAAGATGTGAACGTAATGGCACATTGTGCGGTGAACTATGTTCAAAGGCCCGCATGATTATATCGTGTGCCATGGCTTTGCTACCACTGTAGCATAAAAACTTATGATGTAGCATGAAAACTTAATATTTAAAAAATACACGAGAGGTATTTAATAATAATTTATTAATATATATAAAATGTATAAGATGATTTGAATGTACAATGAGGACCCTGCTTTTATACCTCAGCAAGTGACCTTTCGTGAGTGGGCATGTCTTTTAGACATGCCTTTTCACTTAATTTAATGACTTATTAACTTAAATAATATTTTAATTATTTAATATTTATATTTATTTTATTTAGCTAATTATTATGAATTATATTCATAACAAAGCTAGAGAATCATTTTCCAGGATTAAAGAGGCATTACAGATAGCTCCAGTCTTAATTAGCCCTGATTACCAAAGCCTTTCCAAGTTTTTTCATTCGCATCATCAAGTTCAATAGCTGTTGTCTTACTGTAGAAGAATGATGAAGAGAGAGAAACCAGATGCATTCTTCAGTAAGATTCTTAGGGTTTCTGAGCTGAAATTTAATATTCTTGAGAAATAGGTGTATGCTTTGGTAAAAGCCCTGAAAGCTTTTAGAACTTATGTGCTGCAGTCAAAAATCATTGCTTGTGCCAAATGCTGCAGTGAAATATGGATTACTACAGGGAGATGTAGAAGGCAAAAGAGGAAAATGGATAGCCATGATCCAAGAATATGATTTGGACATAAAACCCACAAAGTTGGTGAAAGGACAAGGATTGGCAAAAATGTTGACAGAATCAAACTTTCAGGAATTGGGAATTAACTTGCTGGCACCTATGGATGAAAAGCAGCTGAAGAAAGTGAAGGAAAACAAGATCCAGGTATGAAGATTAGGTATAAATTTTTGTGTTTAGAATGGTATAAGCATATAATTCATTATTTGTGCTTTCTTTCCTGCCCTCAATCCTTAGATAGAACAAATTATAGAGCACTAAAGATAAAAGCGTAGCCATATATGATTGTGGAAGGCAGTTTATATTGGAAGGATCTTGTTGGAATTTTATTACTATGTTTAACGGAAGATGAGTTTATAGAAACAATCAAAGATTATCATGAGGGGTTATGTGGAGGACAATACAATTGGAAGAGGACTACACATAAAATTCTTCAGGCATGATTTTATTGGCCTACTTTATTTGGTGATACATATAAGTTTGTTAGAAGTTGTCAGAAGCGTCAGCTTTTTGCTGAGAAAAGGAGATTGGCTCCTTTACCTTTGATCCCAGTTTTCATAGAGGAGCTATTCAGACAATGGGGATTGGATTTTGTCGGAGAGATCAATCCAAATTCCAGCTAGAAGCTTGGTCATGGATGTAGTAGTAGCAAATATTCCTGCTAGATTTGGAATGCTTCTATCTAGGTCCCGGGGGGCTAAACTGGGTGGTGTTTTGAAGCTAGATTTTACGTATGCTGTTATACCAACTTTTGGTGGGGAAGAGACGAGATTTTACAGAGAAATTAGATTTGTAAAAACAATTACAAAAAATGGAGCATGTAATTCACCTGTATATAGCTAGGAGAAGGATGACTTTGCTTGTTTCATGCTGCATGATAATGCAGAGCTGGCTGAAGATAATCAGAAGTAGCTTGCTTCAGCCAATGTAATTACAGAGCTACAAACTGAAGAAGTGTGGAAATGTTTCTTTGATGGAGCTTATTCCAAGGAAGGAACAGGTGTTGGTTTTCTTCTAATTGCACCTGGAGGTAATATGTTCCCTTTTTCCTTTAAATTAGAGTTCGAGGCAACAAATAATGTGGTAGAATATTGAGTCCTTGATTATTGCTCTACAAACAACTAAACAGATGGGAGTTAAGTCAATTTCTGCTTTTGGAGATTCGGAGCTGATTATTAAGCAAATAAAAGATCACTGCCAAACAAAGCACCCTAGGCTTAGGGCATACAAAAATGAGGTATGGGATTTGATTGAGAACTTTTTTGAAGCTTTTAACATTCAATTCATTCCAAGAGATGAGAATAGATTAGCAGATTCATTGGCTGTGGCTGCTAGTACTTTCAAGCCTCCTATTAATCCAAGACTAAGATACGAGATAGAGATGAGACACAGACCCTTTGTTCCTGATAATGTTAAGAATTGGCAAGTTTTTGAGGATGATCAGCAGATTAAGGAGTTTTTGACTATGGTTGAAGAGTTCCAGGGCACAGAAATTGATCAGGATGAAGAAGGGACAACAGAAATTGCAGAAGTCAGTGGTTTGAAAGATTCATTAGAAAATTAGAAGATCTTTCAATTGAAAGATAATATTCTGCCAAAAGGACTTGTTCCTCATGAAAGGCTTTTTAATTCAAATGATGTGGCTGTTGACTTAGGGAAAATTTCACAAGATGGACATATTCAGGATCACGACATTGGAACTCAGGAGAATCCCAGATTAGTAAAATTATATGGTGGAGTTTCACCTAATTTTCAAGAGAGATATATTAAACTTTTCAAGAATTATGTTGATGTCTTTGCATGGTCCTATGAATATCTTAAAACCTATGATGTAAATATTATTCAGCACAAGATTCCTTTGAAGGAGGGAATTAAACCCTTCAAACAAAAGCTTAGACAGATAAATCCATTGCTTCTACCAACAATTGAAACGGAGGTCAAGAAGCTACTTGATGCCAAAATAATAGTTCTACTAGGGTATTCTGATTGGGTGGCTAATTTGGTACCTATGAGAAAGAAAAATGGAGAAATAAGTTTATGTGTGGATTTCAGAAATCTTAACAGGGCTTCTTTGAAAGATAACTATCCATTGCCTAAAATGGATCATGTGCTGCAAAAGGTAACGAGATCTTTTAGAATGTCAATGCTAGATGGATTTTCTGGTTATAACCAGGTGGCTGTGGATAAAGAGGATCAGAAGAAAACGACATTCACAACTCCCTGGGGAAACTTTATGTATGCCAGAATGCCTTTTGGATTGATGAACGCAGAAGCTACATTTCAAAGGGCTATGGACATTGCTTTTGTTGGAGATAAGTTTGTAGTAATATATTTGGATGATATTACTATTTCTCAAAGTCTAATGAAGAACATTTGGACCATTTGAAAAAGACTTTTGATAAATGTAGAAGATTTAGGGTTTCCCTGAATCCCAAGAAATCCATTTTTGCTCTGGAAGAAGGAAAAATATTGGGGCACATTGTATCCAGAGATGGAGTGAAGATAGATCCGGCCAGAGCACAAGCTGTGCAAAAAATACCATTTCCTAGGAGTAAAAGGATATTCAAATGTTTTTGGGAAAGATAAACTTCTTGAGAAGATTTGTATCCAACTATGCAGAAATTGTAGAGGAAATTACTAATATGCTAAAGAAGGAGAATGAAGTGAATTGGACCAAAGAAGCTTGTAGCATAAAAACTTATGTTGTAGCACGGAAACTGAATATGTAAAAAATACACGAGAGATATTTAATAATAATTTATTAATATATATAAAATGTATAAGATGATTTGAATGTACAATGAGGACCCTGCTTTTATACCTCAGCAGGTGACCTTTCGTGAGTGGGCATGTCTTTTAGACATGCCTTTTCACTTAATTTAATGACTAATTAACCTAAATAATATTTTAATTATTTAATATTTATATTTATTTTATTTAGCTAATTATTATGAATTATATTCATAATATAGCCTCTCCCTTCGTAAGCTTTGTCCTCAAAAGCTTTAATACTAGGGTTTTCTTCACTTAGTCGCTATCGATGTATACAACTTGGTCATTGATTCGTCAGTACTATTTCCTTGGATTTTTTTTTAATAAGTTTTTTTTTTTTTGAATCCAACATTATCGATTTTTTTTTAATTATATTAATGATATTTTTTTAACATATAATATTTTTTTTTTTTAAATTAGATTAATTAATTTATATGAATTAATTAATAGATTTTATTTAAGTTATATTTGATTATACGTTCTATCGGAATTGATTATGATTATACGCTTAATCGAATGGCTTAAAAGTTAAGCTTATATGTTGAAACGAAAAGACACCAACCTTTGACCTTTCAACTGGAGCATGTCGTTTGACACCTGGTCTTTAACGACGCTGCATGCTATGTTGCCGTCGGTGCAGGAGCGACGTTTGGAGGAGATACAATTGTGTTTGCAACCTGATAACCGGATCTTAAGAATTTGGGCGAAGGTAACGGTGCACGTACTACCATCTTTGAGAATTGATTGCCAAATCTAAAGAATTCTGCCGGACGTAATGCTGGAGATACAACCATGTTTCCTTTCTGCTCACCAAATCTCAAGAATTGCGGCGTACGTGGTGGTCGAGTTACGACCATATTTGCAGTTGTGTCTTGCTTCTCTTCTTCATTGTTGGTTTCTTGTCTGTTTGGCTAAGAGATAACATCTAGCTTACCACAATTTTGCTTATGTTGCTGATCGATGGTGCTCTCATCCATTTCAGCTTGATGTCATAACTGCTTGTTTTCTTGGAAATGGATTTCCTGCTGCTGCTTTCCACTGCTCTCCCCTTCCTCTATGTTTAAGCTGCTATTGTCATTGTCATCAAATGAGCGTTCGCAATGACACGTGGGACAGATTGTGCTGCCATTGCCATCAGTAGTACCACCAGAAGGAGAGGTATGAGGAGGATGAGGATGTATAATAGCGGATTGAGGGGGGAGTGCAGTGGGAGGCAGATTAACATATAGCTGCGCAAAAGGCTTGCGGTTGCGGTAGTAGCGAAAGCGGTAGTTAGATCCAAATTGGCCAATCACATTTTGGAAATAAGAGCCGCCGACCACATGCACAACGTGGGGGTGATTGGTTAAAGCATCAAGTAATAGGCCCAAATAAGCACGCCCATTACCATAATTGCCTGAACCCTCCCCAATGTCGAAATACAGATAATCATATCCATCCTCCTTTTTAACAGTAACAACCCTGTCTGTATCCTCAATTTCAAGTTTTACAACTGGTTTACAACTCGAATATGACCCATTATCTTCGTTCTGAGATTCGTAGTCCTTACACCCACTTAATTTCTCCTCAGGGTCATTAACTTCATTCTTCACAACAGAACCAGCAACAGTTTTGATGCCAAGAATATCCTGGAATTTGCACATGAGGGAGCAATACCTGGCACCTTCTCTATCCTCCACCATTTTCTTCAAATCCCTCGGCCTCTGCTTCCGAGTACTTCTAATCTTCCTATTCACAAACAACACTTTCTGGCACACAACACACCTTCTGACACTTGCAGCCCGGGCCCTGTCACTTCTTAGAAAATAAACAGGCTCGCCATTGGCCAAATAGGGATAGACATCGAACAGATTAATGCCGAATACTTGGGAATCTGTCACTGCACTTGACTTGGCACACGTGGTCAGCTTGAGGCATAGGTGGTCAACGATTTTCTTTTTTGCAGACATGACACAGAGGTCCAACATCCAGGCACTGGGTATAGAAGTAAACGGGCCTCAAATTTTCTTTGTCACCATTCTGGTGCTTCGGGCAACGGTCATAATACGATGCTGTACTTATGAATGGTAACAGCCATTGGCTTGATTTCGAAGGTGGCGTTGCCTTCGTTTCAGGCTTCTCAATCTTACCTGATTTAAAAGGAGTGAGTGCAGACATAAAACTCAACAAGGATCCTCCTGGACTCTTCCTGACCTTCACCATATTGAAATTTTGTAAATTAAGTCGTGTGTCTTCCCTATCAAGTCTATCATTCTGATTACCCACCAAAATAGCTTTGTTCTTACTCTCATCTTGACCTTGTACTGGAAGGAGATAACCTGCACTAAGCCTATCCAATATCATACCATCCATCCTCTCATAATCTGCGACAACTTCAATTCTAATTGTTGAACTCAAGTCTTTATCAATTTCATTAGTAACAAGCGTTTGAAAAACGTCTGCTTTATCATGGCCAAGAATGGCCCTTGATACATATTCATCATTATCTATTACATTTTCATTTTCATTATCATTGTTATGATCAACATCTTTTTCTCCTGCTTCACCTAGTTTCGTTTCTTCACTGTTGTTATTATCTTCCTTATTATCGATTTCTGCATAACTCTCCTTAAAACATGTTGCAGTTTCAGCACATGATTTTTCTAAAGGCTAAATTGCTTCTTGAATATTGATTTGTTCAACATAATCAAGATGTGAACGTAATGGCACATTGTGCGGTGAACTATGTTCAAAGGCCCGCATGATTATATCGTGTGCCATGGCTTTGCTACCACTGTAGCATAAAAACTTATGATGTAGCATGAAAACTAAATATTTAAAAAATACACGAGAGGTATTTAATAATAATTTATTAATATATATAAAATGTATAAGATGATTTGAATGTACAATGAGGACCCTGCTTTTATACCTCAGCAAGTGACCTTTCGTGAGTGGGCATGCCTTTTAGACATGCATTTTCACTTAATTTAATGACTTATTAACTTAAATAATATTTTAATTATTTAATATTTATATTTATTTTATTTAGCTAATTATTATGAATTATATTCATAACAAAGCTAGAGAATCATTTTCCAGGATTAAAGAGGCATTACAGATAGCTCCAGTCTTAATTAGCCCTGATTACCAAAGCCTTTCCAAGTTTTTTCATTCGCATCATCAAGTTCAATAGCTGTTGTCTTACTGTAGAAGAATGATGAAGAGAGAGCAACCAGATGCATTCTTCAGTAAGATTCTTAGCGTTTCTGAGCTGAAATTTAATATTCTTGAGAAATAGGTGTATGCTTTGGTAAAAGCCCTGAAAGCTTTTAGAACTTATGTGCTGCAGTCAGAAATCATTGCTTGTGCCAAATGCTGCAGTGAAATATGGATTACTACAGGGAGATGTAGAAGGCAGAAGAGGAAAATGGATAGCCATGATCCAAGAATATGATTTGGACATAAAACCCACAAAGTTGGTGAAAGGACAAGGATTGGCAAAAATGTTGACAGAATCAAACTTTCAGGCATTGGGAATTAACTTGCTGGCACCTATGGATGAAAAGCAGCTGAAGAAAGTGAAGGAAAACAAGATCCAGGTATGAAGATTAGGTATAAATTTTTGTGTTCAGAATGGTATAAGCATATAATTCATTATTTGTGCTTTCTTTCCTGCCCTCAATCCTTAGATAGAACAAATTATAGAGCACTAAAGATAAAAGCGTAGCCATATATGATTGTGGAAGGCAGTTTATACTGGAAGGATCTTGTTGGAATTTTATTACTATGTTTAACGGAAGATGAGTTTATAGAAACAATCAAAGATTATCATGAGGGGTTATGTGGAGGACATTACAATTGGAAGAGGACTACACATAAAATTCTTCAGGCAGGATTTTATTGGCCTACTTTATTTGGTGATACATATAAGTTTGTTAGAAGTTGTCAGAAGCGTCAGCTTTTTGCTGAGAAAAGGAGATTGGCTCCTTTACCTTTGATCCCAGTTTTCATAGAGGAGCCATTCAGACAATGGGGTTTGGATTTTGTCGGAGAGATCAATCCACATTCAAGTGGACAACACAAGTGGGTTCTCACAGCAACTGATTACTTCACCAAATGCGTAGAGACACATGGGTAGAGGCAATCCCTACCAAGAAAGCAACTAATCAGATAGTAATGAAGTTCCTGGAGGAGAATATTTTCAGCAGATATGAATGCCCCATCATTATAATAGACAATGCTAAAGTATTCAATTCAAGTAAGTTGATGCTTTTTGTCACAAATATAATGTTATTTTGTCCCATTCAATAGCTTACCATCCACAGGGAAATGGATTAGTTGAATCTACTAACAAAACTTTGATAAAGATCCTTAAGAAAACCATTGCAGAAAATCAAAGAGACTGGGATTCTAAGTTAAAGTTTGCTCTGTGGGCTGCTAGAGTAACTACAAAAAGATATACAGGGAAATCACCTTTTGAATTAATATATGGAACTCAAGCTCTGTTTCCAAGTCAACTGTGAAGCCGACGATTGCAATGATTCAGGAGGCGAAAGAGAAACAACTGCTTTGATAAGAAGAATGAATAAAGTAATGCAGTGAAGTGAGAACAGGGACAAGGTAAGAGACAACTTGATTATGTATAAATCCAAGATGAAAATATTTTTGACAAAAAAGCCAAAGAAATTGATATTAAAGTTGCAGATTTAGTATTGAGATGGGATACCAGAAGAGAAGATAAGGGTAACATGGGAAGTTTGATCCTCTCTGGTATGGCCCTTTTAGAATTACTGAAGCAAGATCCAATAATACCTTCATTCTTGAGAATCTTGATGTTAAGATTCTACAGTTGCCTATCAATGGGCAATACTTAAAGCATTACTTCCAGTTCTGAAGAACAAGCATCATTTCATTGTAAATACCGGAGTGAAATCAATGTACAAATGCCATAGCATTTAAATTTATGCAAAGCAATATATGACTCCATGCCCAAGGTGAAGGCACTAATCTGCGGTTCTTAGTGCCTCTGTGGCAAAAGCACTATCCCCAGGTGGAGCCAGATGTTGTAACATGCATTTTTGTTGTCTATAGTATTCATTTTTTCAAGAATCACTTGAAAATATTTCAAAAAAAGAGATAAAAGTAGAATGAAAAAGTGATAATGGCATAGCGGAATTGCTAAAAAAATTGTAAAAGAATCAGCCCCGGAGTAGCCAAGGTTGCTATACAAACAAATCAAATCGCTGTATAAATGGTTATATGGAGCTAGACCCGATATATATATATATATGTGTGTGTGTGTGTGTGTGTGTGTGCATATTGAAACAAGAAAGAAACAAAGAAATATATTGGATTCGCAAAGGATAAAAGTGTTAAAGTTAAAGGTCTGGACTTGAATATATATATATATATATATATTATGCTTTATAAAATTCGTCATGTCCACTGCACTGCAGAGTTATGTAAGTTGGGTTCTGCCGATCGCGATTTGCAATAGGCGGACCCGAAACATAGATATACTATGTTGTAAAGTTCTGGCGGGTCCGTTGTATAGTAAAGTCCCTCATATACATGGGTATGGGTTCTGTGGATCACGATTTGCGATGACGGACCCGATATTACATATGTTATGTTTACTTCTCTCGTCAGGTCCGCGATCATCGCATTATGTTTGTATATGTATATGACTTACGCCGTTGCGTTTTGTGACGGCGACCCAGACCCAAAAACTATATATTGTGTTTTATAATTCTGGTGGGTCCGCAAGGCGTACGAAAAGGCGGATTTAAAGTTACAAACAGGATTTCGGGCGGAGCAAAAATGGTAAGTGGTTTTTAGTGGAGCTCACCTGATCCCACTTATCGTTTGACATGTAGCAGTTGGGTGGAGAGAGAAAACCGCCCATTTCGGGCGGGCATTCTCCAGGCTTATGTCCACCCAAAATCTTTGTAGACAGTCTGATCCACTAAGCACAAATCTACGATGGGGATCTATCGGGCAAGTTCTATATCGGCGGAAAGGGTATGCCTCGATAGTTGTGCGGAGCCCGTGTTAAAAGCGGAAAAAGCATGTTTTATGGCATATTTCTATTATAAAAGGTATATAATAGAAAAAGCGCAAGTATGAAGGATTTATGCATTTAAAGGTGCATAAAGTTAAGTTTTGTGGTGATATATCATGCAAAAGGGCCAATTGCAATCTGCGATGGAAGTCAACGGAGCGTTGAATAGGCAGAATTGACAGATTTATAAAGCAAGATTAACTCTTTTGAGTTCCTCAAAGGTTCGCGTTAATTTCGCTGTGTAAAGTGGAAAATCAAGGTTAGAGCCGAAGATGAAGAGGAAGACAATCGGGTATGTTTTCTTTGTATTTTGGCCAATCAAAACACCCGATACATATGTAAGCCCAGGATTACACAGGCTAAACACATTTCATTACGGCTAAAGCGAATTAAACATCATTAGGGCATATACAGAAGAACTCGACAACGATTAACAGAGCAAGCTAGTAGTTATCGTCCTCTTTTGAATTCAGTTATGTTCCTGTTATGTCATGTTCTTTGAGGTGTCTTTTTTACCCTATGTAAAATTCTATAATAGTTTTTACTTCATATAATTAGAGAAGCAGTTAAATAATTTGGGCAGTTTTAGAAATCAACAAGTGTTCCACAATGTATAAAAAGATGAAAATTTATAAAGAAAGGGTTGGAATTTTGGAGAACCCGGAGACTAGGCCACTGTATTCCTGATATAACTGTTGATTAATGAAAGAATCAGAAGTTTCCATGAATTGATGGGTATAATTTTGTAACCCTCTCTATTATGTGTCATCTTATGTTTTCTTCTTTCAAGTATAGTAATGAAGCTACAGGTCTTTATTTGCTTATGTAGATATAGTTTAAATTCCTTAAAAACGCGCTCCTATACTTGAAGTTTTCACCTTCCTTTCTAAGTTATAGATAATAGTTTTTGTGAACGACCAACATATTATCTTTAACTTCTCCAAGAGTCATAGATAGTAGTTTCTGTGTTGAGCAGCATATTGTCTATGATTCAGTTCTCATTTTCATAATTTTTCTAAGCTACAGATAGTAGTTTCTGTGAAAGACCAACATATTATCTTTGACTTCCCCTTCAAGCTTTCTTCATTCATCATTTGTGTCTAGCAACAAATGGCATTCTGAGATGTTCTGTTCATACATGTATTAAGGGTTAAAGACCAAGTTTTCTAGGTCCTTCATTTGTAAACACAATATATATCTAAGTTACAACTAAGTGATAGTAAACAATAATTATTAATGTCTTAATCACAATTTCTCCATAGCCAGGAAATTGGTTTCTTAAGGTACAATACTCCTGTTGCTCAATATGGTAATGGTTGACCTCCCAAAAGGATGAGAAACTCCAGGTATGAGGAAAGTAATGTTGTAGAAAAACAAAAAGAGTTTTATCTTATTTTCGCTTTAATCTACTGCCTCTCCTCTGATACTTTGGATATTGGTTGATTGATAGTGGAGACTCAAGGCACTTCATTGGGTACAAGGAGGCCCTCTCAAACTTGGTTGAAAAGAAGACAAACTTGGAAATCATACTTGGAGATAATTCCACCTATCTCGTGAAAGGAACATTACTGTCACTCTTCACTTGAATCAAGGTCAAACCATTCATCTACAAGAAGTGTTGTATGTGCCTGATTTAAAGAAGAACTTGGTGTCTATTTTTCCAATGGAAGATAAGGGCTTCAAAGTAGCATTCATTGACATAAAGTTTCCTATTTGGCGAAGGAACCCTAAATATGCTTTTAATCTTGGATTTAGGGTTGAAGGTCTCTATCAAGTTGGAGGAAGTCCTTTGGGAGCCTTGACTCGCGATACTTCTCTTCAATCTAAATTATGTCGCCGAAGATATTCTCACCTTCATTACAAAGCCTTACCTTGGGTAAGAAAGATGGTCACAGGTATGCCCTAGTTCAACACGAACAATGAAGGAGTTTGTTAGGGTTGTGCAGCTGGGAAACTTACAAGGGGACCATTCCCTTCAAGTGAAAGTCAAACTATCGACGTTCTTCAATTGGTCCATTCTAATCTATCTAGTATGTTGCTTGTAACTTCATTAGGAGGATATTTATACTATGCAATTTTTGTGGATGACCTCTCTCGCAAAACATGGATCTATTTCTTGAAGAAGAAGGACGAAGTGTTCAAATGGTTCCGTTCTTTCGGAACCTTGGTGGAAAATAAAATAGGGAAGAAGATCAAGATATTGAGGACCGATAATGGAACCAAATATGAATCAAACGAATTCAATGATTTTTGCAGTGAGACTGGCATTAAGAGGGAGAAAACCGTTGCATACACTCCTGAGCAAAATGGTATTGTTGAAAGGAAGAATCGAACAATCATAGAAGCCACTCGTGCCATGCTTCATGACCAAGGCTTACCGAAGTTCTTATGGGGAGAAGCTGCCAACACTGCCGTATATGTTCAAAATAGGAGTCCACATCAAGCATTGGATTTTAAGACACCTGAAGAATTCCTTTCTGGTAAGAAACCTGATGTTTCTCATTTTAGAATATTTGGTTGTCCCATGTATTTTCATGTGCCTAAAGAGAAAAGAAACAAGTTAGAAGCATTTGGGAAGAAATGAACATTTGTGGGCTATAGTGAAACTTTGAAGGCATATAGAATCTATGTGCCTGGTCAAAGAGAAGTGGAAATAAGCCATGATGTCACTTTCGAAGAAGATTCTGCCTTGGGAAAGCCAAAGATCTCCCTATCCCAAGGAAGGACAATGATGATGTTGTAGGAAAGCAGGATGAATCTCCATCAGATGAACTGATGCCCAATGTTGAAGGCCCGATGGATCCCGTTGATCCACCTCTTGGTGATCCCTCTACCTCAAGGAAAAGACCTTTGTGGCTCAAAGATACTCTCGAAGATGCTAAAAGACATATTGCTCCAAGAGGGAAATTTCGTGAAAGTAAGAAGTCGAACATGTATCAAGGATACTTAGCTGCTATGAGTACTATTGTTCAATCTGAGCTGTGTACATTCGAAGAAGCCGTGAAACACCAAGTATAAAAGGATGCGATAAATGAGGAGAACAAATCAATCGTGAAGAATGATGTCTGGGATGTGATTCCTAGATCCAAGGACAAGTCAATGTTCACTTCTAAATGGCATACAAAATCAATCATGGCGCTGATGGGAGTGCTGAAAAATACAAGGCCAGGTTCGTTGCTCGAGGCTTCTCTCAAAAGGAAAGAGTGGACTATGATGAGATATTTGCACCGGTTGCCCGATATACCACTATCCAATCCATTATTGCCCTTGCTGCCTCTCAAGGATGGTGCCTACACCAAATGGATGTTAAGACTACTTTCTTGCATGGATCGCTTAAAGAGAAAGTCTACGTAGAACAAACTGAGTGGTTCGAAGTACAAGATTGAAGGGCACACGTGTGCAAGTTGAAGAAATCCCTCTACGGGTTGAAGCAAGCCCCCAGGGCTTGGTATGAGAGGATTGAGAGCTATCGTATAAAGCTGAGATTTACAAGGAGCGAAGTTGTTCCTAACCTATATTTCAAGGTTGAAAAGGACATGCCTCTCATTTTGGTCCTTTATGTGGATGATCTCTTTCTGACAGGTGCATACCCTCTCATTTATCAATGCAAGAGGGAGTTGGCTTCCGAGTTTGAGATGAAGGACCTAGGTCTGATGCACTACTTCCTAAGCCTGAAGGTCTAGCAAAAGCCAGGTGAGATTTTCCTTTCTCAAGGAAAATACATTGTGAAGTTGCTCAAGAGATGTGGGATGGTGGATTGCAAGTTTGTGTCTACTTCGATGGAACTCAACTTCAAGAAGCTATGTGGAAGTGCTGCTGGGCCCGAATTGGCAAATCCTTCCGAATATAGACAACTTGTGGGGGCCTTGATGTTCTTGGTAAACTCCTGTCCTGACATATGCTTCGCTATGAATACATTGAGTCAATTTATGGTTGAGCCTCATCACATACATTGGATTTCTGTTAAGAATCTCTTGAGATATCTTCATGGCACAATCAACTATGGACTGATATACATTGCTGGGAATTTGAGGCTACATGGATATACTGATGTTGACAGGGTTGGCAGTGTGGTGGATCATAAGAGCACGTCTGGATGTTGCTTCTCATTGGGGCCTGCTTCAATTTCTTGGATGAGTAGGAAGCAAAAATCGGTTGCTCTAAACATTGCCAAGGCCGATAAATTGTAGCTAGTATGGAATGTTGTGAAACAGTTTGGTTGAGGAAGCTCTTTAGTGAGCTATTTGAGCATGTGCTAGATACCACCGTAATCTACTGCGACAACCAAAGTGGGATTTGCCTTTTAGAGAATCCCGTGTTCTATGACCGCTCCAAGCACATTGATATCAGGTACCACTTTATCTAGGATATGGTATAGCAGGGACCAATAAGGCTCCAACACATTAGGATTGATGAGCAGGTCGCAGATATCCTCACGAAGCCCTTAGGGAAGGTCAAATTCTTAGCCTTCCGTGAGAGACTAGGAGTCGTGGAAAGACCCTCTTATGAGGGTCTCGCTCTCACTTGAGTTGGACACTGAGCTCTAAGAGCTCCTAGAGGCTTGGGGTACTTCTTGGAGCTATGAGCCACCATCGGGTAAGTGGTTCAACTTCGCTATTGGTGCACTGTGTACAGGGTGAGATGGTTCACCTTCCCCTGGGATATCCCATGATGGTAGACGTGTGTAGGGTGAGTGGTTCACCTTCCCCTACGATTGACATATGCATAGGATGAGTGGATCACCTTCTCCTGTTGATGCCCCAACATACATCCTACCCATGTAGTTTGGGACTCACGGGAAGTACTTCTCATCTGGCCAATGAGTTGGGAAACGTAGATAGGGACCATAGCAGTACTGCTAGATGCATCATGTACTACTGTACTCCCTATGTCTAGGATGCATGGTGTTCAACAACTTGATCAAGGATCAATTGAGGTTCTAACTCTGGACTGACTTTTGTCAGTGGAGAGTGGTAAGGTCTTGTGACTCACTCTCGATCAATTCTTCTTCATTATTACATCATGGTTCAATAGAGAAGAGATGAGATGACAAAGATGGTACATGATGATAGGATGGCATGATGGTCAATGATGATGATGGAGATATAGAAAGCTTCCTAGAGAGAGCCTCAGGAGATATAGAAAGCTTCCTAGAGACAGCGTCTGGGTTGATTGTAGACCAGTGCCTAGGACATCTTAGATAGAGGAGTGCTTTGGAAGATTACCAATGGGGCTTTTTGTTGCACTCCAATTGTCATGTAGTTTGAAAAGATAATAAAGGGTGCTTGGTTCAATAGGCCTTCATCAAGATAAACTCAAGCCAATACATGGATCCAAATGCTCAGGGGGTAAAACAGGCCAATCTCAAAGAGAAATATCTGGTTCTAGTGGCTGACACACAACAATAGGCAACGTAATATTAGAGTTGTAGAAAAATGAAGAGGAGGAGAGAAAGGAAGGAATCCGATGCATAGGGTTGGGAATAATAAAAAATCCTAAGCAACAATATTATGAAGAAGTATGGAAAACTAAATAGGTGGAATGGCAGAAATAGTGGAGTGCTAATTATGGTCCCAAGATCTATACATCTTGAATACATTTGTTACTAATTAGCATATGTAAATCTGTGCTCATACAAGTACTGTAGGCTATCGAATAACACAAGTAAATCTGTAATTACCACAGGTACTGTTACTACTTAGCAGCAAAATATACAACCATGAATAAGAGTTAAATTGACAACTTCATTACACTATTTTAGAGGGAGAAAAACATACATGAAGTGATAAACAAGGGGGAAACATACTGCACATTGCTTTGATTGGAATCACCAAAGAGTTTCATTCATCCTTCAAAATGAGTCCAATTCACCAGTCCATTTACATTTAGCAATACATAGCTCAAGTCCCTCTTGAACAGGTAGATAGAACCAAAAGTGGAATCACAGAATTTGGACCCCTCAGGTGTAGAATTTTGGAACCTCTATTAAGTGTTTCTTCTCCCTATTTATAAGGAGAGGGAGAGCTTTGAATCAGTTACAAAATATCTCAGCCAAGGGCCAACTGTCCGATAGACTAGCTGTCTCGGTGTGCGATAGCTCTGTTGCCTAAAATGATTACCAAGGATTTGATTCCTTTCTTGAAAATACACAGAAATTACAAAATAAATAGAAATAAGCAAAATTGAAAGATGACTAAGGAAAATATCCTTCTGTCGTTCTTGTGAAGGCCCTTGATCAGGCCACGTCTCTGCCACAATGTGTCCCTCTAGTTGCTCGGCCAGTTCCCGTCGCTTTCGCCTTAACTACTTGACTTCACCACTCTCTGGAGTTGGTAGCGATCAACTGTGGTGGCTTGTCACAAAGCAGAAGCGAAGATTGTCCTGACAGTCCTTCATTGTATGACTGAGTGGAGCTCCATTATTAGGTAGCGGAGGCTCCGTGTAGTGGTTTTGGAGCTGAAAGCCTAGAAGATAGGGTAATAATATTGTAAATCTCCGAAATGCATGGAGCGCGAAATGTAATAGGTCGAGTCAAGGGGTTGTCTACCCAAAAATAATATAGAATAATAGGAAGTAAGTCGGTCTGCCCATGGTCCGTGAACCATGGGAATGTATAAATAGAGTGAGGCTCTAAGCGTAGAAGGCAGTTTTTCACTAGATCTGATGTGTTATGGGTTGGTGAAAGTAATCGGTGTTCTGCATCTGTAAGTTCGAGTCAAAGGTATCAGTAGGTAGATAGAGGCTCTGCAACTATGTGTGTGGAGGCTTGATAGAGTCCGCAGCTGTGTGCACAAACCCATGCAGCTGTGTGCGCAAGACAGAAAGAAGATTGTACTGAAACGAAGAAATTAATAAAGATAAGTTGTTTCTGGAATATCGCAGAACTATTGTATTATGGTTTATGCATCTGTCATACAAGTTTATGTCTTTAAGAATTATGATTGCGTGCATTGGGTTTTATTGTTAAATGTTTGCTTAAAGACTGTAACAAGAAGATCAGATTTGTAACAATTTCATTAACAAGAAAGTGCACCTGCACGGCTCTACACGAAAGCCTGATAGTAGTATAGATTGGTGCGAGGCCATAGAACGGTTCGCGACCCCTCCAGACCACATCAAGACATCCCAAGGGTGCAGAAACCTGGTTCCAGCACCCTCCCCTGCTACCTCGGGTGAGACCTCAGTCTGCACTCCGTGGGCTGTTGCCGAAAGGGCCGGTAGCTGCGGGATTTGTTTGGCTAATAACTCTTCCGAACCTGGGTCAGGGCCCAATAAGCCAACAAATGGTTCCGTTGCCGGGACCGGGATCTGCCTAAGGGATGTTTGATGTCGGAAGTTTGGAACCCTACAAAAAAAGAGATTGAAGATTGATTGGATCAGAAGCAGTACGAGTTCGTAGGTGGCCTTAGCACACCTGTGTGCAAACCAGAAGTTTAGCATGGCGAACGCGATCAAGTTGCCTATATTCAAAGGAGTAGGAAGTGAAGATCCAAAACAGTTTTGGTTCGTAGTAAGGGCAGTGTGGGAAGCACATGGAGTTACAGACGATAATATTAAAAAGGCTACCTTGGTAAGTGCACTACAAGATCGCGCGCTGACTTGGTATATTAAGCACTCTAGCGATCACCCCAATGCCAGAATAGCAAAGATCCAGGATGTGCTAAAAAAGGAG
This sequence comes from Pinus tabuliformis, assembly GCA_031772625.1. Classification (NCBI taxonomy): domain Eukaryota; kingdom Viridiplantae; phylum Streptophyta; class Pinopsida; order Pinales; family Pinaceae; genus Pinus; species Pinus tabuliformis. The sequence goes on along the minus strand of CM062807.1, from coordinate 1,077,857,731 downwards.
TTTAGTCGGCCAAAATCAGAGGCTGTCAGTCGTAGGATTCAAGCAGATCATGGTGCTGCCAGGAGAAACTCCTTGGGATTTGGATTAGAGACTGAAGAGTATGATCCGAGAGGCTAACATGACACTAACGGTTGCGCAACACTGCACATCGTTTGTGGCATCTTTAATGCCACACCTAAGGACAACGCTGTCACAGCAAAAGATCTCGACCCAGGTTGAAGCATTAGAAATAGCGATGAGGTTGCATGAGACTCCAATATAGGATCCTGGGTTGGGAGTTCAGCAGATCCACATGCAAATACAAAATCTATGCTTGGAAATGCAGAGTCTGAAACAAGAGAAGGTGCCCAGGCCAGAAGTGCGCGAGGAGGTGTGGTGCGTAAAGTGTAAAGGCCAGGGCCACGATAAGGATCATTGTCCGATATTCACAAACTACTTGACACCGGGGGGACCAATGCCATTGCGACCAGAGGCACAAGCAGGGCCAAGCGTGACACCCTCGCTCTGGTGCGCAATTTGTCAAGTGGGAGGAAAGCACAACATGGACAACTGTCACCTACTGCAAAAGTTTACCCAGACCCCCCAGCAGCTATTTTGCAATTTTGCAGATCGGTGGGCCACGATGAACGAGATTGCCGTAGTTATGAATTATTGATGGATCGCACCCCTACCTACAGGATGCAGATTGAGGCGCGAGGTCAGGATCCAGCCGCGGCGATAGCACGCGGTGGGTTCCAGGGGCGAGGACGAGGACAGGGAGGAATGGGGCCAGGAAGGGGCCGCAGGCAGCTAATCTGTTACAATTGCGGAGGACCAGGGCACTACACGCGAGATTGTACCAACCCGACCAAAATATCGTGCCCCTATTGTGAGCAGTTCGATCATGAAATGGTAGATTGCCCCACATTGAAAGCGCAGATCCGTGAGAAAAGGGCAGCACAACCTACGATGATGCAGAACGTCCAAATGATGAGGTCCCAATCGTGCGACGAAGACCCCAACGTGAACATAATCCTCAAAAGTGGCATAGCCACAGGTGAGGATAAGGGCACACTAACCAAGGAAGACGCAGGGGTTCGCAAAGGGACATGTTTGGAAGCTAGGAAGAGCTTCGCGGAGGTCTCTACCCCAGGTAGTAAGGATCAACCCAAGCCAAAAAGGGATCCCTCAATGCTAACTACCTTTTTAGAGACATGCATGAAATTGCTTCGCGATAATAGGGCGGTTAAAGGATTACAAGAGTTGATAACTAAGTGCGCAGGATCGGGTGAACCGTGTGTGGTCTAAAAATTGGGGAAACATGCTTTGCGTATTGGACGGGAAATGCGATTAATGACGCATGTTGGCGACTATAAGATGGACCAAATCATTCTGGATTTAGGCTCGGATGCAAACGTGCTACCTAAACAGACTTGGGATTGCATGGGCAAGCCAACACTGCAATGGTCTGTTATTCAATTGCGGATGGCGAACCAACAAAAGATCTTGCCCATGGGAAGACTGCAAGGAATTACAGTAGATATAGAAGGCGCGAGCACACAAATGGACTTTGAGGTAATAGAAATCGTGGATGAAAGTAGCCCTTACCCTACGCTGTTAGGGATAGACTGGGCCACCCATATGAATGTGGTCATTAATTTAAAGAAGTAGAAAATGATATTTGAGAAGAAGTGACTCCGCGTAGTCATTCTGTTTGACCCGACTGAAGGACCGCACTACATGGAACCCGTGCGCGACGAAGGAAGTGATGATGAACTGGTTTGTATCTACAAGATTACTGCACGAAATCAAGATTGGGTCAACCCAATTGTAGAAGGAAGAATATCGTGGGAGCGTGCAGAGTCCTACACTACAGATTCAAATGAGGAAGACGAGCGGTGGCATAATCGGCTGAACGGAGTAACAATGTTAAACTGCAATATGATGACTAGGTTGTTGTATTGTGTAAGAGCTCAGGATCACGAACTGCCGATGTATGATGGGTTGACACGGTAGATGAATTCCTGACCAAGTTTGAAAGCGCGGTACCAAAGCGCCAACGGTTCGATGTGTTAAAATGGGCATTGCGTGCGACGCCTATGCGCTGGTGGGGAACACATGAAGGAACTTTTGAAGATTGGCGCAGCTGCCGGAGGATGATGCAGATAAGGTTTGGGAAGCTGGAACTACGAATAACTGAGAAATACGACGGACGCGATGACCTGCGTATGCACCTTACCAGATGGACCCAGGCCTATGGGGAAGAACCCCAGCTGGAGTGGGTACACTTATTTTATCATACCCTGGATGTCATCCCAAGGAACTAGTATACTGAAACAAAACTCTGACATGGTATAGGCGAATGGGATATCTTGCGTGAAGGATTTTTATTAACATTCTTATTTGAAGACCAATGGATGGATACTGTTGACGATGCGTTGCAAGCTGTGAAGGCCGCCATTTTTAAAGTACCACTGGAACCAAAGGAAATAGTGCAGCCAGATTGGTCGCATTAGTTGAGCCAAGCCCTAGAATGCTACAATGTGCAGGTAGAAGATGATGATGATGAACCTAGAAACATCAATATTCCGGAGACAGAGAGGAGTCGCGAGGTTCGCGCACTGGCAATCAAGGATCCCGACATCACTGCGTCGCTGTAAGCGAAGCAAGTAAACATTGGTACAGAGGAGGAGCCAAAGTATGCTATGCTTAGGGACTACTAGGATGATGCCACGATGGAGTAAGTCGTCGAATTATTGCGAGAATATCAAGATTTATTCCCGACTAAAATCACGGAGTTGAAAGGAATCCTTGGCGACCTGGGAATGATGAAGATAACCCTGAAGCCGGACGCAAAGCCAGTCAAGCAGCGGCCCTATCGGTTGAATCCAAAATATAAAGCAAAGGTCCGCGAAGAATTGGATAAAATACTTGCAGTAGGCATAATTGAACCAGTGGAGGAATCCGACTGGTAAGTCCTATGGTTGTACAGGAGAAAAAACAGAAGGGAGAAATTCGCATCTGTGTGGATCTCAGGAAGCTCAACGATGCATGTGTTAATGATCCATTTCCAATGCCATTTACAGACAAAGTACTAGAAAATGTTGGGGCACAGGAAGCTTACTCCTTTACGGACGATTTCTCGGGGTACCACCAGATCAAGATTGCGCTGGAGGATAGGAGTAAAACAACTTTTGCTACTGAATGGGGCTGTTTTCAGTATATGGTGATGCCCTTTGGACTAAAGAACGCACCGACGATATTCTTGCGTGTTGTGGTAGCTGCATTCAAGGAATTTATACATAAGTTCTTAGAGGTATATCTTGATGATTGGACCGTATTTGGGCTAGTTAAGAAACATACCGCGAGCTTACGGTTAATGCTGGATACTTGTCGACGACACCAGATTGCGCTAAATATAAAGAAGTGTACTTTCCTCGTCCCCTTCGAGAACTTGCTTGGCCATGTGGTCTGCAAGCAAGGCTTGATGGTAGACCTGGCAAAGATTGTTGTCATACTCAATCTGCAAGTGTTGTGAAGTGTCAAGCAGCTGCGCGCCACATACTCAATCTGCAAGTGTTGTGAAGTGTCAAGCAGCTGCGCGCCACATTGGGACACACTAGTTACTATCGAAAGTTCATCAAGAGCTATGTGCAGATCACGACACCAATGGAACAGTTGTTGAAAAAGGACGCTACTTATTGCTGGAATGAGGAATGTAACAAAAGTTTGGAAACGCTCAAGGAAAAGATGGCATCAGCTCCTATATTGGTCTTTCCAAAATGGGACATCGAATTTCACGTGCATGTGGACGCGTTGTGTATCGCGTTGGGAGTGGTACTCACACAGGAAGAAGCAGAAGGAATGTAGAAATTTCTCATTTCCCACCCCGGTTTTCAGTTTCTCCTTATTTCTCCCATATAGTTAAATGCCCTTTCCCATAATCATACATTTAACAAGCTGAAAAAAATAAATTTGCTGAAAACACAAATTCTGGAAATTTTACAGAATGCTGGAAATTGCAGAAATAAAAATCAGCAGTAATAAACAACCATTAAAACACATTTAAACACTGAGATTTTTGGTCAATGTGACCCTGGAAAAACCCCCTACAACTCTTGGGGAAAACCAGTTTGAGAGCTCTTCTTTATTTCTGGAAAATGCCTTTTTACAGTAAGAGAAATGTTCAGCAAAAAAATCAGCAAACAGACTTTTACAACTTATCTCAGCCTTGCTGAAACTCAGCCTTGCTGATACTCCGCTGTTGTTACTCCGCTGCTGTTACTCCGCAGCTGTTACACCGCTGCTGTTACTCCGCTGCTGTTACACCGCTGCTGTTACACCGCTGCTGATACACCGCTGCTGTTACACCGCTGCTGATACACTGCTGCTGTTACACCGCTGCTGATACTCCGCTGCTGTTACACCGCTGCTGATACACCGCTGCTGTTACACCGCTGCTGATACACCGCTGCTGATACTCCGCAGCTGTTACACCGCTGCTGATACACCTGTAAAGTTTTGTAGATGTTCTATGCTAAGAGCAATTTCACTTTTCTCACAGCAATCATACAAGTAGATAAGCAAAATGCAGATAGAACATATAAGCAGATCTTACAGAAGACAAATCAGAAACAAGAAAAATGTATGTGTTCGTTTCGGCGGTCAACAGGATGCTTCAACCAGCAAAGTCTTCTTTGGTCAGCCAGCCCAGCATGTGTCACAACAACCCTCCAACCAGTAGATGAGTCAACCCAAGTCAGTTCTACAAAAGTCAACGTTGTCCTGAAAAATCAACGCAGGGGCAGCAAGCTAAAAGTCAACGCAGAAGCAAGACGGTCAACCCTTTGACCTCGATTTTTGTGCTAGGTAGTGCGGCCTTCAAAAATCGAAACGCCCACAAGATTTCAGCTTGTTTGGACCAAGCGTTGACAAAAGTCAACGTTGGTCAAACTTCTGCGAAACCCTAGCAGCAGAAACCCTAGCAGCAGAAAAATCCTCTTCGTCCTTCCCACGTGTGGCTGAAATTCGTCCTCCAGGTAGTTCGTACTTTTTAGGATGAGAGAGGAAGATGTGAGTTGTTTTTGTGATCAAATTCTCTCCAACTTTTCCTGTATATATATACATCAATGAGGGTGTGTGACACATCTGTTGGGCATGTGAGCCTACATTACAAAACTGGCTGACCTTGCACATATAATTTATTAAGAATAATAAATTCAAAATATAAGTTCTGCTCATCGGATTAAGACTATTTTTATATGGATTTTACACCTCTCAGAAAGAGGAATCCAACAAAAATATTAGCCTCTTAATCTGAGCATCAGAACATGGAGTTTGGACCTAGTTGTCCAATTTTAACACTCCCTCTCAACTAGGGAGAACTCCATCTATTAGTGCAATTAACATCGTGAGTCATCCCGCCGAAACTTGCTTTGCTGGCTTCTTTATTTCAGAACAGAAGTGGGTCAGTCACAAAGACATCATTCCCCGAATGACATAATCAGTCCAGAGGTCCCAGACCTCACAAATCTTGATCCCAGATCAAGTGGTTGGACCATGCCATCCTAGATAGAGAGTACGGCAATCTCTGATGCGTCTATCAGTCTTTGCTAATAGTCTCTAGCTTTTCCACACCTCATTGGCCAAATGAGAGGTACTTCCCATGAGCCCTGAACTCAATGGGTAGGATGCATACGGGGCACAGATTAAATGAGTGGCGAACCAGCTCAATAATCACAAGGGTGGGGCAGAAGCATTACGAGTGCTTATAGCTCCGAGAAGCTATCCCCAAAGCCCCCCAGAGCTCCCAGAGCTCATCGTCCAACAGGACCCACATCATAGGGTCTTTCCACGACACCAAGACTCTCACGGAAGGTTAGGAACTTGACCTTCCCCAGGGGCTTAGTGAGAATATCCGCGACCTGCTCATCAGTTCCTATATGATCGAGCCTTACGGCGCCTCGCTGTACCATATCCCGGATAAAGTGGTACCTGATATCAATATGCTTGGATCGGTCGTGGAACACAGGATTCTCAGTCATACGAATCCCACTCTGATTATCACAGAGTATTACAGTGGTATCTAGCACATGTTGGAACAGCTCACTAAAGAGCTTCCTCAACCAAACTGCTTCACAACAGGCCATACTAGCAGCAATGTATTCGGCCTCCGCGGTGCTCAAAGCCACCGACTTCTGCTTCCTGCTCATCCATGAGATCGAAGCAGAACCAAGATTGAAACAGCATCCAGATGTGCTCTTACGATCCACCACACTGCTAGCCCAATCGGCATCAGTATATCCCCGGAGTATCACACTCCCGGCAGTGTATCTCAGCCCATGGTTTATCGTGCCCCGAAGATATCTCAAAAGATTCTTGGCACCAACCCAGTGAAAATGATGAGGCTCAACCATCTGTTGACTCAAAGTATTCACTGCAAAACATATGTCCGGACGGGTGTTCACTAAGAACATCAAAGCTCCTATGAGTTGACGATACTCAGTAGGATTGGCCAAGATAGGCCCTGCAGCGCTGCCACTCAACTTCTTAAAGTTGAGTTCCATTGGTGTCGACACGGACTTACAGTCCACCATCCCAAATCTTTCCAGACGCTTCACAATATACTTTCCTTGAGAAAGGAAAATCTCTCCAGGTCTCTGCCAGACCTCCAGGCCTAGGAAATAGTGCATCAGTCCTAGGTCTTTCATCTCGAACTCAGCAGCAAGCTCCCTCTTACATTGATGAATGAGAGGGTCATCACCTGTCAGGAAGAGGTCGTCCACATACAGCACTAGAATGAGAGGCTTTCCTTCCTCAACCTTAAAGTAAAGGTTTGGATCAGCATTGCTTCGAGTGAAGCCCAGCTTCATCAAGTAACTATCCATCCTCTCATACCAAGCTCTGGGTGCTTGCTTTAACCCATAGAGGGCTTTCTTCAACCTGCAGACATAAGTGTCTCGATCTTGAACTTCAAATCCCAGAGGTTGTTCTACATACACCTCTTCCTTTATTGCACCATGCAGAAAAGCGGTCTTGACATCCATCTGATGAAGACTCCATCCTTGCTTAGCAGCAAGGGCTATGATGGATCGGATGGTGGTATATCGAGCCACAGGTGCAAATATATCGTCATAGTCAATTCCTTCCTTTTGAGAGAAGCCACGGGCAACAAATCTTGCCTTAAACTTTTCAGCACTCCCATCAGATCCATGTTTAATCTTGTAGAGCCATTTAGCGGTGACAACAGATTTGTCCTTCGGTCTCGGGACCACATCCCAGACATCATTCTTCATAATAGCCTCATATTCTTCATGCATAGCATCCTTCCAGACTTGATGCTTGATGGCTTCCTCAAAAGATCCAGGTTCAGATTGTATAATAGTACTCATGGCAGCTAGATACCCTTGGTATCTACACGGCTTCTTGCTTTCTCGGAATGTTCCCCTTGGGGCAGCATGACCCTCAGCATCTTCGAGGGTGTCCCTGAGCCATGATGGCCTCTTTCCTAGAGAAAGGGAAGGATCAAAAGGGTCCATTGGCCCTTCAACATCAGGCATAGTCTCATCCTGGGGTTCTTCCAGATTTCCAGGTCTTTCTTCATGGTTTTCTTCAGATCTAGGAAGATCTACTACTTTCTTCAGGGAAGCATCTTCGTCAAAAGTGACATCATGGCTTATCTCTACTTCCCTTTGACCAGGTACATAGACTCTATATGCCTTAGAAGTCTCACTGTAGCCCACAAACATTCCTTTCTTCCCAGTAGCATCCAGCTTACTTCTCTTTTCTTTCGGCACATGAAAATAGACAGGACATCCAAAAATTCTAAAATGTGAGACATCAGGTTTCTTACCAGAGAAAACCTCTTCGGGAGTTTTGGAGTCCAAAGCGGAATGAGGGCATCGGTTTTGAATGTACACAGCAGTATTTGCAGCTTCTCCCCACAGAAACTTTAGAAGACCCTGGTCACATAGCATGGCACGGGTAGCTTCCACAATAGTCCTATTCTTGCGTTCAGCAACACCATTCTGCTCAGGAGTATATGCAGTGGTAGTCTCCCTCTTAATGCCAGCTTCTCTGCAAAAGTTCTTGAACTCATTTGACTCATATTCAGTGCCATTGTCAGTTCTCAAAATCTTGATCTTCTTTCCGGTCATATTTTCCACCAAGGCTTTGAAGGTACGGAACCACATGAAAGCCTCATCCTTCTTCTTCAAGAAGTATATCCAGGTTTTGCGAGAGAAGTCATCAGTAAATGTCATATAGTAAGAACATCCCCCCAGGGATGTTACAGGCAACATACCGGAAAGATCAGAATGGACCAGTTGCAATATCTCAGATGTCTTTGTGACACTTGAGGGGAAAGGTCCCCTTGTATGTTTTCCTTCAGCACAGCCCTTACATACACCTTTATGATTATTTCCAAAATCAGGCATCCCTGTCACCACCTTCCTTGCTTCGGGAAGAGCCTTGTAATGAAGGTGTCCAAATCTTTGGTGCCATAGTTCGGTTTGACGGATAGTATCACAAGTCATAGCTCCCAACGGACTCCCTCCAACTTGGTAGAGTGTACCAACTCTAAAACCAATTGAGATAGCTTCCTTGAAGCTCTTCTTCCACATGAGTACCTTTCCATCAGAGAAAGTTACATTGAATCCTTTGTCTTCCATGGCAGATACAGACACAAGGTTCTTCTTCAATTTGGGTACATAGAGTACATCTTGTAGATGGAGGACTTGTCCTTGAGACAAGTGGAGGGTCACAGTCCCGGTCCCTTTCACAGGATAAGTGGCATTATCCCCAAGGATAATTTCTAGATTAGTATCCCTTTCAACCATGTCAGAAAGTGCTTCCTTGAATCCGGTGATGTGTCTTGAGGCACCACTATCGATTAGCCAGACATCCATAGTGTCGGGCGGAGATGCAGCTGAGAGAGCAGATATTAGAATATACTCATTTTTTTTTTATCAACAACATTAGACTCCTCATACCTGGTATTTCTGGTCCTTTTAGAAGGTGGATTGTTTCCTTCAAAGTGAGCCTTCCTTGTTTCTTCTTGCATACATCTAGACAGAAGCTCATCATTCTTTAATTCATATACATATCAGCCTTAGCTGCTTGCTATGGCTTGCAGCCTAGCAAAGCAGCTAGGCTATAGTTCCACGCAATCCCATTATTGAGTCAGGGCTGCATACTTCACACAGCGTATTGGTATTCCTCTTGGCAGCTACAGGTTTCCTTTGCGGCCAGAACTCTTCGACTGTGGCTAGACACTATTATGACAGCAGCTAGATCCTGGGACCTTTCCATGACTGCGTACATCCATGAATGCGTATAATATGTCTCTTCCACTGCAGCTTCATCCCTTCAAGTATGCCGAGAGCCCAGAACGTATGATAATGTTGCGTTTGACTGCAGCTTCATATGTTGACCCAATACATAGATTATGCTGCGTTCATATATAGTCTAACTGCGTGTAGAACTCTGCCCTGTGTTAGGGCATCACGTTGACTGTATAAATGTCATGTATACCCAGAATATGAACGTAACCATGAACACCATATAAATGTGTCTCCATTATCTGCATGTAAGTATCTCCAGGACCTGTGCATCAATCATCAGCATATAAGGTTTCCTGGACAGCATATTGAGGCCTCACTTTGACAGCAAATTAGGGCATCCATTGACTGCGTCTAGAGTATCATTAAGACTGTGGCTAGGACTTTAGATAACCACGGTTTCTTCCATACTAGACTGTGGTTATGACTGCGGCTAGGTCTCCATGAACAGCGTATTATATTTCTTCATGAACAGCGTATTGATTGACTGTGGTTCCATATACTTTGCTGTGGCTACTTTTATCCCTGCGGCTTCATATACCTGCTTCTTAATTCATAAATGAATACATCTCCATTGCCTGCGGATCCATGACTGCGTTCTCCATTAGGGCATCATCATACTAGACCAGCTTAATCCAAAGTGTATCTCCTTCTCCAAAACCCAAGACGTGGAGAGGAGATCACTTGAAGAGAGTTTGTCTTCACCTCAGCTCTGATACCATGTAAAGTTTTGTAGATGTTCTATGCTAAGAGCAATTTCACTTTTCTCACAGCAATCATACAAGTAGATAAGCAAAATGCAGATAGAACATATAAGCAGATCTTACAGAAGACAAATCAGAAACAAGAAAAATGTATGTGTTCGTTTCGGCGGTCAACAGGATGCTTCAACCAGCAAAGTCTTCTTTGGTCAGCCAGCCCAGCATGTGTCACAACAACCCTCCAACCAGTAGATGAGTCAACCCAAGTCAGTTCTACAAAAGTCAACGCTGTCCTGAAAAGTCAACGCAGGGGCAGCAAGCTAAAAGTCAACGCAGAAGCAAGACGGTCAACCCTTTGACCTCGATTTTTGTGCCAGGTAGTACGGTCTTCAAAAATCAAACCTCCCACAAGATTTCAGCTTGTTTGGACCAAGCGTTGACCAAAGTCAACGCTGGTCAAACTTCTGCGAAACCCTAGCAGCAGAAACCCTAGCAGCAGAAAAATCCTCTTCGTCCTTCCCACGTGTGGCTGAAATTCGTCCTCCAGGTAGTTCGTACTTTTTAGGATGAGAGAGGAAGATGTGAGTTGTTTTTGTGATCAAATTCTCTCCAACTTTTCCTGTATATATATACATCAATGAGGGTGTGTGACACATCTGTTGGGCATGTGAGCCTACATTACAAAACTGGCTGACCTTGCACATATAATTTATTAAGAATAATAAATTCAAAATATAAGTTCTGCTCATCGGATTAAGACTATTTTTATATGGATTTTACACCTCTCAGAAAGAGGAATCCAACAAAAATATTAGCCTCTTAATCTGAGCATCAGAACATGGAGTTTGGACCTAGTTGTCCAATTTTAACAACACCGCTGCTGATACTCCGCAGCTGTTACACCGCCCAGAAATCTCCCTTGCTCTCTTGCTCTCCTTCTCTCAATCTGCTCATGAAAGAATTGAATCGAATGTGATCTTTTCCTCCTTTTCCTCCCTTAATATAACTCCAAGTGACTTTTGGGTGATCTCTAAATCCAATGGCTGAAATAGATTTAGATCAATGGCTGAGTTTAAATGCTCATTTGAATCTCACCTTTTATTTTTTAATTCATCCCACTTTAATAAAGACCCACTTAGTCATTTATTTCCAAAGTCACTTTTCCTTTCTAATTTTTCATTGACTTTATAAAAGTCACTTTAAAATTAGACTTAGTAACTTTATCACTTAAAGTCACTTTTAAATTAGATTTAACTTTATAAAATTATAAAGTCACTTTAGGAGAAAAATTAAATTCTTTTGGACACTTTTCCCTAGGCCAAAGATCAAAGCCTAAGGGAACCACCTGTCCTCCGGTACCAAATTTCAACATTCCCTTTTACCGAGGAAGGTGTTCCTCACCACACCCATCTTGTCTCTGAAGTAGACATGCTTGCCCCGTGGTAAGGCTTTGGTAAGGATATTTGCAACCTGCTCATCAGTGGAAATATACTCAAGCTTCACAGCTCCCTTCTGAACATAGTCTCTAATGAAATGATATCTGATCCCGATATGCTTTGACCTGTCATGAAATACTGGATTCTCCGTGAGTTTAATGCAACTCTGATTATCACAGTAAATCACTGAAGGTCTCAACGGCTGACCAAATAAGCCAAACAACATCTTGCGAAGCTAGATAGCCTCACAACTAGCTAGACTGGCTGCCATATACTCTGCTTCCGCTGAACTCAGTGCTACTGACTGCTGCTTCCGGCTGAACCATGACACTACTGCTGAACCCAACCCAAAACAGCACCCTGAAGTGCTCTTCTTATCAGAAGCACAACCTGCCCAATCAGAATCAGTGTATCCTGCCAATCTCACTCCATCTCCCTGCCTGTAGTCCAGACCATAATCCACTGTCCCCTGCAAGTACCGCAAAATGTGTTTTGCAGCCACCCAGTGAACCTTCCTAGGCTCACACATAAACTGACTCTGAACCTTCCTAGGCTCACACATAAACTAACTCATCGTGTTGACTGCAAAACAGATATCTGGTCTATTGTTGACCAAATACATCAAGGAACCAATCAGCTGCCTGTACAATGTGGGATCCACCAACTCGGAATCCGAAGCATGAAGCTTCTTCCAGTTGGTGATCATCGGTGTCAACATGGGTCTACAATCCTCCATGTGGAATCTGCTAAGGATGTCCACAATATACTTTCCCTGCCCCAGGAAGAAATGCCCTTCCTCCTACCACACCTCCAAACCCAAAAAGTAATGCATCAAGCCGATGTCCTTCATCTCAAACTCCGTCGCAAGATCTCTCTTGCAGTGCTCTATGAGTCTTTCTGCACCTGTAATGATCAAGTCATCCACATACAACACCAGAATGAGAGGCTCCTCACCAATCACAATAAAGTAAAGGTTCGGATCTGCCTCACTCTTTGTGAAACCCATCCCCTGCAAATATGTATCTATCCTGGAGTACCAAGCTCTGGGAGCTTGCTTCAGGCCATAAAGGGCCTTCTTCAGTCTGCACACATGGGACTCCTTCCCATGCACCTCAAAGCCTTGTGGCTGCTCAATGTACACCTCCTCCTGTATGAAGCCATTGAGAAATGCGGTCTTCACATCCATCTGGTGGATCTTCCAACCCATCTCTGCTGCTATCAATATAATGGAGCGGATCGAAGTATATCGAGCCACGGGAGCGAAGGTCTCCTCATAATCAACTCCCTCTACCTGGGAGAACCCTCTAGCCACAAACCTTGCTTTGAATTTCTCAATGCTACCATCTGCAGCATGCTTTACCTTGTAAAGCCATCTAGAAGTAACCACGGATTTGCCCTCAGGCCTCGGCACCACCTCCCAAACATCATTCTTCATGATAGAAGAATACTCCTCCTGCATGGCCTCTCTCCAGACCTGCTGGCTAGCTGCCTCCTCATAGCTAGAAGGCTCAGAGTCAAGGATGCTGGTAACCATCGCCATATAGCTACAAAACCTCTGAGGTGGTCTACTCTCTCTGACCGGCCTCTTCGGCTCAGCAACAGATGTGGCATCTCTCAAGGTGTCCTGAAGCCACTTGGGCTTTCTCTTCCCTGAGCATGCTTCTCCCATAGGAGAATGAAACACCTCCTCCTCATCACCATCAGTAGCTTGAACTCCTGACTGTCTGTCTGCTGTCCTCCTGCCTGCACCTGAACCTGTAGAAGCTGAGGTACCGTGTGAACTGTCCATCAGTGGACTCCCTAGTGAACTGCTTTGTGAACTGCTTTGCATGCTGCTCGGAGCACCACCCCTCTGGCTCGGTGAGCCACTGCTCACTGATGGACCTAACATCCTCATAGATGTACCTCCGGATCCTCTTGATCCCTGCCCACTGGATCCCTGCGACTGACTCAACTGCTGCTGAGGGTCTGGCTGATCCAGATACTCTAACTCCCGTGACCTACTAAAGGCCCTATCCTCCTCGAACTTCACATCTCGTCTGACAACAACTCTCCTCTGTGCAGGAATGTAAATCTGAAAGGCCTTTGAGGTCTCACTGTAGCCCACAAAGATACCCTTCTCTGCGGTGGGCTCTAGTTTGGTCCTCTTCTCCTTGGGTATATAGGAGTATGTAATGCATCCAAAGATATGAAGATGACCAATATCAGGCTTCTTCCCAGAGAAAGCCTCCTCTGGAGTCATGTGCCCCAAGGCACGATGCGGACTCTTGTTCTGCAAGTAAACAACTGTATTGCAGGCCTCTGCCCACAAGAACAATGGCAACCCCTGATCATGTAACATGGCTTTGGCAGCCCCTATGATGGATCTGTTCTTCCTCTCCGCAACCCCGTTCTGCTGGGGGTTGTAAGGAACAGTGAACTCCCTCCTAATGCCTGCCTCCGCACAATAGTCAACAAACTCTCCAAGGGTGTACTCTCCTCCATTGTCCGACCTCAGGGACTTGATCTTTCGACCTGTCTGTGTCTCCACAAGAGCTCTGAACTCCTGAAACCGCTTGAAGACCTCACTCTTGGTCTTCAAAAAATAAATCCAGGTCCTCCTGGAGTGATCATCGATGAATAAAACATAGTACTCATATCCACTCAAGGAAACATGAGACATCCGACCGCTCACATTGGAATGAATCAAATCACGTATCCCCGTCGCTCTGTTGTCACTGCTGGGAAAAGGAGATTTGGCAAACTTGCCCATCGCACAACCTCTGCAAGTATCAAAGTGATCAGTACTGAAATATGGCACACCTGTAGTGATCTCCCGCAATGTCCTCAAGGCTCCATGATACATATGTCCCATCCTGCGGTGCCAAATCTCACACAGCTCAGAACTGCTAGCTCTGCTGTCGGTACTACTGTTCAATGCCAAAAGGGGTTGGAATGCAAACTTGTACACCTTTGCATGGCGTGCACCTATCACTCTAGCTGAATCAGCTGGAGTGCCCCTGGGATACATCAACACCTGTCCTCCCCTGAACAGTACCTCATATCCTCTGTCCTCCAAAGCTGAGACGGATATGAGGTTCTTCCTCATCCCTGGCACATAAAGAACCTCTGACACCTTCAAGGGAGGTTTGGACTCCCTCTGAAATGTCACTGTTCCCACCCCGACTGCTCTAACAACTCTGTCATCACCGAGTACTACCTCAATATCAGTGCCACTCTCTGAAAGCTCTGAGAAGTACTCACGGACTCCTGTCATATGACGTGAAGCCCCACTGTCCACATACCAGATACCTGAAGATGCTCCGCTAATTGAGGGAAAAGCATGCTCCCTCTGAACCTGTGTGGCAGGTGATCCTGCACTAGAGGACTCACACGTAGTGAACACAAACTCTCGGTCAAAACGACTAGCAAAGTCCTCAATCTCTGCTGAAGCTGCCACGTCCTGGTTCTTCCCCTTCCTCTTCTTCTTCTCCAGACACACAACTACATAGTGTTCCATCTTTTGACAATTCCAACACTTCACCTTGGAATAGTCCTTCTGTGTGTTCCCCTGTTTACCTTTACCTTTGTCTTTGCCCCCACCACTGCTTGTGGAAGCCTGCTTCTTCCCTTTGCCTTTCTTGCCTCCTGCCACTAGTGCTACATCCTCATCCTGCTCAATTGGCTTGGCTGCCCCAAGCTGACCTTTCTTGATCTCTGTCTGAATGCAATCATCCCAAAACCTCTCCCATGTGTGAAGGGTCTCACGTGCACAAACCCCATCAGCAAAGTTCAACCATGAACGGGGGAGGCCATTCACTGCAATCCGCACCAACTCAGTGGGTGGAATGGCCTCTCCAATCGTTGCCAACTCATCTCTCACATTAGTAATCTTTGTGAGATATCCAGCTGCACTATCATTACCCATCTTAATGTTCTTCAGCTTCTCCTTCAGGACCATCTTCCGGTTCTCATTAGTACTCTGGTAGAGATTGGACAATGCTGTCCACATCTCATGGGCATTGCTCTTTCCTCTCACATGAGGAATGCAATGGTCTTTGATTCCGTCTAGTATCAGCCTCTTACCCTTGTTGTTCTTTTTATTATAAGCTGTCAACTGAGTAGCATCAGTAGGCACAACAACAGGGTTCTGTGTGGTATGCACCATGATATCCCAGACTTCTGCCTCCTCAAAGATACTCTGCATTCTCTCCTTCCAAACGCTATAATTTATATGCCCATCCAGCCTATCCTCCACCCTCAATCCCAATGACATCCTGCTGTCCTAAAACTGAAAAATAACACTGCTGTAGTAAAAATAAAACTACTGTTTATGAAAAAAATCAGCTTGCTGGAATTTTCTGAGTGAAAAATCAGCGACTGTAATTTTTCCTTTTGCTATCCCAAACTGCCCTTCAGCACTCAAGCTCTGATACCATGTAGAAATTTCTCATTTCCCACCCCGGTTTTCAGTTTCTCCTTATTTCTCCCATATAGTTAAATGCCCTTTCCCATAATCATACATTTAACAAGCTGAAAAAAATAAATTTGCTGAAAACACAAATTCTGGAAATTTTACAGAACGCTGGAAATAGCAGAAATAAAAATCAGCAGTAATAAAAAGCCATTAAAACACATTAAACACTGAGATTTTTGGTCAATGTGACCCTGGAAAAACCCCCTACAACTCTTGGGGAAAACCAGTTTGAGAGCTCTTTTTTATTTCTGGAAAATGCCTTTTTACAGTAAGAGAAATGTTTAGCAAAAAAATCAGCAAACAGACTTTTACAACTTATCTCAGCCTTGCTGATACTCTGCTGTTGTTACTCCGCAACTGTTACTCCGCAGTTGTTACACTGCTGCTGATACACCGCTGCTATTACACCGCTGCTGTTACACTGCTGCTGATACTCCACCGTTGTTACACCGCTGCTGATACTCCGCTGCTGTTACACCGCTGCTGATACACTGTTGCTGATACTCCGCAGCTGTTACACCGCTGCTGATACTCTGCAGCTGTCACACCGCTGCTGATACACCGCTGCTGATACTTCGCAGCTGATACTCCGCAGCTGTTACACCGCCCAGAAATTTCCCTTGCTCTCTTGCTCTCCTCTCAATCTGCTCATGAAAGAATTGAATCGAATGTGATCTTTTCCTCCTTTTCCTCCCTTAATATAACTCCAAGTGACTTTTGGGTGATCCAAGTGACTTTTGGGTGATCTCTAAATCCAATGGCTGAAATAGATTTAGATCAATGGCTGAGATTAAATGCTCATTTAAATCTCACCTTTTATTTTTTAATTCATCCCACTTTAATAAAGACCCACTTAGTCATTTATTTCCAAAGTCACTTTTCCTTTCTAATTTTTCATTGACTTTATAAAAGTCACTTTAAAATTAGACTTAGTAACTTTATCACTTAAAGTCACTTTTAAATTAGATTTAACTTTATAAAATTATAAAATCACTTTAGGAGAAAAATTAAATTCTTTTGGACACTTTTCCCTAGGCCAAAGATCAAAGCCTAAGGGAACCACCTGTCCTTCGGTACCAAATTTCAACAAGGAATTAATCACTCGATCGCGTTCGCAAGTCGACGATTGTCCAAAGCTGAGAAGAACTACTCCACTACTGAGCGTGAGGGATTGGTGATGGTATATGCGCTCTAGAAATACCGCCACTACCTACTTGGAGGACACTTTAAGATGTATACTGATCACTCTGCGCTAAAATACCTAGTGAATAAGCCTGTGTTGGGGGGGCGCATTTGTAGATGGTTGTTATTGTTTTAGGAATATGATTTTGAAGTCATCGTAAAGTCGGGGCGTCTAAACGCAGGCCCAGATCACCTGTCCTGAATTGAGAATGGTGAAGAACCCACAAACCTAGAGGAGGGACTACCTGATGCACAACTTTACGCAGTACGCGTCGCGGATGGACATTTTGAGGATATAATCCACTTCTTAATCACAGGAACCGTGCCACAGGGGTATTCGATTTAGTAGAAGAAAGAACTGGTGATACGCACAACAGACTTTACTGTTATTGCGGGGCACCTCTACAAAATGGGCAACGATGAAATATTACATAGATATGTACCGGAGTTTGAGCGAGGACACATCCTTGTCAAAGCACATGGGGGGATTGCAGGAGGACATTATGCAGGATGCGCCATAGCACAAAAGATTCTTCGCGCAGGACTATGGTGGCCAACTCTACATCAAGACTCAAAAGCATATTGTTGGGCCTATGACGTATGCCAATGGACGGGGAAACCATCGCGGAGGGATGAGATGCCGCTCAAGCCACAGATGACGTTGCAACCGTTCGAGAAATGGGCAATCGACTTTGTGGAGCCTATCACACCTCTAGGAAAGACAGGGGCGCACTATATCATCACCGCGACAAAGTACTTGACCCGATGGGTGGAAGCACAACCAGTTAAGGACTGCACGACCGCTACAGCTGCGAAATTTTTGTTCGAGAATGTGTTAACATGGTTTGGATGTCCAAAAATTCTAATGAGCGACCGCGGAACGCACTTCCTGAATGAGACTATCAATGCACTCACTGAGGAGTTCCAGATATATCATCAACAAAGCACACCATACCATCCGCAGGAAAATGGGACCATTGAAGCTTTCAACAAAATCTTGGAGACTGCATTGACAAAGGTATGTAATGCGCAGCAGAACGATTGGGATTTGCGCATACTTGCCGTGCTATGGGCATATCGAACAACGTGCAAGAAGTTGACGGGCCAGATGCCTTTCTGGTTAGTCTATGGCAAGGAAGCCGTCATGCCAATGGAATACATTGTACCTAGTTTGCAAATAGCATAGATGACAAGCATGGCAGACCGCACAACTTTGGAAGAGAGGATAGCGCAACTGGAAGAACGTAAGGAGGAACGGTTTTTGGCTGGATTCCATCAGCAGGTATAGAAGCAGCGGGGAAAGGCTTAGCATGATCACCATATCAAGATGCACACGTTCAAAGAAAATGATCTAGTATTACTCTACGACAGCAAGTTCGAGAAATTCCCTGGAAAACTCCGAATGCATTGGTTGGGACCCTATGTAGTCCAAGAAGTCATAGATGGGGGCGCGGTCCAGCTTGCCAAGTTGAATGGAGAACCTTTCCCAGGTAGAGTAAATGGCAGTCGTCTGAAGCTCTACATGAGTGGGCCGACCAAACCGACTGAAGGATAGTCTCACCACTCCAGGTAGTTGAAAGAGAGCGCGGGACGTTAAAGCAGTCTGTGGGGAAGCTGCGCGACAATCAGGGGGCACGTAGAATTGGTATGTCACTAGGGTCGTGGTTGCGCAAAAGGGGTTGTGCTGCTGCGTGGACAAGCAGAGAGGTGACCGTTGCTGACACTATTCATGACAAGATGTCTGAGTTATGGCAAAACGGAGCGGGCAGCGGGCAATTAAGAGACGCGGTACGAACCAGATTTGAAACGATCTGCTGCAGGCTTAACGTAACGACACTAGAAAAGGAGGGAACCAATGAATTTGAATTTCGAAACGCTTATAAATCACAGGGGGGCATCTGCCGAACAATCTGCGATTTTGAGGAAAGTAAGCTATTGTGCCTTCTCGCCGATATGGAACTGTTCATTATTTACGCTCAAGGAGTAAGCCCAAGGGTTGTGATATGGCCAATGGAGATTTAGGACTTTTTGGATCGTATGGTGTTGACGGTCACGAGCACCGCGCAGAGTCCAGCACCAACGGTAGGGGATGTGCCGGAAATTCTTAGACATGAAGCAGAACTAGTCCGGATGTCGCTGTCTAACCCATGGGTTGGCCGACGAACCATAAAAGATAAGGGAAAGACTGTAAATACGGAGACAAATGATGGAATTGCAGTTAACAGTTCGTCTCTAATGCACCTTGAAGATTGGGATCTCGCGGATAGCAACAATTGTCTTGCAAAATTGCAACACAAGCTACAGCAGACAGTGCATATAGGAGACCAGAAATTGGAAACTTGTTGCGTTGGCACGAAGAATTCCCGTATGTGGCACCCCAGCTTGAGCTAAAATCCTATGAGGGGGTGCTCTGTGTTAACCGAGCAGAGCAGAATGAGCATCATTGGTTGCGCGAATTAGTGGAGGCAATGGAGTAGGAGCTAGAAGAAGAGTTGCAGGAGACAAAGAGGGAGCAGCAGAACAAAGTGCGTCACTCACAGGGATGGTGGACCACGAAGCCTAGGCAGTGCGTATCGTTGCATCGACGAATGACTCGGGATGAGTCACGATGATTGTGTTGGGGGCCTGTTGGGTAGCAGAGGCCCCACGTAATGGTTTTGGGGCTTAAAGCCTAGAAGTTAGGGTAATAATATTGTAAATCTCCGAAATGCGCGGAGCGCGAAATGTAATAGGTCGAGTCAAGGGGTTGTCTGCCCAAAAATAATATAGAATAATAGGAAGTAAGTCGGTCGAGCGAGGCTCTAAGGGTAGAAGGCAGTTTTTGACTAGATCTGATGTGTTATGGGTTGGTGAAAGTAATCGGTGTTTTGCGTCTATAAGTTCGAGTCAAAGGTATCAGTAGGTAGATAGAGGCTCTACAACTATGTGTGCAGAGGCCTGATAGAGTCCGCAGCTGTGTGCATAGGACAGAAAGAAGATTGTACTGAAACAAAGATATTAATAAAGATAAGTTGTTTCTGGAATATCGCAGATCTATTGCATTTTGGTTTATGCATGTGTCATACAAGTTTATGTCTTTAAGAATTATGATTGCGTGCACTGGGTTTTATTGTTAAATGTTTGCTTAAAGACTGTAACAAGAAGATCAGATCTGTAACAATTTCATTAATAAGAAAGTGCACCTGCGCGGATCTACGCGAAAGCCTGATAGTAGTACAGAGTGGCGCGAGGCCACAAAACGGTTCGCGACCCCTCCAGACCACATCAAGACATCCCAAGGGTGCAGAAACCTGGTTCCAGCACCCTCCCCTGCTACCTCGGGTGAGACCTCAGTCCGCGCTCTGCGGGCTGTTGCCGAAAGGGCCGGTAGTTGTGGGATTTGTTTGGCTAATAACTCTTCCGAACCTGGGTCAGGGCCCAATAAGCCAACATCCATGTTGAGCCATTAAGTCTTCCTGAGTCCCCATATCTCCATTAAATACCTTGGCTGTCGACCCATTACGTCTTTAAAGCCTGTACCATGCTATCAGAACGTAACATGCCTCATAAAACTACCACAGTGTAATATCAGGGATTATACCTGTCGCAATCTTTACACGCAATAAGCTCCGCGGTCCTTTAAGTTGTTCTAGACCAAAAGCTAGCACGAAATCGGAGCCCCCTTATCGGAAGATCGCAATCAGAGGTTTCATTATGAAGTGATGCGTTGTTTTGCCGATTGCCAATTGCCAATCGCCCTCTGTGCTAAGCCCTTGGATCTTTGGCTCTTTATGCGACCGCAGGCCAGCCCCAATGTTGAAGCCCCTTTATCGGCGGATTACAATCAGAGGTTTCACTAGGAGCAACAATGCTCATCCTCCAATCACCGATGTGACGTCATCCTCTACCGCGTGTCACCTTGTGAGTGGTGACATGTGTCACCTTGTTTTGGCCCCTTATGACCCCTCAAAACGTCGAATTTGCCTACCACGTGTCCACCGTACTACCGTATCATGCTGACGTCAGCTACCCCGTGTCCCTTATCAGAACCAACTATATGCTGCCAAGTGTAATGTAACCAATGATGTTCAGGCACGTGGCCCCCTCGAGGAGAGAGAAAAGGTCAACCCTCTTCTTGTTTTGTGACTGATTTCCTTTGCTAAATGTTTCAAGGCATTCCTGATGCTTTAACGCTAGAGGCTCAAATCCCGACGAATTTAATCGCAATCGGAACTCTATGCGATATTGCAACTTTGAAAGGGTGTCACCTGTTTGATCGCCGATTGTGATGCACCAATCTCTTGATGCTTCGATGCCTTGGACCTCTGATGCGTGGGACCTCTGATGTGCGGGATCGCTAATTGCATATCGGCGAAATGCTTTCGCTGTTGCGTTGCACCCTGGAGCTCCGATCGTGAATATGCGGGATCGCCGATGTGCCAGGTCTTGGAATTTTACCTTTAGGCATTTTCTCTTTGTCTTCTGGTTTTTCAAGGGTAACTTCAATTTGCTCTAACTTTTGATTCCAGAGTCCATTTGAGGAGTTCCATATACCGTTGGAAAGCTAATTCCAAGCACTATCCATTGGAGGGGGTCCGATTTAGCTTTGAGTGCTTATGTGGTTTGGAAGATGGCTGCAAACCTCTCTGATTTTTTGCCCTCTTTTAACAATTGAAAACACATTTTGCAGAGGGTGACAACAGATGGATTGGTAGGTGGAATTCTCCCTAGTTGAGAGGGAGTGTTAAAATTGGCAACTAGGGCCAAGTTCCACCTTCGGACAACTCATTTGATGGAGATGATGATTGCATTAAATTCCCCTTTTCGAGAGGACCAAAATTGATATGAAGATCATCTCATTTGGACAAGCATAAGTGTGATTTTGAATTTATGCCCACACATGTGCAAATTGTCAAGGTTGGCCACATCATCATGTAGGCTCAAAAAGCCCAATCGATGTGTCACTTCACCCTCAACGACTAGTATAAATACAAGTGACCTTTCATCTCATTTGGCATCTTCTTCACTTACAAATTCTCTCTCCTTCTCTCATTGGTTCATACTACATTGGGCATTCTTCTCTCGCACACGTGTGGATCAAGAAGGACGAATTTTAGAAGCTGAATTACAGGGCCGAAATTACAGAGTTGATTGCAGTTTGACAGTGTTGACCAACACCTTCTGGGCATCATTTGACTTCGATCTTTTGGGGATATTTCTATCTCAGCAGGCCACATCTTTTGGCACAGGAACCGAGGCAATCTGAGCACTTTTTCTGCAGACCAAATTACAGGTTGATCGCAGATTTCAAGATAGCAGTTTGACCAAGTTTGACCACAGATTCTGTGACTGTTTTGGGCTGACTTTGACCTCCTGATCAGGCCAAATTAGAATGGGGAAGACCGAGCTGTTTTGAGGACATTCTATTGCTGCTTTGACCAACATTGACTTTCTGGTTAGGGCTGAAGTTTGACTGCAGTTGACTGCAGAAATTGACATGGCTGTTTTGACTTTGAATTGGGCAAGTCAATTTGACTTTTGTACTCTCTCTTTGCTGAACATTTTGATATAATAATAAGAAGAATTGATCAAAGGGTTTTCCCCATCTTGGGGTTTTTCCCTGGCATCCGCCAAATCTGGTGTTCTCTTGTCTTGACTTGTCTTCTGCATTTTGTTTCATGTTCTATCTACTTTTACTATCAATGTGATTAATGATTTTGCTACTGGAAATCTAAATTGGAAATGGCTATTGGGCTGCTTAAGGAACATTGAAGTAATAGTGCTAAGCATAGAACATACCATTGTTAACTAAAATTAACAATGAACACTAAAGGATTTTTGCCCTGCAATATATTGCTACTTTGTCTTTTGATGAGTCGGGGTTTGCTTTGGAAATATGGGCTAATGGTGCTGATCTGCATTCCTAGAGGAATCATATTTTAATACAAGTACTTCTGTTTGCAAAGCTTTAGATGTCCTAGTCAAAGTACTAGGTAAAACTTTTATATTCTGCATTGTAATGACAGTAGTGTCAGGTCTTCCTCTCTCTTTCACATGGCCCTTATGTTCATTCGTCTTCTTTTGATGTTCAAGGTCTTCTTTGCTCACATTGTTGGTCTTTTGGATGCTTCCTCGTTTTCCCTTGTCATATTTTGCAACATTGATTAGACTATCACAAATATCATTTTTCCCAAAGTTCCCTTCAGCAGCAGCCACATCTGAAAGATGAATGGCATTGCTATCAGAAAGGTTGTTTCCTTCTTTGGGAAGGCCATCCTGCTCCCTAAGATTTGATCAACTTCTTTTATCTTCATTAGTAATACAATTACCCTTGGCACAACTACCACTAGGAACATTTTCTGTCTTATCAGGAACATTATGCGATAGTTCTGAACTTTTATTTTGAATGATAATGACATGCTCTTGCTGCATAGCTTCAGTCACTACTGGCTCAATAGATGTAATTTCACCTTTGAGGATTTTCTTCCTCTTGAGATGTTGCAGCCCATCTGTTCAATTCTTTCAATTTTGCAAGAGCTTCTGCCTTCTGCTCTTTCATTCTCTCTCCTTCTTATTCTTGTCGCTGCTTGGCACTTTGTGCTGCAATTTCCTTTATCCTCACTTGCTTGGTCTCATAATCCACGTCTCCTGCAATACCTAGCACTTTACATGCTGGCTGATTATCACTGTGCTTAAGTAAATGAACATTATCCCTCACCTTAAGAGTCTTATATGGGGCATTGATTGACGCTTTTTGTTGATCAATTGCTCTGGGTGATGATGTTATAAGTGCCTGTGCCCTTGGAGTTAATAGACGTTGTCCTTACTTGAACAGATTTGTCATTCTCTTTAGCAGGGTATAGGCATGACTAATTGTAGTGTCCCAAGGGAATATTTTTTCCCTTGGGGTTCTAGGATTTGCGAGATAAATTCCAGACAGAGGTAATATTGATTGTACAACAATAGAATTGAGTAGTAAATCATACAACAACAGTTTAGATTACAACCAATCCAGCAGTTCTGATCATACAGCAATAACAGTCCTTCCACATCAATTGTAGCGATACAATGATCCTTCAATACAAGTTCAACTTATAATTGAATTCATCCTGGGGCTGTTTGCATCAATGAGGGCAGCCCTAATTAGTTCAATAGCAAACTGTACCAATTATTGTACTATAACCAGCTGTATTAATATGCTAATACTACAATGATTTCCTATTTATCCATACAAAATCCCTGTCGCCACTTTGCTGCTCCCAACTTCAATGTGCAGCCTAGCTGCTGTGTAACGGCTGCCTTGGAGAGCTGTTTGTGGTGTCCAATCCAAACCTAAACAAGTTGTGTGGATCCTTCATGCTCTGCGTGAACCAGGGGTAGGTATTGCTGGTCTGCTGTCTTGATCAGCCTCAGGACAGAATTGGTGCCACTGCCCTTTAATAGCTATAGAGAGGGAAAATCTGCCTCCTCAAGCCCTACGGCCAGTCTTTGGCCCTGCAGCTGTGGCCCTACGGCCCTTGGTCTGCAACCTTGTGAAAAAAACCCTCAAATGCCCTGTTGTCCCCTGTATGGCTTTGTTCAACAGCCTTGCCATTCTAGTAATACCGAGCTCATGATGCACCTTAGACAAATCGCAGAGAGAAAATATTGCTGCCCAGAAAAGCTACAGAGAATGGATTCCCTGCTGGTCAGAAAAGACTCGCTATTCCAAGAGAATATGCTGCCACAGAAACAGAGAAAATAAGTGACTAGCTAGGGTGGGATAATCTCCACCGAAACTAGACAACTGAAAAGGGGATTAGCTAGGGTGGGATCACCTCCACCAAAACTAATCAAGAAGAAGGGGTCTTGAAACCCTTAGAGCCTCAGGCTCAAAGAAAACAGGAATAATCCAATCCAATTCGATGTTGCTTGAATGATTCCAACTCTCCTTTGTTTATTGATTTCCCCATGGGGTTTTCTCTTAATCTAATGTAAGGGGTTCATCTCCAACCCCCAATTTGGATTTTTTGCCCCAGCTACCCCAAAATTTACCCAATATTGCCCCCAAAACATTGGATAATGGGTTTCCCTCATTATCAAAGACTATAGCCTATGGAGTTGGATAGGCCACTTTGTCCTCCCTTGGGCAGTTAATCCACAGGGGACATTACATCATATATATTGGGGTTTGTAGGAGACTGTCAGGCAGACTGCTGCAAAGGAGAGGCCACATTATCTTCCATTATATATAGATGCAGACATGGCACGGAAACATAAACTTGGCAAATTACTAATGAGTACATTTTTTTTTCAATTGGTATATCGACATGTACTATGGATGCCTGCCTGGAACCTATCTACCCAACACGCTGTTAGTTTTTTACTCCATACTGTAGTAGGCTTGCCTCCATGTATGTTTTCCAAATTTTATATTATGCATGAATTTTGTAATGCCACCATTAATGTTATGGCAGGAAATTATTGATGTTACTGTTAATATATGTACTGAATGACCTTTATATTGTTATTGTTTCAACGAAGTTAATAAGATAGTACAACTGCATTAGGTTAGTACTTGTTTTCAATGAAAAATCATGGCGTATGTTTGAAGTATTTGACATTGCTCTAATGAACAAATCCATGTCTAGGCACTGGATGAATTTCATGGGACTATAAGAAAATGAGTAGATGATGCAAGACCATCGAAAGTTGTGGAGCATGCAGCCGAGGATATATGTATAGATGCCGTTGTTGCATATACATTAAAATTGGGTGCAGAATACTCAATATAGTAATATACTAATGATCCACTTACATTGCGGTTTAACTCACAGGTATGCAAAGATTGGTCATGTAGTTGTAAATTTAGTCTTTTGTATTTGAAATCGATTAAATACTTTGGGGAAATATATGTTCACATGGTAGCATTTTGTTGATTGATGGTAAAGGAAGGACCAGCAGCACTGGTGAGACTGCAACATCACAACAAGCACTAGGATCTCCGTTACGACTAGTCCAGACATGCTATTGCAGTAGATTATGTATTAGGATCCTAGATATTATACCACATGGGCTGCATGTGCATTTTTATACACATTCAGACATGAAATATCATGGCCCATAAGGGTGTTTGTGTACTTGATGGCTAATCATGGCCCATAAGGGTGTTTGTGTACTTGATGGCTAATCATGGCCCATAAGGGTGTTTGTGTACTTGATGGCTAATCATGGCCCATAAGGGTATTTGTGTACTTGATGGCTAGTCATATGTATACTTTGGGGCATGGGTACATGATATATAGAGATTTCAATGAGAATTATTTTTTGATCTTATATATGTGCAGCATGTAGCTAAGATTCCTTGGTTTGCCTATCATTTTTATGCAAAGATCTCGTCATTGATTTTTATTGGTTTAAATTTTTATATTTTATCCCGAAAAATATTATTTCACTTGTACCTTTTCCATATATATTTTATCTTGCTGGATTTTGCAGGCATTACCTTCTGCACTATTAATTGAACAATATGCAGTTCCTTTGCCTATTTTTCATTGTGGAATGGTCTGGACATGGATGTTTCCTATTCACTTCTGTTAATTTTAACAGTTGCTTGTATTGTCTAAGTTGGGCCACAAACAATTTCAAATGCAGGTTGTTGATTTCTTGACTAGCTGCTTCTTTCTTATTCAGTGTTAGATTACTCTGAAATATATTAATTTGTATTTGTTTTGTAGGTTTAGATTTGTAGCAAAATACCAACAGACTTTGTAAGAAGGCAAATAGGATTTAATATTTCAATTTTGTTGCCAATACTAGTTTCACCTGCTGTGTATACAAGACTTAGGCCACATTAAGCAAAATCTGCCTCACAGAAAGCAAACTTGCAAAGTCTAGCACCTCTGTATTTGTACAGCTTGTGTATTGCATCCTTCTTTTTATATGCATGGTACATGCATTGATTTTCTCCGTATTTTACAAGTTAGTAGATATTGTGTGGGTACATGGCTCTGTGGTCTCCCTATACAACTTTATTGTCATAAGATTCATGGTAATATATTTTGATTGAGAGGAGCACAAAATTACTGATTCTTCGACTGTCATATGTTTGTAAGGACATTATGGTGGCCATGACTGTTTTTCCTTTCCACTACACTGGTCTTTTAATGGGTAAGAGGATTTTCTTCAAGATCCATAGTTGTATCTAAAGTTTTGCAAACCCTATTTGTGCCATGGATGCTCGGTCTTTCTTGGATTGATGTACATGTTGTGGACTAATGGTAGCTCAACAATGGTCCCCTATATTTGAGTATTCTTGCCTCTACTAATTTTTGTTAGTAACTCTTAACATTGATCTTGCTGTTCTTTCACTAGTAGATATTGCGTGGGTATGTGGCTCTGTGTTCTCACGATATAAATTTATTCCCAAAAGATTTATGGTATTATGTATTTGGTTACAGGAGGTTGAAATTAATGTTTCTCTGATTCTCATAGGTTTGTGACAATTTTAATGGTTGTAATGACTGATTTTTCTTCCTGCTACACTGCTCTTTTTGACAGGTAGAATGATTTTCTTCAAGGCCTATATCCAAAGTTTTACCAACCCTGATTATTCCATTAATGATTGTTTTCTTGGTGTGAGGCAAGTGCTGTGGACTAATGGCATCTCAACATCGCTTCACTATACTTGTCAGTATAACCATTGAAACAAAAAAGTTGGCAGCTACTTCTTTGGCTTACATATGCATGGCAGCGAGATGTTTGCATATAGTACTTGCTTAAACTGCATGTAGTGTCTTTTTTCCTGCTAATGTTCTTTTGGATATCTGGAATTCTATTGTATTCAGTTTGACTTTGGTTTAGATTGGGAAAACATTTGCATCAAATGGCATTGCGTTCTAAAGGTAGGAAAGATGGATACATGGAGCAGACATAGAATGTTTGTACTATATTTACTGTGATTTTCACATATACCAACCGAACTATTGGACAATTTTCATACCGAAGTATTGCCCCTGGCTTATCTCCTGCAAGAAGCTGACTGCAATTAATTGCAGCAACGGATCGTAGGAGCTGGTTTGCATGTCCTATGTATGAATTCCCTTGAGGTTTTTTCCTCATCCTCCAATTCCGGTAGCATCATGATTGATGTTGACAACCAATAAATCTTACGTGGTTAGCTTTGGATGGCAAGTTACTTGAATCATTTCGCCGTTACAGCAGCCAACATTTATGGCATAAATTAAAGTTGAAGTGATTGCATAGAGTATGAAATGGGCATGGTAAGAATTTGAATAGGACAAGAATATTGTAGTGCACCTCTATAATTATTAGGAGATTGAGGGTGTGATTAGAGGGAAAACTATGGACAGAGCATTGTGGCCATGCCTACCAATCGTATCACTCATGTGAGGGTGCTATGCAATTCGGCAATTTGCATGGTTTTGCATTTCATGATTGATATGGGAGAGCATATAGTGGTTATACTCCCAATCTTCAAGGATCATCACACATGTCAACTGGGTAGCAAGTGATATATGACAAAACAAAGATGGTAAGGGCTGGCATTTGCTGGAGCTGATGACAATTCAATTTAGCATGATGGTTGAAAATCCAATTCTGAATGGATATTAATTAAATTCATTAATTAGTGGGTATTGTTTAAGTATTTTGTATACTGTGTTTTATTATGACCAGGAGTTTCAAAAGACGTCATTTTATTCAAGAGCTGTCAATTTTTTTTTCTATTACCATCCATGGATCCATCTCGATGAAACAAATGGTTCCTAGCCATTGTTGATTTACCATTAAGTGCCAACTTGAACGTTGATTGTGAGTAGATCTAAGGTAGCGGGATTGGCAGTTGACAAGCTGATGGAGCAGTATCAATTTAGCTGATGTGTAATTCTGGTGAAACTTGTTTTCTTTAAGGATTGTTGAGGTATGCTAGCAGCCTGACACCTATCTGGATAAGATTTCCATGAATCTGTCCCGATGCAACAATGGATCCTATGTCTTATTGATTTACTGATCTAAGACAGTGGGATTGGAGTGGAAACAAGCTTGTGGAGCAGGGTCAATTTAGCTGATGTGTAATTCTCACAAAACTTGTTTGCTCTAGTGATTGTTCAAGGTAGGCTATAACTTACCTGGAATAGTTTATAAAACCGGAACCGGTGACCGGACCGATCCACTGAAAAAACCAGGTTTCAAACCGGAACCAGTCGAATTGGGACTGTTCAGATCTCAATGAACCGGTTTAAAAAAAAAGACATGAAATAATTAGTTTTTAATGAAAAAAGACCATTTTTAAGATTTAAAACCATGATTCCAAACCAATAGAGACAAAATATGCGAAGTTTTCTCATCTATATACCATGTAAAGGTGAATATCTCAAAATGGCACCGAGTGCAATACATATCATCGACAAAATACATAAGCAATGAGGCTCTAAATGGCCTATAAAGTCCAAAAACAATGCTACAAGCTATGGGGCCATTGGCCTACTATAAGCCTGCAAGTCTACTGGTACATATAAGTGATCAACATGAGCTACATATCAATGATCAAATTCATCACCACTACTAGACACAGGATCATCAACAAGAGCTACATAAACATCATCTGGATCAGAGTTTGAGAATGCCTCAACCTCATCTGCAACCTCAATTGTACCACTGCCACCAATAACAATAGAAGTGGATCTAATGGAAGCACGAGTTGTTAGCGGTGCATGACTAGTGCCTTCCATTGGTTGTTTGCTTTTGCTTGATGCAGCTACTAATTTTGGTTTTGATGGCACTACCAAATTTGCTTCATCTCCCCCTAATTCCATGCCAATATCAAAATCAACATCAAACTCAAGATCTTCAGTCTCCTCCACCCATTCTGATGTTGGATCAATATCGTCCAACACAATGGGATCTAGATTAGGTCTTCTGTTCATCATTTGGTTGCGCCTTAGTTGAAAGTTGTATTGCACAGAGACAAGATCATTTAACCGTTTTTGTTCCAAACAACTTCTCTTCTTTGTGTGTATGTGCTCAAAAACAAACCAATTGCGCTCACAACCTGAAGCACTGCAAGTTTGGCTAAGGACTCTAACTGCAAACTTTTGCAATTGAGGACATTGGCCGCCAAATGACTCCCACCAATGTGTTGCAAAGAAAAAGACATTAATTAGTAACTTAGTTCATTTCATTACTTATTTACAAGTATTTACAGATAATTTGAATTGTAAATTTGTAAACAATTGAACTTTAAAAGAAAAACAAATTGGAATTGCTTACCTGGTTGATCCACATCTCTTGCCATCTTTGCCAAGTTTTTGCCAAAGGTACCAACTGCCATACTGAAAAGAGTAAGTTGTCTATGTATTTCCAACTGGTCTGCATGGTTAGGGACCATGTGCTCCAAGCAATCATACAATCCATCTTTGACCTCCCCAACCTGCAAATCTCCTAGTCGAGCTTTATAATGATACTTTGGGTTCAAAAAATACACAACTGCATGTATAGGACGATGGAGTTGATTGTTCCATCTGTTATCAATGATCTCCCATATATGCCCATATTTAGCTAACTTATCCTTGTAAGTTGCTCATATCTGCTCCTTTGCTTGATCCATAGCCTCATAAATGTATCCCATGGCCAATTTTTCCCATCCACCATCCGTAGCACCTTAACAAAGGGCTTGGTAATTTTCACAAGCTTTGCAGGCCTTTTCCAAAAATAATTGTCAAAAACTTTCTTTTTGGTCTCTTTGCCATCTTGTCTACGAGCCCACCGAGATTCAATCCAATCATCAAAATAAAATATTTTCTGCAAGTTTATTGTTGAGAATTGAGACATTGCAACGTGAGGAAGTGAATTGCAAATCTCGTAATTGCAAGCCTAACAGGCTCTTTGTCCCCAGCGTTTTTCCTCATTAGGCTCAATACCCATGAGTGGTTGTAGATGTTTTTTGTAATGCACTTGGCATGCTCAATAGTGTTTTTTTACCCACTCCACTTTGCCTATGTACTCAAGCATGAGGTCTATGCAATGTGCAACACATGAAGTCCAAAATATGGTCTTATATTTGGACTCAAGCATCTTTCCAGCAAGAACATAGCTTGAGGCATTATCTGTGATGACTTGCACAACATTTTTCTCCCCCACTTCCTGAATAATCTTGTCCAAAAGCTCAAATAGAAGGGTTGCACTCTTCACCTTATTAGATGCATCAATTGATCTGAAAAACATGGTTCCTTGTGCGCAAGAAACAGATAAATTAATGATAGTGTGGTTCTTTCCATCGGTCCATCCATTTGATATGATGGAACAACTTGTTTTGAGCCATGACTCTTTATACTCAGCCAAATACTCATCAATGGAAGAAATCCCTTTTTGCAAAAGAGCTCCCCTCAAGTCATGCATAGTAGGGCCTTTGAAGCACTTTCCTACAGCTATAACAAAGCCCACATAGCTTGATAATAAGGTGAGCGAGCAACGTTAAATGGGATATCTGCATCATACCACCATCTAGCAATGTATTGAAAAGAATATTCTTTGCATTGTTTTTTCCAATGTTCATCCAAAGTGGGCTGACGACTTGGCTGGGAGGAATTGGGATTAGCAGAGGCAATGGTGGCAGAGGATGAGAAATAACTCTAGATGTTAGGCCTTTTTGTTCCTTTAGATTGTTGGCCTTGATGATAAGACCCAAGAGCAGGAGGAACATAGTGAAAGGGGTCATTGGTGGAAGGGATAGAAGAGGAATCTTGAATCTCAAAATCATCATACCCACTCTCTTTCATGGCTTGTAATATTTCCCTCTTCCTTGCAATTTCTTCTTGGATAGCCTTCTCTCTAGGCTTATTCTCCTCAAACTTCTCAAACTTGGCTAGGTATTCTACCCTAATAGGACCTAAAACTTCCTTTGGTGCTTCACATGGCTTTACTTGGCCTCTTATCCCAGCGAAGTGTTGTTTCAACCTAAGAATACCCCCACCTCCAATAGATTTATTGCAAAATTTGCATATCATTTTTCCATCAATCACATCACAATGAGCCCATGCAGTGTCCTTGGCTTTTGGAACCATGGTGACTGGAAATAATTGAAATTTGCAAAGAAATCTGCCAATAAAAAAATTGCAGCTAAGAAAATTAGAAAACCTAAGATAAATTTAGGAATTTTTTTTGCATATTTAGCCTACAAAATTTGATAGCATAGAACTAGAGATTTGATAGAATAGAACACATAAAAAATTAAATACACGGGCAACAGTGAAATATGGATTTTTTAAAGTGGAAATCCTTACCTGGAAATGAAAACTAGCTTCCTTAGCCTCCTCTTGAAGATGCCAACTCTACTCACAACTCCAAACTATCTCCAAAATAGCTCCAAGTCCAACTCCAAGCCTCCAAGATGATTACTCCAACAAAAACTCGACACTCTCCAAGCTCCCAATGAAACTCATAAAAACTCCAAATGGGATGTGAGGAAAATGAGTGGGGTGACCTCCTTTTATTGTCTTGGAGAGGGTGCTTTTGGAGGGAAACAACGCTTAGCTTCTCTCCAAACCACCTAAGAAGCCTCTAAAAACCGACTTGATGGGTCCGCGACGATTGTGGCAGTGAATCGACTAGTCTATGACGGAACTGGCTGGTTTATGGGTAAACCGGTTGGTTCCGTATTAAACTGATCAGTTAGGTCCGTTTATGTGGAAAAAGGCAAAATTGGGCCATGAACTCAGTTTTTTGCCCGGTCCGGCCTGATTTACCAGTGAACCGACTGGTTTGATCGACTTTTCATTCAAACCAACCAATTTTTAAAACTCTGTTACCTGGGTAAGATTTTCGGTCTTTGTTGTGTCAATCTCTTACTGAAGATGTAAATAGAGAGGATTCCAAAGAGCGGTTTTACTCCCTGTAAACTTTTAGTTGTGGTCCAAACTTGTTTTTTCGAGAAGAACTGTAACTTGAGTCAAGGGAATCAAATGTTATACAACGTTATGCCAATGAAGTTTGAACTATAGATTAACTTGAAGTTGTATTCCAACACTGTACAGGTTAGGTGTTGATGGTAAGGGAAATATTCTGAGCATTAGGGTAACAAAGCTTGTACCTAGTCAAAATTCATGTCTGTGTTGTCTAAGTCTTTGGATTGATAGGATGAAGCTGGTTGGATGATTTATTTGCATTTGGATATCCTCCAGTTCATAAGTCTTGCTTGAATGATGTAGTGTTCTGTAAAGCTCTTCTTTACAAATGCTTGTTGAGGTTGGAAGTCTTGAACTCTTGATTAGTTAAAAATAATCGCAGGCTCCATGAGTAGGTACAACCTTAATTTTTGTTGAAAATCCATGAAATTCTGATCTGCTAATAAGAACAGTTTGAAAAACACTTTCTTTTCTTACAAACACAAAATTTCTCTACTCGATTTGCAACAGAATTAGGAACAAAAATAAAAGCACAATCACACAATTGAACAACACAATTTTTACAAGGAACCCAACTAGGAAAACCCTCTGCTTGATTATTGAGAATTTATTGAAGAAAATTGAGCATTAGATCTCTTACAATACAACTGTTTCAATCTGAAAACAACCTTGTTTTCCTTGCTTAATCTAAGCTTGAAACCTATGCAAGAATTTTGATCTCTACTTCCTTACCCAAGGAATTCATCCTTCTCCAATTCCAACAAGCCTTTCCTAGGTTTGTTCACCTTTTCTCACAAGCTCCACGCACAACCTTGTGCTTCCTATTGTTTGGTCTCACCAACTTGTGCTCACCAAAACAATGATTAAACTTGTGCCTTCATTCCTTCTTTTAAAGGCAATTCGAATGGTTAAAATTAGTGAGTTTCTAGTTAAGGAATTGAACTAAAGTTTTTCTAGTTAACAAAAGTCAACCGAACTAGTTAACTGGATTCTCCTAAAATTTAGGAGGCTAACTCCACTTAAGCTTTCAGTTCCCAATTTAACTCACACTAGAAGATCAAAACTTGACCTTCAACTTCAACACATCAGTTAACTGCCTCATGCACTCCTAATTTTTAGGGAAACTCCTAAATTTTAGGAACTCAACCATGCATAAAAAGGAACTTGACTTTGACTCCTTGAATTAAGGCACAAATCAAGGAATCACTTTTCTTGCTAATTTCAACACTCTCTCTTAGCAAGGAAGGTGTTCCTAGAAGAACCTCGTCCACCTGGATCTGTCCCCAACACTACCAAGTTCTCCATTGTTGCAGCTGCTCCCTCTGAACTAGAAGGCTTCCTTATTTTCTTCTGTGGAACTTGCTTTGGATACCTGTTCTTTCCCACCATACTCTGCGAGCTCTTCTCCTCCTCCTCATCATCGTACTGGTCAGCCTAGCTGCCAACTAGCTTAACTTGAACCTAGGATACTGACTGAGGCTCCACCTTGAGAGCTCTATCTTGCTCTCGCTCCACCATCACTTCTCTACTCTGTGCACTACCTACCTTGCTGCTTAAGGGTGCACCTGTCTCTACCTGCAACTTGTAGAGATTCTTCACCCTCACACCTATCTGCTTCTTACATCCAAAAGCTAATTGCTGGAAGTAAGCCTTACCTCTGTTGAAGATGATATCATAACCCTTGTCCTCAAGGGTAGCTACGAAAACAAGATTCTGCCTCAATCGTGGAACATAAAGAACGACTTTGAGATGAAGGGAATTATCTGACCCCCTCTGAATGCTGACAATACCAACTCCTCTAGCTACATACTGACCATCATCTGCTAGCTCAATCTGAACTTGCATGTCCTTCTCCTTCAGGTGGCTGAAACTCTTCCTATTCCCAGTCACGTGGAAGGAAGCTTCTGAATCAATATACCACATACTACTATAGGCTGAGCTTGCCATGCAAGCTATCAACAAGAAATCCTTCTCAAACTGGGTAGAAAAGTCATCTGCCTCTGCTGATGCAACAACATGATCCTTCTTGGCCCCCTTCTTCTTACCAAGACACTTGGAAGCATAATGTCCAAACTCATGGCAATGGAAGCACTTGATCTTACTTAGATCCTTCTTCTTGCCCTTAGCCTTGCTACCCTTGCCTGCCAGGGCATAGTTTTCCTCGTCCTTTGTCATAACTGATCTCCCTTCTATGGTTCCACTTCGGATCTCTTCCTGTATGCAGTTAGTCCAAAACCTTTCCCAATTTGGAACATTCTCTCTCCCATTAACAACATCCTGGAACCCTTTCCATGACTTGTGAAGTCCAGGTAAGGCAAAAATCACAAGATCATGATTAGATACTATTGAAATATGTAACAAGGTTCGATCTTCATAATGACATATGTAATCATGATTTTATGTGTTTAATAAAAGGAAAATAAATTTATTGTTGTTGTTCTTGAGGCATGGGTTTCATG
This sequence comes from Pinus tabuliformis, assembly GCA_031772625.1. Lineage (NCBI taxonomy): Eukaryota > Viridiplantae > Streptophyta > Pinopsida > Pinales > Pinaceae > Pinus > Pinus tabuliformis. The sequence goes on along the minus strand of CM062807.1, from coordinate 1,077,822,299 downwards.
CTCAAGAAAAAAATATTTTTCTAGGTCAAGCTCCCATTGAGAGGTTATAGGGTTTGTCATTGAGTCTACAAGTCATTAAGTCATTGTCATGTATGAATGACCCATTTGGCACATGTTACATATTGTAAAAGAAATTTTATTTGAGTCAAATAGAGTCAAAGACCCTCCAAGACCTTGTCAAATGTGCAAACTACAAGTCGGACTTCTCAAAAGTCAAGTCGGCCTAGAGACAGTGACAAGTCAGCCTAGAGACAGTGACAAGTCAGCCTATTTGATGTGATAAGAAACCTATATAAAGGACTCAACCTCATTTGCAAAGGGATCATTCGAGAAACTCATGGAAGCAGATAAGAAGCTCATACAAGCACTGGAAGAATTCAGCGAGGTAAAGGAGAATAAGAAAAAAAGACAAATCTGAACTGTTTTCTAGGCTACCTTACCTCACACATGCAGAATAATTAGGGCATCTGCAAATACAGGAAGGCTGAGGTACAAAATTGTCTAGAAGTATTTGGTGTCAAAAGGCCTTTCAAGGCAAGTCGAGTCGACCAGAAGGAGGAGGCACATCAAGCGAAGAAGGAAAGGAATGATCCCAACACTAAGTTCACCCACACATGTGAATCTGTGAGAGCTACATACATGCTGAAATTATAGTCTTGAGGTGACAGCTAAATCTCTGAAGTTAGACCCGAAAAACTGAAGTATACAAGCAGGTTTGACTAGACTTGAAGGGAAGCACATCAAGGAATGGTTTTGACTTGGTCTTGGAGGAGTCTTGGTCAAGGGTCTAGGTCTTGGAATTTGTCAATTGAAGGTCTATAAGAAGAGAATAATTCTTGTGGGTTTTCCTCTCAGTTGGAGAGGTTTTGGCCTTGGTTGATCCCCTACATCTTGTGTCGTTTGTCTTATTGTTCTTTATGGTTTGGTAACTGTTTGATGAAGAAAATACTAATAATAAACAAGTGAAAGAAGAAGCTAAATCATGTTAAGTAAAATTATACCACAAGCAGTTATCAAAAGCAGAGAAATCACCTACACTTGCTGCCCCTTGATTTCTCAACAAAGACAACCACACCCACCCTACTTAGTTCATCTCGTACTTGAGTGAACCTTGTCAAATATGGGATGATGAGCTCATCCTTGCTCATCCCGATACTCCTCAACTTCTCCTTAATAGCAAGCTTCTTGGTATCACTGGTACTCTGATACAACTTTAGGATTGTATCATACTTCTCATACGCTGTCTTCTTCTCATGGATGTGAAGCACTGTATGATCTTTGACCCCTTCTGGAATGATCCTCTTCGCCTTGATATCATTCTTATTATTCTAGGCCAATTGCTGGGGGTCTTGAGGTGGTGCTATTGCTTGCTTGATGTACTCTACCACCCCATTATCTTCCAGCAGTATCGTGATCCTCCCTTTCCAAGCTATGAAGTTCGGACAATGATCTGCTCTCAACCCTTGGTAAGCCATACTGCTTTCCCCGAGAGCTCTCTAGATACTTGCCCACTAACTGTCTTGTAGTCCTTCACAAGAACTGTACTTAGGGCCTCTAAAACTGCCTCTCCTAGCAGACCAAACGTCCTTCTTTGATCTGCACTTAGGCCTCCTTTTGGCACCTACTAGCATCCTTCATTGCTCTGAAGATGCCAAACAAACTGTCCAACCTGAGCAGTAACCACTTAGCAACAAAATCAACTTGATCACATCATTCAGCATACCTCTAGTTGCTCTGCTCCTTCTCGGCCTGTGCAATATTTTCCATGGCTCTTGGCCCTGGTTATGGCTACCTGTAGCAACTGCTACAGCCCTCCAACTAGGCTTCAACCTGCTCAAAATGCCTTGCTGTCTCCCTTCCAAGACTTCTCCCTTCCTGTGCAATTACCATCCCTGTATGCATTGCTGTTGCATGTTGCAACACTTTTCTGAGCACAGACCAGCCCTAAACTAGGGCTTGGTCCCTCCTGTAAAAACACAGAACCTTGGACGCCTTGATCACAGAGAATAGGATCAAAACTTATGCACAAAACTAGCCCAAACTTGCTTCTCCAGCTCACGGCCTGCACTCCCAACCAAACAAAGCCCCAAACCAGTCACAAGAAGACACAAAACAATCCTTCTTACATTTGGCTAGGGCTTCTTCTGATCTGTGGTCAATTTCAGATGATTTTTTCTATGAATCATTGCACTTGGATGTGCTATTTTTTTTTGCTCCTGGCTCTGATACCATGTAGAAAATCCATGAAATTCTGATCTGCTGATAAGAACAATCTGAAAAACACTTTCTTTTCTTACAAACACAAAATTTCTCTAATTGATTTGTAGCGGAATTAGGAACAAAAATAAAAGCACGATTACACAATTGAACAACAATTTTTAAAGGGACCCAACTGGGAAAACCCTCTGCTTGATTATTGAGAATTTATTGAAGAAAACTGAGCATTAGATCTCTTACAATACAACTATTTCAATTTGAAAACAACCTTGTTTTCCCTGCTTAATCTAAGTTTGAAACCTATGCAACAATTCTGATCTCTGCTTCTTTACAAAAGGAATTTGTCCTTCTCCAATTCCAACAAACCTTTCCTAGGCTTGTTCATCTTCTCTCACAAGCTCCATGCACAACCTTGTGCTTCCTATTGTTTGGTCTCACCAACTTGTGCTCACCAAAACAATGTTTAACTTGTGCCTTTGTTCCTTCTTTTAAAGACGATTCAAATGGTTAAAATTAGTGAGTTTCTAGTTAAGGAACTGAACTGGAGATTTTCTAGTTAACTTAAATCAACATAACTAGTTGACTGGATCCTCCTAAAATTTAGGAGGCTAACTCCACTTAAGCTTTCAGTTCCCAATTTAACTCACACTAGAAGATCAAAACTTGACCTTCAACTTCAACACATCAGTTAACTGCCTTATGCACTCCTAATTTTTAGGAACTCGACTATGCACAAAAAGGAACTTGACTTTGATTCCTTTAGTTAAGGCACAAATCAAGGAATCATTTTTCTTGCTAATTTCAACAATTTTGTAGAATACAAATAAGCCAAATTTGATTGATGCTATATAGACTAGGCAGAAACCAATCAGTGTATGTGGATTAAAGGTTTTGTCAAAAATGTAAATATAAAGAAGATAGATGGAGCATAAAAGAGGCAGAAGGCGTACACATTTGTTATCAAAGAATGATTAGAAATTTTTTTTCCTCTTCTTTTCTAAATCATTATTCCTGTGACTGCTTCAAAAATTGCTAGTTTATTCCCTTTTACACTAAATAAACTTGTTAATAGAAATAATTAACTGAATTGTAAATAAATTTGGAAGTTGAGATAATTTGCTGGAAATATTATTCCTTTTAAATTAAACTTGCCTTTTAACAGAAATACGCAGATCACTTACTGAAATGTAAATAATTTCCGAGGTTGAGATAATCTTTTGGGAATATTATAAACAAATAACGATTTTGTATTACCGCTGCACCATTTCTCTGATTAGATTGTTAGTGAAATATAATGATGACTCTGTTCAATATAAGTTTGGTTCTTAATTCTTATGACTGGATCGTAAGAATAAAGATAAGATCTACAGAAAGGTTAGACAGGTTGGTTCAGAGCTATAATTACTATTGGGATTGCCTCTGCTTTCAATTGACATACAGGAATGTTCCCGTCTTACAATATAACTTGGACATTCATGACAAGCTTGTATGTCGTACCTGTGTTATAAACCTCCTACCAAAGGAAAATTTTCCAACCCTTTTCTATTATGTTAAATAGCGGTTTCAATTGCAATACATTTTGCTATATTTGAGCTTGGAACGTCTTAGCATAGAAAACTTTGTTTGCATTCAACAATAGCTCTTTTATATGCCTAATTTGTGTTACTGTCTGAAAAAGTGGTTCAAAATTCATCCTCTGTAATTATTGTTATTACTTATTCCAACTATTTATTTAATGTGTTTGGTCACAAGTAAAGAGAGAATATATCTTAGATTCGACAAGCTAACGTTTTTTTTGAAATCTCAGCTTTCCTGAAGTTTTCAATTAGCAAACCTACTGAACTTCCAGAAAATGAAGACTATCTATGCAGTAATTAATCCCCTGAGGCTTCGAATTGAAACGATACTGTTTGGAACTTTGGAACTCTTATTGTCATTAATTTTCGGCCAATTTGCTCGAAAGAATTGTACTCATGGCCGGAGCGCGGTGAGAGCAAGCGGTATCCAGAGAGTTTCTGAAGTCCAAGCACAGGCACAGGCTTTGGCATCTAGTCAGGTCATAGACATCTGGCGAGAGTTTCTACTGGTTATTGTGGCTCGCAAGGCTTTGGGCCACCCTGTGTCAATTTGTTGTTGGCTGTGTGTGTTTCTCGGGTATTGGCCACCTGTAAAGTTTCAAGGCAGAAAAATCTTGGAAATTTTAAACACTTGTGCAGCAAATGGATTAGCGTGGGTTATTCTGCATGTATTCACGGGCATTAGCCACCTGTTATAGATTAAGACAGTTATTCTCTTGGTAGAATTGCAGCTGATAGGCTTAGCATAATTGTTACAGGTGTCATCTCTAAGATTCCGTGTCTGTTAGGTCCTAAGATCTTGCCACTCTGCGTATAGGATATGGTTCATGCATGACATTCCTTTCCCTCCTCTGGACACGTCTGGGGACTCTAGACTGCGTGGAAGGTCTCTGGGATCAGGAAGGTGGATGTTACGTCGACCTTTTGAGCCTACAAATATCTCTCCAGAATGCTAAATTGCGTTTTTTTCTTCTCTAAATCCGGGATCTTTTGGGTTTTTGAGTCACTGTAATTCTGTTGTGAAAGGAGGTAGTAACTGAGACCCTCCTAGGTACAATCTTCGGGCCTTTCAGGGACTCAGATTATTTGGGGCTCTCGCCCACTTCTGCTTGGCTCTCTCTGGACCGGTTTGGACGTTCTCTCCCGCTACTCTGGCCATTGCTCAAGGAGGTTAGTATCTCTTTTCACATCATAGTTTCTGTAAATTTTCTGATACGAGGATGATAGTATTCTGTTTTTACAAAATATGGTATAGATATAGGTTATGTAGTGGCTCATAATATAAAGATGTTGAAGGCTATTCTTACAAAGATAAAGAACTCCATAGTCTTCTACAGCCCCTGTACTGATATCCGCATTAGAATAGGGGATTGGTGGTGTGTTTTTCAGCCCATCTGTTGTTGCATAAACTGTCATGTTTAACCTCCTGCAATTAGCTTCAATTTCCTCTCTGGTTCCTAAGGTGGTTTCAACCGACTGACGATATACCAGAATCAGGTTGATGGCCTCCCTATCCTTCCGATGACCGGAAAATTCAAAATTTTCCCGAATTACACCCCCCCTACATTTCTGACGCTGTCTTATCATTAGTAAACTTTTATTAGTCTGCCATCTGTTCCACCTCCATTCTCCTGTTCTGGAGTTTTCTTCCTACTAGCCCGATCCATTCTTTTCAGAAGCTCTTAAATATTCCTATCTAGTTGCGTACTTTTGTCAGGATCGCTTCCACGGATAGATCTTTCCTGATCTGTCTTATTAATTTTCATATCCTCCAGGCATTACTCTATCTGGGGTGTCTTCACTGAAAGATCTATGGGCGAGATATTGCTCGTACTTCTTCTGTGGTAATAGTTCCCATACCTCTTATCTTAGCCCTGTCTGTGTCTTATCATTCATAAATGATGGTGGACGAGTCTGACTCATCAGCCACGAGAGCGCTTGTACAAGCCACCATTCAAGCAGAGGAGGCGAGGGAAAAAGGATCAAACCTTACAGGCTGGCAAGCAACAATGGAGGACATGATAATTAATCCAGCCTGTAAAGTATCTCATAAATCAAAAAAGGATAAATCTAGAAAAGGCGACTCTCCTTCCCTCTTTTTTAACAAATCCAAGAATCCTGTAAAAACGGTTCCTCCCCCGGAAGCTGTTTCTCTGGATGGTGCCACCCTCTCAGAAAGAATTGATAGTCTGAAGAACTTAGCTCTGGTCGGGAAGTGGAATTTCCCAGAAATGGATGACTTGGTCATGAGGAAATGGTTATCAGAAAAATGGTCTCCTCTGATAGGGTATACCCTCATCATCTCCCGGCTCATGAAAGAATGGTACTCATTCCATTTCTTAAAAGTATCTGATCTAGAGATGATTCTAAACATCCCCTGGGTTTCTGGTAGAAGTTTCCTGGCTCTTTCTTGATGGTATATAGGCTTCGATCCTCTAAAGAACACCCCACCGAACAGTTTAATTTGGGTGAAACTCCCGAATTTGCCGCTGGAACTATGGTCAGAAGAAACTCTCTCTACAATTGGAAATTCGATTGGAAGGTTCGTGTATGTAAATACCTGGTGTAGAGGAGAGAAGGACAAGCGAATTGCTTGGATCCTCATCGAGAGACCTTACAAAGGAGGATACCCTGATCATCTGGAGATTGCCTGGGGCAGCTCAAAAATTCATCAAAGATTAGATTTTTGGGGCATACCCTTCAGATGCTCCTGGTGTCATAAAACTGGTCACCTAATAAAAAACTGCTGTCATCGTGCATCCAGAAAAAAAAAATATCCACTTTCAATCTTGATAGGAGGTCTGATTCCGACCACTCCCTGGAATCTCTAGAGGTTAGGGATCCCTCCCTACAGGTGGAACAAAAACTCGGGGCTCACGCTATAAAGAAGAATCAAATCCACGAATCTATATCTCAGCTGGATCCAAGTTGCTCCTTACATGACTCTCTTGGTCAGGTGGATGCATATTTCTCGCCTCCTATTCTTGCCCAAATTCCAGAACCCCGTGAGGATATCCCGGTTCCCTCTCCCCCGCTCATGAATCAAAGCGACTTTGTTGTTGGTTCTCTCCCTATCCAGATATCCTCATCCTCTCCTACACCTGTAAAATCTCGTTCTGATGTCTCTAAAGGAAAGAATCCAAAAAGGAATGATCATTATCATGTGATTTCCCCAGATAAATCGCCCGTTGATTCCCCTGTTAACAATCCTGATAGTGACATTGACCATCTTCTTAATAGAACATCTCTGGATTTTGAACCTCTGACGATCCACAAGCCGATCAGCTCTCCCATTCATTATATAAGTCCAAATTCGGCAAAAAATATAACGGTTAGAAAGAAATCAAAAGGAGGAAGTCGTCATTTTAGAGGAAGATCTATTGCTACTGAACATGGAGTAAGGAATTTATCACTTGTGGAAGTTCCTGTCTTCGATTCCCCTGAATTTCAGCCTCTTAGAGCATGTATGGCTGGGGAATCATCAAAATGACTTTCCTTGTTTCTATGAACATCAGGGGCCTAGGCGCAGCTCCAAAATTTAATGCGCTAAAAGATGTTTTTTTCAGGGCCCATCCAAAGATCATTTTTGTCCAAGAAACCATGCATCCAAGTAATGTGTCAATTGCCTACTTTAGGAGAATGTTTCCGCATTGGTATATCGTAGCCACTGAGGCAAACGGCCAGTCAGGAGGCCTTGTTGTTTTATGGGACCCAGGGTCGATAAGGGCAAAAGCATTCAGGTGTAGCGCAGGAATTCTTATAACTGCATATATCAGGGGACAAGCTTTTGTTCTCAATTTGATAAATATCTATGCACCATATAAAAATAGACTTCCCTTCTGGGAAAGCCTCTTTCAGTCCCGCATTTTTGAGCTAGACTCTCTTTTGATGGTGGGTGATTTCAACCTGATTCTCAGTCCTAACGAAAGCTGGGGCAACTGCAGGGAAAAGGATCCACTGGCTGATAGAATGAGGAAAGAACTACTAAATAGGGATCTAGTGGACATTGCCCCCGATAAAATGGGACCTACATGGGACAACAGCAGGACAGGACAGGCCTACATAGCAAAGAGAATTGACAGAGCCATTATGCATGCCAGCATTATTGCAAAAATGGGACTGCCGCTATTATCCATTGGAAACGATCACTCTTCGGACCATAGACCCATTTTCCTAAAATGGAGGGAAAATTCTATCAGACTTGGCTATCCTTTTAAATTCAATAGGATTCATTTAACAGACTCTTCTTATAATGAAATAATCTCTAGCAAGTGGAAGAGTCTCATTGAATCTGAAATGGCGCCTTATATGCCTTTTCGTGTTAAAATGGAAAGCTTGCGGGCTCTGACAAAGGATTGGCAAAATCTTAAAAGGAGAATGGAGAAACAAGAGCTGGAAAATACACGGAAGGAACTGGATTCCCTTCTACAGAAAGCTGATCCCAATAATCTCTCTTTAGAACTAAAAAGCATGATAAGGAAATTGGAGAAAAGGAAACAAATGATCCTGCTAAGAGAGGAGACTACATGGCGCCTTAAAAGCAGAGCCATATGGCTCAAGGAGGGAGACAGGAATACAAGATTTTTTCACAAATTTGCTAATGCTAGGAGAGAAAGGAACTACATTTGGAGCATAAAAGACAGAGCTGGAAATGTTCACATATCACAGCATGAGATCACGATGGAGGCCGTGAGATTTTTCCAAAATCAATATAGAAGAAGGGAGGTTCTCTTTCAAGATGCTATGTGGGGTATCGAGATGGTTCCTGAAATGTTTGATGAAGCCGCAAATGAGGAGTTTATTAAGCCAATTACTGAAGATGAACTTTTAAAAGCCATAAAATCCTTTAAAAAGGATAAAAGTCCGGGGCCGGATGGTTGGCCTATTGAATTCTTTTCCCACTTCTTTGATCTTCTCAAATCAGACTTGCTGAGCATGGTCGAAGCTTCCCGGATGTCTGGAAGCATACATTCGGCCACTACTTCAACTTTTATAGCTCTAATTCCAAAAAAAAAGAGGTCTGAAACCTTTCATGATTTCAGGCCTATATCGCTTTGCAACATCATGTTTAAAATATCCTCAAAAATCATTGCGGAAAGAATGAAGCCAATCTTAAATTCCTTTATTTCGGGAGACCAACATGCTTTTTTAAAGGGTCGTTTTATCTTGGATGCGGTTGCTATGACACAGGAAGCTCTGTTCTCAATGCTGTCAAAAAATAGGGACGCGGCCATCCTCAAGATCGACTTGCAAAAAGCATACGACTGTGTGGATTGGGGTTTTTTAAGAATCCTTCTGGCAAAAATTGGACTGAAGACTCAATGTGTTAATTGGGTTATGAGCTGCGTTGAGAATGTCAAATATTCGGTATTAGTCAACAAAATTCCTTCGCCTTTCTTCCAAGCAGAGAGAGGACTTCGACAGGGATGCCCCCTTTCCCCTCTGCTCTTCATTCTGGTAATGAACTCTCTCAGTTTGCAGATAAATAAAGCAGTTGTGGAGCAGCGATGCCGGCCGGTTAAGATCTGTAAAGATGTCTCTCTGTCTCATAATCTCTTTGTGGATGATGTCCTTATCTTTGCCATGCTTTGTAAGGCTTCATGGATCTGTATAAATGATATCCTCACCAAATTCCAGAAAGCTACAGGGCTGTTTATCAATAAGGAAAAATCCTTCCTGTTTCATAATGAATCAAATATGGAGATTGTTCTTTGGATATCTGATCTGATGAGTATCACACCTCTTCCTATAAAGCATGGGTTTAAATACTTGGGGTTTTCCTTAAAGGCAAAAGGGAACTCATATATGGACTGGCTATGGCTAATAGATCGGTTTTATAAAAGGATTTCATCATGGGAGTTAAAACTCCTTTCTCTGGCTGGCAGATTCATCCTTGTTCAGGCCGTCCTTTCAAAACTTTCAGTCTATTGGGCTCATATTTTTTTCTCCCTGCTAGCATTATAAACCATATGAACAGATTGATTGCAAATTTTCTGTGGGGAGGCCGTTCATTTCAGAACAAAATCCACCTTGTTAAGCTCTCGGCTATTTCCAAGCCAAAAAATGCCGGTGGATGGGGCCTAGTGGATTTGCGCACCTTCGGAAATGCCCTTCTGTGCAAATCACTTCACCGAGGTATCTTTGGCAACGGACCATGGAGTAAGATTATAAAGGCAAAATACCTTCGAGGTAAGAGTATTGTTTACTGGTACAGGAGAAGGTCCATTGGTATCGGGAGGGGATCGTCGATCTGGCAGAGTCTCAGGAAAGTGCAACACCTCTTCATGAAGTACTTCAGCTGGAATCTTTGCACAGGAGCTAGTATTCTCATTGGTTACGATTCTATTTCTGGTGCCCGGGAGCTCTCTTTTCCTCAGCCATTGCTCCACACCTTTCATAGGCTGGGATGCTTTACTTGGGATAAGCTGATAAATGAATGGTCTGGACTATCCCCGGTTTGGAAGGAGGGTGAAGATTTGCATCTCCCCCTCTCGATGCTCTCCCAGTGGAATTTGATAAAAGCGAGACTATGCAGCTTTGGAATCTTGCAATCCGGTACAAAAGATCTACTGGTTTGGGGCCTCAAAAGATCCAATCAGTCAACAAATGTAAAGTCTATCTATGCTGATCTGATCTCTGTCACGGAAGGAAGTTCTCAGTCGCAGTTTCCCACCTGTTTCTGGAAGGCTGCATGTCCTCTCAAAATGATTTTGTTCTCCTGGCTGCTATTTTGGAACAAAAATCTTACATGGGAGGTCCTTCAGAGGAAATCATGGCAGGGGCCGAGCAGATGTTCTTTGTGCCTAAACGACGGGGAATCAAGCTTGCACGTGTTCTTTCAATGTGCCTCGTCTCTTAAAATCTGGTATGATTTGTCTTTGCAGTTTGGTTTTCCTCACATTATCTTCTCTTCTGTTCAGGATGCCTTTTTTTGGTGGAGCAAACAATCCTCAACTTGGAGATCGCTGTTCATCATCTCCTGCTGGTTCTTGTGGATTTGGCGGAATGATCATATCTTCCATGGTTCGGGGATTCCCCTTCATGCCATTCTTCAGCGAATTCTGGCTTGCCATGAATTTTTTTATCAAGACGTCTGATTCGCCAATGTGCCTGCAATGTGCCTGAAATATGTTTCTGGCGTCGTTTTCTTTTGTTCTGGTTATGCTGGTATCATCTCTTGATTTTTTTGGAACTCTGCTCTTTGGTCGATCTGTCTGTTCCTTTTTTACTATGGGTTATATGTATTGGAATCAATATGTGGACTATCTCTTCCTGCTTCTGGATTAATTTGTGGCAATTCTGGTCTTGTGGGCTTTTTAGTGGTGATGTATAGGCCTCCCTTTTTGCTTCTGATATGGAGTCTTCGGACTATACGTAATGATTCCTTTTCAAAACATGGGGGTTTCCTTATCTGCTGAATCTGCAGCTTTATGTATGGAGGATCTTTATATTTCCTTAATATAAATCTATGTTGGTTTTTTTCTCTGAAAAGAAATTGTCATTAATTTTCATACTACAAGGTGAACTTTTCAGAGTTGATTTTCTATAGAATCTTCTGCACTCAGTTTATATTTCTCTTAATATATATGTATATCGGTATTGTTATATTTATATAACAAGGATATGGATGGTTGTGTTAATTGAGATTAAAATCATTTGAAGATGTGATTTGCTTACATTGCAATGGGTTCTTAATATGTTTTATGAATTTCAATTACAAAAGAGGGAACCTTCTCAATACTCTGAGTGGCCTTTATGGATCTAATGGTTATGGTAGGCGTTATGTGTTTTCCCCAAGTTGATGAAAAGAGTTTGTATATAATCTATGTTGATAATTTCATAGGTCTACTTCACAAGTCATTGCTAACTTTTTTTAATCTTCAACCGATCCAGAGGAAACAAATCAACCTGATCCGTCATTTGCTAACTTCCTGCAAGAGAGGGTAGGTTAATTAGTGCTATAATACATAAATATCTGTTAGCCAATTGTTTATATTGTGCTGGTAACCTTGATACTCCGGCTCTGCCATTTCTTAGAAAGAGAAATTTGCTCGATACTGGATAGATATGATTATGACAGACTGGTTGGCAATAGATCTCTTTTTCACATTAACAATGTTTCTGACTTTATCTTTTTCCTGTTCTGTCCAAAACTAATATCATCAAGACTTTAGTAATGCTGGTCAACATTCATATTACTTCTTTTGCATCTGTTATTATAGGCTGTCCTTGCAGTGGATGATTTCTCATTAATCACGGGTCCTTTGTTTTGCAGCTTCTAACATGCAACCTTCTTTTCTATGAACAAAATTTGTGAACTGTATCTAGGTTTTATATTAAAGAATTCTGTTATCTAATTAGCTAATATTGTTTTGGCTATAAATATTAGAATGTTAAATAATTCCTGGCATTCCCTTTGATGGTTCGCTGGCATTGAAATGACATGGCTTGTAAAAGTATACAACCAATATGAGTCTCTATTTGGATAAGAAATTATGTTCCATTCTTACAATGATTGTGCCCAGAGGTGCTCTCCAACCCAATATGCAAGAGATGTTGTATTTTCCCGTCCTGTAAACATGACTCAGTGAAATTACATTAAAAAAAGATCCAATATACAAGAGATGTAATGTTATGTCCTGTAAACATGACCCTAGTATGCAAGAGATGTTGTAATGTCCCGTCCTGTAAACATGACTCAGTGAAATTACATTAAAAAAAGAACATGACTCAGTGAAATTACATTAAAAAAAGACCTAGTATGCAAGAGATGTAATGTCATGTCATGTAAACATGACTCAGTGAAATTACATTAAAAAAATTGTGTAAAGTAATGTAATGTAAACATTTTAACTCGGTAAAAATAGAATAAAACTAAAAATAACCCTATGTGAAAACATTTTTACTCAGTCAAAATAAGATAAAAATAATAAAAAAAATATTCATTGATCATATTGATCCATGGTATTCATGTGAAATATAGCTTATTTAAAGGGATAAATTAACCAACCTAAATTTGATCTCTTGGTGTTTGGTAGATCTAGATTTAAGATGGATCTAGGCCGGTGACTATATAAATGATGTGTTTTACCAATATAGTGTAGAGTTAGAAATACCTAAAAAAATATTTAGTGGAGATTTCCATATGAGAAAATTTCGAGAAAACAACTCATATTTTTTTCCCCGGGGAAAAATCACAATTTTTTATAAGTAAAGAAAATTACATGTGGTAGATGCCTGAGTGGCATATGCATATGTTGGGCCCATGGCCATCAAAATATAGTTTTGTACAAAAAAACCCTTATAGGGTGGACTGTAATCAGTGCTGTAATAATATATACAAGATAGGACTATATAAAAACTAAGACAAAAATATACTACAAAATTAGGGCCTATTGGCCCTCAGGTAGTGTTGATCTATGTACAGTTGATGGTAGTACTGGAAGTGTTCATATCCCTGATGTTCCTTTATGAGTTAGGTACTACTGGGCTTGACCGTGGCCTCCTTGGATAGTTGGTTGACAGCGTGATTGCGCTCCCTGTAAATATGTTAACAAGAAATATATTCAAATTTGGATTTAAAAAGCAATGCTTCATCCAATATATTTCTGAGTGAATGCATATGACAAGTGGATGCATTGTTGAACCAGTTTATGATGATTTTTGAATCCCCAAAAATTTGAAGATGTTTGCAGTCATGAGCAAGTGCAAAGTGGAGTAGGTGACGAAGAGTAATAAGTTCAGCGAAATTATTTGTGCCTGATCCCAAACCCAATTGTATGCGAAAGGTATGGTTTTCAGATTGGTGCAACAATATACCCCCTCCACATCCCTATTCCTGAACAATGCCGTCAAAATAGGCCCATGATATATTGTGGTTTAATGACTTCGGTGGGTCACTGTTCGAACAGGTGATGAATTATCATCATCCGAAATGTCATGGTATGCGGTTAATATGCGGGCAATAGAAATAGGTCAGTTTATAGCTTTGTCTCTGAAGATATATCTGTTCCGGTTCAGCCATATGGACCAACATAAAATCAAAGGAATACAATGATGTTTTTTGTTTGAGGTCCCCGATTTCCAATGGTTCCAAGCTTCCACAACATTGTTCCCGGACCATCGAGCATTCATAGAGAGGGACGAGAGAACCTGTCTCCATATAAACAAATCGCAGTGGAGGAATAAATGGTCGTTTGATTCTTCAGCCTGTTTGCATAATACACATCTAGAGGGACCGTGATATGACCTGTGCATGAGATTGGTACCTGTAGGTGTTTTGTTCTTCAAGATGTTCCACATGAGTAATCTGGTGCGAGGTGGGGCTTTAAGCTTCCATATGTGTTGCCACCAATCAGTGAGTACAGGTGGTGTAAGTGCGGCTTGAATGACAAGGTAACCTTCTTTGGGTGTATATATTCCATGCCCAACATGAGCCCAAATAAGTTCATCAACCCCCTCTTTGATGCGAACATGGGATTCTAACAGAGCCTTTAAGTATTCATCCCATGCCTGGTGCCATTGAGCTGGGATGCCTAAATCCCCAACCGATTTCCATGCTTGAGCGAAAATGGTGGAGTTCTCCATATTTGCAATGTCAGCAAGCTTGTGTATCTCATTTTTCTTGTGGTGTTGAATGAGAGTAAGTGGGAGCCGATGCATTCTTCCACTACCAGATCACGGATCAATGCCAATCCGCACCGATTGACCATCACAAATGCGCTAGACTTAACCATTTCTAATAATAGGTAGAGCGTGGAGAACAACTCTCCAAATTGAAGAAATACCCGTTTTATGCCAAGTAGGAAGCCGGATCCAGTCCATGATCTGTAATGGCCAGATGTATTTGTAATGCACTACCTTTGTCCATAGACTGTTGGATGTGAGTATAAGCCAGCCCATTTAGAAAACAAATCATATTGAACTCCAAGGCAATCGAATAAATTGAAGCTTCATATCCAATTTAGGGGTATATAGTTGGAGGACATAATGTTTGGATATAGACTTGCAGAATAAACAACTCATAAAATGATGAATAAATGGTTCCTTGATTTGTGCCTTAATTAAAGGAGCCTCAACGAGTTTCTCCTTGACATACTCGAGTTCCCTATAAGTTAGGACGAGTTCCTATAATTTAGGATTTGTTCCTAAAACTTAGGACGAGTTATGAAGCAATTAACTTATGTGCACAAGTGGAAGGTTGGGTTTATTGTCTTCTAGTACGAAGTAAATGAGGAAAAGGACAAGCGACTTAATTTAAAGTTCTATAATTGAGATGAGATGAGTTGCACGAGTTAGTTCAACTCAGATAACTCTTCAATCACAAAATCAATTTCCTAAAATATAATTTTCCAAATTTAGCCATTCAAATTGCTTATAAGGAGGAAAGAAGGCACAATTTTATTAATTCTTGAGCACGAGTTTTGTGTGTGAGTTTGAGAGAGCGAGTCAAGTAGGAGGCTTATGAGAGTTGATAGAGGGAGAATTTGCATTGGGAATGCGCTAGGAAATAGGAAGAGATTCCTATTTAATAGGGACTCCTCATGTGGTAGGAAATGTGAGGCTATTTCACTGGCTTTGCACAAGGATTTCAGGCTCATTCAGGCAAGGAAGAAGGCAAGCAGATCAAGGGTTTTGCAGTTTCTTTCAAGCCTAGTCAGGCCGAGAGAAATCAAATTGGTTTCTATAGAAACAATGGTGTTTTGTAAGAGATATATTGCCCATTCTTCTATCAATAAAATTCTCAAACAAGCAGAGGGTTTTCATAGTTGGGTTCCCTAGAAAAATTGTGTTGTTGAATTGTGTGATTGGGTATTTATTTCTGTTCCTATTCCGTTGCAAATAACTAGAGAAATTCTATGTCTATATGAAAGTAAACTAGTTTCTCAGATTGTTCATATTAGTAGTTGCAAAATTTTGTGGACTTTCTACATGGTATTAAAGCAATGAACATAATGGACCAACAAACACATTTTAGATTTGAGAGATGGCCACTACTGGGTTGAGAGATCATGATAGACTTGATGGCACCTCGAACATTGGTGTTTGGAAAGTTCGGATGTCATTCTTGTTGGATGAGTTTAGATTGAAGGATTATGAAGAGAAAGGTGTTATAGAACCTTTAGATCCAAATTGGTTACGATAGTTTAAAGGGAGATGGCCAAAGCCGAGAGGATGATCCTAGATGGAGTCTGATATCATGTAGTTCTCCATGTTTTTGGTAAGGATACCACAAAGAGAAAATGAGATGCCATTGTGAAGCTACATCGAGATCCATATGAGAATCGTAAAATAATTCTAAAGGAAAAGCTGAGGACAACCAAGATGCAGAAGGGTGAGAACGTAACTTCTTATCTCACCAGCGTTCAAAATGTTCGTGATGAGCTAACAGTTGTAGGGGAGAAACCAAATGACAGAGGATGGTGTGAGTTGCTATAAACGTGTTTACCAAGGAGTGGGATACTTTTGTTCAAGGGATTACTAGACGAGATAAACTGTCAGATTGGGAATGCCTGTGGAGTAATTTCACTCAAGAGGACCTAAGGCTCAAGTTAGTCGAGGCCTCTACTAACAACAGTGGCAAGGGGTCGAAGGTTGAGAAGGAAGAGAAGAATCGCAAGTAAAGCCCACAGGGGCTTCACTGGGGGAGCAATACCATACCACGTGCATTCATATTGGGGGTTACATATTAAGGAAAAAATGACATAATATACTGAGCATATAATAGGAGGCAAAGGGTTTTTATATTAACAGGTATAAAAAAATGAGCTCAAAGTTAATGAAAGAAGATAAAGGGGGATAAAAAATGTTAATAAATAAATTGGTTACCTACAATATCTAGTGAAATCAGGGGTTTTTTAAATTGGGAAGGTATATTGGGTTCGTATTGGTAGGGGGTTAAATAATGTGATTTTTAGAGGTATTTCCCAATGTATAGTCAAATTAAGGGTATTTTTTAGTATGCCACAAATGCACGTGATATATCAAAGGTCATTGAGTAAGGCCTCTGTGGTAAAGCCAAGGAAAAGAAAGGAAAAGGGAAGGGCGAGACCAGTCAAAAGAGTGACAAGAAGAAGAAGGATCTAAGTAGGATCAAGTGCTTCCATTGCCACGAGTTTGGGCGCTACACTACCAAGTGTCCAAATAAGAAGAGGAAGGGGTCAAATAAGGAGCATGCGGCTACATCAGTTGAGGTAGATGGGTTTGCTTCTTAGTTTGAGAAATATTTCTCATTGATAACTTGCATGGTAAGCTCAGTAAGTAGCAACATGTTGTATATTGATTCAAGTGCCTCTTTCCACATAACCAGGAATAGGGAGTATTTTTGCTGGCCAGAGGAGAAGGATATGTAGGTTCATATTGAGCTTGGAGATAGTGGAAATGTGCAACCAGTTGAAGAAAGTGTAACTAGGTTCGGTATTTACAAATGTAATTTTGACCTTTGTATTTGTCAAGAAAAAGAAATATTATTTTTGTAAATTATAAGAATGAGTTTCTTACTCATTTCATAG
Source organism: Pinus tabuliformis (assembly GCA_031772625.1). Taxonomy (NCBI): domain Eukaryota; kingdom Viridiplantae; phylum Streptophyta; class Pinopsida; order Pinales; family Pinaceae; genus Pinus; species Pinus tabuliformis. Next base: position 1,077,804,994 of record CM062807.1, on the reverse strand, counting down.
GTCTAGGAAAGTCAAAGAGTCAAAGTCATGTATAAGGAGTTCTTCTTGAGCATTTGTGTAAATGTATACTAGTCTGAAAGGACCTACAAGACAAGCACAATCCTCCATGTCTAGCAAAAGAAGAAGTCTGCAAGCTAAACGATGAAGAAGACGATCATGTTGGTCTCAAAGTATATATAAATGTCATGTCGGCTCAATAAAAGAGACACATCAGTTCACATTGACATGTCGGCTAAATATGGGAGCCTAACTACTATAAATATGCGGCTAGAGTCACCACATGATCATAGAATTTCAGATTCTCTTTGAACTTCGGATAGGTGCAGGAAGTACAGTAGGTACAGGATTTCAAATGTCTCAGAAATCTTAGGGATGATTACAGTGACGAATCTCAGATACTTTTGATGTTTTGAAGGGTACTTGTGAATGGAAGGGTCCTAAAGTGATAGTCTTTGTCTTGACCTACTCTCTAGATATCATTACATTCTCAGCGTAATTACCAGTGATCTCAATTATACATTCCTAACATTCTAGATACAGTCAAGATCTTGATGAAGTAGCAATCATGGTCTTGGTCATGATCACTATCTCGGTGCAGCTCACATGCAAGTATAAAAGACCTTGTTGATATGGTGATAAAGCAATGATCTAGGTGGAAGTACAAGCAATGGTGCAACTGCAACAGTGAAGCAACAATAATGATGATGATGATCTCAACAACAAGAACATGATTGATGTCTTGGTCTTGGAGTGGCCTAGTAGGTCAAGGGTCATGGTCTTGGTATTCGTCAATTGGAATCTCTATAAAGAATTTTGTGTGGGTTTTCCTCTGCAAAAGGGAGAGGTTTTGGCCCTAGCAGGATGCCAACATCTTGTGTTCTCGTCTCTTTGTTTTGGTAGCTATTTAATGAACTAACAAAGACACACTCTAATAATAATAAGTGAAGATTGGAATAAGAATAAAAATTGAAAAACGCCTCACAAATAATTATCATGCCTAGAAGAATCTCATTAACACTAATTTCCCTAGATTCTTCAACATGGTATCAAAGCTAAGGTACTGAAGTCAAAGGAAGGGCAACAAAAAAGACATACAAGGATCAGTGTTCAAGAAGGGCATCAAAACAAGTTTAAAGGTTTTGTCAAGATTAAAGGATCATTTCTACAACAAGGTAACTCCACATCAAGGACTTGTGTCTCCACATCACCATCATCAAAATACCACCAAGAGTCTCATCAAGATATATACAAAGCAATGAAACTCAAAGCACCTCAAAATGAATATCTTATCATCTTGGAAAATATTGAAGCAGTCCATACCTACCCTACAAAAGAAGGCAGAGCATATTGAAGGCAAGAAGGCATTGTCATCTTCAAGGTTATAATCAAGCAAGGATCATCTCCTTATCTGAGAAGAAGATCATCCAAGGAAGCAACAAATCATCCCTATCAAAAGGAGCAACCTTTTTCTATTAAGAAAAGGCTTTCTCATTTGAAAGAAGATCATCCAAGAAGAAGCCCTCATATATCTTCTTCAACCATCATCAAAGCAATCAAGGTGAATATTTCATCTTCACATGACAAGTAAGTATCTTTTCATTCTATAATCAAGTTTGGTTAAATGACTTCATGATTGCAAGGACATCTATAAATTGGATGGGTCATCAAGATTCCTTGCATGAAGAAGGAGGATAGACATAGTCCTCTAAGTAGCTGAAGTCATCAAAAGGTCTCCTCTGAATTCATGGAAAGGGATACTTATGAAAGATCCCCTCATATAGAAATATTGGAGACATCAAAGAAAAACTCACTCTCTGAAGGTGCAATGAATAAGGTCACATGAAATTTGATCTACATGAAAGTAAAGGGTATCAAAGGACATAGGATATCTTCATAAGGTCCCACCTACAAGATCTAGGAAGGAAGATAATCATCATTGGTCTATAATGCAATAACAAATAATCAAGGTAACAAATATCCATGGGATAAGAAAGTTACCTCATTTGACAACTTATGGTCTCTATGCTAAATAGAGAAAGACAAGTTGATGGCAGGAGTATCGAAGGTTAAAGGACTAAAACATGTGAGAAAAGGAAAGACAAGTTTGGTCCTCAAGCAAGATAAAATAAGTATAGTATAAGAATCAATGTTGTGGAAAGAATATGGAAAGAAGCTCATATTGTCAGAGAGATGGAGGAAGCTAAAGAAAAGGGCCAAGGAAAGAGGGAGCAACAGATCTCTACTACGATTAAGATGGCCTCCCTCACAAAATGGTATTATCATAACCTCCTCGATATTTTGTTAAAGATATGACCATGATATTAAGATGCATCATGGCATCATGAAAGCATTAGAAGCAAGAGCTCGTGACATTGCCATGGGAATCATGAACGACAAAATCCATGACAGACAAAATATGAAGGATATAGCTCTTGGGAACCTCAGTGGACATTGAAGGAAAGGAAGAAGTCATCTAGGATAAGGCTCATCATACATCAAGTCAAAAAGGAAACATCTGCCAGTTAGGGATATACAAGATCCTCAAAATTCTCTGATGGAATTCTTATCATAGGGTTTACTAATCTAAAGTGGAAGCAAGTGTTTCAATATGAACTCCAACTTATGGAATCCATGATATGATGATGTGATGACATGAAGCAGATCAAGGGATTGAAGATCTTGTTAATCAAGGAAGTTGCTGGAAGAAGCCTCGATGACCTGAAGGTAAAATAAGGTATGTATGCTTGTGTTTAATATTATGATGTCATGTCATATGGTTGCAGGTAACATGGATCATTGCTTCTATCTTGAGAAGCACGATCAAGAGAAAAAGATAACCTCCTTTGAAAGGATGCAGGAAATCATGAGTCACACTAAATGAAATCAACACAATATGTCCTCATATGAAGTATAAGGTGGTTAACTACAATTTAGAAACTCTGATTGAAAGCTCCTGGGAATGGAATGTGTGAGGAAGGAAGAGATCGTGAGATATGCAACCATGATGAAGGCAATCAACTTCCAAAAGACCAAGAAGATTTGACTAGGAAATCTACTAGAAAGATATGAAGACTCTGATGAAAGTATGAAAAAGATGAAGACCCTTGACAATGGATATCCTTGGGATATGTGTTAATATGTGTGTAGGATGCTGACACCTACAAGAAGATGTCATGGTGAAGAGCCATCTCGTAAGATATGATTTGATTTAATATGATGTTTTGATTTCTTGAATAATATCTAGATATGCAGGGCTACTCAAACAAGAGTTGTAAATACAAGTACAACTAGAATTCATGTGGTGGATGGAAGAAGCATTATGAGAAAGAAGTAGTCATATAACGAAGGTTCCAGATATGAAGAAGGTCACTTTCCATGAAGAAAGGAATGACATTATGAACTAAAGAGGAAAGCGATCAATGGATGTTGCCCTACAAGGAAGAAGCTTAATTCATTTTCATGACATTAAGGAGAGAAGTTGATCAAGCAGTTGAAGGACCCAAAAAGAAGAAGTTTCTGATGCATAGAAGAGTCCCTAGCTAAGAGAGAGCTCTGACAGGTCCCTGATCAAGTGGGAGCTTGGATTGGATCACCCCTGATTAAAAAGGACTGACAATTGTGTTTTTCTATTTCATGTTCCATGCACTAGACCAGGACTAACAACCATAAGTCTAGGTGAAGGCCATGAAGAGAAATGTAGACACATGATATCCTCCCTAGTTGAGAGGGAGAGATAAACACAACATTCTTGTCTTCACTTTGGAATAAATACTGGAGGATTGGGTAATCATTTGGCATCCGATGCTCTTTGAGGATGTGTAGGGCATCCAAGGCAAGAGTACGCAAGAGGGCTAATATTCTTTGAGGGTTGGGAACCCAAGATAAGAATAGTCCTAGAAGATCATACTGAGTGAACACCTGGGTGGGTATGTACCTTGAGAGACAATGATGAAGGTGTCTATAGTCATTGATCTCATTAACATTGTGATCTGATATAATGAGAGATACAACTATCAGTCAAGGCCTTGCTGTGGAAACAATGTTGGTTACTATGATGCTATACAGATGGGTTACCAATCCAATTCTTCTTATGAGAAATTATTTAGATTGAGAATGACCAAGTACCATTATAAATACCTCCCTGGTTAAGAGGGAGTGTTGAAGAAAGTATAACTAGGTTTGGTATTTACAAATGTAATTTTGATCTTTGTACTTTTCAAGAAAAAGAAATATTATTTTTGTAAATTATAACAATGAGTTTCTTGCTCATTTCATAGGTCTAGGAAAGTCAAAGAGTCAAAGTCATGTATAAGGAGCTCTTCTTGAGCCTATGTGTAAATGTATACTAGTCTAAAAGGCCCTCCAAGACAAGCACAATCCTCCAAGTCAAGAACAAGAAGAAGTCTACAAGTTAAACAATGAAGAAGACAATTATGTCGGCCTCAAAGTATATATAAATGTCATTTTGGCTCAATAAAAGAGATGAATTGGTTCACATTGACATGCTAGCTAATTATGGGAGCCTAAATACTATAAATATGTGGCTAGAGTCACCATAGGATCACAAAATTTCAGATTCTCTCTAAACCTCGGATAGGTGCAGGAAGTATAGGAGGTACAGGATTTCGGATGTCTTGGAAATCTCAGGGATGGTTACAGTGAGGAATCTCAAATACTTTTGATGTTTTGAAGGGTAGTTATAGTATGTATTTCGAAAGACAACCCACTATATTTTCAGCCTCTTTAGAGTCTCACAGTCATCACTAACGCAACATAACAGTCTCGGGATACTTGTGAATGGAAGGGTACTAAAGTGACACTCTTTGTCTTGGCCTACTCTCTAGATATCATTACAGTGTCGACATAATTACCAGTGATCTCAATTATACATTCCTAGCATTCTAGACACAGTCAAGATCTCGGTGAAGTAGTAATCACGGTCTCGGTCATGATCATTATCTTGGTGCAACTCACATGCAAGTATAAAATACCTCGTTGATATGGTGATAAAGCAATGATCTAGGTGGAAGTACAAGCAATGGTTCAACTGCAACAGTGAAGCAATAGTAATGATGATGATGATCTCAACAATAAGAAGAGGATTGATGTCTTGGTATTGGAGAGGCCTAGTAGGTCAAGGGTCATCGTCTTGGTATTCATCAATTGGAATATCTACAAGAAGAATTTTGTGTGGGTTTTCATCTACAAGAGGGAGAGGTTTTGGCCCTGGCAGGATGCTAACATCTTATGTTCTTGTCTCTTTGTTTTAGTATCTATTTGATGAACTAACAAAGACACTCCAATAATAATAAGTGAAGATTGGAATAAGAAGAAAAATTGAAAAACACCTCACAAATAGTTATCATGCCTAAAAGAATCTCATTAACTATAATTTCCCTAGATTCTTCAACATAACCAAGGGAGTTGGTACTGTCAAATTTGAGAGGGAGTTTGTGAGCTCTCTTCATCTCAGAGATGTTATTTATGTTATAGGGCTAAAGAAGAACCTGGTTTCAATAGCAACCGTTGAGGACAAGGGATATGATGTCATCTTCAACAAAGGTAAGGCATACCTCAAGCATCTAGCTTATGGGACAATGGAGCAGATAGGTGTGAGGATGGGGAACATTTATAGGTTACAAGTAGAGTCTTGCACAACCTTGAGTAGCAAGGCATGATGTGAGCAAAGCAGGGATGCTGGAGAGATTTGACATAGGTGCATGGGACACTTGCATCATGGGGCGCTGAAAATCCTTTAGCAGATTCTGACAAGATTACCAACATGCAATTTTGACAAGAGTGGAGTGTGCAAGGTGTGCCCACTTGGAAGTATGCCAAGTCTTCCTTCAAGGGTCAAGACAACAAAGCCAAAGGGAGTTTGGAGCGGGTGCATTTAGACGTGTGTGGGTCCTCTTCTCCATGACTCATGAGGCATAGGTATTATTTTACTTTATTTGATGCCTTATTCTTGTAAAACTTGGATATTATTTACGAAAAGGAAATATGAGGTCTTAACCAAGTTCTTGGGGTTGAAGGCCTTAGTGCCAAACTAGATTGGGAAGAAGATCAATTTAGTGAGAAGTGACAATGGTGGAGAATATGTCTCCAATGCCTTCAAGGAGTTGTGTGCAAAGGAAGGCATTAGGAGAGAGTTAATAGCACATCATAACCCTCAACAGAATGGGGTCACTGAGATAAAGAACCACAATGTTGTTGGAGCGGCCAAAGCCATGTTGCATGATTAGGGACAACCTATGTTCTTGTGGGAAAATGCATGCAACATTGTCGTATTTATATTGAACAGGTGTCCACACAAGATTTTTGGACGAGTTACACCAGAGGAGGCTTTCATAGGAAAGAAGCTTGATGTTTCACACTTCCAGACCTTTGACACAAAGGTTTACTGTCAAGTGTCCAAGTATAGCAGGAAGAAGCTAGAGCCTACAACATAAAGGGCTATTTTCGTGTGATATAGTGAGATAGCTTAGGCATATAGGGTGTATCTTCTAGGAATCAGGGAGATAGTACTAATGTGGGATGTAAAATTACAGGAGGAATGAGCTCTAAGAGATTTCTTGGAGCAGGAGAAGATTGCAGTGCTTGAGGAGGAGCTACTCACTCCCAAGCAAGAGCCACAACTAGGACCACAAAACAAGCCTCATCTAGGTGACAAGAGGGTCACAAAAAAAGATCTACAATAGGATTAGGAGGAGAGACTAGGCCAAGAGCAGACAACTACTTAGCCAAATACTTTCACCATAAGGAAGAAGAAGTCCAAGTGGGCTGAGAGGTTGATTCAGGAGGCCCAAGAGTAGGTTGAAGCTCCTAGCACCATGTTCAGACATAGTAGGAAGTCACATAGGTACACAAGTTATATGGCACTATGACAAAGTTGGTGGACACTGAGCCTTCTTCTTACAAGGAGGCAAATTCTCAGCAGGTTTGGCAGGATTCCATGGTGGATGATTATTCCTCCATGAAGAATGATGTCTGGGAGATTGTGCTACGACCTGAGAGAAAATAAGTAGTTGGATCAAGATGGGTGTGCAAGGTAAAACGTGGTGCAGAGGGGAGTGTGAAGAAGTACAAGGCTAGGTTTGTGGCTAAAGGCTTCTCAAAGATTAAGGGCATAGACTATGATGATACCTTTTCCCTAGTAGCACTTTATTCATCCATTAGGACTATTTTGACACTTGTAGCACAAATATGGTGGAAGATCCACCAAATGAACGTGAAGACAACATTCCTCAATGGAGTGGTTGAGGAGGAGATTTCTATGGAGCAACCGGAGGGGTTTGAGTAATTCAGCAGAGACACACATGTGTGCAGGATGAAGAGTGCTCTTTATGGGCTCAAGAAAACTCTGAGAGCATGGTACACTCATATTGGTAGCTACCTTTGAGGATTTGGCTTCACTAAGAGTGAGGTGGATGCCAACTTGTACAACATCATGGTTGGAGGGCTTTTGCTCGTTCTAGTGCTCTATGTTGATTGCCTTATATCAACTGGAGTAGACAACTTGATCTAGGATTGCAAGGAGGACCTTGCAAGGGAGTTTTAGATGAATGATATGGGGCTTATTCACTATTTACTTGGTTTGGAGGTGTGGCAGGGTGATGGTGATATCGTCGTGGGATAAAGGAAGTACACTGTAGAGATTCTATAGATATTTCATTTGCAAGATTGCAGGTCCATGGCCATGCCTCTAGTCACAAAATAGTGGAAGGTGGATGCTAGTAGAGTAGAGTGAGTGGATGCTACAGTATACATGCAACTCATTAGGTCATTGATGTACTTGGTCAACACACAACCTGATATTTGTTTTTCAGTCAACCGACTCAGTTAGTTCATGTTGGAACTAACCAGATTTCACTGGGCTGCTGCGAAGCATGTGTTGAGATATCTCAGAGGCACAACATAATCATTATGGATTTTGGTACAAACAAGTTGATGGTGTGAAGCTTGAGGGCTTCACAAACACAGATTGGGAAGGGTGCGCCACAAACATGAAGAGTACTTTAGGTGGCGTCTTCAACATTGGGTCAATAGCTATTTCTTGGTATAGCAGGAAGAAGAGATCAATTTCACTCAGTTCATTAGAGACTGAGTACATGGCTTCTAGTTTGGTAGCATACGAGGCTATTTGGATGAGGAAGTTTCTTGTGGGATTGTTTATAAAAAATACGGAGGCTACCATGATACATTGTGATAATTAGAGTTGCCTCAAACTCTCAGAGAACCAAATGTTTCATGACCACTCAAAGCAATCAATATAAGGTATCACCATCTGAGAGATATGTGCAAAAAGGGATAGTCAATCTACCATACATTTCAACAGAGGAGAAAAAAACAAGTATCTTGACCAAGACATGGAAAGAAGCACTTTTGTTCATTTCAGAGATAAATTGCAAGTTGCACAAAATCCCTTCCTCGCTAAGAGGGAGTGTTGAAAATGATAGCGAGAAATGGTTCCTTGATTTGTGCCTTAATCAAAGGGACCTCAACAAGTTTCTCCTTGACATACTCAAGTTCCCCATAAGTTAGGATGAATTCCTATAATTTAGGATTGTTCCCAAAATTTAGGACGAGTTATGAAGCAGTTAACTAATGTTTAAAAGTGGAAGGCCAAGTTTATTGTCTTCTAGTGCGAGTTAAATTGGGAAAAGGACAAGTGACTGAATCTGAAGTTCTAGAGTTGAGATGGGACGAGTTGCATGAGTTATTTCAACTTAGTTAACACATTAATCATAAAATCAATTTCCTAAAATATAATTTGCTAGATTTATCCATTCAAATTGCTTATAAGGAGGAATGAAGGCACAATTGTATTAATTCTCGAGCACAATTTTTGTGTGTGAGCTTTTGAGAGAGCGAGTCAAGCATGAGGCTTGTGAAAGTCGATAGAGGGAGAATTTTCCTTGGGAATGTGCTAGGAAACAGGGGGAAATTCCTATTTAATAACAACTCCTCATGCACTAGGAAGTATAGGATATTTCCTAGGATTTGAGCAACAATTTCAGGCTCATTCAAGGAAGGCAAGAAGGCAAGAAAATCAGGGGTCTTGTAGATTGTTTCAAGCCTAGTCAGGTAGGGAGAAATAAAAATGGTTTCTATTGAAACAAAAGTTTTTTGTAATAGATCTATTTATCATTCTTCTATCAATAAAATTCTCAAACAAGCGGAGGGTTTTCCCAGTTAGGTTCCCTTGTATTGTTGAATTGTGTGATTGTGTATTTATTTATGTTCTTATTCTGCTACAAAATAAGTAGAGAAATTCAGTTTCTATATGAAAAGAAACTATTTTTTTAGATTTTTCATATTAATAGTTTCATAATTTCATGTATTTTCTACATGGTATCAAAGTTGTGAACAAAACAACCAGCACATAGATTTCATATTTAAGAGATGGCCACGATAAGGTTGAGAGATCAAGATAGACTTGACGATGACTTGAAATTTGGTGTTTATAAAGTCCAGATGTCATTCTTGTTGGACAAGTTTATACAGAAGGATTATTTAGAGAAAGGTGTTGCAAAAATTTCAGATCCAAACTAGTTACGTCAGTTCCAAAGGGAGATGGAAAAAGCCAAGAGGATGATCCTAGATGGAGCCCGTGATCATATAGTTCCACATGTTTTTGGTTAGGATACTGCAAAGGAAATGTGGGATGTCATTGTGAAGCTAGACCAAGATCCATTTTAGAATTGTAAAATGAATCTCAAGGAAAAGCGGAGGACAACCAAAACGCATAAGGGTGAGAACATAATTTCCTATCTCACTAGAGTTCAAAACGTTCGTGATGAGCTAGTAGTTGTATGGGGGACACATGATGGCAGAGAACTGGTGTGAGTTTCTATAAATGGGATTACCAGGGAGTGTGCTAGTTTCACTCAAGGGATTATAGGATGAGATAAATTTCCAAATTGAGAATCACTGTGGAGTGATTTCATTCAGGAGGAGTTAAGGATCAGTCTAGTCGAGGCCTCTACTAGTAGCAGTGGCAAGGGGTCGAAGGTTGAGAAGGAAGAGGAAAATATTTCTCTTGTAGGTAAAGCCAAGGGAAAGAAAGGCAAAAGGAAGGGAGAGACCAGTCAAAAGAGTGACAAGAAAAAGAAGGATCTAAGTAAGATCAAGTGCTTCCATTGTTATGAGTTTGTGCACTACGCTACTAAGTGTCCAAATAAGAAGAATAAGGGATCAAATAAGGAGCATGTGGCTACATCAACTGAGGTAGATGGATTTTCTTCTTAGTTCAAGAAATATTTCTCATTGATGGTTTGCATGGCAAGCTCATTAAGCAAAGACACGTGGTATATTTATTCAGGTGCCTCTTTCCACATGACTGGGAATAGTGAGTATTTCAACTAACTTGAGGAGAAGTATATGCAGGTTCATATCGATCTTGGAGATAATGGAAAGTATGCAACGAAGGGAGTTGGTATTGTCAACTTTGAGAGGGATTCTAGGAGCTATCTCCATCTTAGATATGTTTTCTATGTTCCAGGGTTGAAGAAGAACCTGGTTTTAGTAGCAATCCTTGAGGACAAGGGATCTTGAGCATAGGTAAGGCATAGCTCAAGCATCTAGCTTATGGGAGAGTGAAGTAGATAGGTGTTAGGATGAGGAACCTTTACAGGTTGTAGGTAGAGACTTGCATATCCTTGAACAACAAGGCATGATGTAAGCAGAGTAGGGATGTTGGAGAGCTTTGGCACAAGCGCATGGGACACTTACATCATGGGGCATTGAAAATTATTTAGAAAATTTCCACACGATTACCAACATGGGGTGCATGCTTGGAAAGTATGCCAAGTATTCCTTCTAGGGTTAGGACAACATAGCCAAAGGGATTTTTGATTAGGTGCATTCAAATGTGTGCGTGCCCTTCTCTTCTCCATCACTCATGAGACACAAGTATCATGTTACTTTATTTGATGATTTTTCTCATAAAACCTTGATATTATTTATGAAAAATAAAGATGAGGTCTTAACAAAGTTCTTGGAGTTTAAGGCCTTAGTTGAAAACCTGACTGGGAGGAAGATCAAGGTAGTGAGAAGTGACAATGGTGGAGAGTATGTCTCCAATGCCTTCAGAGAGTTGTGTGTGAAGGAAGGCATTAGGAGAGAGTTGATAACACCTCATAACCCTCAGTAGAATGGGGTGGTTGAGAGAAATAATCACAATATTGTTGGATTGGCAAAGACCATGTTACATGATGAGGGACTACCTATGTTATTGTGGGCAGAGGCATGCAACACTGCGATATTTTTGCAGAACAAGAGTCCACATAGGATTCTTGGACGAGTTACATTGGAGGAGGCTTTCACAGGAAAGAAGCCTGATGTTTCACACATCCAGATCTTTGGCACAAAGATTTACTGTCATGAGTCCAAGGATAAAAATAGGAAGAAGCTGGATCCCACAACTAAATGGGGTAGTTTTGTGAGAAATAGTGAGACAACTTAGGCATATGGGGTGTATCTTCTAGGACTTAGAAAGACAATTCTTGTGTGGGATGTGAAATTCCAGGACGATCGAGCTCTAAGAGATTCCTCGGAGAATGAGCAAATTGTAGTACCTGAGGAGGAGCTACTCGCTCCCAAGCAGGAGCCACAACTAGGACCACACATCAAGCCTCATCTAGGTGAAAAGAGGGCCGTAGAATAAGATCTATAGCAAGATGAGGAGAAGAGACTAGACCAAGAGAAGAAAACTACTCAGCCAAATAGTTTTACCATAGGGGGGAAAGAAGGTCAAGTGGGCTGATAGGTTGACTAAGGAGGCCCAGAAGAATTTTGAAGCTCCTAGCACCATGTTCAGGAAGTTCAGGAAACCACATAGGTACATAGGTTATATAGCACTGATGGTAGAGTTGGTGGACACTGTGCCTTCTTCTTACAAGGAGGCAACTTCTTAGTAGGTTTGGATGAATGCCATGGTGAAGGAATATTCCTCCATCATGAAGAAAATTGTCTGGGAGATTGTACCACGACTTGAGGGAAAATCAATAGTTGAATTGAGATGGGTATACAAGGTAATACATGGCACAAATGGGAATGTGGAGAAGTACAAGACCATGTTTGTGGCCAAGGGATTCTCATAGATTTAGGGCATAAACTATAACGAGATCTTTCCCCAAGTAGCATAGTATTAATCCATTACGACTATTTTGACACTTGCAACATAGATAGAGTTGAAGATCCACCATATGGACGTGAAGACAACATTCCTCAATGGAGTAGTTGAGGAGGAGATTTATATGGAGCATCCAGAGGGGTTTGAGAAGTTCAGCAGAGACACATGTGTACATTGAAGAGAGCTCTTTATTGTCTCAAGTAGAATTCGAGAGGATTAGGCTTCACTAAGAGTGACTCAGATGCCAACTTGTACTATAAGATGGTTGGAGGGCTTTTGCTCATTCTAGTGCTCTATGTTTGTGTACTTATGTTGATTGATGCAGAGAACTTGATCTAGGATTTCAAGGGAGTTTGAGATGAAGGATATGGAGATTATCTATTATTTCATTGGCTTGGAGGTTTGGCAGGGTGATCATGAGATCTTCGTGGGATAAGGGAAGCACAATGTGGAGATTATCTAGAGATTTGATATGCAGGATTGCAAGCCCATGGCCATGCCTCTAGTCACAAACTAGAGGAAGGTGGATGCCAGTAGAGTAGAGCAAGTGGATGCCAAAGTGTAGATGAATCTCATCGGGTCATTGATGTACTTGGTCAACACATGATTTGATATTAGTTATGCAGTCAACCAGATAATTCAGTTCATGTTGGAACCGACCATAGTTCACTGGGTTGCTGCGAAGCATGTGTTGAGATATCTCAGAGGCACAACACATTATAGATTGTGGTACAAACATGTTGATGGTGTGAGGCTTGAGGGATTCACATATGCATATTGGTTTGGGTGCTCCACAGATAAGAGTACTTCAGGTGGCATTTTCAACATTGGGTTAACGACTGTGTCTTGGTACAACATGAAGAAGAGATCAGTTGCACTTAGTTTAGCAGAAGCCGAGTACATGGATTCATGTTTGGAAGAATCCAAGGATATTTGGATGAGGAAGTTGCTTGTGGGACTTTTTAGACAGAGGATGAAGCCTACCATGATACAATGTGATAATCAAAGTTGCATCAAACTCTCTGAGAACCCAGTGTTTCATGATCTCTCAAATCATAATGAGATCGGGCATCATGATCTCAGAGTTTCTGTGTAGAAAGGGATAATCAAGCTACCGTACATTTCAACAGGGGAGGAAACAACATATATTTTGACCAAGGTACTAACAAGAAGAAATTTTTTTGATTTTAGAGATAAATCAATGGGATTTGTACATAATCCCTTCCTTGTTAAAAGGGAGTGTTGAAAATGATAGTGAGAAAGGGTTCCTTGATTTGTGCCTTAATCAAAGGGATCTCAACAAGTTTCTCCTTGACGTGCTTGAGTTCCCTATACATTAGGACAAATTCCTATAATTTATGATTCATTCCTAAAGGTTAGGATTATTTATGAAGCAGTTAACTAATGCGAAAAAGTCGAAGGCCAAGTTTATTGTCTTCTAGTGCGAGTTAAATTGGGAAAAGGACAAGTGACTAAATTTAAAGGTCCAGAATTGAGATGAGACGAGTTGCATGAGTTAGTTCAACTCAGTTAACTCATCAATCATAAAATAAATCTCCTAAAATATAATTTTCTAGTTAGCCACTCAAATTTCTTATAAGGAGGAATGAAGGCACAATTGTATTAATTTTTGTGCACGGGTTTTGTGTATGAGCTTGTGAGAGAGCGAGTCAAGTAGAAGGCTTGTGCGAGTTGATAAAGGGAGAATTTGCCTTGGGAATGCGCTAGGAAACAGGAGGAAGCTCCTATTTAATAGGGAATTCTCATGTACTAGGAAATAGGAGGCTATTTCCTAGGATTTTCACAAGGATTTTAGGTTCATTTAGGCAAGGAAAGAAGGTAAGAAAATTATGGGTCTTGCAGATTGTTTCAAGCCTAGTCAAGCAGTGAGAAATCAAATTGATTCCTTTTGAAACAAGAGTGTTTTGTAAGTGATCTATTGTTCATTCTTTTATCAATAATTTTTTCAATTAACCAGAGGGTTTTCCCATTTAGGTTCCCTAGAAAAATTGTGTTATTGAATTGTGTGATTGTGTATTCATATTTGTAACTATTATGCTGCAAAATAAGTAGAGAAATTTTGTGTCTATATGAAAAGAAATTAGTTTTTCATATTAGAAGTTGTAGAATTTTGTGGATTTTCTACATGGTATCAGAGTTGTAATAAAATCGAAAAACACACAAATTTCAGATTTGAGAGATGGACACAACAAGGTTGAGAGATTAGGATAGACTTGATGGTGCATCAAACTTTGGTGTATGGAAATTCCTGATGTAAGATGAGTTTAGACCGAAGGATTATGTAGAGAAAGGTGTTGCTGAACCTTCAGATCCAAACCGATTACAATATTTCTAAATGGATATGACCAAAGCCAAGAGGATGATCCTAGATAGAGTCCGAGATCATATAGTTCCACATGTTTCTGGTAAGGATACCCTAAATTTTCTATGGGATTCCATTGTGAAACTATACCAGGATCCATCTGAGAATCGTAAAGTGATTCTCAAGGAAACATTGATGACAACCATGATGCAAAAGGGTGAGAACATAACTTCCTATCTCACCAAGGTTCATAATGTTCTTAATGAGCTAGCAACTATAGGGGAGAAAACAGAGGATAGAGAACTTGTGCGAGTTGCTATAAATAGGTTTACTAAGTGGTGGGATAATTTCGTTCAAGGGATTACTGGACAAGATAAACTTCCAAATTGGGAATGCCCATGGAGTTAGTTCACTCAAGAGGAGATAAGGCTCAATCTATTTGAGGCCAATACTAGCAGCACTGGCAAGGGGTCAAAGGTTGAGAAGGAAGAGGCGAATATTGCTCTTGTAAGTAAGTCCAAAGGAAAGAAAGGCAAAGGGAAGGGAGAGACTACTTAGAAGAGTGACAAGAAGAAAAAGGATCTAAGTAAGATCTAGTGCTTCCATTTCCATGAGTTTTGGCACTATGCTACTAAGCGTCCAAATCAAAAGAATAAGGGGTTGAATAAGGAGCATGTAGCTACATCAATTGAGGTAGATGGGTTTGCTTCTCTGTTTGAGAAATATTTCTCATTGATGGCTTGCATGGCAAGCTCAGTAAGAAACAACACATGATCTATTGATTCAGGTGTCCCTTTCCACATGACCATGAATAGGGAGTATTTCAGCCAGCTGGAGGAGAAGTATATGCAGGTTCATGTCAAGCTCGAGGATAATGGAAAGTATGGAACCAAGTGAGTTGGTATGGTAAACTTTGAGAGGAATTCTAGGAGCTCTCTCCATCTCAGAGATGTTCTCTATGTTTTAGGTTTAAAGAAGAACCTAGTTTCAGTAGAAACCCTTGAGGATAAGGGATGTGATGTCATCTTCAAGGATCTAGCTTATGGGAAAATGAAGCAGATAAGTGTGAGGATGAGGAACCTTTAAAACTTGTAGGTAGAGACTTGCGCAACCTTGAGCAACAAGGCAGGTTGTGAGTAGAGCAGGGATGTTAGAGAGATTTTGAACATGTGCATGGGACACTTGCGTCATGGAGTGTTGAAAATTCTTCAACAAATTTCCACATGATTACCAACATGCATTTTTGACAAGAGTGGAGTGTGCAAGGGGTGCACACTTGGAAAGTATGCCAAGTATTCCTTCCAGGTCAAGACAACAGAGCCAAAGGGATTTTGGAGTAGGTGCATTCATATGTGTGCAGGCCCTTCTCTTCTCCATCACTCATGAGACACAAGTATTATGTTACTTTCATTGATGATTATTCTTGAAAAACTTGGATATTATTTACGAAACATAAATATGAGGTCTTAATCAAGTTCTTGGAGTTTAAGGCCTTAGTTGAAAACTAGATTGGGAAGAAGATCAAGGCAGTGAGAAGTGACAATGGTGGATAATATGTCTCCAATGGTGGATAATATGTCTCCAATTCCTTCAAGGAGTTGTTTGTGAAGGAAGGCATTAGGAAAATTTTGATAGCACCTCATAACCCTCAGCAGAATGGAGTGGCTAAGAGAAAGAACCACAATATTGTTGGAGAAGCCAAGGCCATGTTGCATGATTAGGGACTTCCTATGTTCTTGTGGGAAAAGGCATGCAACACTGTAATATTTTTGCACAATAGGAGTTCACAAAAGATTCTTGGATGAGTTACACCAGAGGAGGGTTTCACATGCAAGATGCCTTATGTTTCACACTTCCTGATATTTTTCCCAAAGGTTGACTGTCATGTATATAAGGATAACATGAATAAAGTGGAGGCCACAAAATAAAAGGGTATTTTCGTGTAATATAGTGATACAAATTAGGCATACATGGTGTATCTTCCAGGACTCAGGAAGAAAATTCTTAGGCGGGATGTGAAGTTCCAAGAGGATGGAGGTATGAGAGATTCCTTGGGGAGTGAGAAGATTATAGTACCCGAGGAGGAGCTATTCGCTCCAAAGCAGGAGCCACAATCAGGGCTATAGAGTGAGCCTCAACTAAGTGACAAGAGGGTTGAAAAACAAGATATACAATAGGATGGGGAGGAGAGACTAGGCTAAGAGTAGAAAACTACTCAGCCAAATACTTTCACCACAGGGAGGAAGAAGGTCAAGTGGGCCAAGAAGTTGTTTCAGGAGGCCCAGGAGTAGGTTGAAGCTCCTAGCACCATTGTTAGAGAGAGTAGGAAACCACATAGGTACACAGGTTATATGGAACTGATGACAGAGTTGGTGGACATTGATCCTTCTTCTTACAAGGAAGAAACTTCTCAACAAGTTTGGTAGGATGCCATGATCGAGGAATATTAGTTCATCATAAAGAATGATGTTTGGGAGATTGTGCCACAACCTAAGGGAAAATCAATAGTTGGATCAAGATGAGTGTACAAGGTAAAGCATGAAATAGATGGGAGTGTGGAGAAGTACAAGGCCAATTTTGTGGCCAAGGGCTTCTCATAGATTGAGGGCATAGACTATGATGATACCTTTTCCCCAGTAATACAGTGTTAATCCATTAGGACTATTCTAGCACTTGCAATAGTTAGATGGTTGAGGAGGAGATTTATACGGAGCAACGAGATGGCTTTGAGCAGTTCAGCAGAGACACACATGTGCAGGATGAAGAAAGCTCTTAATGGGCTCAAGTAAGCTTCGAGAGCATGGTATAATCATATTGATAAATACCTTCGAGGATTGGGCTTCACTAAGAGTGAGGCAGATTCCAACCTGTACTACATCATGGTTAGAGGGATTCCACTCATTCTAGTGCTCTATGTTGAAAACCTTCTATAAATTGGAGCAGACAACATGATCTAGGATTACAAGGACGACCTTGAAAGGGAGTTTGAGATGAAGGACATGGGGCTTATGCACTATTTCCTTGGCTTGGAGGTTTGAAAGGGTGATGGTGAGATTTTTGTGGAAAAAAAGAAGTACATCATAGAGATTCTCTAGAGATTTCATATGAAATATTGCAGGCCCATGGTCATACCTCTAGTCACAAAATGGAGGAAGGTGAATGCTAGTAGAGCAGAGTGAGTGGATGCTATAATATATAGGAAACTCATCAATTGGTTGATGTACTTGGCCAACACATGACCTAATATTTATTTTGTATCCAACCAATTGAGTCAGTTCATGTTGGAACCAACCATAGTTCACTGGGTTGCTTCGAAGCATGTGTTGAGATATCTCAAAGGCACAACGAATTATGAATTTTGGTGCAAACAGGTTGATGGCATGAGGCTTGAGGACTTCACAGATGCAAATTGGGCATGGTGCTCCATAGACAGGAATAATAGTTTAGGTGGATTGTTCAACATTGGGTCAATAGTTGTTTCTTGGTACAACACGAAGCAGAGATCAATTACACTCATTTTAGCAGAGGTTGAGTACATGGCTTCTAGTTTGGCAGCATGTGAGGCTATTTGGATGAGGAAGTTGCTTGTGGGACTTTTCAGACAAAGGATGGAGCCTACCATGATAAACTTTGATAATCAGAGTTGCATCAAACTCTTTGAGAACCTAGTGTTTCATGATCTCTCAAACCATATCGAGATCAGGTATCACCATCTTAGAGATTGTGTGAAAAATGTGATAACTAAGCCACCATACATTCCAATAGGGGAGAAGACAACATACATCTTGTTCATTTCAGAGATAAATTAGGGGTTGTACATAATCCATTTCTCGCTAAGAGGGAGCGTTGAAAATGATAGCGAGAAAGGGTTCCTTGATTTGTGCCTTAATCAAAGGGACCTCAACGAGTTTCTCCTTCACATGCTTGAGTTCCCTATAAGTTAGGAAGAATTCCTATAATTTAGGATTCATTCCTAAAAGTTAGGAAGAGTTATGAAGAAGTTAACTAATGTGCAAAAGTGGAAGGTCGAGTTTATTGTATTCTAATGCGAGTTAAATTAGGAAAAGGACAAGTGACTGAATCTGAAGTTATAGAATTGAGACGAGACAAGTTGCATGGGTTAGTTCAACTAAATTAACTGTAGAATTTTCTTTACAAATCTGCTAGCTCATTGATATCATGTAGAAATTTCACCTACAGATCAAACTGATATATGCAATGTACTAAAGCATAATACTAGATCTACATCTACCATAAACTTTGCGGAAGCTATTCAACCATAAGTAACATCAAGCATGAACACATATAATTGATAAGAAGCAATCGATCACACATAACACATAATATATCACTGGGGAAAGCACCAGCATAAAACCCCAACTCTGTATTATCAATCAAGTGGAGATCCTCAACAACATACAAAAAGAATCATCTCAATAGCTATCTTGCTCTCTCTGTAATCAAAAGACATATCTCATGGACTACCTAGACCTGAATATATAGGCTACACAAGTCCTCCAAGCTCCTATTTCCTTCTCCATGCAAGGAATACTTACTAGAAATATCCAAGCATCTGATAGTACACTGTCCCTCATCTGATCTCAATTGGGTCTCTGTCTGAACTGACATGCATCAGTTATCCATGAGGGAATGCTCAGTTATCTGAAATAATAGTTGTCACATGCATGCAAGCATTAACAAACTATATTTCATTATTTTAACAACTTGTTAAAATAATCTAACTGGACTTGACTAAGTAAAACTAATTCAACTGATCCTCTCATTATAGAACTAAACCTGATATGAATTTGAAACTACTTGAAATTTGTTTGCAAGGTATTCAATTCAGAATTAAACATGTTTAAAAGATTTCCATGTCTTGCAGAAAGAAAAAACATGAAATTTTCAGTTGTTCATGACCCATTTAAGCATAGCAGAGTTATTTCCTTTTACTGTTTAACAAATTAAAACGAATTTTTTCTGCAAAATAAATCAACCACAAATGCAAAAGAAGTTGATAAAGCAGTTCACCCCCTCCAGGGCTATGTCTGCTGGGTCCAAAGCTCCCAACCGAGCTTGTCCTTGTTTTTATTAAATGATCAAATTGAAAATACAGCTGAATAGAAGCATCTACAGGAGAAATAGATGGTAAAAATGGATTCAAAACACTTGAATCCTTCAGGATTGACTATTGGATCACCTCCAATGGATACCTGCAACCATATACAGTCTTCACAAAACTGGGCCCTAGTGGCTCCTAGAACTTTCACGGCTCCAAAACCTCTGAAAATGACCTCAAATGGATGTAAGACCTGCACCAATGGCTTCATAAGGTCAAAAATACCCAAAATCAAAAAACATTTCGTCCAAAACCGACTTTCCTAGCCAAAGTTATGGCCATTTAAAGTTTCTCCAGTTTTTCCCTAGAAAAACTCCAGTTAACTTTAGTTAACTCCAGATAGCTCCGCCAATTATGGCGGGTCCGCCAAATTTGGCGCTCCTGCCAAAATTTCGCCAACTTAACTGCAGTTACATTTAATGTTTGGTGGTTTCCTCGGATTTCGTGCCAGGCGGAATATTCCTTTTTTAATTTTTTTTTTTGAAAAATTAAAATTTCTAATGTTATGGACAAATTCTTCTTTTTTGCCATAACTTCCTCATACGGCAACCGTTTTTCGAACCGTTTGTGGCATCGGAATCGGAAAGACGAGCACTTTCCATTCATTCAACTTTGAACTAGTTCTAAGCACTTTAAATTTTGAGCATTTTACGACACTTAGGACATGAGCACCTGATCACGCCTCCCCATTGGGAAGCTTTTGGACCCCAAAAGCCTTCAACTACCTATTAAAGAGGTGAGGGTACAGCTCCCTCACTCTGTCCACCTCCATCCAGTTTGCCTTGTTCGGTTTGCTGCCTTTGAAACCAACCCGAACATAATCTACACTGCCCCTCCTTGAAGTGCGTGTCCTTCTGTCAAGGATTGTATCTTCTTTCAGCTCATCTAAGAATTCTGGTGAGAAATCTTCTATAGATGGCAGTTGAATAGCATTTTCATGATCAACAATCAAAGGAGGTTCATACAAATGTAAGTTCTCCACACTGACAACATAATACATTTTCATGTAGGAAGGCAAATCTAATTGAAAAGCATTATTTCCAACCTTCTTGAGGATTTTGAATGGATCATAACGAATAGGCTTCAGCTTTTTACCTTCTCCTTGTATCCTTTCCTTACTAATGTACAGCCATACCTCATCTCCTTCTTGAAACTTGTGATCGAATCTATGCTTGTCGTGTCTTTCCTTGTACTTGCCTTGACTCTTCTCAAGCTGTTCTTGAATTTGTGGATGTATTTACTGAATTCTTTCAATGAATGAACGAGCTTTGTCAGTGTCACTATATCCCTCAATGGAAATATCTTTCTCAAGAATGAAATCAAGAGGTGATTTTGGCAAGTAACCAAAACAAGCTTCAAACGGTGAGGTGTTTGTGGAAGAGTGCTTGGCACGATTGTAAGCATGCTGTATGTAGTGCAAATGTTCATCCCAAAGCTTTGGATGCTTGTTGCAATAACCTCTCAAGAGGTGCACAATGGTTCTGTTCACAACTTCGGTTTGTCCATCTGTTTGCAGATGGAAAGCAGTACTTTTCTTCAACTTTGTGTCCATCATCTCCCATAGGTTGGACCAAAAATTCCCCACAAATTTGGAATCCCTGTCACTAATAATGGAAGTAGGCAAACCAAAGTGAATCCATACATGATGAAAAAATAATTCAGCAGTTTGTTCAGCAGTTATAGTTTTCTTACAAGGCATAAGTATACACATTTTGCTGAAACGATCAACTACTACATATAAATAATCATGCTGCTTTCGAGATTTTGGCAAACCTCCTACAAAATCCATAAAGATGCTCTCACATGGTCTAGAAGGTACCGTCAAAGGAGTATACAACCCAAGCTTCCTATTTCTAGGCTTGCTTGTAGCACATAATGAACAACCTCTTATGAACCTTGAAACAGAATCTACCATGCGAGGCCAATAGCAATACCTATGTAGATGTGCAACTATTTTGCTCACACCAAAATGGCCAGCAATAAGAGAAGAATGAGCTTCTCTTATGACATTTATCCTCTCCCCCTGTGGTATACACAACTTGCCCAAATGAAACAGCAAATTGTTATGCATGTGATAGTCATTTTCCTCTACATGATTCCCTTTACTCAAGTTAGCATACACATCTTTAAAGTCATTATCAGATGCATATTGTTCTATGTAACTATCATGTACAATGGAAGCATTCTTAAGTAAAGTAACAGCACCAATAATAGGCCTTGAAAGCATATCAGCAACCTTATTCAAAGTACCTTTCTTATACCTTATTACCAAATGGAACTGTTGCAAGAAGCCCATCCATCTGAAGTGTCATGACTGTTGTAACTTTCTTTGTGATTGCAAGTACTGTAAGGGTTGATGGTCGGATGTATAACAGTTTCTTTGCCCATCAAGTAGTGTTTCCACTTTTTGACGCTTTGTACCAACGCATACAACTCCTTATCATATGTAGGATAATTTACAACAGCACCATTAAAAGTTTCAGAATGAAAAGCAATAGGCTTACCATGCTGTAGAAGAACTGCACCCATAGCATAATCACTAGCATCAGTTTGTATCTCAAATGGCTGTCTCAAATCCGATAATGCAAGGACTGGAGCTGAACTAATCTTCTCTTTCAAAGATTCGAAAGCTTTTTGCTGCTTGCCTCCCCATTGGAAAGCATGCTTCACACCTGTCACTACATGCATAGGAGCTGCTATAGAAGAGAAGTTAGAGATAAACTTCCTCCAATATTGAGCTGCACCCAAAAAACTTCTTACCTCTGTTATGGATTTGGGAGTAGGCCACTTCACAATAGCCTCAATCTTAGCAGGATCAATTCTCAAAGAACCTCCTCCTACTATGTGTCCCAAATAAACCAAAGAAGTCTTTCCAAATTCACACTTTGACATTTTAAGAAATAACTGATTCTTCTTCAAAACATCAAGTACTTTTCTAACATGCATGACATGATCTTCTCTAGACTTGCTGAAAATTAAGATGTCATCTAAGTAGACAATAACGAAATCATCAAGAAAAGGACGCAAGACATCATCCATTACCCGCATGAAAGTTGCAGGTGCATTGCACAAACCAAACGGCATCACAAGCCACTCAAAAAGTCCTTGTTTGGTTTTAAAGGCTGTCTTCCAAATGTCACTTTCTTCAATTCTTACTTGATGATATCCACTGCGCAAGTCTAGCTTAGTGAAATATCGAGCATCTTTCAGCTGGTCTAGCAAATCATCTATCCTTGGGAGTGGGTAACGATTCTTTACCGTTATCTTGTTCAAGGCCCTGAAATCAACACACATACGCCAAGTGCCATCTTTCTTTGGAATCAATACAATCGGTGACCCACATGGCGAAGTGCTTGGCCTTATGAAACCCTTGTCCAACAAGTCCTTGATTTGCTTCTTTATTTCAGCATTCTCCATAATAGACATGTGGTACATGCCTATGTTTGGAAGAGGACAATCTGGATGCAAATGGATTTCATGCTGAATCTCCCTCTTAGGAGGCAAACCGGTTGGCTCCTGAAACATTTCATGATATGCATCAACTACATCTTACAGATCTGATTTAAGTTTTGGATCACAATTGTCAAATGACTCATGATTCACATCAACCTTGGGCTTAATCATAAGAAGAACAAAATTCTTACTTGAATTGACCAACCTTTTTACCTGTCCTGCATTCACCATCGCTATATTTGTCTTCTTGCGATGAGCTCTAACAATGAACTCCTTGCCATCTTTGAACAGATGATATTTGTTTTCATGACGATGAAAGATAGCTTTCCTGTCAAACAATTAAGGACTTCCCAAAACAATTCCTGCTATATCAAAAGGTACCACATCAAGTTCAACTGTGTCAATAAAATGTGCAGTAATTGCAAAGCGCAATGTGCACTTTCTTGAAACTTGTAAATTTGCATCCTTGCAAATCCATCCAAGTGGATATGGCTTCGGATGTGGAACGGTCTCAAGTTTAAGCTGCCTGACCAAGTCCTCTGATATAAGGTTTGCTTGTGACCCACTATCAAAAAGTGTGTCAATTTTAGTATGTTTTGAAATCACCCTCACATGAAACAGTTCAATTCTTTCTTCCTCACTAGGAGCTTGTACATGGCAGTTTGAGGTACTAGTGCTGGCTTGAGTTTCAATTTCTTTTCCCTTCAAGTTTTTCAAACCCATGGCTGTAATTTTGGTTTCATCACCTGAATCTTCCCCTAAATCTTGTGGTGTAGATGTAGTAGCAGCAGTTTTCTGTTTCCCTTTGGATTTGTTAAATTGAGGTCTTGTTTCAGGATATAATTTCCAACAGTTATTCTCCTCATGGCCTGGTTTAGAACAGTGTTTACAGATCACTTTCTCACTCTCCTGTTTGACAGATGCATTCTTTTTGCCCTTTCCCTTGGAGGTTTTCTCTTTGTTTTTCCCCTTGGGGGGCTTGTTTCTACCCTCTTCAAATGTGTTTTTTCCCCTTGCCTCTAAATGGGTAGCTTGGACACAAACCTCGTCCAGGCTAGTAGGGTTAAACATCAAGATGGTGTGTCTAAGGTAGCTATGCAAGCCACCAATGTATTTCAGCAAGGTTTCCTGGGTCTGCAAATCTACCCCTAACAAGAGAACTCTTCTCCTGAATTCTTGGGTGTAGTCTTGGACAGTCTGACCCTTAAGTTGTCTGAAATTTTGCCAATTCATAATGGCCTTCTGCATGTGAGAAAGAGGATAAAACTATTTTTTAATGGCTAAAAGAAATTCAGGCCATGTTAAGGTAACCTTACCAAATTTCTTGATCTCCTCTTTAGTCTTGGCCTCCCACCAGACCAATGCTGCTCCATCCATTCTCAAAGAAGCCAACTGAATCTTTGTGGCATCATCATGCATATTCAGGATCCTCAAGTAAACTTCCAATTGCCTAATCCAGTTGTCAAGCTTTTCTGCATTCACTTCACCATTAAACATACGTAATTCGAATTTTACATCAAGCTTCAAAAAAGGACTTTTTCCAGAGGATCTATGCTTATGAACAGAAGAAGACGAGGATGAAGAGGAAGAAGGTGAAGATGGGGGTGGTGGATCACCATTTCCTCCATGTCCTTTCTTGGAATGATCATCATCCTTCTTACCTCCTGAAGAGCCCTCTCCTTCATGTGGATGTTTGGACCCTTCTCCAGCCAATTTCTCATTTCTTTCTTGGTACAATATCCTCACCATTTCAGTGAGGTCCAAGAAAGCCTTTCTGAAGACTCTTTCTTCTTCTCTTGGATCTGTCTCTATAGGAATTTCTCCTTCATGTTCATACATCCTTGAAGCTTCTGCTGAGACTCTTGAGGGTGAAATTGAAGGTGGAGGTGATGGCTCTCTGGCCTTCCTTGACTGAGGATTCTCTCGTTCTCTAGTCAACTGTCCTTCCCCTCTTTTAAGTTTCAACCTGGTAAGCATCAATACTTTGCAAGACAGTTAGAAGATCTTTGCACAAAACCCTGAGCTCTGATACCAACTTGATCTGAATTTGAAACTACTTGAAATTTGTTTGCAAGGTATTCAATTCAGAATTAAACATGTTTAAAATATTTCCATGTCTTGCAGAAAGAAAACACATGAAATTTTCAGTTGTTCATGACCCATTTAAGCATAGCAGAGTTATTTCCTTTTACTGTTTAACACATTAAAACGGATTTTTTCTGCAAAATAAATCAACCACAAATTCAAAAGAAGTTGATAAAGCAGTTCACCCCCTCCAGGGCTACGTCTGCTGGGTCCAAAGCTCCCAACTGTGCTTGTCCTTGTTTTTATTAAATGCTCAAATTGAAAATACAGCTGAATAGAAGCATCTACAGGAGAAATAGATGGTAAAAATGGATTCAGAACACTTGAATCCTTCAGGATTGACTATTGGATCACCTCCAATGGATACCTGCAACCCTATACAGTCTTCACAAAACTGGGCCCTCGTGGCTCCTAGAACTTTCACGGCTTCAAAATCTCTGAAAATGACCTCAGATGGTTGTAAGACCTATACCAATGGCTTCAGAAGGTCGAATATACCAAAAAAAAAAAAAAAATCGTCCAAAACCGACTTTCCTAGCCAAAGTTATGGCCATTTAAAGTTTCTCCAGTTTTTCCCTAGAAAAACTTCAGTTAACTTTAGTTAACTCCAGATATCTCCGCCAATTATGGCGGGTCCGCCAAATTTGGCGCTCCTGCCAAAATTTCGCCAACTTAACTGCAGTTACATTTAATGTTTGGTGGTTGCCTCGGATTTCGTTCCAGGTGGAATATTCCTTTTAAATTTTATTTTTTGAAAAATTAAAATTTCTAATGTTATGGACAAATTCTTCTTTTTGCCATAACTTCCTCATACGGCGACCGTTTTTCGAACCGTTTGTGGCGCCGGAATCGGGAAGACGAGCAATTTCTAGTAATTCAACTTTGAACTAGTTCTAAGTACTTTAAATTTTGAGCATTTTACGACACTTAGGACATGAGCACCTTATCAAAACCTTATCTCCTTTAATCAAGGGATAAATTCCTAAATCAAGGGAGAAAATAATTGCATGATCTCACAAAGACTTCAAGTTTAATTTTCTATAATTAATTAGTTCATGGAGATTAATTAATTAATATTTTAAATTGCTGTTAAGACCAAATTCTTTTTTACTTCCTATAGTTAGACCAGGGATTGCTAAAACTAGGAAGGGACCCAGAAATGTTATTTTTAGAAGATTCTATTTTTAGCAGTTTCACCTCTCACCCAAGGTGGCCAAAATGATCATTGGCCAAACTTCTGTTTTTAGAAGTGCTATTTTTAGGAGTTCTATTTTTAGCACTTTCTAAATTTAGCATTTCTTGTTGCCCACTTTTCAACATTAATTCAACAATCACAAAATCATTTTCCTAAAATATAATTTTCCAGATTTAGCCATTCGAATTGCTTATAATGAGGAACAATGAACAATTGTATTAATTCTTGAGCATGAGTTTTGTGTGTGAGCTTGTGAGAGAGCAAGTCAAGCAGGAGGCTTGTGCGAGTTGATAGAGGGAGAATTTTCCTTGGGAATGCACTAGGAAATATAGGAAATTCCTATTTAATAGAGACTCCTCATGCGCTAGGAAATAGGAGGTTGTTTCCTAGGATTTTCTCAGGGATTTTGGGATCATTCAAGTAAGGTAAGAAGGCAAGCAGATCAGGGGTCTTGCAGATTGTTTCAAGCCCATCCAGGCAGGGAAAAAACAAATTTGTTTCTATTGAAACAAGAGCATTTTGTAAGAGATCTATTGCTCATTCTTCCATCAGTAAAATTCTCAAACAAGTAGAGGGTTTTCCCAGTTGGGTTCACTAGAAAAATTGTGTTGTTGAATTGTGTGGTTGTGTATTCATTTTTGTTCCTATTCCATTGCAAAATAACTAGAGAAAGTCTTTGTCTACATGAAAAGAAACTAGTTTTTTTTCAGATTGTTCATATTAGCAGTTGCAAAATTTCGTGGATTTTCTACAAAATGTACTCATAACTTTGTAACATTAATTTATTGTTATGGGACACATTTAAAATAACAGCTATTTTATGATAAAATGAAAACCCTAACACCATGTCAATCTTCCAAGTAAAATATTACCATATATATATTATTTTTTTCCAGAAAACAAGTCATATTGAATTCTAAGGCAATGAAATAACTTACACTTTCAAATCCAATCAAGGGCTATATATGTGGAGGACACAATGTTTTGACATAGGATTGCAAAATAAACATCTCAGAAAGTAGCAAAGTACAAAATAAAATGCAATTATAACTTTGTAATAGTTTTTGTTTTGTTTTGTTTTTTTGTTTTGTTTTGTTTTTGTTTTGTTTTTTTTGTTTTTTGTTTTTTGTTTTTGTTTTGTTTTGTTTTGTTTGTTTTGTTTTGTTTTGTTTTGTTTTGTTTTGTTGTTGTTGTTGTTTTTTTTTTAAACAAGTCATAATGAATTCTAAGGCAATGAAATAACTTATACTTTCAAATCCAATCAAGGGCTATATATGTGGAGGACACAATGTTTCGACATAGGATTGCGAAATAAACATCTCACAAAGTAGAAAATTACAAAATAAAATGCATTTATAAATTTGTAATAGTTTTACCAAGATGAATATTCCTAGTGAACAATGTCATGTTGATATTGTATCTTAATTAATAATGGCTTTGTTAACTACAATAATACCTAGAAAACCTACTATATGGGAAATAAAGACCCTTTCATGTAAAAAAATACAATAAATGATATATATATATATATATATATATATATATATATATATATATATATATATATATATATATATATATATATATATATATATATCAATTTGCAGTGAAGTTTACTATTGCAATACTTAGATGGTATTGGATCTTATCTCAATCAAGAGAGGGAATAGTCTGAATCGTAACCAAGAGCAAGGTGAAAGGATCATAACTTAATCTAAGATAAAAACAAGTTGATATAATTCATATCACTTGAAGTAATTTAGGAAAATGTGGAGTTAACTATATAATTATAAGTTACTAGAACCACACAAACACATACTTAGATTCAAATAAAAAAAATTGAGTCAAGTTATAATTTTACTATCACATCACAAAAATAGTTCATATGAAATGAAAAGAAAAAATGAGCATGTAATTTAATTGCATAAATAGTTATAATAATTTCCACATAAAGTTTACCTAAATTCATCATTCAATTCTAATCCAAATTTTACCAATCATCAAAAGATAGCTTTCCATTAGTTTTGAATAAGCATGAAATTATATTAAATTAAGAACAACACAAAATATACAACATATACTTATCTAGAACACAGATTAAAACAAATCTAAAAATAGTTTTAAAGGATTTTTTCCAATCCTTTATTTCTGACAACAATGCAAAAAAAAAAAAATCTTACTTCAAGCTTCAGGGTACAAATGGTTCCAAGGATCCACTATGATAGCACAACCATCTCCAATCCAAATCATTACCCTTCTAGTCTGACCATCCAAGTTACAAAATTTTGTTTGAGAATTAAACTTTACAGTAGTGCATAGGCTTCATTCTTATTTTAGAAATTAGACCCCCCATTTTCTTCATTGCAAGGTTTCCCTTAAGGAATAATACATTTTTTTTTTTTTTAAATAAGTTTGTTCAATTTCCGTTTCAACAACAAAATCGAAAATGGAAAATATCGATTTTGTAATTTTCAGTGAGCTGGAGAATCAAATATTGAATCCTACTGGTTTAATCCTTAAATCATACACGGCCAAGTATGTCTGTGTCCAACAAGAAGGTTTAATTAGCAAAAAGAATTCACTGATTTACAACTAAGAAATTGCAAAAAAAATCACACACATATCTTTTATTTATTTTTATAGGACATTTCCTTTTAAATTTAAACAACATTGACCACCTAAAAATATATTTTGTGATTATGTTTAATTAGCAAGCCATTTCATGCCCAATTCAGATCACTACAACTCGAGTTTCATGCTAAAATTGTGGCTCATTTTCCTTTTGATTTCCCAGGAATTTAAATTTCACATTTGACCAAACTAGCATTCCCATTACTTTCCTCCTTTTTAGCTTTCTAACGAGATATTGTGCGCCTAATTTGGTGCTCTAGAACTCAAGATATAACCTTGAAAAGTCGATGCTCAACCACTGTTGATTAGAGTTGTGGGTTGATTTCATCCTTTGATTTAAATCTCAAAAACATAGTACCATACACATGGCAGAGGAAAGGTATGGAGGGTTTATATTTTTTTATGTGATTACCATGGTTTGTGTGAAAACACAAGGAAGTGGAGGAGCTCACATTGGAATATTTTTCTTGCATGAAAAATTAAAGTAATAAATAAAGTAAAATTTAGCACATTTTTCAAGTACAATTGACTTGAGGCAATTGGAATAAATAAATAGAATAGATAAATAATAAACCATCTTACCTCATCGAGGCCAACTTTCCCTGGCTCCCTGGTTTAAACCTTCCCCAAATCCTTGGCTTAAATCTTCCTCGGATCCCTCACACCAAATGAGTCCTCCAGACGTTGTGATAAAAAAAAGTCAATCACAAGGAGCTATTTCTTTGTGAGGCTTGCCCGAGACTCACCGGACCATGTGTAAACAAGTGTGTAATTCAAACATTCCCATTACATGCAGCCTAATAATATAGAATGCAAAGGGATATGGTAGGTTGTACCTCTTAGAAAAAGAAGCAGCAAATGGTTGGAGAAACTAGCTTGAGGGACACCAAAACTCCTAGCTCCCGAATGCCAAACTAAACACTTGCACAAAGCCAACCAACAAAACTACCAAAATTCTCCCTACAAGATTATGTCAACATAATAATAACCATTGGTAACCCATGAACAACATATAAACATCAAAGGACATCAACAATAAAGGAAGGGAATCGAATTTATTATAATATCAAAATGGCATACAAATAGAATGATATACCTTCAACAATAAGTCCTATACCTTGAACAATAAGTCCTCCTCTCTAGTTTGCAACCTGGTCTCCACCTCTAAGAAGGATAGCCTCACAAATCAACAAATTTCTCATGCTATAATGGACTCTTTAGATCTACCTTTCCCCTTGACACAACTAGTTTATATATGACTTTTTCCCTCCCTGGGAGAATGTATATAGACACTTAGGGTTAATACAAGTTAGGAAACTTTTCAATAGTTCACCAGGTTAGTGGACTCGCAAACAAATCAATCGGGTTGATCTCTGAGGGAATGAAAAAAACTAGGAGGCTCAAGATTGTTGCTAGTTGTAAAGGGATAACATGTGCCAATGGCTCTAGTTGTACACCATGAAAGAAGGGAGTGGCGTAGGATATACATGGACTAGTGACACTATTTTAAAAAGGTCAAAATTAAGGGCACAAACTATGCATCAAGGTCAATAAGTCAAAGGCTCATGTAATTGAATCAATGTGGGTAAAAATAATCTATAACAAATGCCCCATAATGTTTGAGGTCAAAAGAGGAAATGATGATAGAAATGCATTAAAACAAACACTTAAAGCTAAAAATGGGAGGAAGGATCCAAGATTGTAACGCTGAATCGAAGGAACTAAAATGATGAAATCCCAACCCTCCTAAAATCATCTCTAAGTTGGGCATACGCATGCTCAGTCATAAAGAGAAACTGAACATGGCCGCCAACTATACACTGTAGACATGCCATGAAATCCTAGGACATGGCCACAAGGAATACATAGTGAATATATGTGACGAAAATATCATAACCACCAACAAATACAATGTGGATCTATATCACAATATACATCAATAGGACTATGGACACATAGAAGAGAAGTGCCCCAAAGTAGTCCTCAAAGTACATAAATGATACGTAAATCCAATGCAACTTAGGAAGGGTGCCATATAAGAGCGAGATGTCCCTAACTTGAGATCTTCTCCACAAATCCGATGGTACAAATCTACAACATGAAAATAGATGTGCTAAATTCGAGCATGGTAGAAACCACTTGATTATCAATCAATGAAGTATTTACCATTAACAGATGTTAGTATACCCACTAATGATGAAAATGGACCCCATTAAGTGTGAATAAATGAGTTTAAATTTAAAAATTGTAGACTTGACTGAGAAGGAGTCAATGAGATAAACTCATTGTCGATCACAAGGAAACCTACCATTGAGGTCTGAAAGATCCACAATATTACTGGTTCCTAGATCAAGCTCATGGATAATGAGCTAAAGTTGACAAGAGAATGTTTGTCAAAGGAAGGACTTGATGTATCCTCCATCAATCGACATGGAACAAATTGAGAGCTGATGTGAATGGATGGAATCATGAAGTACGCTTGACATAGGGATGGCAAACGCAAAAAAAAGAAACAAGGACTGTAGATGGCTAACACAGGATGAGACTTTCCTTGCACATATAATGACATAGCACAAAAGTGGCTTGGGAACATGCACTAATGTGCACCACATGATATCGTGCCACAACACAAGAGGAATTGAACCATGCTCCATAGTGATTGGAAGAGTAACCATACATAGGAGTAAATAGAATCAAATGTGTGGTATGGCTCCTAGGCAAGCTAAAACCCAATTGTAAGGAAATGATACAAATAGGTTCCATGTTCAAGAATGATGTGACTGTCACTGCCATTTTGAATGATAACTCAAGTAAATTCCATTCTCATTTTATAGTTTTATTCACAAAAGATAAAACAAGTAAGATCAATAATTCCTTTTTTCATCCAGTTTTAACGACCATGAAAAAGCGATAAAAGGATACATAGTGCCTTTTAGTTTTTAGTGCGCGTAAGAAGGAAACAAAGGAATCTAATCCTGGATGAATGAGTGGTATAAAGGGTAGAAACTAGTTCCAAGATAACTGAATCACCTTAAGCATAAGGAGGCAAAGAGGCTAGAAAATAAGACGACTCATTGCAGCGGCCTCGTTAGGAAAGGTAAAAACATGAAGCCAAAGAAGTACAAGGCCAAGCATAATGTGATAGAAGTGGTGAATCTAAACAAAGGCTTATCAACATGCATAAGAAAGGCTCAAAAATCACAAAAATCACAAGGTAGAAAAGTGTGGAATGATCCTAGAGTAAAGCTAGAAGTTGATGAAGAGTAAATGAGGTTCAGATTCTAAGTCATGATGGGTCAAAAGTAGGGATTCAAAAAAGGGATAAAAGAAATGTTGCATGGACACCAAAACAAGAAATAAGTGCTAATCTATGTATAGGTAAGCTATATTTCCAAGATACAACATACAAAAAGATATGGGTTAATATTGCAACTTGATAGGGTCAGACCTAAGGTATATTGAAGGTGGGAATGATGGTCAATGATGTAGAAAATATAGCTGTGAGGGACCTACCTCTATATTCTAGTTTCAAGAGAAACACAACTTAGGTCTAGTGTATGTCACAATTAAGATGCCACCATATCTTGTAAAAACCATCTAGAAATACTAGACCCAAAGTTGAATCATATAATGAAAGAAATAAAACATGGATTAGGTAAAAATAGGACCATATAGTTTGTTATTTTTTGGGTTTTATATAATTTTTTTTTGGATTTTTTTAGCATATATGAGGTATGAAAAATACTTGCATCACGCAACAAGCTAAAATACATATGTACAATGCACAACACAGTCTAGTAGGTCATATTTAAGTGGGGCCTAGGACCAGGAACAAGCCAAGGATTTCCATTTATGAACTCATGGGCTATGGCGAGAATCATATGATGCACCATGATGGGGCCATGCCATAAAAAGTTGAACTACCCAATTCCTAAAGGTTGACGATGCCAAGGAAAACCTAGAACCATATCATTGTCATGAATGACCCAAGGAAAACAAGGTGAGTGGTCTCATGAGCTAGAGAAACTCCTTCACAAGGATTATCAAGACATAAAGGGGGGACAAGACACTCATCAACAAGAGAATGTGAGTTAAAAAATTCATTGGAAAGTTTAGTATCAAAACCTAAGACTTGACTCAGGCCAAGGGTGGTACTTCCATGGATGGATGAGAAAATACCCCATGGGTCAATTCAATATTTTCTTTGCCAATCTCAATCTTTTCCAAATTAGGGAGAATAAAGGCATCAAGAGGCATAATATATGTAGGATTATCAATAGTATCCATGACCTCCAAGATGACTTGTCAAGAAGGAGACTTGTCATCAAGGGAGTCACGTGGAATATGTAGAGTGATGGCCTGTTTAGGCAAGGTAACCTAGTCATATTCCATATTGGGATGGAGTTTTTTACCATCATCAATAGGTATTTACGGTACTATAAAAGAGGAAATCTCTTCTACTAAAGGCAACATATGCTCACCATACCGATTTATTTTAAAAGGAGAAGGCACCACCCAAGGGTTAGGAGACATATGGGGTCCACATGTGATGGAATATATCATGTGTATAGGAGAAATTGAAGAAGAAGGAATGCCAAGTGGTGGTAGAGGAAAGAAACTGATTAGTGATGGGATTTAAATAATCCCTCACTAACACTCTCATTAGTGATAGGGTTATCTCCAATGAATGGCGCAAAATTACCCATAGTGGTAGACTTGGTCAATGATATGTAGTAATACACTTGATCAATCATGACAATATTGCATTCATTAGGAAAGAAAAGCACACAAAACACCAAAGGCACAATGGATTACATGAAATAGAACCAACTCGACTAAGGAGAATATTATAGTCTAAGGGAGCATCCATAACTTTAACATCGACAATAATAGTTTTTCCCCTAGCTCGATGGAAAATGAATGAAGAATTCCCTAAGGCATGAAGGTGTGTCCATCAAAGGCCTATAGATTTGTACTTGACTTAATGAGTGCTAGAGAACAAATAGTCTTCCAACATGATGCAAACATAACATAATTCAAAGACCCTTCATCTACAAGAGTGTGGTATATATCTCAATTAAAAATGCACATCGATATCTGAAAAGTGACCTCACGATATAGTCTAAAAAAAATGGGCATCAACATCAAACATGATCAAACTCGACTCATATGGATCCACCATTTTGATAGTAATAAACAAGGCTTTGCGTTCCATATGATAACTTTGCAAAACCTCTAGAGTAGACATGGCACAAGGTGCTTGGTCTAAATCCTCAATAATACTATAAGTCTAGGTTGCTCATGCATTAGGATTGTGTGTCAAATTATGGAGAACACCTTAGGTGGGCAATATACTGGTTCCAATGGCTTATCTAACACGAGAGGTCCAATGGATGCAATAGGGACATCCAAGATCTTAGAAGCGGAACTCAACTCAAGAGTGTTGTAAAACTTCACTCTTATGAACAAGTTAACTTACTTGTTACACATGAGAACAAGCACATTGCTTTGAGAAGGAAAATAATTCCCCCCAACCGGCACACACCCCCCCACACCCCCCCAATTTCCCCTAGGTAAAGGTGGAAGAGTTTGCACAACTATTTTCTATTGTGGCTGGATGGGGAATGGATGAGTAAAAAATGCTAGATATTGGGTCGCTTCTGGTGTTGTAATAAGGTGATGGAATTCATCCATACATGGCCACTCATGATTAAAATGATCTCCCTATCAAATCTTATAAGGAAGTTTAACCTTTCAACATTTCTCATTTTGCCCCTAACTTGATTAGGTCGATTTTGAGTAGTTTCCCGAGCATGATTATTATTTTGTTTATTCTTTTTCTTTTTACCGCCATGTTGTTGAGGATTCTTAGATGTCATGGACTTCACCATGAGAACCTTAGTGGACTAAAAATAAGACCGTGCTTGTTGAGAACCAAATGCACTTGTTGGGGCTTGGGATGTGACAACCATTTTCCCTAGTTGAGTAGCTAACTGGTTCACAGTATCACAAGAAGTAGAACTAATTACACCATCAGAGTGCAGTTTGGGCTTGGTTCGTTGTGGATCAGTTGAAGGTAAAAAACCATTAGGAATAATATCATATAAAGGGCCCAATTGAGAATAAATCAAGTCAATACTTTGAGCACATAAAATTTCCTGCTCCTTAGTAGCCACCCCTACCCTAGCGACATCCCTAGCTATAGGTGGAAATATGGATCAAGCAAACCAATCCTTAAGAATTTTGTCAGGGAGCCTGGCTCATACTAACCTCTTGCGCCTTCTCCACTTAGGGATATGATCAGATATGTGAATATAGTTATCTTGTTTGAAAGTGGACAAATGGTCAGTCTTTAGATCCTGTTGTGAAGGTGACATAAAGTGATTCAAAAAAGTACGGGATGAGAAAAAAAAGGTCACTATAAGATGCCCGATGAACCCCAGAAATGGGTAATTATATGGGCTCATTTTGCCTCTTAATTCGATTTAATCCACCATTCTCATCAGTTTATTGCATGTTTTTGATTATATTTATGCTAATAGAGTGAATTGGGTTAGTCATTATGCCATGAAGTCTAATGTGTGCTTTATGCATATTTTTGGGCAATTTTTGGACAAATTCAAAGGATTAATGAGCATCTGGCAGCCAATATTTGAGAGAAACAAGGGAGAGGATTTGTAGGAGGGTGTCCCCTTCATTTATGAACCCTTACCTCGAATTCTCCATCAGAAAATCGGAGCACAAGTAGCCACATTAGTGCATCCAAGGGACAACCGAGCAAGTAAAGAAGGATTGTTGTTTATCTGCAGTTTTGGGAAGCTGAGCTCCTTGATTTTAGGAGGGTTGTTAAAGGATTCCATTTGTATAAATAAGGAGTCTTAGAGCCTTAGTAGGTTAGCTAGTCATTAGTAGAATTTTTTCACTTTTGTGTAGCACTCGTTTAGCTCATTTTCGAGTTTCTTTTTGAGAACAATTTATGTAATGTGACTATTATTTTTGATAATGAAGATGAAATATTTCCTAAGCCAGTACTGATCTCTTTCAGAGGGCTGAAGCTCTTGGGTTAGGGCCCAACCCAAGCTACCCAACACCTCTTGCTTTGTACTTATATGTTTTTGCTTCAGTTCATGAGTTAATCTCTGTTACATAGATTCATTTTACTTTGTTTAGATTAGGTTGCTTTTGATGGTTTTCGTAGTTGTTTTTGTTTTAGTTGCTCAAGTAGGTTAATGTAGTGACATAATTATATTCAAAAACGGGAACAGTAGGCCCTGATCTCCTTTCTCCTTTTTTGGGACAATGATTTGAGGTCAAGGCACTACTGCTGCCACCAAAAACACAATTTTGCTCTCCCATGCAATTTCTAGTGTGATGAATTGATTTGGAAAGATTAATGTCTTGCTTCAGAATTTAGTTTCCTAGATCATTTCCTGTTATTTTACAATAAATATCTCTGCATTCTTTTCTGTTCAAAGGTTACTGTTCAACATTTTCTATTTGTAGGTCAGAAATTAGGTCAAGCTAGAGAAATTTATGTTTTCATGGTCTAGTTAGTCATTTCTTTGATCAGTTTTTGTAAGTAGATGTGCATATCTCTTGCAGGACACCTCATCTCACCATACATCCATAAAATAGCTAGTACTAGCTCACTCCTCATAGATTTCCCAAGTCATTTGCAACATTCCGCCAATCTGCCCTAATTTTTGCATTTTTCTCCATAAGCTTCCCTTTTGCCATTTGAACGAATCCAACCATCATGTTCCCTCTTGACCTTCCTTGAAAAGTTCCAGACACCTCAACACCTTCATCTAGGCTTCAGTTACCCTTTCCCATCATTTTTCCACATTCAAACCTCCAAAAATAGCTCTCGGCCTCCTCCTGTAGATCCCTTGCAGCTTCCTGTAGAATTTCCTGTAAGCGGTTTTTCAAAATCCGATTGCAATGAAAGTCTTCAGAAGGGTACTAGGGGCTTCTTAGGACCTCTCCACACCTTCCTCACCCTTTGCAAAAGGCAACTCCATCTTCCTTCACCACCAAACCTCTCCATAATCACAACCAGATAAGTCACAAGCATAATAATTTCACATAATAACACTCAAAAGCACAAAAAGATGTTTTCTTCCCATTTCTTTTTAGAAGTAGCTTGAATAAATGCAATTTACCTTTTCAGTAGTCAATGACACTCATTTCATCAGTTTTCATCTCTTTTTCTGCAAAATTAGGGTTAATAGGTAAATTAGGGTTTGCTAGGGTTTGCGTTGCATTTCAGTTTTCCTTATCTTTCTACAAATAGAATAACCCCTGTAGAATTAGCTTTCTTTCATCACAGTTAAAAGCTTCTTCTGAGAGCACATAGAAGTTGGCTTAAGCTCCTAGTGATCTTGGGCCAACTGACCAAGTGACAGCCTGCAGTAAGAGCTAGTACTTGTGCATACAACACCGTCGCTTCCAAGTTTGTTATGAACTACCAGGTTGATAAAAGTAAAGTAGGAAGCCCCAGGAGTTGCAGCATTATTGCTGCAATACTGGTGCTCACCAATGCCCTATCAAGTTTGATATACCATTTAGTGGTATCATTGGTTAGGGTTCTTTGGAAAAGTCTCAATCTCAAAGAACCATCCACTAAAGAATTAGAGGAACATCATAGATGGTAGGTGATGATGTGTGTGGAAGTGTTTTCTCCTGGATTTCCATTAAACATAGGAATATTAGAAGGAATTTTAGTAGGCATGGGTAGTCACCTGGGATCATGGCATATGGGGTCATTTTTAAGCTTATCCAAATACATAAAATAAATAGGTTCTAAAAACAAAATATGCTTTTGATTAAATGGATCATAAGGGAAATAAGTACCCCTTGATGGACCATATGGTCCCCCCCATAAAATAGTTAATGGTAGATGAATGTGGATCAAGGTTATAGTTCATCCTAGTATAATAAGTTCCTAGGCCAACTGATAAGGTGAAAGGATGTTGTCCCCTAGGGTAAGTTCCCATAAAGAACAAAGGATAACAAGTGATGGTAATGATTACATGGTATCAGAGGTTTCTGATGTAGAAGGTAAGAGAGACCCATCTCCCCCATTCAAGAAGTTGCGTTATCGCCAGACATATGATAAGAAAATTAAGGAAAAGGTTTAATATTGTAAGGTCTTAGTTACATTAAAATAGGGATGAAGGGTTGATCAAAGGTAGCTTTATGTGTTGTGATATAATCTCATCAACTAGATTTATAGTAACTAAATATTCCCTCCCAGGACCAAGGTTATCCCCCCCCAACCCGAGTATGGTCTAAGCCCTCCACTTCCATAGTTATCTTATGTTTGTGAGGTGGTGGACCTTCCTCTTCGAGAGAAAGGTTTAAAAGTCTACAATATCATCAGATATTTTGTTCAGCTACGAAGATATAGTTATCCTATGTTTGTGAGGTGGTTAAGAGAAGATTTAAAAGTCTACACTATCATCAAATGTTTTGTTCAGCTACGATGACATATTTTTATTAACAAATTAAATTAATTAAGACAACCCTATGACTAACTAGGCTCAAACCAAAAAACAAATACTAAAAAATATAAAGAGTCAAGCACACACAAACCAGTGAGAGAGAGATACAGATTTTCTCACTGTCGAATCTTGGTTTGATGAGGGCCCAAGTCAAAAATGAATATGTTGTTGGGACAACTACGTTGTGACCTGCTTAATGATCTTTTTATATCCGTCATAAGTACACTTATTAGTTTTGGGGTACCCCCTAGGAGGTTCAAGTGAGTTTGAAAAACATCTGCCCCAGGTATAACAATGACTTCCCCCTCACCATCATCCATGTAAGACACTAAAGATTATGGCCACTAGAGCTTCCTTGTATAGAA
The DNA here is from genome assembly GCA_031772625.1 of Pinus tabuliformis. Classification (NCBI taxonomy): domain Eukaryota; kingdom Viridiplantae; phylum Streptophyta; class Pinopsida; order Pinales; family Pinaceae; genus Pinus; species Pinus tabuliformis. The sequence goes on along the minus strand of CM062807.1, from coordinate 1,077,766,184 downwards.
ACTCAACCTAGGGGTACAATCTTCATCCGAGTCTACATAGAAGGGCAGGGAAACGACACTCGAAACCCCTTGAGAGATGTATCAAAGCAAGTCGTACTCCTCTCAAGTGAGCTCCCATGTAATACGTATATAACAACACCACCAAGACCAACAAAGCATGTTAGATCACTCTACTAGCCCCAATGTGACCTTGAGATTGACCCCAAAAGGGGTTTCCTAGGAAACATGCCTTTGCAAATGGATTTTCACTCCATATAGCCATATTCTAGTTTTGTTTGTGGTCTTAGAGATTTTACGTCATTTCCCTATTCCAATACCCTAGCCTAAGTTACCGTTGGTGTGCTATCAATGAAAAGTAAATATCCAGAAACATATCCTCAACAAAACTCAAATTTCAAAATACTCAAATTTATAAAATTTATAAAAGTAAAAAGATGAAATTGATTTTACTACACATTAATTTTAATCTTGTTATTTACTCAAAGGGAAGTGATGTGCAACTGATATGGTGTGTAAAGACTCAAGACGCAACCCTAATGCAAGCTATATGGAAATTCAATTTTCCTTTTTCATTCAATGAACTCTAGCTACAAAAGGGAAGACAAAAACCTTACACACTCTAATTTTTCACTCTTGAAATTTACTAAATTTATACTAGAAACTGACAAAACAACAAAGCAAGGAAAGCACTCAAACAAAGCTAAGAAAAAAACCAAGCAAGAACACCAAGCACTCAAAAGCGCAAACTTGTCTTTGCAACTAAAAATATCACCAAAAGCAATCCATGAAAAGTTGATAAATAGAAAGAAGATGTGTAAAGAAAGTTTTAGGGTTGTAGTTCAGTGAACACAACAAACTCAAGAAACAACAATGATCTACAATGGTAAAAATACAAAACCCTAATTCAAGGCCAAGACTAAGAAGTATGGAAAAAAAAGATAATTTTCCAAATCCAATCAAGTAGATAGATCTGAAATACTCTACCAGACCTATCAGGAAGATTTGCACAACCACAATAGTTAAAGGGAAAAAATGCCACTGAAATCAAGCAAAATCAAGTAAAGCAACTTCAATGGAAACCCCAAAATTGGAAAGAAAACCACATCTAATCCAATAAAATAGTTTTGAATTATATATGAGATACATATGAATTACACACTCAATAGAAACACATATATGAAAAATTAAAGAAATATACGAACGAAAATCCCTAAAAAATATCAAATTATAGAGATCCACGCAAGTTAAACTATGAGCAAACAGTGTCAGTGGCACATATTAATAATGGACAATTAACACCAATGATATTTGGCACTCTGTAAGGAACTATAATTAGTTCCAGTCAAATATAATGACTTTATAGCTCGAATATAGGCTAAATCTAATTAGATCTAAAGTAAAGAAGATTGAGATATACCCAGATCATGTCGAAAAGAAATAGAGAAGACTGAGAGACTAATAGAATACTGAAATAAAAAGAAAAAGAGTAGATTGAAAACACTAGGGTAGACTCCCTAGTGAAGTCACCAATTCTATTGTGATAAAAAACAACCAATCACAAGGAGGTATTGCTTTGTGAGACTTTCTTGAGACTCACCATTGTTGGGTGTGGAGAATGATTATTTAGAGGTCTTTGTTTTAGCTGGATGTATACCCCAGGAAGTTTGTACACCCCTCCACGCGGGCAGGGTCTGGGGGGGCTAATCCCCCCGGCTAGGGGGTTTGGGGGCCAGTGGTCCCCCGACGGGGGTTTCGGGGGTAGCACCCCCAAAGCTAAAAACAGATGTAAAATTGCCTTGTAAAAGTATAGTAATTTCTAGTCAATCTGGGCCATTCATTAGGCAGATGATTTGACGGTAGAACTTATGTTTAGGGTAGGGTTTTTTGCCCTACAAGGCAACCCTTCTCTTTGTATGAAGGCATTGTATTGAGGCTATGTAATAGATGTGTATTCTCTGAGCGATAAACAAAGAGGTGAGACTGTGAGAGAAAATAGAGGATATTACAACGGATCTGCTGTAGGTTGTGTCTCTTCATTTTGCTAGATAATAGAAAGGAAGGATTGGCTGTTTGGGGTGGACGTAGACCAAACTGGGTGAACCACGTATATCTGTGTCTCTTTTGTTTTATACATTTTCTGTGTTTATATTTATACAATATTCTATGTGTTCCATTTCTCTGTAATATATAATTTTATAACAACTGGTATCGGAGCCGAAGGTCTATTTGGCAGATAAATTTGTAGGAAAGAAGGGTTCCTCATTCGAGTGGGAGCAATGAAAGAAGATGGTAAGTTTATGGTCGAGAAATTTAATGGCCAAAACTTCTTGTTGTGGAAGATGTAGATGGAAGATTATCTATATCAGAAGGATCTGTACCTACCATTGGGTGGAAAAACAAAGATGTCGACGGGTATGACAAATGAAGAATGGAACCTTCTTGATGGAAAGGCACTCAGAACAGTATGGTTGTGCCTCGTAGCATTGGTTGCCTTCAACATTTCGAAGGAAACAATGACAGAGGGTTTGATTAAGGCGTTGGCAAAACTATATGAAAAACCCTCGACATCAAACAAGGTATTTCTTATGAAACGGTTATTTAATATGAAGATGTCGGAAGGTGGATCTGTTGCAGAGCATTTAAATGATTTTCATACTATTACAAGTCAGTTAAGTTCTGTAGGGGTAAACTTTGATGATGAAGTTAGAGCTCTGTTATTCTTGTGCTCATTGCCAGAAAGCTGGAATGGTTTAGTAATGGCCATTAGTAACTCTGTTTCTGGATCTAGTAATTTAAAGTTTGATGATTTTGTTGGTGCTATCCTTAGTGAGGAAATGCAACGGAAAAGCTCCAGTGAGACATTGGGTAATGCTTTAAGTGCAGAGTCTAGGGGAAGAAAAATGGAAAGAGGAAAGATCTCAGGATATCGTAATAAATCAAGGAAAGGCAGATCCAAGTCCAGATCGGGGATAGTTTGCTGGAAATGTGGAAGGAAAGGACACCTAAAGAAAGACTGTAGATCTTGGAAGGGAAAAGAAGGAGATGCAGAGCAAGAAAACAATCATGAAGAAAATGTGACAGGTGAGGTGTTACAAGATGCTTTGATTATTTCTTTCGAAAATATTACTGATTCTTGGGTGGTAGATTCAGGAGCCTCATTTCATGCCACACCTGATAAGAAATACTTTCATGACTATGTTCAAGGAGATTTTGGACAAGTTCATTTAGGTGATGATAAACCCTGTAAAATTGTTGGAATGGGTAAGGTTCTTGTAAAATAGCAGAATGTAAACCAATGGCTACTAAAGGAGGTAAGGCATGTTCCAGATCTGAAGAAAAATTTGATTTCAATAGGGCAGTTAGGCAGTGAAGGTTGTGTGACAAATTTCACAGATAAAGCTTGGAAGGTCACCAAAGGAGCCCTGGTAATAGCAAAAGGCGAAAAGGTTGGTACATTGTATTTATGCAATGGTATTTCTAACTCTGTTAATGCTTTAACTTCCAAAGGAGCAGATGCAGCATTATGGCATCATAGGCTCAGACACATGAGTGAGAAGGGGATGAAGATCCTTCACTCAAGGAATTTGTTGCCAGGTTTGAAGAATGTTGATTTGGAATTCTGTGAGAATTGCATTTATGGAAAACAGAAGAGAGTCAGATTTCTCAGAGTTGGGAAAGAAAAGAAGAGCGAAAAATTAGAGCTTGTGCATACAGACGTATGGGGACTTGCTCAGGTATCATCTCTTGGTGGTTCTCGTTATTGTTACTTTTATTGATGATGCAACTAGAAAAATGTGGATTTATTGTATTAAGAATAAATCTGATGTATTTGATACTTTCAAGAAATGGAAAGCTTTGGTTCAGATTGAGACAGGAAAGAAATTGAAGTGTCTTAGATTAGACAATGGAGGTGAATATTGTAGCAAAGAGTTTGATAGGTACTATTCAAAGCATGGAATTCGCAGAGAGAAGACAATTCCAAGAACACCACAAGAAAATGGTGTGTCATAAAGGATGAACAAAACAATCATGGAGTGTGCAAGGTGCATGAGATTGCATGCAGGATTGCCTTTACAATTTTGGGCAGATGCTGTAGATACTGCTGTTTATCTAATAAACAGAGGGAATTCAAGTTCCTTGGATGGTGGTGTTCCAGAGGAAGCATGGACATGTAAAAAGGTAAACTAATCCTTTTTAAAGCCTTTTGGTTGTGAGGCCTTTGTCCATATTAATAAAGAAAATAGAACAAAGCTTGAGGCAAAGTCAAAGAAATGTACCTTTATTGGATATGGTGTTAATGATTTTGGTTATCACTTATATGATTACGAAAATCACAAAATCATTAGGAGCAAAGATGTAATATTCAATGAAAAGGTCTTGTATAAAAATCAGTTGGAGGAAAAGAAACAGGAAAAAGAAAAAAAGGAATACGCAGTTCTTGATGAGATCACTAAAAACGTAAAGGTGCTTGAAAATAATAATAATCAACAACCACAACACAACAACCACCACAAGCACCCCAAACACCTGAAAGTGGTGTTAGAAGATCTACCAGGATAAGTATACCCCTGGAACGATACTCTCCTTCATTATATTATTTATTGTTGACTGATTCTCGTGAACCTGAATGTAATGAAGAAGCAATGCAGGTTTAAAGTAGGAAGAAGTGGGAGCTAGCCATGGAAGAAGAGATGGACTCCTTAATGCATAACCAGACTTGGGACTTAGTCAGGTTGCCTGCAGGTAAAACTAAATTGCAGAATAAATGGGTTTACAGGCTGAAGGAAGAAAATGGAGGAAAACAAAGGTACAAAGCTAGACTTGTGGTGAAGGGGTTTGCACAGAAGAAAGGTATTGATTTTGATAAAATATTTTCTCCTGTTGTTAAAATGACTTCAATCAGAGCTATTTTAAGTCTAGTAGCAATTGAAGATTTGCATCTTGAGCAGTTAGATGTAAAGACAACCTTTCTCCATGGGGATTTGGAATAAGAGATATATATGCAGTAGCCACAAGGATATGAGGTGAAAGGGAAGGAGAAACTAGTGTGCTGGTTGAAGAAGAGCTTGCATGGCTTAAAATAGGCTCCAAGGTAGTGGTATATAAAATTTGACAAGTTTATGTCTAAACAAGGTTATGGGTAAAAGCATGTTAATATGTATCACTTTTTCCCTTTTTGTGGCAAAAAAGTTTTATAAAAATAAATGGAGTTGGAATGTTTACTCTTAAATTTACAAAATCATCAAGAATTAGGTGGTGGTAAAAGAAGACAAAACATGTCAATTTATATTCAATTTCATGTCATATTTTTTCTAAAATTTAATATATATTTTTTTATCTAATTTGTTCATTTTCTTTAAAATATATTCATTAATATTTTACATAAATTTTTAAGTAGTGACAAATTGCGACCCCCCATTTCTCTATTGATTTATGTCTTTTAATTCCAATTTCTTTAAGAGATGTGTTGTAAACATACTAAAGGTTGCTAAACAAATTTAAAAATAAAAAGTAAGCATATTTTTAAATTATTATTAAAATACTAGTAAAAATGATAATCTTTTTTTATATATAAAACCGCCACCCAAGAAACTATCCTTTCAAATTTATAAAATCAATTTTTTTTAATAGAAATTTGAAAATAACATATAACAAAATGTTAAAATTATTTTTTGAAATTTTTTAAAATATATTTTAAATTTTTTATAATAAAAATTTTAAATATGATTATAATAACATATTTTATATTATTCAAAATATAATATATAAAATTATTTGTTTAGAAATTCTAATTCTATTTATATATATATTTTTAAAGAGTTTTAGCATTTCATTTAACTTTACATATTTAAACCTGCATATTTAAAAAACTTATTTATATTTTGTGACTGATTACCCATAGTTTTTACCAATATTTACTATCAGTTGACTTATTTACAAATTTAGTATTTACTTTTTATAACATTATTTATATTTTTTGAACCCATTAAATAGGCTCACTATAGCTTTTTACCAAAATTTATTGTCAGTTAGCTTTGTTACAAATTTAGCATTTATTTTTTTATAATTAGCTGTTATGAAACTCAACTCATTTAATTGATATTTTTATATTCATTTTTTTTTTTTTAATTTTTTTTTTTTTCATTTAAGTACTTTTTTGCTTTTGCCATATAATGAGACACATTAACATGCTTTTACCCTTATACTAGATGTCACTTTGATCATTGTGTTTATTTGAAAAAGCAAAATGATGGCAACTATATTATATTGTTATTATATGTAGATGACATGCTTGTTGTAGGGTCTAACATGCAGGAAATAAATGTGCTCAAAAGAAAATTGGCAAATTCATTTGCATTGAAGGATTTGGGAGCTGCAAAACAAATCCATGGTATGAGAATAACTAGAGATAGGAAAAATCGCAATTTAACATTGTCTTAGAATGAGTACATACAAAAGGTGTTGAAAAGATTTAATATGCACAATGCAAAACCAGTTAGTACACCTTTTTCTAGCCATTTCAAACTTAGTAAGGAAATGTGCCCAAAGACGCAAGAAGACATGAATTATATGTCTAAAGTTCCATATGCATCAGCAGTTGGAAGCTTAATGTATGCAATGGTCTGCACAAGGCCTCATATTGCACATGCAGTGGGAGTTGTAAGCAGGTACATGAAAAATCCAGGAAAGGAACATTGGATGATAGTGAAATGGATTCTCAGATATTTGAAAGGTACCACAAATCAAGGATTATGCTTTGGTGGTTCAAACATTTCTCTATAGGGATATGTTGGTGCAGATATGGCAGATGACAAAGATAACAGGAGGAGCACTACAGGAAATGTATTTACTGTAGGTGGAACAACTATCAGTTGGGTTTCAAAAATCCAAAGTGTTGTTGCACTTTCAACAACATAAGCAGAGTATGTTGCTGCTACAGAGGCTAGTAAAGAAATGATTTGGTTGCAAAGGTTTATGGGTGAATTGGGTAAGAAGCATGATATGGGCACGTTATACAGTGATAGCCAGAGTGCCATTCATCTTGCAAAGAACTCACCATTTCATTCTAGGAATAAACACATATAGCTCAAGTACCATTTCATACGGTCAGTGTTGGAAGATGGAGAGTTGAAGCTGGAAAAGATACACACTAGCCAGAATCCTGCAAATATGCTAACAAAAGTTGTAACCAGGGAGAAACTAAAAAGATGCTCAGTTTCAATTAGCCTTCAAGGATGACAATGAAGATAAGAAATAGCTAGGTCCAAAGAGGAGTCATTATCTAACAAATGAAGCAGCGGTGGAGTTGCTACAGTCATTCTCCAAGTGGGAGTTTGTTGGGTGTGGAGCATGATTATTTAGAGGTCTTTGTTTCAGCTGGATGTATACCCCAGGAAGTTTATACACCCCTCCATGCGGGGGGGTGCGGGGGGGGGGGGACTTTTCCCCTCCCGCGAGGGTCCGGGGGAGCTAATCCCCCCGGCTGGGGGGTCCGGGAGCTAGCGGTCCCCCGACAGGGGTTTCGGGGGTAGCGTCCCCAAAGCTAAAAGAAGATGTAAAATTTCCTTGTAAAAGTATAGTAATTTCTAGTCAATCTGGGCCGTTCATTAGGCGGATGATATGACGGTAGAACTTATGTTTAGTTTAGGGTTTTTTGCCCTATAAGGCAACCCCTTTCTTCGTATGAGGGCATTGTATTGAGGCTTTGTAATAGATGTGTATTCTCTGAGCGAGAAAAAGAGAGGTGAGACTGTGAGAGAAAATAGAGGATATTACAGCGGATCTGTTGTAGGTTGTGTCTCTTCATTTTGTTGGATAATAGAAAGGAAGGACTGGCTATTCGGGGGTGGACGTAGCCCAAACTGGATGAACCACATATATCTGTGTCTCTCTGGTTTTATGTGTTTTCTGTGTTTATATTTATGCAATATTCTATGTGTTCCATTGCTCTGTAATAAATAATTTTATAACAACCATATCGTGTGTGAAAAAGTGTGTAATTCAAACAATCACATTACACATAGACAATAATAGAATGTGAAGGAATATGTAGGTTGTACCTATCAGACAAAGAAGAAACATATGGTTGGAGCATCCACCTTGAAGGACACCATAACTCCTAGCTTTCAAATGCCAAATCAAATACATGCACAAAGTCAACTAATAAAAATACCAAATTCTCCTCGCAATATTATTTCAGCATAACAATAACCATTGATAACCCATGAACATCATATAAAAATCAAAGGACATTAACAATAAAGCAAATGAATCGAATTTATTATAATATCAAAATGAAATACAAATAGAATGACATACCTTTAGTAATATGTCCCTTTTTCTAGCTTGCAACCTGTTCTTGAGGTCTCTTAGAAGGATAGTCCTACAAATCAACAAAGTTCTTATGCTATAACAAACACTCTAGATCTAGCTTTCCCCTTGACATGACTAGTTTATATAGGCCTTTTTCGGTCCCTAGGAGAATTTATCTAGACACTTAGGGGCAAGAGATGTTAAGAAACTTCTATAATAATTCACCATTATCCAACTCATAAACAAATTAATTGAGGTAATCTCTTAGGGAATGAAAAAAATAGAAGGCTCAAGATTGTTGCTAGTTGCAAAGGGCTAATCTGCACCAATGGCCTTGGTTGTACATTGTGAAAGAGGGGAGTGGCTCAAGATATACATGGCTAACTAGCAACACTACAGTAAACAAGTCAAAACCAAGGGTAAAAACAATGCATTGAGGTCAACAAGTCAAAGGCGTATGCAACTAAATCAATGTTGGTAAAAATAGGCCATAACACCGAGGCCCAACCTTTCCCATCTTCCTAGATTAAACCGTCCTTGGATCCTCGGCCCTAGATGAGTCTAGATGTTAGACAGTGAAAAAGTCTCAGAGATTGGTAAATAAAAAATAATAAAATAAAAATTAATAAAAACTTTAGTTTTGAAATCTTGGACCCTGATCCTCGGTCCTTGGATGAACATGGAAATGGATACATGAGAAGTCTGAGAGACTGATTTTCAGATGATCCCAACATTTTGGCCACCGGATTCTAACGAAATTGCTTACATGGTTCAACAATCGTCTCACTAGAGATCTCACATTTCCTTCTCAAGCCAGGATACCAATACATTTGTCACCTTGGTATCTCTCCAATTGGTTCATTCTAAAACAACTCTTAATGCCTTACAACTATACTTGATCCCCTGTGCAACATGTTTGCATGAACATAATGTCTTACAACTTCCTAGGAAAATTTCTTCCTTAGACCAGAAAATCCTTATCTAAGATACCTTTTTGCTTACATGGTTCAACAACCATCTCACTAGACATCTAACATTTCCTTCTCAAGCCAGGATACTAATACACCTATCACCTTGGTATCTCTCGAAGTGGTTCATTCCACAACAACTCTTAAGGCCTTGCAACTATAAGTGCTCCCTTGTGCAACATGTTTGCATGAACATCGAGTCTTATAACTTCCTAGGAAAATGTCTTCCTTGGACTAGAAAATCCTTAGGGTGTTCACACGTCACATACCAACTCCTTCATCAAACATTGACACCATTTACTCCATCTCCGTACTTTTTATCCATACTACCACTCTCTCAACTTCTATATCTTGTAATTCATAACCTAATCAGAGTTGTTCTCTCGACTCTTGAAAACTGTTGTAATTTAATTTTCATTAGACTTCATCAAAGATATTTTCCTTAAAATTATTCACCCATGTTGCTACTAATACACCATTCCTCCACCAGAAACGCTCTCCCATTAAACTTTGATGGTAGTTAGTGTAAGATAATCAAACTGGAAACCAGATAAACGATATATTAAATATTGTCTCAATCAACGATGTATAATGTGTACATATTAATACATACTTGAAACAATTGAATTAGTTTTCGGGTCTTCTTGGACTCCAATAACTACTCAAACTAACCCAAGGTTAATCCCGAGGATTAGCTGTCTAACATTCCCCCCTTAATCTATAGGGATGTACCAAAGTCCAAGAATGAGAGCTCAAAATGCAAAAATGCATATCAGCCAAGAGTTGAATGTCTCTCAAGGAATGGTTTCTAAAGATAACCACAAACCAATATGGAAGAACCCAAGGTCTCAACCAACACGAACTCTGGGACCTTCATAGAAGGTCTCAGAACAACAAAAAACATGGTTTTAAGGTGACCACAAACTCTAGAACTATCACAAAAGTTCCTCAAACAATTCCACATTGAAGAAATTTCAACCCACACTTTGGTTATCAGTTTTCCTTATCACTCCACGCATTTAGTTTTAAATCCAAGCATGATAAAAATTCTAAAATCTAGAAATGACAATATTTTTTTGAAAACAAAAATTTAGAGATTTCACAACTGCTGAAATTGTAGAAATAAAACACAGCAAAATTATGACAACCACACACAAAAAATAACACAGTGATTTTTGGTCAATGTGACCCTAGAAAAACCCCCTACAACTCTTGGGGAAAACTAGTTTGAGAGCTATTCTTTATTTCTGAAAATTCTTTTACAGAGAAACTGAAATACAAAGTAAAAATTCTAGCAACCACAAATTACAACTTATCTCGATTTTTGTGCTTGCACTCCCCCTCGAAAATCATGCCAATCAATGAACAAACAAAACATAAATTTTCCAGCAATAAAACAACATTAAATGCTGTACGACTAGCCTTGAAAAACATGCCCAAAACTTCCTGTACAGAATGTATGGATGTACAGATTTCAAGAGTACGACTGCCTCGAAATTCATGCCCAAATCTGCCTCAAAATTTGTGCCCTTGTTGCTGTCCCTCTTCTTCAATTTCTGTATTGTCCCTCTTCCTCGATGTCTGTTCCTTTCTCCTATTGTACGATTTTGTCCTTGGGATGCATGTCAATAAATGCTACTACTCAAATTTGATTAAATGTCTTCTTGTTTTTCTCCTTCACTTCTTCACTGCTAAGAAATTTTCTCCTTGCTCTCTCTTCTCTTTCTCTCAAATTCTCATGAAAGAATGAATTATATTTTCCTCTTCTCTTCTCATTTTACTCTCTAAATGACTCTTGGGTTACCCTAAGATCTAATGGATGAGAATAAATGTGCATTTAATTCTCACTTTCTATTTTTTAACTCACCCACTGTCGTGGCCAGCAATAACCCTCCTTCTTATTTAGTGTTATTACTAATACTAAATAAGTGGGGACCCTTAGTCAAAATAAAAAAAAATCAATTAGTGCTTGTATTTCCTTTTTTTAATAAAACTTACCGTCAAAAACTTAGGAGAAAACCCTTAAAAAATAAAAAATCCTAAGTTTTATGATAAAATAAGATTATTCCTTAGGAAATATCGCATTGCAAAAAGATCATGGACACCCCCTTTGCAAGCCAAATTCTAAGATTGCGAGATCGCGATAAGGGACTACGGACATATATCGCATCGCATGCGTCAAAACACTGCTTACGTTGAAAGACTTTAAACTGCCGATATGCGACGGTGCATATCGCAAATCACAGGAAATAGATTAACGAAAATTATCAGATGCCACACTCCCGCGATATTGTGATATTGCGATAGAGCAATTATGTGATATTGCGATAAAAGTGGCAAAGCGATAGAATGATTATGCGATAATGCGATATGATGGATTTGCGATATAGCAAGCAAACGATATGGTGATTCTGCGATGTTGTGATCTGCGATATTGCGAAGCAAATCGCAAAATCGCTTCATCGCAGATCTTGCGGGCTCGCGGTTCGAAAAAGTGGTTTCCATAAACCAAGACCTGGTTATGCGCTTTAATGCCAATTAATGAGTTAGTTTCCAGTAATTAATGGAATAGGGTTTCGTGCTTATCAAAAATATCATTTCAAGTAAGGTGGTGTATTTTATATGTCTTCGGCATTTAAAGCTTTCCGTCACCTTTCCTTATCATTATTCTCACTTCACTTGTAAATTGCAGGAACGAAGAACAGAGAACGATACAAAGCAGTACACAGGATACTATGGGAAAGAAAGGCAAAGCCCCAAGCTCTGAAGAGAAGGAAATGGCGCCCTTGTATACAGACATTGCCTGCGACCGAGATTCTGGTATTGCTACCTGGGAAGGCATGTACAATCTACTTGAGGAAGAGAATCCGAGAGTAATGGAGGTCGAGGCTACTGCAGGCTCACATAGTTCCTCTGAGGCATCCCTTACAGAGCTAGCTTGTTCGTTCTTACACCGAATAGCGGCGAGGCCCAAAATTCTTCCATATACGGACATGGTTAAATGGATACTGGACAATGCTGATATCAGAAACAGACAGTTTAAGACTCAGGGTCAAGAACTGACGGAATCATTATTTTTACAAATTTTGAGCTTTATATCCGCTAAAAGAAAAAGCGCAAAAGGCGAAAAACGCACCAAGGAAGCCCGGATCAAGAAACGGAGGCAGTTTCCGATGCACGATTAGCGCTAATCGCGCATCGCTGAGCAAAACTTCTTGAAAAGGAAAGCTCATAATTGCTCAGTCACCTGTAAGCCCAAAAATTTGTAAGAAAGCAACGATAGAGGTAAGAAGTAAAACTTGAATCCTAAACCAGTGATATTTGTCAGAAATATCTTCAAAATAGTATCTACCAAAGACACAGCAACTACAGGCAGACTAGAAACAGAAGGCTCAAGAAAAGGCAGAATCAATCCAAAGGTTAACCAAGTTGAATTGGGATTGTTACTGGATGTACTTGGTAAAGCCACACAGCCAGTGGATGACCCTCAAGTGTATCATCAATTCTGCCGAGAAGATGGCGCCAACTCTTGCCGATTCTGTTTTCTCAGCATAGCTAAAATCGGAAGTCGGCCAGCTGACTCTTCTCAAACAGATGCTTAACGCGTGCAACTTCAAGGAGCAGATACAGAAGTAGTTAGTAATTTTAATTTTAGATTCAGTTTTAGTTTTAATTTAGTTTTATTTTTGCCCAAAGTGAGGACGGTCATTTAAACCGCATCCTACATTTTTGTAATAAGTTATTTTTAGATTTATTTAGTAGTATTTAAACCCTTGTCATGCATTTAGAGAAGGGTCCTGAAATTTGTCAAAAACGTATCCCTAGAACATGCAATTTTGTACCCTTTGAGGAGGTTTTGATGAATGAATGGAACATGATTTATTGATATCCGCATTTAATATTTGCTACTGATGTTGCACTTCTGTACTCTTAGTGGATGTTGGATTAAGAATAGATAAATCATTATCGCTTGAAGCTCATGAGTAGGACTAGTTATAAACGGTACTTCAATCTCTTAACTATTTCTGCCTTTGTGTTAAAAGTGATATTCAAGTTCAATTGTTTATATATTGATGTGTGAATGCTTAAGTTATCATTTGGCACTTTTGTATGGTGATAACTATTTATTTATGCTTAATGTATGAATAGCTTATTATGCGATATGCCTTTCACAACTATTTCGTCTAACTTTTTATATGAAGTGGTTCATCTTTATTGAATTCTTTTCTCATAGTAGTTGAATTATCTTTATTACCAATTTTTATTTGAAATCATTTTAGATCGCATAACAGAAGGATTACACCCCGGGTTAGTGTAGAATTATATGTTTCTGTTTATTAGAATAAAATTTGCATGTTATTAGATTAGAATTAGAGCATCTCACTTACGAACTTTTAGAAGGGAAATATCAATTCTTCACACACACACACATAAATTTGGAAATTGGTCCCATATCCCTAGTCGGACCCACTATACCAAACGGAAAAGGAGCTACTAACCAAGGTCCGGACCAGATGGGTATCCCCCTTGTTGTAGACCCAATTCTCGGGACTTCAACATATTTGGCACTAGAAGGAGGGCTTGAACTGTGAATGGCAAGTAAATCCAAATCTAAATACCATTCTGAGAGTAAATCGCCCTCACCATCTCCCCTGACTTCTCTATTGCATTTAGAATCTTTAATTCCAGAGTTAGAAGTCGCTGGAGCAACAACCGCTACTATAAACCCTGACATTTCAGAAAAATCTACTATTGAACCTCCTGAAGTTGAATCTTTGATTCAAAAACTTCAACGATTTTCTATATCTCCTCAAAAATCTGATAAATCTCAAGGCAGCGTGACTTCGCAATATAATCCTGCTCATCCTCTTACCAGATTAAAGAGTGAAAAGTTTGGTGTTTAGCCAACTGAGTTACCTCTACCTACAAGGAAGAGAGCAAGGAAATCTCCTAAAGGTTTCGATAGCGACTCTTTCATCATCATCATCCATCTCAACCTTCTCACCGTGAAGTCAACCATCCACCCCTCCACTTTAGATCATTGTCCATCAGCCCACCAGCACTACCACATCTTCTTCTCAATCATTTGCAATCATAATATCCTCATCCTCTCAACCTCAGGGATTATCTTTTGCAATTTCCTCTATTAACAGTTCAGCAATGGCTCAATCTCCATGGAATAACCCAGGGGCAGTCTTAATGCCTGCACCCTTGAGTCAGCTACCAGCCCATCCTGAAAAATGGCTGCCTAAGTTTAACCCTGAGGCAGGCATGCTAGCAGAAGAACATATAAATAACTTTATGCTATCCATAAATCTTAATGGAGTTACCAATGAATATGTTGTTGTTCAACTTTTTCCTTATACTCTGCAAGGAATAGCCGGATCATGGTATTTCTCATTACCATCTGGATCTATTACTAGTTGGGAGATTTTCCAAGAACAATTCTTGATTAAGTTTGGTGATGATAGGTCTACGGTGACATTGATCAATGACCTGTCTAACCTTAGGCCCGAGTCAAAAGAAACTATCAAAGATTTCAATTTACGTTTCAATAAAATCTTAAATAAATTCCTGTTGCTTCCCAGCCCAACGAAGAAGTGCGAAGTGAATGGTACATTACTGCTTTACCATCAAACATAGCAATCTTTGTTGATAGGGCTAACAAAACAACTTTAGTTGAAAATATGAAAGAAGCAATAGCAGTAGAGAAATGTATTATAGCCCTAGAAAAGAAAAACGCTATAGAAGAACGCAAATCCAAGAAGGTTACTTTCAAGGAAGACCCCAAGAAAAAACGATTGAAAGATCCACTCGATTTAGAAGGATTGCAAAAAGTTTTGAAAACCATGTTTAACGAGATGATCGACATTAAGAAACAAGTGGTAGAAACTTCTTCTTAAAAGCCATATAGACCTTTTAAAAGAAACCGTTCAACCGATTCCAAACCCCCTAACGTTATTACAAGTGCTGAATCCAAAGAAGAAGAAGAGGAAATCGCTACTGAAGAACATACTGATGAAGAAGAAGTTGTAGAGTTACAAGGTATGTGGGATTTCATCCTCCCAGATGAAGAGAATCAAGAGGCATTCCCGGTTAGTACTCGCAGCAGAAATCAACTTGATCCTCCTCAACCTACCCCTAAGCCAAAAAGTGCAAGCTTGATGACTAAGGATAAAGTCGTAGCCAAGAAAACGACACCTAAAGCGACTCAAACCAGCCCAGTCCAAACAGATCCATCAACTCTATCTAAAACGCTGATCGTTTCAGATGAAATGGAGTATAATATCATAGAAGATATGAAAAAGACTAGGGCCAATATCACTTTTTATGAATTGAGCAAGTTAAAACACCAGCAAAAGGTACTTTTGAAAGAATTACATGTTGTACCAGTTGCACCTTTGCCTACCGCTGTAATCTCTCAAGCTTCCCATGATATGGGAAGACCTCTAGCTAATGCAATTAATAAAGTTGATCCAAATGATATCGCCTTAATTGGAGGAAGATCGAGATCTCATACTCCCCCATTTCTTCTTACTTATGACATTTTCAATAAAAATGTGCACAATTGCTTAGTGGATTCTGGAGCTTCATCGAATATCTTACCAAAATCAATATGTACAAAATTGAACGTTCAACCACAAAAATCAGTTGTATGCATAGTTCAATTAGATCGATCACAAGTCAAAGTGATTGGCGAATTAAATTAGGTCACCATAAGGCTGTCATCCAACCCAAAGGTATGTCAAGTTATCGACATTTTAGTTGCTGATATTCCGGAATTTTATGGCTTAATTCTTAGAAGAGATTGGTCAGAAAAACTTCATGGATACTTTGCAACTGACTAGTCGCACATGTGGCTCCCTTACAATGGTAAACCAAATCAGATAAAAGTTGAGCGGGAAAGACATCAAAAATACATAGTAACAAAACTCAAGGGAGAAAATGAACTAGTAGCATATAATTCTAACAGCATTGGCAACTATTCAGTAGATTCTTCCTAGGAAATTTTAATGCTCATACCTCACCTTACTTAGAACATTCTGTTTTATCTCAAATAGAAAATTTCTCTCAAACAGATAGTTCTAAATGTATTAATTTTTTAGATAATCTTGTAAATAAATCTTTGTTTTGGAAATTATTTTTTGACGGTTCTAAGTCTAACGAAGGAGCAGGAGCAGGATGCGTGTTAATAAGTCCAGAGGGAGATAAGACTATGCTAACTTGCAGACTCGAATTTTATTGCACCAACAATGCAGCAGAATATGAGGCTTTAGTCCAAGGGTTGTACAAAGCAATTGGATTAGACGTCAAATATATTCAAGTTTTCGGAGATTCTGAAATTGTAATGAAACAGGTACGTAATACTATACATCGTTTATCAGGTCATTTAAAACATTACCAATCTTTAGTTCAAGATCTGACTGAACACTTTATAGCATTTAATATTTCATCAATTCCCAGACTCTAGAATGCTAGTGCAGACCTCTTAGATAATGTAGCTTCCAAGCTCATTCCTTCAGAAGATTTTAGCCCTGATCGATTCCCAATTGAATTAATTTTTAGACCATATATTCCTGATAACATTACCAATTGGAGGATTTTCAACAACGATCCTGATATTGTGAGTTTCCTCACATCTGAAGGATCCTACACCAATCAAATAATTGACGAAGACCAACATGATCGACAGTTGCAACAAGATAGAACTAACAACGCTATACCAAAGTCAGTGGTCAAGTTAGAAGATCTTTATGATTTGAAAGATCGGTTTAAAAGATCTACCAATTCAAAACTCCAAAGTTCAACATTGAATTATGAATTAGTAAATCTAAGAACTGATACCAAACCATAGAATATCAATTTAGGCCTTGGTCTAGCTCCTAAAGAAAAATTAGCATATATTCGTCTCTTGAGACAATACAAAAGTGTCTTTGCTTGGAATTACGATGAACTCAAAATGTATGACACATCTATCATCCAACATACTATTCCAATGATAGACAATGAAAAACCTGTCCAACAAAAGTTGAGAAAGATCCATCCAAATCTAGAAAACCAGATCAAATCTGAACTCAATAAGTTATTGAAAGCCAAAATAATTTTTCCTGTTCGACATTTCAAATGGGTTTCCAATATGGTCCATGTTAGAAAGAAAAATGAAGACATTAGAATCTGCATTGACTTTCGAAATCTTAACAAAGCCTGCCAAAAGGACAATTTTCCTTTGCCTCCCATGGAACAAATACTGCAGGCGGTTGCGGGCTCAGAATTGATGTGCTTCTTGGATGGATTCTCAAGATACAATCAAGTGTTGGTACATCCTGATGATCAATTAAAAACCACATTCAGAACTAAATGGGGCACATATGCATATCAAAAGATGCCATTTGGTTTGATTAATGCTGGTGCCACATTTCAAAGAGCCATGGACATCGCATTCAAAGGGTTAGTTAATAAATCAGTGGTAATCTATTTGGATGATATAACTATATATTCCAAGAAACGAAACAATCATATTAGAGATTTAAAAAAAATCTTCCAACATTGTCAAAGGTATGGAATTTCACTTAACCCAAATTATTATTATTAATATTATTACTTTTATTTATTTATTTATTTATTTTTTTAATTTTTTTAATATATATATATATATTTTTTTTTAATTTTTAATTTATTATTTATTTATTTATTCTTTTTTTTTTTTTTCGCATTAAGTGAAGGAAAACTTCTTGGATTCATAGTGTCAAAATCTGGAATTCATATTGATCCTGACAGAATCAAGGAGATTTCTGCAGTACCCCTAACTCACAACAAGAAAGCCATGCAATCTTTTCTTGGCCAGATTAATTTTGTAAAGAGATTTATTCCAAATTTTTTAAGAATCGTGTCTCCTTTACAAGCGATGATTAAAAAGAACTCAAAATTTAAATGGGGCCAAGATGAACATGAGGCATTCAATCTGATCAAACAAGCAATCATTAATGCTCCATCTTTAGAAACTCCAAATTTTTCCGATCCTTTTACTTTATATATGTTTGCCTCTGATAGGTCATATGCTGCGATACTCACTCAAGTAAATCAAGAAAAGTTAGAAGCCCCAATTGCTTTTTTCAGTTCCAAGTTACAAGGGGCTGAGTTGAATTATTCAGATGTGGAGAAACAAGCTTACACTGTTCTCAAAGCAATTAAACATTTCAGACCTTTTCTACTCAAAACACATACAAAAATCATAGTACCGTTTCCAGCGGTAAGAAATCTTCTAGTACAGAAGGACGTGGGATAGAAAAGAGCCAATTGGGTTACTGTCTTACAGGAATATGACGTAGAAATCAAACCAACAAGTATTGTAAAAGGCTAAGGATTTTGTAAAATGTTGGCTGGAACATCGCTGATGTCTGAAATTCCATCTGCAGAGATACAAATGTATGAGGTAAGCCTAAACGATGTTGAGTCATTATACGCTGATATCATTTATTATCTAAAAAATGGATACACTCCTTCAAACCTTGATCATACCAAGAAAAGAACTCTAAGGTTGAAAGCCAAACAATATCAGCTCGTGAATGATGTTCTTTTTAGAATAAATCATGATTCTGTTCTCCTTAGATGTCTTGAGAAATCTGAAGCTGAAAACTCTTGCAGGAACTCCACGATGGGCCAGCAGGAGGACATTACGCTGGAGACGCTACTGCTCATAAAATCTTACGTGCAGGTTATTACTGGCCCACATTATTCAAAGACTCACATAACTACGTGAGGAAATGTCAAGTCTATCAAACCACTACTGGGAGACAAAAGAAACCATCCTTGCCACTGCAACCAGTTAACATTGAGCAGCCTTTTGATCAGTGGGGATTGGAAATAATAGGTGAGATCGTTCCTCACTCTTCTAAGCAGCATAGATATATCCTTACAGCAACAGATTACTTTACTAAATGGGTAGAAGCAGTTCCACTCAAGACGGCTAATGCTGAAAATATCATCGAGTTCATAGATCAGTTCATAATCACCAGGTTTGGGTTGCCTTCTACTTTAATGTTTGATAATGCATCATATTTTTCTGGTAATGCAATGACTGAATTTGCACTCAAAAGAGGTTTCAAACTCAAATACTCTGCCAATTATTACCCACAAGGGAATGGGTTAGCTGAAACTAAAAATAAGAATTTAATCAGAATCATTAAGCGAAGCATTGACCAAAATCATAAAAACTGGCATAAGTCTTTAATATACGCTTTATGGGCAGATCGAATAACACAGAAAGCCTCCATTGGTACTTCTCCCTTTAATTTAGTTTATGGGAAAGAAGTGGTTCTTCCAACTCATTTGGCAATTCCCTCTTTAGCCTTGGTTCAATATATTGATGAAGCACCAACTTCTTCCTTACAACTAAGGCAACAACAAATAATCAAGTTAGAAGAACAAAGAGAACATGCCAAGATAACTCACGCTCATCATCAAGCCTTAGTAAAAGCCTCTTTTGATTCTAACATGATATCCATAAAATATTTTCAGATGGGAGATCTAGTTTTAAAATGGGACAAGGCTCATGAGGAAAAAGGGAAACATACAAAATTTCAACGAATGTGGCTTGGCCCTTTTCAAATCATAGAAGTCATAGGTCTGTCTACATTTATGTTACAGGATTTAACAAGAAAAAGAGATTCTTTACCTGTTAACAGTCAAATTCTCAAAAAATGTTTTCCATAGGAGATCATTATTCTATTTTGTAGAATAGTTGTTTTAGTTTCATAATAAAACCGGTTGTAAATGGTTACATTCGAGGTTCATGAAAAAGACACAAATTCTCTTTTAGATTTTGTTTTTCACTTGTATAAATAGAATTCTTTTTAGAAAATTGATCATTATTATTGAAAGATATAGTTAAAAACTCTACACCTAGAAATGATACTAGTTTCAACTGTATAAATTTTGATAAAAAATGACTTTTAGTAAAGAAATTGTTTTGCATCAGTCCAATGAAAGGTATCAATAATAAAACGAAGATTCTCTGTAGAAAAGCTCTTTCCAAAAAAATCTATTATTGTTGTCCATAGCCATCTTAAGGAAACAATGACTTTCTCCCCGCCTAGGAAACTACAACGTTCAGGGAATGATCCAATGATGCACTTTAACTTAAAGAGTAAGAGGTCCCATCACGAGCTAACTTACCATAGTCATAGATATTATAGCTTGCTAACTTTGCCAATACTGCATACCACAACAGGGCAATGACTCAAGATTGTTGCAATCAAAAGACAAGGGGTCTCATCACGAGCCATCTTGTTTAGCAAAGTTGTAAATCAGTGAATGACTGTGTCATAAATTGGCTACCAAACCAAGACATTGTTCTTTAAGTGTAAAAAAGAAAATGAAAGCAATAAGTGTGGATATGGATTTCTCTTTGAAAATTGTAAATTTCTCTAAGTAGGATACAGGATCATTGCTGGATAACAGGTAACCCTGTCGAGGCTATAAACACCTGCTGGCAGTAGAGGCTCTACCTACGAAAAATGAGCATATTCAAAACTGATTTACAGAGAAGGCTTTGTTTTTATCTTTATAAACTAAGTAATAACTGATGTAGATACAAGGACTAGCTTGAGGGAGTAAATAATCAAAATTGAAAAAAGAAGAAACAAAATATCATTAATAGGTGAAAGCATAATTTACTTTTTTCTTTCTATAATAAAGTTTAATTTCCTGGAAAATTTTCTGTTTTGGAAGTTTAGAGAATTCAAAAGAAAAACAAAGATAACTGGTTCTTCCAAGTGAATCGCCAATTGTTGTGGCCAGCAACAACCCCCCTTCTTATTTAGTGTTATTACTAATACTAAATAAGTGGGGACCCTTAGTCAAAATTAAAAAAAATCAATTAGTGCTTGCATTTCCTTTTTTTAATAAAACTTACCATATAAAACTTAGGAGAAAACCCTTAAAAAATCAAAAAGCCTAATTTTTATGATAAAATAAGATTATTCCTTAGGAAATATCGCATCGCAAAAAGATCGGGCACCCCCTTTGCAAGCCAAATTCTAAGATTGCGAGATCCCATAGACATATATCGCATCGCATGCGTCAAAACACCGCTTACGTTGAAAGACTTTAAACTGCCGATATGCGACGACGCATATCGCAAATCATAGGAAACAGATTAACGAAAATTTTCATATGCCATGCTCCCGCGATATTGCGATAAAAGTGGCAAAGTGATAGAATGATTATGCGATAATGCGATATGATGGATTTGCGATATATCAAGCAAACAATATGGTGATTCTGCGATGTTGCGATCTGCGATATTGCAAAGCAAATCGCAAAATCACTTAATTGCAGATCTTGCGGGCTCGCGGTTCGAAAAAGTAGTTTCCATAAACCAAGACTTGGTTATGCGCTTTAATGTCAATTAATGAGTTAGTTGCCAGTAATTAATGGAATAGGGTTTCGTGCTTATCAAAAAAATCATTTCATGTAAGGTGGTGTATTTTATATGTCTTCGGCATTTAAAGCTTTCTCATCACCTTTCCTTATCATTATTCTCACTTCACTTGTAAATTGTAGGAACGAAGAACAGAGAACGATACAAAGCAGTACACAGGATACTATGGGAAAGAAAGGCAAAGCCCCGAGCTCTGAAGAGAAGGAAGTGGCACCCTTGTATACAGACACCGCCTGCAACCGAGATGGTGGTATTGCTACCTGGGAAGGCATGTACAATCTACTTGAGGAAGAGAATCCGAGAGAAATGGAGGTCGAGGCTACTACAGGGTCACATAGTTCCTTCGAGGCATCCCTTACAGAGCTAGCTTGTTCATTCTTACACCAAATAGCGGCGAGGCCAAAAATTCTTCCATATATGGACATGGTTAAATGGATACTGGACAATGCTGATATCAGAAATAGACAGTTTAAGACTCAGGGTCAAGAACTGACGGAATCATTATTTTTACAAATTTTGAGCTTTATATCTGCTAAAAGAAAAAGCGTAAAAGGCGAAAAATGCACCAAGGAAGCTCGGATCAAGAAACGAAGGTAGTTTCCAATGCGTGATTAGTGCCTAGCGCTAATTGCACATCGCTGAGCAAAACTTCTTGAAAAGGAAAGCTCATAATTTCTCAGTCACCTGTAAGCCCAAAAATTTGTAAGAAAGCAATGATAGAGGTAAGAAGTAAAACTTGAATCCTAAACCAGTGATATTTGTCAGAAATATCTTCAAAATAGTATCTACCAAAGACACAACAACTACAAGCAGACTAGAAACCGAACGCTCAAGAAAAGGCAGAATTAATCCAAAGGTTAACCAAGTTGAATTGGGATTGTTACTGGATGTACTTGGTAAAGCCACACAACCAGTGGATGACCCTCAAGTGTATCATCAATTTTGCCGAGAAGATGGCGCCAGCTCTTGCCGATTTTGTTTTCTCAGCACAACTAAAATCAGAAGTCGGCTAGCTGACTCTTCTTAAACAGATGCTTAATGCGTGCGACTTCAAGGAGCAGATACAGAAGTAGTTGGTAATTTTAATTTTTGATTCAGTTTTAGTTTTAATTTTATTTTATTTTTGCCCAAAGTGAGGACGGTCATTTAAACTGCATCCTACATTTTTGTAATAAGTTATTTTTATATTTAGTTAGTAGTATTTTAAACCCTTCTCATGCATTTAGAGAAGGGTCTTGAAATTTGTGAAAAACTTATCCCCAGAACATGCACTTTTGTACCCTCTGAGGAGGTTTTGATTAATGAATGGAACATGATTTATTGATATCTGCATTTAATATCTGCTACTGATGTTACACTTCTGTACTCTTAGTGGATGTTGGATTAAGAAGAGATAAATCATTATCGCTTGAAGCTCATGAGTAGTACTAGTTATAAATGGTACTTCTATCTCTTAACTATCTCTGCCTTTGTGTTAAAAGTGATATTCAAGTTCAATTGTTTATATATTGATGTGTGAATGCTTAAGTTATCATTTGGCACTTTTGTATGGTGATCGCTATTTATTTATGCTTAATGTATGAATAGCTTATTATGAGATATGCCTTTCACAATTGTTTCATCTAACTTTTTATACAAAGTTGTTCATCTTTATTGAATTATTTTCTCATAGCAGTTGAATGATATTTATTACCAATTGTTATTTGAAACCATTTTAGATCACATAACAGAAGGATTACACCCCGGGTTAGTGTAGAATTAGATGTTTCTATTTATTAGAATAAAATTTTCATGTTATTAGATTAGAATTAGAGCATCTCACTTAGGAACTTTTAGAAGGGAAATATCAATTCTTCACACACATACACATAAATTGGGAAACTGGTCCCATATCCCCAGTCGGACCCACTATACCAAATGGAAAAGGCGCTGCTAACCAAGGTCCGGACCGGGTGGGTATCCCCCTTGTTGTAGACCCGATTCTTGGGGCTTCAACACCCACTTAAATAAAGACCCACTTAGCCTTTTATTTCCATAGTCACTTTTTCACTTTATAATTCTTCATTGAATTTAATAAAGTCACCTTTAAATTAGAATGTAACTTTACCACTTATAAAAAGTCACTTTTAAATTAAATTGACTTTACCACTTCTAAAGTCACTTTAGGAGAAAAGTACAAATAAATTTGGACACTTTTCCCTAGGAAAAGATCAAAGCCTTAGGGAACCACTTGTCATTTGGTACCCGAATTTTAACACTCCCTCTTACTAAGGAAATTGTTCCTCACCACTCCCATCTTGTCTCTGAAGTAGACATGCTTGCCTCATGGTAAGGCTTTGGTGAAAATGTCCGCTACCTGCTCATTTGTGGAAATGTACTCAAGCTTGACAACTCCCTTTTGGACATAGTCTCTAATGAAGTGATACTTGATCTCAATATGCTTTGACTTGTCAAGAAAAACTGGATTCTCCATGAGTTTTATGCAACTCTGATTATCACAGTAAATTACTAAAGGTCTCAATTCCTAACCAAATAGACCAAAAAACATCTTGTGAAGCCATATGGCCTCACAACTGGCCAAACTAGTAGCCATATACTTTGCCTCAGCTGAGCTCAATGCAACTGACTATTGTTTTTGACTGATCCATGACACAACTGTCGATCCCAACCCAAAACAACACCCGAAAGTATTCTTCTTATCTAAAGCATAACCTGCCCAATCTAAGTCCATGTACCCTGCCAATCTCATTCCATCACCTTGTCTATAATCTAGACCAAAATCCACAGTCCCCTACAAGTAACGAAGAATGTGTTTTGCAGCCACCCAGTGCACTCTCCTAGGATCACACATGAACTGACTCATAGTGTTAACTGCAAAACATATATCTGGTCGAGTGTTGACCAAATACATCAACCAACCAATCAATTGTCTGTGTAGAGTAGGATCCACCAACTCAGAATTAGAAGCGTGAAGCTTCTTCTAGTTAGTGATCATAGGTGTAGACATGGGTTTGTAGTTCTCCATGTGAAATCTGCTAAGAATATCCACAATGTACTTCCCTTGTCCCAGGAATAAATGCCCCTCCTCCTACCACACCTCCATTCCCAGAAAATAATGCATCACGCTGATATCCTTCATCTCAAACTTTGAAGCAATATCTCTCTTGCAACCCTTAATCAGTCTCTCTACACCAGTGATGATCAAGTCATCAACATGCAACACCAGAATGAGAGGCTCCTCATCCACCACAATGAAGTATAGGTTCGGATCAGCCTCACTCTTTGTGAAACCCAACTACTACAAGTATGTATCAATCCTCGAGTACCAAGCTCTAGGATCTTGCTTCAGGCCATAGAGTGCCTTTTTCAATTTGCATACATGGGACTCCTTCCCATGCACCTCAAAGCTCTGTGACTGCTCAATAGAAACCTCCTCCCGAATGATGCCATTGAGAAATGCAGTCATCACATGCATTTGGTGGATCTTCCAACCCATCTTTGCTGCAATCGATATAATGGATCAAATAGATGTATACTGAGCTACGAGAGTGAAGGTCTCCTCATAGTCAACTCCCTCTATCTGTGAGAACTCTCTTGCCACAAATTGAGCCTTGAACTTCTCGATGCTGCCATCTGCAACATGCTTTATCTTGTAGAGCCATCTGGAAGTAACAACTGATTTATCTTCAGGCCTCTGCACTACCTCCCAAACATCGTGCTTCATAATAGAAGAATCCTCCTCCATCATGGCCTCTATCTAGACCTACTGGCTGCCTACCTTCTCATAAATAGAAGGCTCAGAGTCAACAATGCTTGTTACCAATGCCATGTAACTACAAAATTGTTCAGGTGGTTTACTCTCTCTAAACTGTCTCTTTGGCCCAACAACTGATGTGGCCTTGCGCAAGGTATCTTGAAGCCACTTAGGCTTCCTCTTACCTGAGCATACTTCTCCCACTGAAGTGAAAGAATCCTCATCATCATCAGAAGCCTGAATTCTTGAAGGCCTGCCAACTGACCTCATTCCTAAATCTATGCCTGTAGATGCTGAAGTACCGTGCGAACTGTCCATTAGTGGGCTACCCAATGAATTGATCTGCGGACTGCCCTACATGCTTCTTGAATAACCACCCACCTGATTCTAGGAGCCACTTCTCGCTGAAGGACCTGACACTGTTATCAATGTACTTCCTGATCCCTCACCACTGAATCCTTGTGATTGACTCAACTGCTCCTAAGGGTCTGGTGACTCTGGATACTCTAAGTTCTATGACCTCCTGAAAGCTCTCTCCTCCTCGAACTTCACATCCCTCCTGACAACCACTTTCCTCTACCTAGGAATATAAATTCAATAGGATTTCGAGGTCTCTCTATAACCCACAAATATACCCTTGTCTATGGTAGGCTCTAGCTTGGTCCTATTCTCCTTGGGGACATAGTAATATGTATGTCTCCCAAAGATACAAAAGTGCCCAACATCTGGATTCTCCTTAGAAAATCCTCCTTAGAGTCACATTCCCCAAGGCATGATTTGGACTCCTATTCTGCAAGTACACAACAGTGTTGTAGGCTTCTGCCCATAAAAATAAAGGTAACCCCTGATCATGAAGCATGGCTTTGGCAACCCCTGCAATGGATTTGTTCTTCCTCTCTACAACTCCATTTTGCTGGGGGTTGTAAGGAACTGTGAACTCCCTCCTAATGCTTTCCTCAACACAAAAATCAACACTCACCAAGGGTATACTCCCCTCCATTGTCCGACCTGAGGACCTTGATCTTCCTACTTGTCTGGGTCTCCATAAGAGCTTTGAAATATTGAAACTGCTTGAAGACCTCACTCTTGGTCTTCAAGAAATAAATCCATGTGTTCTTGGAGTGGTCATCATTGAATAAAACATAGTACTCATAGCCACTCAAGAATACATGAGACATCCAACCACTCACATCGATATGAATCAAGTCAAGGATCTCGATCGCTCCGCTATCACTGCTGGGAAAAGGGGACCTGGAAAACTTCCCCATAGCACATCCTCTACATACATCAAGGTGATCAAAACTGAAATCTAGCACACTAGTGGTGATCTCACGCAATGTACTCAAGGCCCCATGATATTATACAGTGCCCAATCTCACACAGCTTTGAACTGCTAGATCTGTTGTCGGTCCTGTTTCAGGTGCTGCTACTCAATGCCATCAGGGGATGGAATGAGAACTTGTACACCTTGGAATGGTGCACACCAATCTCTCTAGCTAAAGAAGTTGGAGTTCCCCTCAGATATATAAGCACTTGCCCTCTCTTAAACAACACATCATACCCTCTATCCTCAAGTGATGAGACATATATAAGGTTCTTCTTCATTCCAGGCACATATAGAATATCTGATACTTTCAAGGGAGATTTGGGTCCCCTATCAAATGTCAATGTCCCCACACTGACTGCTCTAACAATGTTGTCATCGCCAAATACTACCTCCATATCAGTATCACCCTTTGAAAGCTTTGAGAAGTACTCTTTGACTCCTATCATGTGGTAGGAAGTGCCATTGTCAACATACCGAATGCTAGAAGATGCTCTTCTAGTAGTGAGAAATGCACACTCCCTCTGAACTTATATGGCTGGTGATCCTGCACTAGTGGCCTCACAAGCTATGAACCCAAACTCTTGATCAAAGCTCTCTGAGAAGCTCTCTATCTCTACAGAAGCTTCCATGGGTTTGTCTTTCCCTTTCTTGTTCTTCTTCTTTGGACACACAACAACATAGTGTCCCACCTTTTGAAAGTTCTAACATTTGACTTTAGAATAGTCCTTCCCCTTGTTTTGCTACTTGCCTTTATCTTTGCCTTTGCCTCCATTGTTGGAAGCTTGCTTCTTTGATTTGCCCTTCTTGTCTCTTTCTAACAATGACACATTGTCATCCTCCTCCACCTGTTTGGCTGCCCCAAGATGGTTCTTTCTGATCTCATTCTTAATGCAATCATCCCACAACCTCTCCAAACTGGGAATGTTTTCCCGTGCAACAATGCCATCCACAAAATTATCCCAATTCTTGGGAAGATCATTCAAAGAAATCCTCACCAACTTAGTCGATGCAATGATCTCACCTACGACTGCCAACTCGTCTCTCACTGAAGTGATCTTTGTGAGGTATGCTGTAGCACTGTCAGTCTTAGCCATTTTAATGGCCTTCAGTTTCTCCTTTAGGACCATTTTTCTATTTTCATTTGAGCTCTGGTAAAGACTGGTCAAGGTTGTCTACATATCATGTGCATAAGTCTTTTCTCTCACATGAGGAATGACATGATATTTGATTCCTTCCAGAATAAACCTTTTTTCCTTAGCATTCTTTTTGTTAAACTCCTCCAACTATATAGGGTTTGCAGGTACTACTACTGGGTTCTGTGTGGTTTTTACCATAATGCCATAGACTTCTGCTTCCTCAAAGATGCTCTCGATTCTCTCCTTCCATGCACTGCAGTTGTTTTTCCCATCCAACCTATCGTCCACTCTCAAACCCAAAGACATGTTTCACTGTCCTACCAAACTGAAATTTTCAAATTTGTGGTAAAGGTTTATGTTTACTGTGTAAAAAAGAACTTGCTGTAATTTACACTTTGCTATCCCAAACTACATTTTTCAGCCAACCAAGCTCCGTAACCATGAAGAAATTTCAACCCCCACTCTGGTTATCAGTTTTCCTTTTCACTCCATTCATTTAGTTTTAAATCCAAGCATGATAAAAATTATAAAATCTGGAAATGACAATATTTTTCTGAAAACACAAATTTAGAGATTTCACAACTGCTGACATTGCAGAAATAAAACACAACAAAATTATGACAGCCACATGCAGAAAATAACACAGTGATTTTTGGTCAATGTGACCTTGGAAAAAGCCCCCTACAACTCTTGGGGAAAATCAGTTTGAGAGCACTTCTTTATTTCTGAAAATGCTTTTACAAAGAAATTGAAATACACAGTAAAAATTCCAGCAACCACAAATTATAACTTATCTCGATTTTTGTGCTTGCACTCCACCTTGAAAATCATGGCAATCAGCAAACAACCAAAGCATAAAATTTCCAGCAATAAAACAACATTAAATGCTGTACGACCAGCCTCTAAAAAGGTGCCTAGAACTTCCTGTACATAGTGTATGGACGTACAGATTTCAACAGTATTACTACCTCGAAATTTGTGCCCTTGCTATTGTCCCTCTTCCTCGATTTCTATGTTGTTCCTCTTCCTCGATATCTATGCCTTTCTTCTGATGTACAATTTTTCCTTGGGATGCATGCCAATAAATGCTATTGCCCAAATTTGCTAAAATGTCTTCTTGCTACTCTCCTTCACTTCCTCACTTCTCAGAAATTTTCTCCTTGCTCTCTCTTCTCTTTCTCTCAAATGCTCATGAAAGAATGAATGATATTTTCCTCTTCTCTTCTCCTTTTACTCTCTAAATGACTTCTTGGGTTACCCTAAGATCTAATGGCTGAGATTAATTTAGATCTAGGGACGAGAATAAATGTGCATTTAATTCTCACTTTCTATTTTTTAACTCACCCACTTAAATAAAGATCCACTTAGCCTTTTATTTCCATAGTCACTTTTTCACTTTCTAATTATTCATTTACTTTAATAAATTCACCTTTAAATTAGAATGTAACTTTACCACTTATAAAGTCACTTTTAAATTAAATTGACTTTACTACTTCTAAAGTCAATTAAATTAAATTCACAAACAACTCAATCAACTCAATTAGAAAATTGAAGTCTCACAACTTTGGCTCTAACTAATACAGGTTGTGGCTCAAGCTCAATGTAGATCTCTGACTCAGGTTCAATGTAGATCTATGAATCAAGCTCGCTTGTCATCTTGAACTCGAACCTGTAGCGTATAACAGACCATCAAATTCTTGGTTGTCTTCGTCCAATCCCAAGAAGCAATCCATTTGAAATTTAGTTGCTCTCTTGCAATAGTCTTCTTTTTCGAAAATCTATTTGTATGGTGATTGCGCTTTCCATAATGCTTACATGGGTGAAGATCGAAACACCGATCTTTCACATGTCCAACTCTGTTACACTATTGGCATCGATTAACTTGTTTTGGGACAACACCATCCATAAATCCATCACTTTGAAATTGTATAAGTTTAGCAAAATATGGAATGTGAAAAGATACATCCATAATATCCTTCTTATAACCCAAACCAGTTCTGTGTTTATTGTGTGTAATCTTTTCCCATGGTCTTATAATAGGTTTGATATCAGAACTTCTAACCACATCCAAATTTTTTCCTGAAATCTCTTCATTTCTCTGATCATTCTTTGGCTAATGATCAGGCTCATACAAACTGTTGTTCTGAAAAAGAACAAGTTCATAATTCTTCTTTTGTAATTCATGTAGTTCATCTCACTGAAACTGGGACTCTAGCTATAAGAATTCAAATTTTCTTTTATAATTTTGGAAACATGATTAGATGTCCTTGATGACTTGGGCACAATTATGAATAGTAGATGACATTAAATTGTTTAATAACTATAGAAAATCATCGAGTTTGGCAATTTTCTCCAGCATTCAACTTAAAAAAAATGGGTGTTGGCTACATCGAAAATCCACCCGTGCACAATAAAACAACATTGTGATAGAAGTGAAACTATTGCAAACAAAAATTATGTCCTCTTCTTGCTCAATATAACAACTATCAAAATTGTATCCATAAGGATTTGATCTAATGACCTCTAACATACCATGTAACTATATGAGCTTTTTTAACGATAATGTCCTTTTCCTTTTAAGATTTTATACTCATAAATTATGTGATTTAACCAAATTAAAGTCAATGCCTAATAAAAACCAAAACCTGATGTGTGCAATGGAGGAAAATAGTAACTTTGAAGAGGGGCACTTCTCTCTCGTCCAAAATTTGGAGGATTAAGTATTCTTCAACGCACAACAAACCTCATCTAGTTCTCAAATCTTCAACAACCTCCAACACATGAACAACAAGACCCTACAACATTTGATTAGCGAGTTTCAACAACATTACTGGCGTGACAGCTAAAACACAACACAAACAGATTCTTATCAACAAATTTATAAGGATTTCATGATTCAAGAAATAGGGTTTAACCACTTTTATAAAATGGAAACCCATTTATTAACCGACTCATTCTCTTCAACCTCATACTATAATCAATCGAGGAATCTCACGATGGGTATGCGCTTGCAGTGTCACTCTTCTTGCAGTTATCTACCTCGAACCTTGCAATTATTTTCGTCAAAATCGGTTGCACCGTCAACAAATATTTCATATATTTTCAAGCTAAAGAAACATTAAAGATTAAATCCTGAGCAAACCTGTATTGGTGAATCTCGAACACCAACAACCAATATTAAAATTTTCAACCACATGCCTGAACTTACTCTACAATGGAAAAATTGTACTGTAGCTCTCAACGACGACTTCTCTGTTGGGCTGTGTTATATTCTTTCCACGACTAGCCCACGTAGTTAACCAGGGGGTTAGAAGGGCGGCAAAGCCCCCCTTCGTTGTGTCGATTGCGTAGTGGGGGGGGGGTCATAGGGGGGTTGAGGGGTGCAGGTAACCCCACTCTATGGGGTCCGGGGTAGTGCCCCTGATAATTTTGTTTTTGGACCCTATATTAGGTAGGGCGGACCTACCAATGGTTTTGTGCATGGATTTTCACACATGGTTTTGGACGCGATGGTTTTTGGTCCATGGTTTTGGACGAGATGGTTTTCGATCCATGGTATTGGATGCTTCAGCATGTATAAATATGTATTATAACATTAAAAGGAACAAAATGAAAAATCAAGCTGGTAGTCCCGATTTTGGGATCGAGGGGAAATCTCTGTGTATATGTGCTATGCTCTCACATTGTTTATTTTCTGTGTTGTAGAATCCTTATGCAGGTAATTTTTGTACGAGGTTAAAACCTACATTTGGTATCAGAGCTATTTTGGCTTCAAAGGGACGCCTTTTTTGTTGAGGGGTTTCGCTCGGGCTTGTGGTAGACCCTATTTAGTGGGAGATCTACGGGATCGATTCTGGTGGTGAAAGAAGATGGTGAGTGGTGGAAAGATAGAGATTGAGAAATTTAATGGTCGAAGTTTTGAGTTGTGGAAACTCAAGATGGAGGATATATTGGTGGATAAAGATCAGTGGATTGTGGTAGATCCGAGTACTAAACCAACGGGAGTGTTTGATGAAGAATGGAAGAAGTTGGATCGGAAGGTAAAGAGCATAATGTGATTGTGTGTCTCAGATTTAGTATTACTGAATGTATCAGGGGAAGCTACGGCAAAGGCTTTGTGGGAAAAGTTAGGGACTTTGTACCAATCTAAGTCTCTGGTGAATAAGCTATTGCTGCGGAAAAAAGCTATATAACCTGAGGATGAAATATGGAGACTTGGTGATAGAGTAGCTAAACACATTTAATACTGTGGTAAGTCAGTTATTATCTATTGATATTAAAATTTCAGATGAATATAAGTGCATTAGTTTGTTATGTTCTCTACCAGATTTGTTGGATAGTATGGTTATTACAATAGGTAGCAATGCAACTACCTTGTAGTTTGATGAAATAGTCTCATCCTTGCTGACAGAGGAGATGAGACGGAAAAATATGGAGAGCCAGAATGGTGATGCCTTGTTTGTACGAGGATGGTCCTAGAACATAAACAAAAATAAGTCATCGAGTGGGAGATCTAAATCTCTAGGAAAACCTGTAAAGGTGGTGTGCTGGAAATGCAGAAAGGAAGGGCACTACAAAAGGGACTGTAAATCTAAATCTCTTGAAAAAGGAAAGGGATCTGATGTTGCTTCTTCTGTAGAGGCGAAAACCACCTCAGATGAAGGTGGGGATGTGTACTTGGCTTCTTCAAGTACACATGTAGATCATGAGAAATGGTTGATTGACTCAGGTGCATCCTTTCACTTCACTCCCCATAGAGAGTGGTTTTGTGAGTATGATAAATATGATGGTGGTGATGTCTTCTTAAGGGATGATAGGAAGGCTAGAATCATTGGTTGCAAAAAAGTAAAGTTGAAGTTACAAGGTGGAAGGGTTAGAACACTTCTGGGTGTTCTACATATTCCTGCATTGGCCAAAAATCTGATTTCTGTAAGAAAGTTGGATGATGTAGGTGTAAAAATAGTGTTTGATAAGGGTACGTGCAAGATGGTTCAGGGAGCACTGGTATTGATGTGGGGAGTTCGGATTGGAACTCTGTACAAGCTGCAAGGTAGCACTGTTGTTGATGGGTGCAACAGTTCTGTGGTTCCTGAAAGTGGAGCAGAAAATCTAGTGGTCTTTGGAGAGAAGACCATGCTGTGGCATCAAAGGCTTGGACATATTGGAGAGAAGGGTCTTCAAATACTTCTTGGTAAAGGTATGGTAGAAGGGAGTAATAGCTCTCTGGATTTTTATTTATGTGAAAATTGTGAATATGGGAAGCAGAATCATGTGAGTTTCCCCTCTGGTAGTAAGAGGGCGAAATAGATATTAGAACTTTTGCATAGTGATGTGTTTGGACCTGTGAAGGTTCCATCACTGGGTAAGTCTATGTACTATGTATCATTTATAGATGACTTCTCAAGGAATACATGGATATATTTACTTAAGAATAAATCTGAAGTCTTTGACAGGTTTAAAGAATTTAAGTCTCTGGTGGAAAACCAGACAGAGAAGAAGATAAAGGTGTTGAGGACAGATAATGGTGGAGAGTTTTGCAGTAAGGAATTTGAAGAATTCTGTAAGAAGTGTGGTATAGCATGGTAGAAGACTGCTCCATATACACCTCAAAAAAATGGAGTTGCAGAAAGAATGAACAAGATTTTTGTCAGGCCAGGTAGTAACTCCTCAACACAAATTGATTTGTATATATTATTCCTTTAGGTACGTATTCATTATATACATGAGGGAGAGACTGTTCACTTCATCTCCTAATGATTGTTCATATTACTTATTTATTTATTTACATTATATTCACCCAATCCTGATGATTAGGTGTCAACATTCCGCCCCTTAATCTGAAAGGATGTTGGTGAGTCTAAGCATCATTCTAAATCGTTCAAGCTTTTCTCTTCCAAGCGCTTTGGTGAAGATGTCTGCAATTTGCTCATTAGTGGAACAATGACGGAGATTGATTGTTTTGGCCTTAACATGATGTCGAATTAGATGATATCTAGTATTGATGTGCTTCGTTCGATCATGGAACTTTGGGTTCTTGGCCAAATTCATTACAGAGGTATTGTCAATCATGAATGGAGTTGATTGTACCTTTTCTACCTGCAAATCTTCAAGAATTTTCTTGAGCCACACAATTTCTTTTGTTGCTTCAGCTGCTGCCACATATTCTACATCTGTTGTGGAATCTGCTGGAACTGATTGTTTGTGTGATCTCCAGGAGATAGCTCCTAATCTAAGACTCATAGCATATCCTGAAGTAGATACCCCAGTTTCTTTGTCTCCATCAAAGTCTGAATCATAGTATCCAATCAAACTAAAGTTGTCCACCTGTGTATACTTGATTCCAAAGTCTTGAGTTCCCTTCAAGTACCTTAGAACTCTTTTTGTAGCAGACCAATGTCCCTCACAAGGCTTTTGCATAAACCTGGAGAGGATTCCAACAGCAAACAAAATGTCTGGTCTGGTAGTAGTTTGGTATTTGAGACTTCCTACAAGTTGTCTATACTTTGTTGCATCCTCAAATTCTTTTCCTTCAATAGATGTGAGCTTTAAGTTTTGTTCCATTGGAGTAGTAAGAGGATTTCATTCTATCATGCCAAACTTTATCAATAGATCTCCAATGTATTTCTTTTGAGAAAGAAATATGGACTTTAGATGTTGGGTTACTTCAATACCAAGATAGTAATGAACATAGCCCAAATCAGTCATTTCAAAACTTTTCCTCAATTCCTTCTTTATGGATGCAATGTAGCTTTATTGTTCCCTGTCATTAAAAGATCATCTACATATACCACACGATATTCAACTATTTTGCCAACTTTCTTGACAAATAAAGTTGCATCATCAAGATCATAATGTTTGAAATTGAATTTCAGAAGATGCTCAGTTAGTTTTTCATACCAGGCTCGCGGTGCTTGTTTGAGGCCATACAAGGACTTCACCAGTTTGCATACTTTATGTTCATGTCCTTTCACAACAAATCCTTCAGGCCGGGACATAAAAACATTCTCTTTTAGATCTCCATTCAAGAAAGAAGTTTTTACATCCATTTGATGGACTTTCCAACCGTTCTGAGCTGCTAGGACAAAGAGTGTTCGGATGGTAGCCCATTTTTCTGTGGGGGAAAAGTATCCTCATAATCGACCCCTTCCTTCTGTGCAAAATATTTTGCCACAAGCCTAGATTTGTGCTTTTCAAGTGAGCCATCAACTTTATACTTGTTCTTGTAGACCCACTTGCAGCCAATTGGTTTGGCTCCTAATGGAGGATCAACCAGCTTCCAAGTGCCATTCTTTATGAGGGCATCATACTCCTTTTGTGTTGCTTCTCTCCATTCATCATGAGAAGCAACTTCTTTGAAGGAAGTTGGTTAAAAATCTGTAGACAAGTTCAATTCACAATCATAAGAAACATCCATATCAACAAGTGAATTAGAGTCATCTACATCACCTCCATTTTGTCGGTTTGAATTTCTAATTCCTGTCTTTCCAACCTCATCAGGATGAACACTTTCAAGTGTCTTTGTCAGCTACTTTGGGGGACCTTTTTCAGATGGTCCAGGCTACTTCGCTGATTGAGTTGGGACTGAATCAAGATTGAGTCTCCCAATTTTGTCAATCACATCACTTAAAGCATCATCCGTTGTGTTATCACTCAAGAATTCTAATTCCAAAAGATTTCTCATACCAGATTGATGATAAAGGTCAGTGTTAGTCTAAGATTGTTTTTGTTTTTCCTTAGAGTCTTAGTTTAGGAGGTCTTGAGTCAAACATGCATTCTTATCTATCACCGGCCACCCTCATTCATCACCGATCTCATAGCCATGTGTCAGTTTGATTTCAAAATCATTATGTACCAAACAACCTTTTTAGGTGATTGTGTAGCGCATGTAACCACTATGAAGCATTTTCACAGTGCATTAACCCTTTTAACAGTTTCGCAGCGCAAAAGCCCTTTAAGTGTTTTCGCAGCGCAAAGGTCCATTAGGTGATTGCGCAGCGCGATAGGTTTTAGGTGATTTCGCAACGCATTATTCAAAATTTACACTGAGCGCGCTGCGAAATCAGAGATTCGTGCATTCCGCAGCGAATCTTTCCCCAACTGTCAAATTTGTCAAATTAACCTATGGCTACGTCATTCATTGTTAGTTTATGCACTCCATACATCATCTCCAACCGCTTATCACCATCATTGCAATCACTAGGTGCATTGATACGCACGAAATACAAGTTCCAAGAAAGGCCAAGTATGCTTGGTTTTAATGATGTTTGTAGGCCTTGAATGAGAAACAAATCTACTAGATTTCAATTTGAAAACATCGTCATCAAGAGAGGCAGCTATCAAGCGAGGCAGCCATTCAAGCGAGGCAGAGTTTGGAGTTTGAGCAGCGCTAGCATTTCCAGCCTACAGGTCACTGAATCTCCATGGAGGAATCGGTAGAAAGGAAGGACCACAGATCAGGTAAATGTCTTAGAAACGAGCCTGAAGGTTTGGATATAACCTTGAAGAATAGAGAGGTCGAGCAGGCATTCAAACAAGCTGGATGTTGGAATTTTTGCAAGAAGCTCCAGGGAGGTCATGCACAGGTGACTAAAGAATTCGCACTGAATTTCACAGGATTAAATTCAAAGGTGGGTATGTTGGAATTGCAGGTCTCACCAGACATGATATCCACAGTGACAGAGATTCCAAGAGGGCAAGAAAATTGGT
Organism: Pinus tabuliformis; assembly: GCA_031772625.1. NCBI lineage: Eukaryota > Viridiplantae > Streptophyta > Pinopsida > Pinales > Pinaceae > Pinus > Pinus tabuliformis. Next base: position 1,077,729,538 of record CM062807.1, on the reverse strand, counting down.
TCAAGAATTTCAAATTTGACATGAACCCATGCAAGGAATTTCTAAAGCAGGAATTCGTCAATTCAGATCTGAGTAAATCTATTCCTAGAAGTTATGTCAAAGAATCTTATGCCCATTTAATCACTTGTATACAGAAGTATCTGACCTGTGAAGGGAGATATAACAAAGTGTACTCATACCATTTGAAACTGCTGCTGCATTTCACAGGGAAAAAATCTATTGATTTACCTTTTTACTTGTTCTGCAGCTTAAGTAAAATGTGTGATAAGGTACAATTGAGAAAAGAAGCCTGTGAGACTTCACTTTTCCATCATGGCTTGGTCAAGTTAATGGTTCTGCATGAACTCCAGAGGGTAGGCGGAGACCAGGACACATTCATATTCATGTTCGGTTTCAAGAGTAGGACGGTTTCAGCCCTCTAGTAGCAAAAGAACCTTCAACAACAGCCAGTCCTCAAGCAGAAAAAAGAGCCAAAAGGGTTTCAAAGTTAAAAGCAAGGAAACAAGTTGGATAGTTTGCAAAGCCACTAACTACTCAAGATACACCTCAACAGTCAATTAAAGAAAAAGCTCAGGTCAAAGAGACTGCACATGAATCAAGCACGGGTGGAGGAGTTCAAAGAAGAAGAACGAGGAGCCAGGTGGCTAAAGAAAAGGGTAAGTCAGTGGCTATTGAAGAAAGTCCTGTTTCGAAGGGAGATTTAAATGATTTATTGCAAGCAATTGACATTGAAGAGTCCCCACTAGTTCAAGCTGACATGATGCAATCAGGAAAAGAGAAGACAAAGAAAGTTAAAGCCTCAAAGAAACTCAAGTTTGATGAGCAAGTTGAACAATTTGTGTTCAAGCCCAGGAGACCTATGACAAGGAAGTTCAAGCAAGTACAGGAGGTACCGCCAAAGGCAGATGAAACAGGGGAGGAGACTCGGCCTCGTGAAAGAAAGGATAAAGGCAAAGCAGTTGTCACCCAAGAAGAAGGCAATATGGAAGACTTGAAAAAGAAATTGGGATTGGCCAACCTTGAAATCGCTAGACTAAAGAAGGCTGCCAGAAAATTTGCACTTAAAGAAGCCTATTTCAACCAAATGCAAGCCCGGTGGGAAGACCAAACATTTCAAATTCCTGAAGTGGTGGATTTTAGTGTTCAATTTCGTAGCTGGACTACTCCTGCAATAAAAGAAGCTCAGTTTATCCAAAAGGTAAACACAAACCTCAGGTCACGGATCAAAGTGATGAAGAAACAATTGAAGACTTAAAGATACAGCTGAAGCAACTACAAGAATCTTCATAAAGAAATATCATTACAAGTAAGGTTATGTCTCAAAGTTTTGATGATTTTGCTTGGTAAAATCCTTTTTGAAGAGTCAAACATCCCATTCAGTTTTGAAAGGTTTTGGAGCTATTAAAAGAATCCTTAAATAGCAAAGTGCTCAAATAGAAAAGTTTTGGGTTGAAACTGTGACTTTTGAAACAACTCAGCAGTTTCGTAGCGCGCTACGAAACTGCTGAAGGTGATGATTAAAGCTCAGCAGTTTCGTAGCGCGCTACGAAACTGCTGAAGCTAAACAGTCCAATTACAATTAACCGGTTTTGAATATGAGCGGGAATTTTGAAAGGTGAATGTCTACAAGGTATGCAAGGCATCAGCTGAAGCTATTAAGATTAAACCAGGTCAAGATAGGTGGAGATAATATGCATACGAATCTTACTTTAGATTTTTGTCATAAAGTGAGCATATTTACCACACTTCAGGATATCTGGAACAATTTGCAATAATTTTGGCTTTCACGGATGCAAACGGTGGACAACACATCAAGAACGTGGCAGTCTGCTCCATTTTGGATAATTAAAAGATAAAGGATGTACTTCGTTGGATCCCAACATCTTGAGGCAAACTAAAGACCGGTACGTAGGGGGTAGTTTCCTATGTTTCAAGGCATTGGAAAACATGTGACATTGGAGACCAACATGGAGCCTTGAAGATCCATCATAGCCACAATCAGAAGGGAACCAGATGTCAAAGAACGAGGATGATTGTAGACCAAGGCTGTTATGGAATTAGAGTCCTATTTGATTTAGATATCTAGAAGGTCTAGTGGAAGTTTGTTATATTTAATAGGCAGTTAAAGGCTAAATAGGTGTCATTAGAAGTAGTTCTCGAGTTCCCTTAATGTTAGAGGAGGAACTCTATATATAGAAGGATGGGAAATGTAATAAGGGTTGGAAGTTTATGTAAAAAGCCTGTTGTGAAGCTTATGTAAAAACTCTGTTCCTTTAGTAATACAGTGATGGTGTTTTGCTGCTCAAGAATCATAGTGACTTCAATGTATGAATTACTCTTGTTGTCTTTCATGTTGTTTACAGTTTGATGAGTACTTAATTACTTAGAAATCACATGCTGTGTTCTAATTTCCTTCATGTACTCATATACTGTCCCTTTGGTGTCTGCTGTACTTTATGTTTATTGAAGTCTGAATGCCTTGATTTCATTGCAAAGCCAATTCACTGTTAATGCTAAATGACATATGACTCCATGAGCCCAATGGATGCTTGTTAATTTAGATTTTACCAGCCTCATTCCTATTTGTTTCATAAAAGAGTTAGCCATCTCAATCACAATCACAAATCTTAAACCCTTTGAGAGAGCCCTCTCAGGCTAAGGAGGCTAAGCCTTAGCTAAAAGATTGGTCTGAAATAGTTACTTGAAGTCTTCCTAGCCTACAGCCTTCCAGGGTCTGATTTTGAGATAACACGTTGTTGGAGTTTCATGCAGGGGAGAGTGTTCTTCAGAAGAAGATTCCACATGTTGATCTAGTATAGGAATCCCCCCTTCAATATGTGGAATCTGATTATCAAATTCTTGAAATGATTTTTCTTTTGCGAATCTATCTAAGCGATCAAGTTGCCGCTCAACAACATTGTCAGTTTTCTGGATGATTCAAGAAAAATTACATCTATAGATGCAATAAAATTTTTATTTACTTCATGATAGAGATGGTATGCCTTGGAGGTGTTTGAATATCCCAGGAAGATACACTTATGACTTCTAGCACCAAGTTTGTTTCTATGTACCTTTGGTATCAAGGCATAACAGGTGGAACCAAAGACCCTGAGATTCTTTACCGAAGGAACATGTCCATACCACATTTCATATGGAGTCTTGTTTTCAATAGCATTAGATGGACATCTATTCTTTATATATGCGGCACATAGAATAGCATCAACCCAAAACATTATCTTTACATTTTTGAAGAAGAGCATGGATCGTACCATATTTAAGATTTTCCTATTCATTCTTTCAGCTACACCATTCTGTTGGGGATTATAAGGCACAATTGTTTGATGTTTTATCCCATGTTGGTGAAGATAGTTTTCAAATTCATTTGATGTGTATTCTTTTCCATTATCAATGCGAATAGACCCAATATGAGATTGTGCATCATTTTCAATCCATTTATGAAAATTCTTGAATGTTTGAAAAGCATCAGATTTTTTCTTCAATAAATAAACCCAACACATTCTAGTGTAGTCATCAATAAATGTCATGATATATTTATTTCCATTTGCAGAAGGAACAAGCATTGGACCACATAAATATGAATGAATGAGTTCAAATTTTCTATGTGCTCTTGAATGTGAATCATGAAAAGACTGTTTGCTATGCTTTCCTAGAATTCAAGCATCACATTGCTTAAGTTTCCTAGGAATTGTAGGCAAACTAGCAACACCAGTTTTCTTCAACAAGCAGAGGCTATCATAGTTCAAATGTCCAAATCTAGCATGCGACAATAAACTTGATGGAAGTGTACCTTCTTCATGATGAGAATTGTATGAGAAATGTTGTGCACGAGCAGAGGTTCCTTGCAGCTTGAGAAGCCTTTCTTCTTCTATTCTCCTCATGACAAGTGAGTGGTCAAATGCTTTTCTCACCTCAAGCTTGCCATCAAACATATGAATGGAGTGACCTTGTTGGCGGATGTGAACCAAGGACAACAAGTTTCTCTTTAGCTGTGGGAGATATAGAACATGGTGCAGAATAAAGTCTGGAAGACAAGGCAATTTAAACCTAATTGTGCCAAGCCTTGATGGCTTGATTCTTGATTGGTCTGAAAAGTATACTGCTCCATCAACTTTATCAGTAAATTCTTCAAAAAAATATTTTCTATGAGTCATGTGGCAAGTTGCTCCTGAGTCAAGCAACCAATCATTTTTCCAAGAAGCAAGTGAAGCATTAAATAAATCTTCATTTACTCAATTATTACATTTTGCCACAACATAGTGAGCAGATTCAGGTGCTTTACCTTTGTCTATATCATTAGTTTTACTTTTCTGTTGGTTTCTTTGCTGCTCAATTTTGTCCCATGGTAGCTTGCATGTAGAGGCATCATGTGATCCATTTCTTTGGCAGCGTATGTAGTGAAAATCTTCCTTTTCTCCTTGAGAGTTTCTGCCCTCCCTGCCTCTGAAATCTCTTCTACCTCTTCCTCTGGAAGAATCTTGAGCAAGATTATTCTCTCTGTGTGCAAGAAGAGTTGTCTTCTTTTCCAAACCCTTCTCTTTTTTAACAGAATTCTCCATCATAAAAATTTGAACTGAGCCTAAAAATAATTACAATATTCGTAGGAAAACACTAATAATAATTTTCTATGACTTCACAAAAAATTGGAATCAACTGCAAGCTCTCAATATTCATATATGATGCAATATATATTTAAGATATTATACCATGGCATGTCATCAAACAGCATAAGCCCTAATGCCATCACCACATATCTCTCACTATCATTCAGTTGGAAAGCATCGGTCTATTTACTACAACTCAAAGGGTCTAGATACTTGTTGTAGCCATAGTTACCCACCAACCATTAAAATAAAACACGACAATTAGAAGAGGAACTGCAGCGACTTTCCCCAGTGTCAACACATTCGGCAATGTAAGAAACTTGGGCGCCGAAGAAATCAGATTGCATTTATTGCCATTCTCAAGACCAGAAGATTCGTAAATACAACAAATCTTTTAAAATGTATAGCCAACATTCAAAACAGTTCAACGCATGGAGCAGCGTACCAAAACAATTCAACGCATGGAGTAGCATACCAAAACAATTCAATGCATGGTATTTAGCAAAAAAATTCAAGGTAAATACCAACGTTATATGCCAAAAAAAAACTTCAGACCAGCGTTTCTTATAATGCCAAAACAACATTATAATACCAACGTTCTTCAAAACAGGAGCAACGTTCAAATCAACAGTTCAACACAACGTTTCTTGGCTACCATCGTGGGCTTGAATCAGTGCAGCACTTTATCAATACATCACCGTGGGAAGACATGTAGTAAAAATATCATACCATAGACAACTCACTAATGTCATAGACAATGTTAACTTACAACTCAACTAATACAGTGTACGCATCTGCCACTGCAAATGTGGAGTTCTTCATTGCCATTGTCGTTATAGGTTATGAATAGAAATTGGGATTTCGGGGCAAGAATGTGCCAAAATCTGAGATAAGACTGGTGAAATTCTTGCTCTCCAAAAGAAAAACCAACCAAACCAAGCAAAGCCACCCACTACTTCATGTCCTCCATGACAAATCCAAGCTGCTAATCTCCAATAACCTCTGGGACACAAATTCCTTAAACGGTGAAACTTTAGCTGGGAAGATTCACCAGCGTTAACTAACAGAGAGAATCATTTAAGCAGCAAAGAGATGCTCTGACAACGTTAAAACTTGGGACAGCATATATGGGAGTAGCATTAAAACTTACGAATTAATAAATAAACCAGGACAACGTTAAAACTTGGAGCATTTGCCAACACCATCCTTTAATCTACGTAGCATAGATTTCAAAAAAACTCAACGCTTATACCATGGATACTTGCTCATTGCTCTGTGCAAACTGTGCACTTACAGTGCTGGTTGTAGATGATGCTAAGAGCTGGGCGTTCGTTGTCAGTCCAAGATACGTTACACCCAAAAAAATGTGCAAACAATGATTTGAGAGCACAGGGAGGACAATTATGACCAGCCCAGGGAGCGCAGAGGGCACCAACAATGGTTATGGCAGAGAAAACTGATGCAAGGAGTTACAACTAATTTTAGGGACTGAGGACCTGTGGTCTGATACCATTTCAGACTAGGCAGTAACTCAACACAAATTGATTCATATATCTTATTCCTTCAGGTAGGTCTTCATTATATACATGAGGGAGAGACTGTTAACTTCATCTCCCGATGACTATTCATATTACTTATTTATTTATTTACATCATATTCACCCAATCCTGATGATTAGGTGTCAACAACGTTGATGGAAAGGGAAAGAAGTATGCTCAATGGTGCCGGGTTAGGACAGGAATTCTGGTTAGAGGCATGGATACTGCATGTTACGTGGTCAACAGGTCACCTTCATCAGCATTGGAGGATAAGACTCCACAAGAGGTATGGACTGGTAAGAAACCCTCTCTTTCACATCTAAGGGTATTTGGATGTGATGCATATGTATATGTTCCAAAGGAGAAAAGAACCAAGTTGGATAGTAAATCTGAAAAGTGCATCTTTATAGGGTATAAGGATGGTTTAAAGGGTTATAAGCTTTGGAACCCAGTAACAAGGAAGGTTGTGTACAACCGAGATGTGGTGTTCAGAGAGGTGAAAGATGTTATTAAACATGAAGTCCAACCAAAGGAATCGGAGAAGATAGAGTTTGAGCTAAAGGAGGGAGAATCAAACTCTACAGTAGAGGAGGAATCAGAAGATGAAGAGCCACAAACTCCGGGTGTGAGAAGATCAGTTCGAGAAAGAAGGTAGCCAGAAAGGTATAGTCCATCTTCTTTTTATTCAAATTTTTCTTTATCTATTACTGATGATGATCCTAGAAGTGTGAAGGATGCAATAGATTTAGAGGATGGAAAACTCTGGAAAGAGGTCGTGGTTGATGAAATGGAATCTTTGCACAAAAATGAGGCTTGGGATCTGGTGGAGTTGCCGGCTGGAAGGAAACCCATTGGCAGCAAATGGGTGTTCAAGAAGAAGACAAATGTAGAAGGAAAGGTGGATAAATACAAAGCTCGGTTGGTAGCAAAAGGTTATTCCCAGGTGTCGGGAATTGATTTTGGTGATATTTTTTCTCTTGTTGCCAAGGTAGCTTCTATTAGATTACTTTTATCTGTTGTTGTTGCTTTTGATTTTGAGGTAGAATAGATGGATGTCAAGACACCATTTCTTCACGGGGATCTAGAAGAGGAGATCTACATGAAGCAACCTGAAGGCTTTGTGGTGAAGGGTAAGAAAGAATTGGTATGCAAGTTAAAGAAGTCTCTGTATGGGTTAAAACGGTCACCAAGGATGTGGTATCAGAAATTTGATACATATATACGGGGACTTGGCTTCACCAGAAGCAAAGCATATCACTGTGTGTATTTTAAATTAATTGGTGACCGTGTTATTTATCTGGTCTTGTATGTGGATGATATGTTGCTAGTTGGAAATGACAAAGAAATTATCTAGGATTTGAAGACCCAATTGTCCTCCAAATTCGACATGAAATATCTTGGTGTTGCAAACTATATTTTGGGCATGGAAATTAAAAGAGATCGGACAAAGAATAAGCTCTAGTTGAACCCGAGGAAGTATGTCGAGACAATATTGCAGAGGTTTAATATGCAGGATAGTAAACCGGTGAAGGTTCCTATTCGTGTAGGTGTAAATTTATTCGCTGAACAATGTCCCAAGACACAAGAAGAGGAAGAGGATATGTATCGTGTTCCATATGCAAGTGCAGTCGGTAGCCTGATGTATGCGATGGTCTGTATTAGACCAGGCATTGTACATGCAATGGGAGTATTGAGCAGGTTTATGTCAAGACTAGGGAAGGAGCATTGGACAACAATGAAGCTAGTTTTCAGGTATTTGCGTGGCACTAGTGATTATGGTTTGTGCTACCAGGGAAGACTAGGATTGGACAAAGTTTTGGATATCCGTGGCTTTGTTGATGCAGACTGGGCTGAAGATCTGGATCAGAGAAGATCTACAAGTGGGTATGTGTTTAACCTATTTGGAGGTGCAGTCAGTTAAATGAGTAAGAAAAAATTTGTAGTGGCACTATCAACTACAAAGGTAGAATACATGGCAGCCACTCATGCAAGAAAGGAAGTAGTTTGGTCGCAGAGATTGTGTTCAAGTATGGGGTTAGTACAGGGAGATATAAGGATAGACTGTGACAACCAAAGTGCAATTTTCTTGGCAAAGAACCCTGCTTACCATGCAAAGACAAAGCACATTGATGTTCAATATCACTTTGTGAGGGATATGATAGAATACAAAAAGGTGTTGCTGGTAAAGGTGGACAGTTTAAATAATACTGCAGATGCATTGAAAAAATTTGTGAGCTCTGAGAATTTCTCTTGGTGTAGAGAAACAATGGGTGTTGTAGGGCTGGATACATGACTAAGCTCTCTTGTGGCCCCCTATGGAAAGAAAACAACAAGTGGGAGAACGTTGGGTTGTGTTATATTCTTTCCACGACTAGCCCATGTAGTTAAATGGGGGATTAGAAGGGGGGTGCCCCCCCCCTTCGTTGTACCGATTGCGTAGCAGGGGGTGACAGAGGGTTTGAGGGGTGCAGGTAACCCCACTCTATGGGTCCGGGGTAGAACCTGGGAAAATTTATTTTTGGACCCTATATTAGGTTGGGCGGACCTACCTATGGTTTTGTGCATGATTTTTCGCACATGGTTTTGGACGCGATGGTTTTCGGTCCATAGTATTGGATGCTTTGGCATGTATAAATATGTATTGTAACATTGAAAGGAACATAATGAAAAATCAAGCTGGTAGTCTCGTTTTTCGGATCCAAGGGAAAATCTCTGTGTATATGTGTTTTATGTGTTATGCTCTTGCATTGTTTATTTTCCGTGTTCTAGAATTCATATGCAGGTAATTTCTATATGGGGTTAAAATCTACATTCTCTTACTACAAGAACACCGAATACGAGCTTTGCCTCAATGCTTGTTTTAGAGCAAACAAGAGTAACAACTCTTCAACCACTCTTTAACAAACAACACTATCAATTCAAGACTATGACCAGGGTCGATGGGACTGCTATAAATAGAAAGTCCTCTATGTAGAGCCTGAAGAGAGACCTTTTGTGATTGATTATTGAAATACCAATTCATAAAATGATCATTGGTCCAAACTTATTCTTTCTCAATTCTTTATGTCCATGCATTTTGTTAAACTCACATGGAATGTCAACATCCAATGTGGAAGATAAACATTAGATGGCATATATTATTGACATGATAGACATTTATAATACATTTGTGTGACCCTTGGATTCATATTCCAAGTGGTCTCTTGGACTCCGGTGGCTGTTCAAATTCCACACCAACCCATAAAGGATTAGGTGTCCAACATTCCCCCCTTAATCCGAAGGGTATGTATGAGTCCAAGAATAGAGCTACAATACAAAATGTGCAAAAATGCAGGGCAGCACTAGGCTGAATGTGCTCTCTCAAATGTTGGTGAAAGGGGGTTGTTTAAGGATGACCACTAACACTGGAATGTTTAGTTCAATTCCTGAAACTCTTCCAATTTTGGCAAGAAGCTAAAATCTTCTGTCAGAGGAGGTGTCCCTAATGTTTTGGAGAGGGAGACCTTCATCCTGAAAAAGGGAGGTCTACAACTTGCAGTGGTTTAAGGATGACTACCAACTCTGGAATTCTTAATGCAATTATCGCAACTCTTCCAAAACTGGCAAGAAGCTGAAGTCTTCTGCTAGAGGAAGTGTCCCCAATTCTTTGAAGAGGCATCACCAACTGAAGGAATGCTCAGGGGAATCTTTGTCTCTAGCTACAACTTTGAATATGGTATGGGAGGTTGTGGCTTAGGCTTGCTTGATGTAGCTTTGAAGCTTGTAGATGACCATCACTTCCCCCCCTGTTAGATACAAGGTGAGATGATGGAGAAAACTCAACTGCAAGACCTTTTAATATTCTAGAATAAATTCTAACATATGACTGAAATATCTTCTTGGCTGTTGAAGCCCATTGCCAAGAAGCGATCCATCCAAGATGAATTTTTGTTCTTGCAGGAGGATTTTTTTTGAAGCATCTATTTGAGGAATGAGTGGTTTTATGATAGTGCTCACATGGATGAAGATCAAAACAATGATATTTCATATGGCCAACTCGGTCACAATGTTGGCATTTAACATTGGTTTGTTGCTGTTGTGGAAGAGGAGCGAAATCTGGAACAGGTGAAGGTGAACTGTCATGAAGGAATCCAACACTCTGAAACTGGATGGGCTTTGAGTAATCTTGAATATGAAATGACACATCCTTGTCATATCCAAGACCAATTCTGTGCTTGTTATGGACAAGATCTTCCCAAGGTCTAATGATGGGCTTGGGAAGTGCCGACTGAACTTCTGCTTCTGCACACAAATATTCTCTTGAACTAAGCACTTATTGTGAATCAACCTCAACTTTATATTCTTGTTGCTGATGGGAGTCTATCTCAATTTTCTGAACAGAAACATGTTCAGGATGATGACTCCACCACTATAATTTGTATTGCTGAAGTTGAGATTCAAGCTCCAAAAATTGTACCTTTTCCTATGTATGTTGCAGACATGTTCGAATATTAACAATAGTGGTTTTGTTGATTTCCATTGTGTCATGATCATAGGAATGTATATGAATTTTTAATAATTCTAATACTATACTAATTTTGGCCATTTTCATTGAACATATCATGTGAATCTCACAAACGCTGCTCCCAAGAAAGAATAAATTATAGTAATCAATGCCTTCACAAAAAAATGACTGCCAAGGATGAAATGCTGGAATTGTTATACTTATATACAGAGACTGCTAGTATTACCAAAGTATTTGAATTGCGGGACCTACCAGGCATGGTAAATTTTAGGGGCGGATTTTAGCCCAAGGGCGAAATTTAAAAGGTTGTTCATTTTAGAGGGGTGAAATTTTTATAAAACACCCATTTCATATATTTAGCCCAAATTTTATTTAATTTTTTTTTTCATTTTAGCCCCAAAAAAAAGGGCGAATAAACTATGAAAAGATTCATTTGACCCGATTTGCCTGGTTTGGGAGGTTATATTCCATTACAAACGCCCGATTTTCTTCTTTGCAATATTAAATTCGTTTGCAGTCACCCATTTTCTGGTTTGGGAGGTTGTATTTGGTCCCAATAAATAAAAATATAAATAAAGTGGAGGTATGGTAAATAAATAAAACCTTTTTTATACTTACTCCAAAGGTATGGTAAATAAATAAAAATATAATGAACTAGAGGTATGGTAAATAAATAAAACCTCTTTTTATATCTAGTCCATAACCCTCTTTCTATTTAAGAAGGCTCAAAAAAGAGGTTTTATTTAAGTGAATCCTATGGGCCAAATACCAGGGGCTAGATTATTATTAATACCATGCAAAAAAACATTATTAACCCTAATATTAGTATTAATAAAAATAAAGATGGCACATGGTATTGACCCATGGTATTCACGTGGAGTGTAACCTATTTAAAGGGGGGAATTAAACCATCATAGATCCATCTTTACTTTGGATCTACTAAGCCCGAGAGGGATCAAATATCGTGATATGCAAACTAGCATAGAGTGAAAAAAAATTTGATCCCTCTCAGGGCTTGGTAAATCAAGAGTAAAAATAGATCTTGTAATTTAATGTCACTTAAACATTTTAACTTGGTTAAAATGAAAAAATAAAATATAAATCAATTATTAATTTTATTAATTTTTATAAATTACTAATAGTGGTATTGACCCATGGTAATACCATGGTATTCATGTGAGCATAGACTATTTAAAGGGGAAATTCTATCAGCTTAAATACCAAGTGCTGAGAGGGATAAATAGATTTCATCCCTCTAAGAGTGGTAGATGTAGAGTTAAGATGGATATAGGTTGGTTTTTATGATAATGAAGATATTAGATAGATTTAGGAAATTATATTGTAAAAAACATCTTAAGGTGAATGGTTAAAGCGACATTTAGTCACTTCAGAAAATTTAGTAAAAAATACTAATATATCCATTAATATTGGTTTTTCTAATTTAACCAAAAAAAAATAATCAAAACAGTGAAATCTTATCACTCTTTCTGCATCACCCTCGTAGAATAAGAGATAGTCATTGCATCACCCTTGTCTAATAAGAGATAGTTGCTACCTCGATTTCCCACCATTTTTCAAACGTTCTCAATATGATATATTCATGAAAAAGTTAAGGTACTGATGTTGGATTAGTTGTTTGAAAGATATGCTGGTTTGTACAACCTTTCATCTTCTCTGTTATTCTTAGTTTTTCATAATGATCTGTAGGGGTTGGGCCACTGCACCATATTGTCCTAAAAGGTGGAGATTGTGCAACAAAAAGGAAATTAATCCACATGTTACAATGCTGTTAAAAAATGCAAGATGTATGAAGGTAGTGAATTATGCTAAGGTAGTGAATTATGCTAATAAGCAATTCAGATTGGGAGAGACGTAATAAAATTTTATTATTTAATTGAATATTTCTAGTTAAAATAATAATAAATCTACATTTATATATTGATTGGAAGGCTTCTGACAACGGTCACTTCTTTCTATTAGATCCCCTTCATGCCTTTAGGATACCTACTACTTTCTTATATTATATAGTTGGGGCTTGCTACTTGTTGGCGTGTTGGGGTAAACAAACTTGATGTGTTTATTTGATCTCACAGTTGGAGTCTATGGAATAAGAAAGAAATTTGATAGCTTGACAAAAGTGGTAGAGAAAATATTAATCTCTCATAACTTAACAAAACTGGTGGTCAAAATCAACACCTACAAGAACTTTTGTTGTGGAATATTATCAAAACTAATGGAAGGATATGAAAGAGTGTATAGTAGGAACCTTGACAAACATGGCCACTGAAACTTGCAACATTGTTTGTAGGAAGAGGAAATTATGTTTCTTTTTTCCAAACATGTATGTTACTATATTACAGTTTAATGAATATGTTTTCCTATTATCATATATGGTTTCATACTTTAACAAAACATTCGTTAAGACTTCACAATGTTTTATTATTCAGTGAAAGATTTGCCAAGATCTTACAAGATTTTATAATTCAATGAAATATTCTCCATGACTTTACAAGATAACATAATATGGTGAGAGATTTGCCAAAAAAACTATATATACATATTATATTATTGATAAAATTGCCTCCCATTTTTCCTATGTATCATGGGGATTCACCCATTTATTATACATATAGATTTAGGGTGGTTCTTAAAATTTCCCTGCTACCAGGCTCCTGATATCAATTCATAAGAGAGAACACATCATGTTCTTCGAATTCCAGAACCTCTGCTATAACAGTCTGTCATCCTGCTTCAACTGTTGATGCTTCACAACCTAAGATAAGGAGAGTTTTGTCCTTCAATGATATTGATCTTGTCTTCCCAAGACAATATTTTGTTCTACTTCCAAAAGGATGACTCTAAGATAATATTAACAAGAAACTCTAGAACTCCTTCTAATGATGACAGATCTAAGTACTTAAAATAAGAAGGCTCTTGGCAATTGATTGGTTACACCCATAATTGAAAAGTTCCATCCTTCAATTATTTTATAAAAGTCAAATTTACAAAAAATGGGTAGCCCCAACTCTCCATCTTGGTTCCCTTCTCAAAGCATGTAAATATCACCAAATTACAATACCATGGAGTGTCACAAAAAATTCGGTTTGTTTGGAAAATTCACCAAATTCCAACCCGCAGCCCTAGTTCAAGAAATTTCGTACATACCTTTCCCTTTGGTTTGTGCATATAGTTGCATAACAGAGTTGCAAGGAAGACAAAGGAGTTCGGTTGAAGAATTCAAGTGACCTCCAAAGAGATTCGACCTTCAATGTAGGAAAATTCAACCTGCTTCAGGGATCAATCTCGATCTCCAGAAATATTCATAAACTTGGCCTCCATAGTAGGTTGGTTTAATTTCCAAGGAAATTATGAAGTCAACCAACCTCAAAGAATTCAACCTTCAATAAAGAATTTCATCCTTAATTAATAGATGAACTCGATCCCTAATTGGACATGCTTGATTACCAAAGGAAATGAACTCTCATCCCTAAGGAAATATAGTTCTTCGATCTTCTGTTATTTTCTTCTCAGTCTTGATTCAAAACTCACCAACATATATGTTAGTCTAACAACACGATACGACCAAGACGATGTTGTTGGAAATAATACTGAGAGGGGGGGGGGGTGAATCAGTATTATCAAATTCTTTTCAATATACCTTCCAGATTTATAATTTAATTTATTCTTCAGATGTTGACCATTAATTTGTATGTCAGTACCATATAATAATGAACAGGAACAAGAAAAATAGACAGTCACATCAAAGAACACCAGATATAAGGTGGAAACCTAATGTGGGTGAAAACCACCTGCTGCAATATGTCTCTATCTTCTTTCAATTAGAAACTTCTTTTTACAATGATTTTGTACTGGTGCAGTCCTTTACCAGTACGCAGGCTACAACCTGCAGAGAGCTACAACCCTCTCTCGTTTTCCAAACTCTCCTGGAAGGGAGCTACAACCCCCTTAGCTCTTGTACTAGCTGAGCTACTAGTACGTAGGTGTTCACCTACTGAAGGCTTCAACCTTCTCTTTTCTTCCAGGGACCACGTTTCATAAATTTTCAGACTGGATCCATAAACATCAAGTACATATGTATCAACCAATCTCCTTTCCACAATCAACTACTGAATCAACCACTATCTTCTCAGAATGCAGTAACCAGAAAACAATACCAGTAACCAGACACCTATTATGAACCTAGAACACTACAGTAATAGACAAAAGCAGCTAAAATAAGTTTCAAGAAAAGTCCGCAACTTCACCAATATAAACCTACGGATATCCGCACTTAGTCTGTGTCGAGCCTGCGGACCTCCGCACCTGCACCTGTCGCTGAACTGCGCACCTCCGCACCTGCACCTGTCGCTAAACTGCGCACCTCCGCACCTGCACCCATGTCTGAACTGCGCTCCTCCGCACCTGCACCCATGTCTGAACTGCGCACCTCCGCACCTGCACCTGTGTCTGAACTGCACTCCTCCGCACCTGCACCCGTGTCTGAACTGCGCACCTCCACACTTGCGCTGTGGTTCACCTGCGGTCCTCCGAATGGAGCCAAATTATCAGTCCTCCAATATGCCCCAGACTGTCAGATCCACAGATCTGATCATGCGTCAAAGTAGATCTTCCTTCTAGCGCTCAGGTCTCTCCTTGATTTTGCTATCACTCTCCAACCGATCACCAAAATTTCAGATCTTGATTTTCTTTAGATATTTCACATGCAAGAGTACACACCCAAATGATCTACTTTCCTTTTTATAGACTAGCCCTTACTCAAACCAAGGTCCCAAACCATAGAATTCCAATACAAGGGACCCAAAACCTGGGTTCAATATTTTAGAAGCAAAAACCACAAACCAAAACCATAGGATCAAAAACGTCAAACTAAATACCATGGATCACCCGTAAGTTTTCCCACGTGCGTGCGCTTTTCTCTGTGTGAAAGTTTGTGAACATTACGTCCACACCTTTTGTTCGGAACACCTGCGAACATGTCCGCACCTTTTGAACGACGCACCTGCGGACCTAGCCTAAGGCCGCACCTTTGTGAATAGGAACCTGTGGGCCTTTCATTTTCTACATTCTTTGTAGTATGATCATCAACTTTTTGCTACTACCCTGCTGCACTATGATCTGTCATCTGTGTGAGTTTCCATCAAGGACAATACTTGTATCATAATGCCAACAGATGTTAATGATGCTTTATTTCAACAACTATTATTTCACAAACTCCTTTGTGGAGACTTCATTCACACAATTTTAAAAATCTGTGAGCCATACTTCTCACCTCCTCACGTAGGCATGAGAAGGGACTACACTTGAATCGCCACCTCCTTGGGATTTCATTGTAAAATTAATTGATTTTCACATGAAGACTATGAAGAGTTCAACGACCATATATACAATAGCGTTTAGCATTCCAATGCACTATAACTAAAATGAACTGCTTGAAGGAAACAACATACCAAAAACACACATTATCTCTTCAAATGAAACTATCTCCAGAAAGGCTATATCACTACAGTTGTTCCCAACTTCGCCTCAATTTTGTTTTTGTCCACAAAGCACCATTACGTTCACTAAAAAATTGAAAGGAAAACATCTAGCAAATGCAGAATATGAGTGTTATTTGCATGGGAGAATGCACAGAGTGCAGGTCTATCAAGGGTAATAGAAATGTCATGTTGGCATTACTGAAAGGCACAAAGAGGATTTATGACATAAAAACTGTTTCAGATACCTAATTTCTCTCACTGGTTGTTCTCCATCTGAGCGAACTCTCGACTAAAAGGCTGCCATCGACTCAATGCCTCCGGGCCTCATACAATTGAACAATCTATCTATCCATCTATCTATTTTGATCGGGGTGTCTCCGTATGTAGATATACATCTAGATAGAATAGATTTAGATAGATGGATATGGAGACATGGATATTTACATCTTGCCAGGAACCAGATTTGAACTGGTGGCACGAGGTGCGCATAAGAGAGTTTTCGTGGAATCCAGCCGAGTAGAGAGAGGGTAGGTAATAGGTGTTGGAAGAGCTCACGTTGGGGCCTGAAAGCCTTAAGCATAGACAAAGAACAAAGGAGTTATTATGATAGAAATGAAAGAGAATGTAGCTAGAATTTAGCTGATGGGACATTCATTAAATGTAGAGCTGATGGCAGAACTGACATGCACAAAGAGGTCACAAAAAAAGTGGCTCAAATATGAGCAGGGCAGGAGATTTCCCGCTCTGATAACATGTTAAACTCACATGGAATACAAAAAACCAATGTGGAGGATAAACATTAGATTGCATATATTATTGACATGATATACATTTATAGTACATTTGTGTGACCCTTGGATTCATATTTGAAGTGGTCTCTTGGACTCCGGTGGCTGTTGATGAGCCCCAAAAATGGGTAAATATATGGGCTCATTTAGCCTCCTAATTTGACTTAATCCACCATTTTCATTAGTTTATTGCATGTTTTTGATTATATTTATGCTAATAGAGTGAATTGGGTTAGTCATTATGCCAAAAAGTCTAATGTGTGCTTTATGCAGATTTTTGGTCAATTTTGAGACAAAATAAAAGGTTGAATGAGCACTTGGTAGCCAAATTCATGGGAGAGCAAGGGAGAGGATTTGTAGGAAGGTGTCCCCTTCATTTATGAGCCCTTACCTTGAATTCTCCACCAGTAGCTCGGAGTTCAAGGGCCACCACATCGATGATCACAAGGGCAGCCGAGCAGGGCTAGTAAAGTTGTTGTTAACTGCAAGTTTTGGCAGCCGAGTTCCTAAAGTTTAGGAGGACTGTTGGGGTCCTCAATTTGTATAAATAAGAAGGCTTAGGGCCTCAATTTAGTTAAGCAGATGTTAGTTATATTTTAGTCATTTTTTAAGTCTATTTTCGCACTTTAGTGCAGCTCTATATCAACACATTTTCGAGTTTTTTTTCTTGTAGACAGTTTTTGGGATGTAACTACTATTTATTGATCAATAAAGATGAATCCAGCTTTGCACCAGCTCTGATATTTCTTAGGAGGCTGTAGCTCTTGGGGTTGGGCCCAACCGAGTGCAAGTACCTCCTTTGTGTACTTTTACGTGTCTTTGCTGCATTCATAGAATAATTTCTGTTATGTAGGTTAAGATCTTGCTTTGTTACTTAGGTTGTTGTGATGATTAAGATAGTTTTTCATGCTTCAGGTTGATTTGACAGTTTGGCAACAGAAAAGATCTACAAAAAGGCCATCAAGCAGTCCTTGATCTCATCTCTCCCACCTTGGGACCATGAGCTGAGACCAAGGCATACTTGCTGCCATAAAAACACTGTTTTTGCCTTCCAATGCAATTGCTAGTGTTAGATTTTAAGTTGGAAAGTTGATATTAGTTGTGCTTGCATGTTTATATCTATTCTTGCTTAGTTTCCATAGCTCTCTTGCATGATTTCCTGTCTATAAACTTATGTTCATCATGTTTGTGGTTTTTAGGTCAGATTAGGTCAAAATAGATAGATCTCTGGTTTTCTCAGTCTTTGTTCGATCAGTTTTGGAAAATAGTGTGTAGAGCACCTGTGATACATCCTTACCTACCCTTTATCCATCATACAACCTATTCCATCCCATAATCAAATATTCCTTCCCTTCATTTGCCACACTTTCCCAACTTGCCCTAATTTCTACATTCTTGGCATCATTGCTCCCTCCATCCTTGAACAAATCCAATCACCTTAATCACTCCTTAACCTCATTCACCAGGTCCTAGACCCCTTAACATCCTTATCCAACCTCCATTTCCACTTTCCCACCGTTTTTCCACCATCAACCCTCCAAAATCCTCTTTTGGATCTTTCTATAGAACTTCCTGTAGAACATCCTGTAGAACCCCCCTGCAGACTTCCTGTAGAAGTTCACGTGAGCATTTTTTCAAGATCTGATCGCTGTGAAACTCTATGGAAGGGTGCTAGGGATCCCTTAGGCCCTATTCTCACCTTCCGAACCTCCTAAAAGCACCCACTCCATTTCCTTTCGCCAGTCAACCTCTGCACAGTCAAAAATAGTTAAAGCACATGCATACTAATTCTGCCAACTTACTAAAAAATACCAAAAAGATGCTTTTTCCAGATTTTACTTCAAAAGTAGCTTAGTGACATGAATTTTACCTTTCCAAGAGTCAATGGCATCCATTTTCACCGCTTTCATCTCTTTTCTTGCACCAGTAGGGTTAGTCGGTAAAACTAGGGTTTGCTAGGGTTTGCATTTCCTTTCAGCTTTTAGCTTATTTCTGCAAGTAGATTAGCCTCTTTTGAGTTAGCTTTCATCCATCACAGTTAAAAGCTTCTTCTAAGAACTCATAGAAGTTGGCTTAAGCTCCTAGCGAACTTGTGCCAGCTGATCAAGTGACAGCCTGCAGTAAGAGCTAGTACTTGTGCATATAGCACCGTCGCTTCCAAGTTTGTTACGAACTATCGGGTTGATAAAAGTAAAGAAGGGAGCCCTAGGAGTTGTAGCATTATTGCTGCAATACTGGAGCCCACCATATTTTTGGCGCCATTGCCGGGGAAGCATCAGAGTAGTAGTGATTACTGCTTTTCTTCTATTTTCTACTGTAACCTTATGCTAAGTTGTTTATTTTAGGAAGAGTAGAGTAGTTGTTTCATTTCCATTCTGCAATTTCATTTCCGCAAAAGTAGATTAGACATTTCCTGATTTCATTTCATTTTAGCAAGCGTAGATTAGCATTTCAATTCTGTAATTTCAATTCTACAAGCGTAGATTAACATTTCAATTCTGCAATTTCATTTCAGCAAAATAGATTAGTCCTTTCCTACTTTCATTTCAATTCTGCAATTTTCATTTTAGCAAGGTTTATTTTAGTTAGTTGCAATTTGTTGTTCAATCAATTTCAGTTTTTCAGGTACAAGTAGAAAAAAAACCCAAAATCAATCAAAAATATTTCCTTTCATGCCTCGTAGGAGTAGAGATAATTTAGAAAAATGTTTGCACAACACCCCCACTGCTTCACACAGCCAACCTTCTCTCTTCTTCGGTGGCTGCAATCAAGAAACACCCTTAGGTAACAGCTAGACATATTTGAAGAACCTATAGGGGAGAAGAAGAAGAAAACATTCCCCTGGAGCAAATGGCTGAAAAAAGAAATGTTGGGAGAAGTACCTTTTCTTCCAACTCATCCATTGAAGGTGAAATTGGAAACATGTGGGAAGATTTCAAGAGCGAGATGAGACAAACTATTTCCATGCAAATGGATACCTTGCGGATCCAAAGGAAGCAAGAGGAAGCCAAGAGGGCTTTGGCCATCTTTTGTCCCAGGTGCACTAGAAAGCATCCTAGGAACGAATGTCCATTGCACTCCATAGAAGTGTGTTTTGTCTGTGAAAAATACCATCCTACGAACCAGTGCCCTTCCTTGCCCGCAATTAAAGTTGCATATCAAAGGGCCAAAGGAGCCACTAAACCACTCTATTTCATGAACCAAAGGAGGCCACATGGACCCAGACCTTACCAGCAGGGACTGCAAGAGACATCCCAGACCTATTACAATCCCTATCAAGCCACTTCCATGCCTTATTGGGGTCCCCCTGCTCATCCTTCCTAGTCCACACCTCCTCCTTGGTCCTTCACATCTCCATATTATGCTCCACCAGCTACTCATCTATTTCACCCCTATGCTCAGCCACATCCTTAGTGGAATGCACGTCATCAGGGGTGGAGGCCCCAGTAAAACTCTCCTCTCGCTCCTTTGCCTCCACCACCTGCTCAATTGCAACCATCGCCTCCTGCTCCACCAAGGCAGCCCCAAATTCCTACTCAACCGAACCCAAACCTAAATAATATGCAGGCTCAACAAATATATAGTGGGAAACCACCTGCCCAACCACAACCCCATCCACATCCATCTCAAATATACACCCCCACTCAAATACCTATACCACCATTTCCAAAATTGCACATTGGATTAGCTCAACCCAATTACAACGCTGAGGCAAAACATTTCCAAACAACTCCTTTTGAGCTCAATGATATTCACCATAGCTCAGGAAGAGTATTGCAAGGAAGAGATTATATTGATATCATTGAAGGACCACATCTAGCAGAAGAAGATGCAAAAGAGAGGAGCAAAGAACCATGCGCTGCACTTGATGAAGAGAAGACATCAGAATCAGAGATCGAGAGAGCTCCCTCATGGTTACCATCAAATCCTCCATGTATTCAAGAGAAAAATCAACCAAAAGAGGAAGATGAGAAGGTCATGGTAGAAGGTGACATGAAGAATGATCCAGATCAGCAAAAGGACCAAGCATATCAGAGCTATATTGAGATATGGTTCCAGACGGTCACTAAGTTGCAGCAGTACTCTCTTCCTCAACTATGCTTGATCCCTTCAAAATAAAATCATTTGGTCTCTGAAATTTGGATACCTGTCAAAGCATGCATTTCAAGCCTCCACATCATTTTGTCTCTAATATCGATGTGCACATGGCTCCATTGGAAGTATTCCTATACTTGAAAATTATTTTGTTTTTCAAGTAGGGTAGGGTAGAAAAAAAAGAAAAAGAAAAAATGAAAATAAGAGAAAAAAAAATAAAAATCTAAGGTGAAAACCTCCGCGGAGGCGCCTCAGACTGGCTCATTGATTGAAAACCTCCATTAGGTGGTCAATGGGTTGGAAAGAAGAGAAAAGAAAAAGAAAATAAGATCCCTGGATGAAAACCTCCCTTGGAGGCGCCCAGGGCAGGCAATTAGGGTGAAAACCTCCATGAGGCGCCCTAGTTGTTTTCAAAAAAAGAGAAAAAGAAAGAAGAAAAGAGAAAAAGAAAAATAAACCTAATTTCTGTTGAATAATTGCAGGTTGCAGGAAGGAAATTGTAGGTTAGGAGGATTGCACAAAACAAAGACAGAGGTCAACACCAGGCTGCAAGCATCCCTCACAATCCATTCCTCCATGACCACTACCCTTTCCCAAGATTTGGTCTCATTCGGACTAAGATTTCACCTTCTACAGGAAGTTCTGTGTCTTCTACAGGAAGATCCTATAGAGCCTGCAAACAAGCCAAAATTGATCTCTGAAGAGGACCCGAAGGTTGGGAATCTATCCATGAGGCTTGTAAACATCCCTGTTTCCACTCATCGCCATATGTCACCGTTTCCCATCTCCGTACACCTCCATTGCACTCATTTTTTAAATGTTCCTACACAGTCACACAGAAATCTTGTTTTCTTCATACTGCCAGCAAAAAATCCTTAATGAAAAATAAAGAAGCAGTTTTTCACTCACCATACTTGTTACCCTCCATCTATATTCCTCATTAGTCGATACCCAAGTTTGCATTACAGTCCAAGCTCATTTTTTTTCCTTACTGTGTAAAAACTGCAGAATGCTCTGATACAAAAATACATAGAGTAGAAATTTGTTTTTTCCCTAACTTGAAAACCGTGCATCCATTTAAAATACTGTTTTATGGGGAGTTGTATAGGGATGATGGCAACATGCCCAAGCAATTTCATCCAATTCTAGTGCACGGTTTCCAAGAAATCAGCCTCCATCACCTTCAGCCATTTTTGCATTTTCTCCATATTCGTGCGTCCATTTCAAAACATGTTTCATGGGGAGATGCATATGGGTGATAATAACCTGCCCAAGAAATTTTAGTCAATTCTAGTGCATGGTTTCTGAGAAATTGACCTCTGTCACCTTCAGCTATTTTTAGTTTTTCTCGAAATCTGTGCATCCATTGACCACAATTTTGCTATGGGAGGTGCATAACAATGATAGAAACATTCTTAAAATCTTTCAGGTCAATCCGATCTATCGTTTGGGAGATATGGAGAAAACAAGTCACTGTCCTGCAAAAATCCAGCATCAGCAACATGAGGGTGCAAATCTGAACGTTGAAACAGACTCCTGTAGCTTAGATCCAGCCAGAGGATACCTGCACAAGAAAAATAGCCACATATCAGCAACCAAACTAGCATGCATCCACAGAAACAAAGGCATGCAGTAGAAGGAAAGGCCACAACACCTCACAACAAACGCATTCGACTTCCAGGTACGTGACTAAACCCGTTCCTCTGTTGCATGAATGTAATTTAAGAACTACATGGACAGTGAGATGGTTGTGATTAAACAAGATCGGTGGCTAGCTAACTAGCCACCCTCATCCAGTTCAGACAGTGCCTCGTCTAGTTCAAACAACGCTCAATGGGTGCAATCGGCACGTGTGCTCAGCCATCTCGGGAAAACTGAAAACAGATAGTGGTCGCTGTTTAAACTACAATGTAATTGATGGAAGTGATTACAGACAAGAAGCATATAGTTTCATAATAGCACTGCAGTCTGCATAGGGCCAACGTACATCTGGCCACCTCATCTCCTCACCACGAATCATGCCAGTAGTTAACAGGCAGCTCAGTTAACGCATTCACCACTCTTTATTCACTGTGCCTTCATGACATTCTTGACTGTTGTGGGGAAAAGTATCCGACTCAGATGACCCTATCCCTACTCTAAGGGTGACAGTCCTTAGCAACAACTGAAAGTAAAGCTTTGATATTTTCCTTTATGAAAGTACAGAGAAGGAAGAAAAGATTGACCAACCGGTGTCTTTCGCTTTTGTCGATCCTGTCCTCTCTCTTTGTCTCTTGTTCCCAGCTCCTTGCTCCCTTTGCCGGCCCAGCTACACACAGATCCTGCACAAACAAGAGAGGGAAACTACAAGAAACATGTACTCATAACTGATGCATGGATTAGAGTGAATCAGATATACAAGTAAATACAATACATCAATGCAATACAAGTATATAGGAGAACATTCAAAGCTTTATTGATAGAAGTAAAAGGGTTCTGAGAAGGTTACAACCATCAATGGCTCCAATCCAGCAGCACCTCCCCAGCAGCAAGAAATCTCCTCTTCACCTCTATAAAAGCAATCACCCAATAGCTCTAACTGTAAACCAACAACACTTCCTTGCTTTGCACAAAATTCCAGCCTCCTTAGACCTCATAGAAGAGCTCTATATATAGGAGATTTGGAGAAAGGATGAGTCAGCTTGAGGCTGGCATAAAGCTGACTAGTGTCCTCTCCCACTTTAGTTAAACTTCAGTTCTTGAGTCCACTTGGAGATCCTTGCTTACACATGGAGATCAAGTACCTCTTACTCATCACAGGGCGAATCTCTTGAACCAAGTGTCAGTTTGGAAGCTTCCTGGGCAATTGACACCTTGCAGAATGACTGTGCCACTTGGCCAATCTCGCCCAGCGCAGGTAGCCTTCATTAGATTTGACTTTCAGCGCAGGTACAAGGAGGAGCAGTTGCATTCCAGCGCAGATGCTCAGTGGAGCAGCTGACATGATCCAAAAATAGCCTGTTTCTGAGTGTTTTCAGGTGGAGAACTGATGGGAAGTGCTGTGGTTTGCTGACCTTGTTCTTCTAGGGGTAAGAACAACATGTTTAGGGACTGAGGATCCCTGTAATTATTGACATTTCATGCTCCATGCTGCGAGGCACAAAAATGTCTATAACAGTTGCCCCCTAAAGTATGAGGCCGTTTATCGGGTGAAATGCTTTATCTAGAGGGTCCGAAGTTCATTCCAGTGCTGAGGAGGCGCCCTGTAATACAATACAATACAATACATTATTTTTCATTCTGTTTTCATGATCTAGCTGAGGCAGGCATTCCCATGCTCAGCTTTATAAATACATTTTGGTACATAGAACAGACGATCGTCTGATGGTAGACTGATAATTCTCTGCTGAAATTATCATCCTTTGAGTAGGATGATCATCTGCTGCAATGATGTACATGACAAATGCTTTTATATTTCCTGAATATGTATCGCAGCCCGGATGGATGAAACTAGATCCGGGGTCTTCAAACTCATTCGATCTTCACTCTAAGTACAAGTCGATCCATGTGAGAATTTCGCTGAAGTCGAACATGGAAAGACATCGCTTGATTACCGGTCAATGATGAAAACCGTTAACAAGCGCGAGAGGAATCACCGATAATGATAATGACCCTCAAGGTACTGCAGTACAATTCACGTGGCGTGAATAAAGGACTTGGCGTCGAACGCCACGCAAAATCTTCTGGTCGAAGGTCATTGATGTATACCTGTCGCCGGAAGTGAGAAACTTGCCATTGAGGCATGCAAGCTTCAAAGTACTGATGGGGTTGTTCCTAGATCAACTTCTTGGATAATGAGCTGAAGTCGACAAGAAGCGATCCGTCAAAGGAGGGCCTTAATGAATCCCACATCAATGACACGGAACGGAGCTAATGATTTTAGTGGAGGTGAAAACAAACTGTGATATATGATTCAGGGTGGCGATCATGAATGGATGAAGGATAATGTATGGCAGTGGATGGGACACGGTTGACACTTTCAGAATGACCCCTCTTGAACATATAACGACACTGATGCGATGGATCGGTAGCATTACCCCAAATGTGGATGGTTTGGCGAGGACCATGGTGATGAGACCGGTGAATGAAACAACCCAACCCGATGTGGTACGGAGGAAAAGTGTCATGTTCAAGAGTGACTTGCTACCATTAAACTTTGATGTTCTCCCAATTTTTCCCCAGTCATTTCTGACCAGTACCTCTTTATTTTTGTCAAGCTTGAGGAGGACAACATATGCTTGTTCTATAACCTGCCCTTCGGGCAAGCCCATCGCTATGATTTAACGAGCTTAGCGATAGGGAAACTCGTTCTCGTCTAAAGACAAGTTTGTCGCTATTTAATCATTTTAACGAGTCTAACGACAAAGAAAACTCGGTCCTTTTCATCTTTAGAGAGTCTGAAAAGGTACAGAAAGTTAACTCCATAATTCCTTTTTCGTCATCTAATCCCTTAAGTCCGAAAAAGTATAAAACAATACAGAAGGGATGAGTCTTCGATTGCTTTAACGAGCCGAACAAAACAAGCGCTCGATCTTTTTGTGCAATAATCCCTCAGGTCCAAAAAGATTAAAATCTAGAGGAGGGATAGCGTTCCGGTCGTTTAACGAGCTGGAAGGCCAAAACTCGGCAAACTTTTCATATTTTACGAGTCAGTGAAAAGAGCTCAAAGAAGACTCGTCTTTTGAGGAACGAGTGATAAACAGGGATAGCAGCAGATTCCAGGTACAAATTGGAATTTCCCAATCATGGTAGTGTCACAAGGATGGCTAGATGAAATCACTCTTCGCAGATGCTCCTCAAAATGGGTAAACACACATATGGGGGTGAACGACCGGCCAAATGACAGTGGAGGTGATGGATGAAAACACGACCAAGGCTTTTAAGGCTGATAAATTTACGATCGCAATGGTTATTTACCGAGATATGTTCATTTTTTAATGAGCTTGAACTCTGGTGGAAACTTTTTCTCACACTTTTCTATTTTTTAACGAGCATAAATTCCATGGTAAAACTGCTCGATTCATGGTCAAATTTGATTTTTTACTTTTACTAGCTTTTCTCTTTTCAAATGTAGTACTTCACCATCAATTGCTGCAACAAATTTTGTTAGAAATGGACAACATTTGCATGAAAATGAGATTATAACACTAATATTTAACTTTAAACTGTGTCAAAAGTCATAAAAAGGTGTTTTTACCTCTCATTTACCATTTCATTTGCATTTTGCTTGTTGGAGCTCTGGAGGTGCCTCTTCTTCCTTGATTTTCACTAGCTGATTTCGGGAGATTCTGTGGACGATTTTCGGCGCCGTTTGGACCGGGTAGGAGCTAAACCTTAGCCCTTCACTTTCATGGTTTCCTTTTTCAGTTTCATGCACATTTTTCAGGGTTTCTGGGCCCCAGGGGTTTCATCAGGGCGCCCTGGTATCAGCGCAGGTTCTCCTTTCGAAACTTGCGCTGTATTTCAGGTAGTCTTAAGGCAGACTGCGCCTCAGCGCAAGGCGAAGACTCTCTGCCTGCGCTGGGCCTAGAAAAACTGATCCTGCATGTGTTTTTTGATGATTTTTCGCCAGTTTTTCATCAAAATTAGGAACTTACTCCTTCTCTTGTTTGCTTGCAGGGAACTTTGAACAAAATGTCCCTTACATGGCGAGAACGAGAACATGAAGCAGAGGACATGGTTGCACTCCATGACCCGGTCACGGTGAACGCGCTTCGGAACTGTGGCCTACTGAAGTTCTTCCGTATCTCTAGCATGAGAGCACAGATTTCCTTACTGCAGTACATGCTTGATGCTTGGGATCCTGTTAACCAAGTATTCCAGATTAGGGGGAAAACCATCCCCTTGACCATAGAGGACATGTACTTCTTGACTGGGTTGTCAAGGCGGGGTGCTCCCATTTCTTTGTCAGGTACGGTTCGAGGGACTGATTCCACCAGAGACTACATCCGTCAGTATTGCCGGGAAGGTTCACAGCCGAGCAAAGACGGCAAGATCAATATCCGTGACATCACTGACAGGTCTCTTAGGTCCATTCTGTTTACCATTGGTAGGATGGCCGGTAGCGCAGCTTTGCATGTTGCCAACAGATCTTATATGCAGCACGCCTTGGATTGTCTCCAACCGAAAGTGTTTAACTGGTGTGATGCAGTACTTGTTCAGATGAAAAGTCAATTGACCAAGGTAAAGGACGGGAGGCTGAAGAACTTTGGATTTGGTTCTATTCTGACTGCCTTCGCCTTGGAGAAAATCCCATTGATGCAGCCTCAGTACATCATACTTGACTTGCCTTCTCCGACCGAGCCACGCATGCAGAGGTGGGTTGACCACATGTCCCGACATGCTGGTCAACCTCAGATTACTTTCACTGAGGCCTTCTTCAGGTGGTTCGAGCGTCAGGAGATGGCGTTTTCTGAGTATCCATATGTGGGTATGGACTACCGAGGTGATCCGGACTTGGTGCTACCAGATGGCGAGCAATGGGGCGCTATTGGTAAAATCTCTGACCATGTTTCTGTTTATTGTTTTTACTCATGATGTTACTGTGCAAAACTGATCAAACTCTTGGGTGCATGCAGATGTTGGTCCTGTTCGTCCAGCAGCTCGTCCACGATCGCCAGTTGCTGCCCCAGCAGCAGAGCCTGCTAGGCGAGTTGTTATTCGCGACCTTGGTGATACTGAGATACTTGCAGCTGTGCAGGAGCAGGTTGAGAGCCTTACTCGTGGTCTTCCGGATGTACAGATTGACGAGTTACCTTTACAGTTGCAGCGGCACACTATTGGCGTGCCTAGACGATGGACTCGTCTCTTGCGCATGATTGCACAGACCGTGACGTACTATCATGAGCACCACTAGGCTAGGGTGCCCCCTAGCATCTTTTTGAGTTCTAGGTCATACGACCAATTTTGTTTTGATTACAGCACATTATGTACAAACTATAAACAGCTTTATATATTTTGATTTTCGGGGTTTATTTTGGTTTATTTGTGATCCACTTGCATAGCACCGATGCATCTCTTTTTATATATGTTGCAAATGTCTATCTAATACATAGTTTGCTAATGAATCTGTTAATGTGTTCAAGTTTCTGGAAATATGCTGGTATTGAATTGAATCAAACTCTCTTTCCAAAATCTTAACCCTTAGAAACATTCGATAAATGGCTGGATTGCGGACTGAATATATACCAGTGAGTTGTAGTATCACAAGTTGTGAGTCTAGCCTAACAATTAGTCGGCGTATACCATGAGCGATGGTATCAGAGAGGAGTTCAATCAACGCGCTATACTCAGCGATGTTGTTTGTCGACTGTCCAATACACACACCTCTGAAACTCACTAACTCGCCGCTTGGATCAAAAATGGCCCAGGCTGCGGAGGACAAATTCCGCGTACTACGACTCGCTCCGTCAGCATATCCCACATATGTTTCAGAATAATTCGACATCTGCAACAAACGAGAAGGGTGGATTACTAAACCGAAACAAACACTTTAGCGAAAACAAAATACAACAAAATCACTCAGGTTACTATTCAAGCATAGTAACGCTTGAGGTACAACCCGTTGCGGGGTTGCGCCAGTGGTATCCCGTCATAATCCATTAACTCGTAGGCTCCTTTTGCTAACACCCTTTTAACAATATAAGGACCCATCCATAAGGACTTAAATTTTCCTGCTCCTAATTTGTCGGATTCTTGGTCGTAAAGCAAAACCAAGTCACCCTCAGAGAAGATACGAGGTTTGACATTTTTGTCGAACTGCGCCTTGACTCGTTTCTTATGGGCTTCGTTCGCCAAAGCGGCGTCACGACGGTTTTCATCCAACTGGATCAATTCCAAGAAACGAGCCTCTTCTTCTGAGGTTCCGGGGAGGAGGTCAATTGCGAGTTTAAGAGACGAAATTTCACACTGGATCGGTAAGACTGCCTCCAGGCCATACACCAATTGGAATGGTGTGAACCCAGTGGCGTTCTTTACCGAGGTTCGGTAAGCCCACAATGCTGAGTATAGGAGTAGGTGCCATCTTCTTTTGTGAACCCTGATCATCCTTTGTAACATACGCTTCAGGACCTTGTTGATTGCCTCAACTTGTCCGTTGGCTTGTGGATAATACGGGGTAGAGCTATCGTGCGATAGCCCTAGTTTGGCAGCTAACTCAACCATCATGTGATTGCGAAAATGCGATCCATGATCTGTCACTATAGCCTGCGGAACGCCGAACCTGGCGACTACATGATTAAAAAAGAAAAGGGCAGCTGTTTCACCAGTGTTATCCAATGTAGGCATCGCCTCGGCCCATTTGGTAAAATAGTCAACAGCGACTATAATATACCCATGCCCCCCCGGTCGAGGTGGGGTTACATTACATGAAATCGATGCCCCACTTGGCGAAAGGCCCAATAGCAACTATAGGCTGCAAAGGTGCGGGCGGTCTCCTGGTTTTGCTATCAAAGATCTGACACGCATGGCAACTTCTGACAGCTATTATGCAATCTTTAAACATAGTTGGCCAGAAATATCCTGCTCGTAAGATTCTTTGTGCTGTTGCATATCCAGATTGATGCCCCCCGCACGCGCCTGAATGACAATCATTCAGGGCTTTCTCGGCCTCCTCATGGGTAAGGCACCTCCTCAGAACCGTATCGACACCACGACGGTAAAGTGTATCACCGACGATCATGTAGTCTTTAGATTGGTATCGTATACGCTTCCGTTCCGAGTGTGAGGTATTAGGCCTAAATTTTTGGGTTTGGAGATAAACAATGATGTCTCCATACCACTCATCGCTTACTGATATCAGAAACAAATTTTCATCCACGATTGACTCTTCTGATGTTTCATCGTTGGACGACGATGGGAGATCGCACAATAATTCCGCGAAAACTAGAGCTTTCTTTGATTTGGATTTTACAAAATCCAGATCAAACTCTTGAAGGATCGCTATCCATTTCGAATATTTGCCCCCAAGCAACTGTCGTGACAGTATATACATCATGGGGTTGCAATCTAACAGAATGGTAGTTTTCCTAAAGAGGACATAATGTCGAAACCTTTGAATCGCTTGAACAGCAGCAAGCGCTAGTTTTTCAACATAGGAATATTTACTTTCTGTGTCATTTAAGTTTTTACTTAAATAATAAATAGGATGTTCAATTCCATCGACTTCTTGCACTAAGACCATCGCAATGGTCGTATCTGCTGCAGCTAGATACAGGTTAAAATCTCTTTGATAGTCCGGGGCGTACATTAATGATGCTCTTACTAGAGAATCTTTCAGAGCGTCAAAGGAAGCTTGCGCAACCTGGTCCCAGACAAAAGGTACATCCTTTTTCAAAAGACGAGTATAACCTTTGGCAAGTTCTGCGTAATTTGGAATGAACCTCCTCAGAAAGTTTGCTTTCCCTTGGAGTTTCTGAATCTGAAGCAAATTTGAAGGTGGAGGCAAATTAATGATTGCCTGAACCTTACAGGGGTCGAGACGAATCCCATCCTTAGAGACTACAAAGCCAAGTAAACGACCAGAACCGACGCAAAACACACACTTGTGTGGATTGAGTCTTATCTTGTAGTGTCGGCAACGTAGAAATATTGCTCTCAAATGCCGCGGATGATCAGTCCGCTTCCGCGAATGAGCCGGAAGATCGTCGAGGTAAGGTTGAACGATGTTCTTGATGTCATGGAAGGCATAATTCATTGCCCTCTGAAACGTTGCCCCTGCGTTCTTTAAACCAAAGGGTAATTTTCGATAAGCGAATGTGCCCCATGGACAAATAAATGCAGTCTTAGACTGGTCCTGTGGGCGGATATTTATTTGATTATACCCGGAAAATCCATCCATAAAGGAAAAGATTTCACATCCGGCGCATTCATCAATTATCTGGTCGATGAAGGGTGTAGGGTAGTTGTCCTTTGGACAAGCTTTGTTTACATCCCTATAGTCGACGCACACTCTTATCGTCCCTTGTTTTTTCATAACAGGGACAATATTCGATACCCAATCGGTTAGAGGAACCGGGTAGATGAATCCAGCATGGAGAAGTTTTTCAACTTCTGCCTTAATGGCAGCGGCTTTCTTGGGGTGAACCTGTCGAAGCCGTTGTCTTACTGGTTTGACATCAGGGTACATTTTAATTTCATGTTCAACTATGCTCGAGTCAATGCTTGGCATTTCATCATATGACCATGCAAAGACATCTCTAAATTCGCGAAAGAGAGCACCATATATTTCCAGTTCTGAAGGGGAACAACTCTTGCCGACATGAATATTCTCTACAACATCAGATTTTGTCGAGATGTTTATGGCTATGGTCTCTTCAATATTGGATAGGTTTCGCTCTGAATCCACCGTATTTACAGTATTTGTTAGGAATTCAAACACTGAAGGGTGATATAAGTCGTGATGAGTTTCTTCTTCACACTCTGGAAGAAGGGAACGATGGTGGTGATCATTCCATGGTGCCCCCTCAATCATCATTGATTGTAAGATTCCTTCGTCAGTCCCATGAACTTTTGACCATGGATCTAATGGGGTACCATATTCTCCAGACCTATCTACCCAAACGCTTGACGAGCGTTGATTTGGGCTCGCCTCCCATGCCTGAAACATTGATTGCTACAATATTTCTATAGGGCTAGGTGGCAAAACCACTTGATAATGCATGACGACTTTGTTTCCTGCGACCTTCGAAGAAGATACCATGTTGCATGTTGCTACAAACGGGATATCCCCTACATGGAAAGGAGGTGGCAACGCGAAAGTTCCCATCATTGTGGGATCTTTTAGCAAGCCTACTCTGATATCTTGTATTGAATGGTCGCTCCCATGGATCAGGGGAATGCTTCCAGTAACTTGTGAACCATTAGGGAGGAAATTCTGTTGGTCGACGACCGTAATCCCTCCTTCAAACGGGAATGCGATCTTCCTAAAATATGTCGACACTACAGCTGCCATGGCATATATCTATGGTCTTCCCAGTAGGATGTTATAGTCAAGATTGCCATCAATGACTTCAACATCTATTTCCACTGTTTTTCCTCCTAGTTCAATCTTAAAGTTATTTAGGATACCGTACGGAGTGTACGTCCTTCTGTCAAATGCTTTCAATGTCGTCGAAGATCGCGACAAGGTTGGAGATCCAAGAGTTTTCCAGCAACTCATCGACATGATACATGTCGATGCTCCCTCATCAATAATCGTTCTATGAACAGTTTTGTTGAGTGCTTTCACTTGAATAAGGAAAGCTAGTTGCGCTGGTAACTGAGGATCATATCCTTTGTGATCAAAGGATACAAGATTGGAATCTTTAGGATCCACTCCACCAATTGCTGATAACAATGCCTGCCTTTGGGATGGACAATTTTGCAGTACCTCAAGAGTCGACATAGCAGATGGCGATTGGGCCAAATCTTCCACTATGTTATAATGCTGCGCCGCTCTGGCACGAGGATTAAATGTCGACTTGTGTACTACTCCCTTAGGTGGCTTTATTGTTAATTCATGCGTGAGGGGGGGTACAACTTCTGCCGAAGTTGTTGTCGAACTACTGGGTTGATCTTTCCTTTTGTCGTTCGACACCGGCGGATTCCCATAATCTTTATTCCTGGTCGAGATCAAAGCATCATTTTGCTTAGAAACCGACAACATAAGCACTTGAGACGGGGAAGCATTTCCACTATCAACCATATTTTGACCTGGGGTAGGAAATGGATCAGTCAACACAACTGAAGTTTGTGAACTTTTAAAGAACCTCTTTAACTCAGCTTTGAACGGACAGTCCTTTGTCGAATGATCCTCATCGCATATATGACATGGATAAATTTGTTTCCTTTGCCCAGGAGGGTTTGAAGAAGTTTTTTGAGGGGATGACTCACCCTGTTTCTTCTTCTTCCCTTTGTTTTGTTTCTTCTTGCTTCCTGGTTGATTGGAGTTTTTGCCTTTATCCGTAGATACAGCATTTACCTCCGAAGCAAGAATCTCTTGATTTGCTTTTTGATTCGAAGTCTTACGGGCTTTCTTATTTGAATCCCTTGTCGACTTAGCGTTTGCAGTTC
This sequence comes from Pinus tabuliformis, assembly GCA_031772625.1. Lineage (NCBI taxonomy): Eukaryota > Viridiplantae > Streptophyta > Pinopsida > Pinales > Pinaceae > Pinus > Pinus tabuliformis. Next base: position 1,077,696,403 of record CM062807.1, on the reverse strand, counting down.
CAATCACGCCATCGCCGGCATGAGAGTCACTATTCGATCCAGGAGGAGGAGGGATTGAAAATTCTGGTCTAGGGGCGTCAGGTATCTTATCATAGAGCGTGCCTGACTGAGTATATACTAAGTCTAAATATTGAGCACGAGCAATAACCTGCTCCTCTGTTACGACGCCTCCCTTGGCCACATCTTCTGTTATAGCAGGAAGAAGCGACTTTATAAACCACTCAGCTAATAGCTGATCTGGAACATAGGTCTTTACCATTCTGTGACGACGACGCCACTCATGTATATGATCTGATATATGTGTGGCTGTTGTCTGCTTGAAATTGGTCAAGATCTCTGTTCCAGTTTCGTACCTTATAGGTAACTTAAAGTGTGTTAAGAAAGTCGTGGCTAGGGAACTAAAATTGTCGAAAGAGGCTCTAGGTAATTCAATATACCATTTAGCCGCCGGACCAGTCAATGTCCTCTAGAAAAGGCGAAGTCTTATCGAATCATCATTCAAGGTATTCGACGAACACCACAGATGGAATGTCATCACATGATTCGACGGGTCTTCGCCAGGATTTCCATTGAATTTAGGAATGTCCGAAGGAAGTTTGTGAGGAATCGCTGGCCACCAATGGGCATATGCGATTGGATCGTTCGTCAATCGATGTAAATCTGGTAATTCTATAGTTGCCACGAATGGCAACTGCTGATTTAGGTTTGGCGAGGCATACCCCGGATACGATGGAATCGCCTGAGCAGTAGGTCTTTGCACACTAGCATAATGCAACTGATGTTGATATGACTGATATGGCTGGTGGGCTTGGCCACTGTAAAGTGGTTGATTTAACCCGTTCTGAATATAGGGTTGCCCACTATTCGCAAAGATTTGTTGCTCAGATCCCTGATACACCTGTTGAAACTGAGGTTGTTGGTATTGCACCATCCATGGTTGTGAAGCCATGTTTTGCTGTGCGACATTAACCGACGGACCAAGATGCGGGGTTATGGTTCCCGTTTGTATCTGTGTCGTCCCGGCAGTTGGCGATTGTGGTTGTGTTGCAGGGTCAATGGGCTGTTGCATTACAACTTGGGGTTGACATACAACAGGCATCGATTGAACTTGCGACACGGTTACAATTGCTGGCGTCGTCGGGATACTAGACATAGGTACACACTGTTGCATGGAATATACAACTCTTGGTTGTTGGGGTAACATAGGTACCCAACCACTCGTCGTTACTTCAGTCAAACCTGAATGTTGTTGAAAACTGCCGTATGGGTATCCCCCCGGAAGGGGAAGTGAAAGGGCATATTGCCCCCCATACGGTAACAATCCGGAGCTCAAGGGTATAGATTGCCCTTGAGGATTGGATGGCCCAAACTGATTTCCAAAGGGATCAATTTGTCTAGTTTCAACATAAGAATTACCGGGTATTATACCGGAAGAACAAACTGGAACAGACCAAGTTGTCGTAATAGTCCCTGGGTGGACTCCTTCTAGCTGATGAGGGCTAGTCGGGACAGCTGGTATGCCGGCAAACATCGTTGGATTAACAGCAGGAGCTTCTGCTGTCGCTGTGTCATTTGGCACAGTCCTAGATGTCGACGGTTGCTCAGACATTTTAAGTCTATCCAATAAACTGCCTAACGATTCTACAGGAACTTCCTGTGGCGATGGACAAACTTCTGATGCAGAAGGAAAAAGAGTGGTGCCTACTCCAAAATGAGTTGGAGTATTTGCTTGCTGGTCCTCTACGATTTCCTCTATTGCAATCAGACCAGGAGGAAGAGGAAGACCGTCAGGTCCGTAAAAGATTTCTGGTGCCGAAGAAGGGGTTGCTTCGACAGCGACAGTTGTTTGAGCAACAAGACTCTGTGGACCGGTTTCAGATGGAACTGGTTCAGTTATGCAAGTACTTGTCCTCAGACTAGGATCAGTACAACTGTCCCTCTGTTGCTGCTGAACTTCTTCAATAGAGGCAGGGATTCCAGAAATATTAGGAGTGACCAGAATCTCAGATGTTGTTGGAACTATTGTTCTAACTTTAATGGGAGATTTTGACCCGGTCAAGCGAGTTCGCTTTGCCCGTACTACTCTCGATTCCGGAGACAAAGACGGTTGACTCGCGAGTCTCCTTGAACGACGGAGTTTTAATTGACTTTCCTCCACGGTTGCGGATTACTTGATCAACTAAAATACAAAAAGGGGAATTATGTTTCCATATTGAATGAATTTTATTAGAAGCTTTTAGACACAACTTTGCTTTTTCATGTTTTAAGAGTCGAGAAAAAGCTAAAGATGACTCTAGTCGCCTTCGATGTATTAACGAGCCTGAAGTGACAAATGCTCGGTTGGACCTTTTCAGTTATAGAGTTTGAAAAGGGCCAAAAGAAACTGCTCTAGAGATCTAGGCAGAGGGTGTGCCAAACCTCTCACGAAACCACAGAATACGTTTTACGGTACGGGTGGTCGATCTTCGTGAATGCTGTGTTCACTGCATCGCGATCAGTAGGGCGGCCGACACGGCTTCCTAAGGATAAAGGATAAATGCCTATAGGGGTCTCCCAATATACGCGACGGTACGCGGGAGCACAAGTCCGTATTAGTCCTATCGTCCCTCAGGAGGAATCACCCACCTTCGTAGAGATCGACAGTCACTACGTTTAACGACGCCGGAACACGTCTCTACCTAGACCTCTATTGTGAGCGTTATGTTACAATGCGTTTTTAGATTCATTCAATATATTTTAAGTTGATCTTGTTTAGCAGTTTGTCTTTCAGGATCACCACGAGATGTATTGGTACAAGTTCCTAAATGCAGCTAAAATGATAAGCAAGCTTTACAATCTTTTTAGCTTTGAAAATCCTAACTACTGAGGGGACAGAAAAACATTATCTTTCCACACAGAGCACAAAGCACAAACTAATGCACTTTCTCCTAGATCAATCACGCAAACTTATCAAAATGCAAATGCAAGATGCATGTATTTCTTTTCTTTTCCCTTAATGTTGATGTAGACAAAAGGAAACTGTTGTATAATTTTCGAATTCAATTTGAAGCGTAAACAAACAAGTTTTGTCTAAAATGAAAAGACACCTTACAAGCACTTGTTTTGACACTAAAAATATATGAATTCAAACCATAAGATGAAAAACAAATAAACTCAAACAGCCATGAACAGTAATAAAACTAGCTCTTAAGATCACAAAGACACTTTTACAGTTCAGGATCTAAGAGGCCACAGCTATACTGGTTTGCTTTTCACAATGGGAAACTGTAACTGAAACAAGAAATACTGAAAGAACAATCACATTTTCATCACACAACTGAGGCGGAATAATGTCAAGGAAAGTTGGTTTACAGCAAGTACAATGACAAGCAATCAGCAGCAAAACAACAGTGAAAACAGGGCTTAGACACAGTGGGAAACCTCAGGAAGACATAGCCTAACTGGATCAGCGCAGGCTCTGGTATGTCAAATCGACTCTCAGCGCAGTTCCCGAAGGGAGTACCTGCGCTGGAATGCAGACTGCCTGTGGACAGCCTGCACTGAGACACGAGAGTTGCGTTTACAAGGATTTCCGGGTCATAAAAAGCTAAAAAATGCACTGTTTTTGCTGAAATAAAAAGCTATAGGTCAAGTACAAGCTAAGGGATGATTAAGAGGATGAAAAGCTATCACAAAGAGTACAAGAGTCTTTTGTAGATCAGCTCTTCAAATCATGAATCTGCTCAGAAAATGAGCAAGAGTAGCAGCCCCTCTACTTCGCTTTTGATATAGTCAAAAGCTTTTCGATTCGGTACTCTTTGGTTCAGGAAATGAATAGCAAAGATACTACAAACACCAACAAGATACTAGGTTCCCCAGTGGAGTCGCCAGTTTGTTGTGGGGAAAAGTATCCGACTCGGATGACCCTATCCCTACTCTAAGGGTGACAGTCCTTAGCAACAACTGAAAGTAAAGCTTTGATATTTTCCTTTATGAAAGTACAGAGAAGGAAGAAAAGATTGACCAACCGGTGTCTTTCGCTTTTGTCGATCCTGTCCTCTCTCTTTGTCTCTTGTTCCCAGCTCCTTGCTCCCTTTGCCGGCCCAGCTACACACAGATCCTGCACAAACAAGAGAGGGAAACTACAAGAAACATGTACTCATAACTGATGCATGGATTAGAGTGAATCAGATATACAAGTAAATACAATACATCAATGCAATACAAGTATATAGGAGAACATTCAAAGCTTTATTGATAGAAGTAAAAGGGTTCTGAGAAGGTTACAACCATCAATGGCTCCAATCCAGCAGCACCTCCCCAGCAGCAAGAAATCTCCTCTTCACCTCTATAAAAGCAATCACCCAATAGCTCTAACTGTAAACCAACAGCACTTCCTTGCTTTGCACAAAATTCCAGCCTCCTTAGACCTCATAGAAGAGCTCTATATATAGGAGATTCGGAGAAAGGATGAGTCAGCTTGAGGCTGGCATAAAGCTGACTAGTGTCCTCTCCCACTTTAGTTAAACTTCAGTTCTTGAGTCCACTTGGAGATCCTTGCTTACACATGGAGATCAAGTACCTCTTACTCATCACAGGGCGAATCTCTTGAACCAAGTGTCAGTTTGGAAGCTTCCTGGGCAATTGACACCTTGCAGAATGACTGTGCGACTTGGCCAATCTCGTCCAGCGCAGGTAGCCTTCATTAGATTTGACTTTCAGCGCAGGTACAAGGAGGAGCAGTTGCATTCCAGCACAGATGCTCAGTGGAGCAGCTGACATGATCCAAAAATAGCCTGTTTCTGAGTGTTTTCAGGTGGAGAACTGATGGGAAGTGCTGTGGTTTGCTGACCTTGTTCTTCTAGGGGTAAGAACAACATGTTTAGGGACTGAGGATCCCTGTAATTATTGACATTTCATGCTCCATGCTGCGAGGCACAAAAATGTCTATAACATTGACGTACGCATCTACCACTTCTAGAGTAGCTAACCAGTCATCCTCCGCCATATTTCTGCCTTTTTTTTTGAAAATCTCCTGCCTATCGGGCTCTACAGGAAGCACAGTTTCATTCTACAGGAACACTATCTACAGGAAGATTTCTACAGGAAGGGCAGAGAGCAGTTCTGCAACTAGAAAATTTGAGATTTTTTTCAAAATTCGAGCTTGAAAAGAGGTAGGCTTGGGAAACTGCTCTGCATATGATATATTTATATAAGGTGGAGGATTAACAACATAGTATTGGGTTGAAAGAAAGGAAAGTAAAGCTTAAAAGTTTGCCTGTGCTTTTTTTTTCTTCCTTCTTTGAGTTCTACACAGTCTCTCCATTTTTCTGCTCTGCATCCAAAATCTTCCTTTTTCTTTCTCACATTCTTCTGAAAAAAGGGATGCAACCATAGAAGCCAACCTGTGAAAAACCAAATTTGCAAGACTATCCACTCTCTGAAGAAAAAACACTGTGTTATAAATATTCTCTGTTATGTCAAAAGTATTGATTTTTCTCAAAAACCGAGAAGCAAATTCAAGTTGGAAACAATTTGAATAAAAAAATTGCAAATTGATGTTGTGAAAAAGAAGAACATGAGAAATTCCTGATTCCAGAAAGACAAACCTCAGCCATTTCTCTATTTCTAGTTTTGAAAGTTTGTTTCCTCCCTCCTCACCTGAACATTTCCAGCAGTCACTACACATCATGATAGGGATATTTTTAGAAATATGGTAGGGGAAGATGAGGAGGAAATAGAAAAAGAGGAAAATACCAAAATGGAGAAAGAAGAACTTGAAACAGAGGAGGAAGTAAAAACAGAAGATGAGAAGGAAGACCCAGAACAGAAAAGAAAAGACTAAAGATGAGAAGGTAGAAACTAAACAATATGAGAATAAAACCAAAACAGAGCTTGAGGAAGCAAAGCTAACAGAGGTAGAGAAGACAAAAGAAGAGGAAAAAAAGGAAGAAGAGACACACCTTGAGATATTAAGGACACAAGCAGAAACAGGGGGCATAGAGATTTCTACAGGAAGTGAAGGAAAAGAACAACAGAAAGAGAAATCCCCTGAAATGTTGGCAAGGGAAGCAGCAGTTGTGCTTGCTACATTAAGCACACCTACAAAACAAAAAGGAAAAAGACAAAGGCGGGCCTCCATGTATTTCAATGCCAGGAAAAGCATAAGAATTCAAACAAGCAGAATAGGAGGAGCAGTGGAAGGACATGGGAAAGAAGGCAGAATTTTATGGCACACATGATTAGACCACATCAGAATATTGGGATGATAAGGAGGCCACCAAAGCCATCAAGACTGAAGAGATAGATTAGTTGCTCAGAGGATGAGCAACACCTTCAGTAGGGGGTGATGATGAGCCCCAGAAATGGGTAATTATATGGGCTCATTTAGCCTCCTAATTCGACTTAATCCACCATTCTCATTAGTTTATTGCATTTTTTTATTATATTTATGCTAATACAGTGAATTGGGTTAGTCATTATGCCAAAAAGTCTAATGTGTGCTTTATGCAGATTTTTGGTCAATTTTGAGACAAAATCAAAGATTTAATGAGCACTTGGCAGCCAAATTCTTGGGAGAACAAGGGAGAGGATTTGTAGGAAGGTGTCCCCTTCATTTATGAGCCCTTACCTCAAATTCTCCACCAGCAGCTCGGAGTTCAAGGGCCACCACATTGATGATCACAAGGGCAGCCAAGTAGGGCTAGTAAAGTTGCTGTTAACTGCAAGTTTTGGCAGTCGAGTTCCTAAAGTTTAGGAGGACTGTTGGGGTCCTCAATTTATATAAATAGGAAGCCTTAGGGCCTCAATTTAGTTACGCAGATGTCAGTTAGATTTTAGTCATTTTTTTAGTCTATTTTTTCACTTTAGTGCAGCTCTGTATCAACACATTTTCGAGTTTTTTTTTTCTTGTAGACAGTTTTTGGGATGTAACTATTATTTCTTGATCAATAAAGATGAATCCAACTTTGCACGAGCTCTGATATTTCTTAGGAGGTTATAGCTCTTGGCGTTGGGCCCAACCTGAGTGCTAATAGCTCCTTTATGTACTTTTATGTGTCTTTGCTGCATTCATAGAATAATTTCTGTTATGTAGGTTAAGATCTTGCTTTGTTACTTAGGTTGTTTTGATGATTAAGATAGTTTTTCATGCTTCAGGTTGATTTGACAGTTTGGTAACAGAAAGGATCTGCAAAAAGGCCATCAAGCAATCCTTGATCTAATCTCTCCCTCCTTGAGACCATGAGCTGAGACCAAGGCATACTTGCTTCCACAAAAACACTGTTTTTTCCTTCAATGCAATTGCTAGTGTTAGATTTTAAGTTGGAAAAGTTGATATTAGTTGTGCTTGCATGTTTAGATATGTTCTTGCTTAGTTTCCATAGCTCTCTTGCATGATTTCCTATCTATAAACTTCTGTTCATCACGTTTGCGGTTTTTAGATCAGATTAGGTCAAAATAGACAGATCTCTGGTTTTCTCAGTCTTTGTTCGATCAATTTTAGAAAATAGTGTGCGGAGCACCTATGATACATCCTACCTACCCTTCCTCCATCACACAACCTATTCTAGCCCCTAATCCAAGATTCCTTCCCTTCATTTTCCACACTTTCCCAACTTGCCGTAACTTCTACATTCTTGTGCATCATTGCTTCCTCCATCCTTGAACAAATCCAATCACCTTAATCACTCCTTAACCTCATTCACCAGGTCCTAGACCCCTTAACATCCTTATCCAACCCCCATTTCCACTTTCCCACCATTTTTCCACCATCAACCCTCCAAAATCCTCTTTCGGATCTTCGTGTAGAACTTCCTGTAGAACATCTTGTTGAACCCTGTAGACTTCCTGTAGAAGTTCACGTGAGCAATTTTTCGAGATCTGATCACTGTGAAACTCTCTAGAAGGGTCCTAGGGACCCCTTAGGCCCTCTTCTCACCTTCCCAACCTCCTGTAAGTTCCCACTCCATTTCCTTTCGCCAGCCAATCTCTGCACAATAAAAAATAGTTAAAGCACATGCATAATAATTCTGCCAACTTACTCAAAAATACCAAAAAGATGTTTTTTTCTATATTTTACTTCAGAAGTAGCTTAGTCACATGCATTTTACCTTTCCAAGAGTCAATGGCATCCATTTCCACCGCTATCATCTCTTTTCTTGCACCAGTAGGGTTAGTCGGTAAAACTAGGGTTTGCTAGGGTTTGCATTTCCTTTAAGCTTTCAGCTTATTTCTGCAAGTAGATTAGCCTCTTTTGAGTTAGATTTCATCCATCATAGTTAAAATCTTGTTCTAAGAACTCATAGAAGTTGGCTTAAGCTCCTAGCGAACTTGTGCCAGCTGATCAAGTGACAACCTGCAGTAAGAGCTAGTACTTGTGCATATAGCACCGTCGCTTCCAAGTTTGTTACGAACTACCGGTTTGATAAAAGTAAAGAAGGGAGTGCCAGGAGTTGCAGCATTATTGCTGCAATACTGGAGCCCACCATCTGTTCATAGTCCACACCAACCCATATAGGATTAAGTGTCCAAAACATTTAATAAATATTTTTACATTCAAAGAGAATAATGATATGTGTACCTTTGATGTCAGAGGCTTTTTTTCACTTCTATTCTCATGCATTATTACACTTGCTCCCATGAGGACAACAACCCAGCTCCAGTGTTATGAAACGTTCCTCCTTCGATTCGAAAGATAATTGGTAAATTCCTCACATCTTTGGAACATCAATCCTCTATCACCACTTTGATAGACAAGCCCTCATCGACGACTGAATTGGTCAGGGTAATCAACCACCAAGAAAGAGGATCTCATATTTGATGTGTAGATTCAATGTTGGGATCTCAGATTCGATGTGCAGATTCAATGTTGAAATACTCCTCCCGGTTGGAAAAGTCAATGTTGAATCAATGGCCTACTAGTCAACAATTCAAAGACTAAATTTAAATATGACACAACATAAAGCAAATAAACCATTGCAGAGAGTTAATTACAACAACAATAAACATTCTTCAAACTGTCTTGCATCCGCCGGGAAACAACTTTTTCAAAAGTTCCAGTTGGTGGTTCCCATGCAAAACGGATTAGTCACATCATAACATATAGAATGGTATTACAACATATATTTGATGCGTTCTGTATTTTTCTCGGACGTGAGGAAAACTTAACAAAAATAGCATAAATAAATAAGACATATTAGAATTTTACCAATCATCTCAGAAAATTATCGGCCTTGGGGATGGCCTCCCTCTTGATTATATTGTCGAGCAGATCATCATAGCAGTAACCGAATCTGGTGAGCTCCAAATGTTCAAAGAAATTTTCTCTTTATGTAATTAATGCAGAAATCGGATACCATAATCCATGCTTTTCTTCAAAGTAATGGCCTTATTGTACGCTCATCTTTTGACACACTTGAATTCCAGTCGATAAAATTTTGATTATCACCTCACACCACATTTATTAATTCCAAGCATAACTGATCCAATCTAGCCGCCTCATTTTATAGTGCTATCATAGCATTGTACTCTCATGCATGTTCAAATTAACCTTTGAAGTCTCAGATTCATTCTATTTGACAGAGAAAATTAACTATGCTCTCATTCAACAGAGCATATCGCTCGCTTTGATACCACTGTAAGAAAATCGAACTGGAAACCAAATAATATGTACATTAAATATTGTCTCAATCAATGATGTACAATGTGTACATATTAATACATACATGAAACAATTGAATTAGTTTCCGGGTCTTCTTGGACTCCAATAACTACTCAAACTAACCCAATATTAATCCTGAAGATTAGCTGTCTAACAGTCAGCTCTATCCTCAACACTCATGCAACTTGTTTTAGGACAAACTACAATATAATTCACTCATTTACCATGAAATTCTGATACCGAATGATTCACCAATTTTTACCATGGACTCTGCTTCATTTAGATTGCTCCTATCTTTCTTGAATGCCTAGAGAGGGCCTTTTTCTAGGTGAGGAATCTCGCCCTTTAGATGAGCTAATATTATCTCTCCACCTTCACTATATGTCATAATCTTATGCTTTTTATAGCCTTGCTACCAATTCATTCAAGGGATTTTCTTTCACAGACTTGGTCAATTTCACAGGAGCGCATCCGGGAGGATGGAGGTCATGTTTCTTCACATTGTTGTTTTATAATATCATTTTCACAAAGCCCTTTTATGCATTAAATAATTTTCTATTGCTTTTTCTCATTCCAACACGACATTTATACCATGCTCGTCTCTAGCCAATCATCGCTACTGAGTAATCACCCTTGACAATCATCGACCCGCTACTTCATGATTTTGCATATTTCTGCAACACTTTCTTTCCCGAAGGATTTTAAGGGATTGTCTCTTACCATATGACAGATTCATGTATTTACGGTGAATATTTATGCCGACTCTCATGTTCCCATGTCCAGACATTGACCTTGAAGCATGACATAAAATATTGATTGTAGAATTTATTGTATCCCAGTGTATCATCGTTGTCTTGCGAAAATCCACGAAGACGAGCATCAACGGACAAACCTCTCTTTTGCTACATTTTGTAAGCCAACACTTGTGCTTGCAATTTATTTCTCATGAAAATTATCTCTAGTTTTGAATACTCTCATGGTGGCCATATATTCTACTTGATTTCGATGAATAATCCTTGAGTATTCCTTGTACATACCTTTTTCAAACAAATATTTTACTTATAGATTCCACCTACTCATCTTTATGTGCATAAAACTCGTTCTTTCAGCTTTACATATCTCAGCTTTGTAGGTTTTAACCCCGTACATAAATTACCTGCATACGAATTCTAAAACATAGAAAATATAAAATGCGAGAGCATAACACATAAAACACATATACATAGAGATTTTCCCTTGGATCCCAAAATCAGGACTACCAGCTTGATTTTCATTATTTTCCTTTCAATGTTACAATACATATTTATACATGCCAAAGCATCCAATACCATGGACCGAAAAACCATTGCGTCCAAAACCATGGGCTGAGAACCATTGCATCCAAAAACATGTGCAAAAATCATGCACAAAACCATAGGTGGGCCCGCCCAACCTAACATAGTGTCCAAAACCAAAATTTTCCGGGGTGTTGCCCTAGACCCCATAAAGTGGGGTTACCTACACCCATCAAACCTCCCAGTTAACTACGTGGGCTAGTTGTGGAAAGAATATAACACAACCCAACATTCTCCCACTTGTTGTTTTCTTTCCACAGGGGGGCACATCAGAGATTAGTCATTTATCAAGCCCTACAATTCTCATTGTTTCTCTACACCAAGAGAACTTCTCAGAGCTCACAGATTTTGTCAATGCATCTGCAGTATTCTTCAAAGTGTCCACCTTTACCAACAACACCTTTTTGTCTTCTATCATATTCCTCACAAAGTGATACTGAACATCAATGTGCTTTGTCTTTGAATGGTATGCAGGGTTCTTTGCCAAGAAAATCGCACTTTGGCTGTCACAGTCTATCCTTATAGCTCCTTGTACTAACTCCATACTTGAACACAATCTCTGCAACCAAAATATTTCCTTGCTTGCATGAGTGGCTGCCATGTGTTCTGCCTCTGTAGTTGTGTTGATGCCTCGAAAATCGCTGCAACAACATTGGGGAATAACCACCCGGTCCGAACCTTAAAGCAGCTCCTTTTCCGTTTGGTGTGGTGGCTCCGACTGTTCAACTAGGTCCAGTTACCTTCTCCCTATTGCTATTGGTTTATAATGTATCTTTAACTACCAATAGACAGGGACATCAGATCACTTCTTCTTGCTGATCAGGCAAGAGAATGACCCTTAAGCTGATTTGGGTTCAGCCAAGCCACAACTAAAGTTTTGCCTCTTTGAGGAGAGGACTTAAAAGAATGCAAAATTACTCTAAATGCAAGCTTATTCTATGATGCAAACAAAAGAAACTAATCTTAATCCTATCTTAATTAGGTAGATATAGATCTAACCCAACTAAGAGCAAGATAATTAAAATATTGGGATTTAAACATGCTTTGCTTATAATGAATATCATGTTAATGAAGTAATTCAATTAACTGATATTGTGGATATCAAAACAAATCCTATTGAGACCTTTTAACTGAAATAATAAATCAATAACATTCAGGAAGTAGTTCACAAAAATGATATTAATTATTAAATCAATAAATCCAATAATTAAACAGTAATATGTGGAAATAGTTCACAGCACATTACTATTCAATAAATCAGTTTTATAAGACAGATTTATGAGTAAGTAGTTACTCAAAAATGAGAAATTAATCCATAAAAACAGAGATACATAATAACAAGATTGAGACAAATTACTCATTTTAACAATAGTGCAAAAACATGAACAAAATGACACATTCTTGTTACCATAAAAATAAAACTGATATTTGAAATAGTAGTATTAGAAATACCAATTTATTGCATCCATTTCTCTGTCCTTGGTCTCCAACAACCCTTTACATTGCTTGAACTTCTACTTTCAAAGCTAAAGCCACAATAGTGCAAACTTTGCCCTTCATGTATAATTCAAACTACAAAAGGAAAATCCTCAATAATCCCCAGATCTGAGATTTATCTCCTCTCTCCTATAATTCTAAATTCCTATAATAATAGTGCTTTCAGAAGTCTAAAATTGCAGAGGAGAGCAACCCCTTATTCCATTCTGCAATCTGTTATTTATAATATTTGTGAAGGAATTTTGGAGAGGAGAGTTTGTTCAAGAGAAATCTGCTAAATCCAATTTTACTTGCTCAAAATTATGATCTTCAATTGTTGGAGCATTCTCATTGACTGAGATCTTTTTCTCCATATTTCCTCCACTGTTTTCCTGCAAAAAGAAATCAAAATAAATTAAAATGCAACCATAAAATCAAAATAGTATTGCTGGCATTTAAAATCAAATTCAATCAAATTCTATTTAAATAAATAATTGAAAATAAAATATAAGCTCTGTATTGATGCTTGGAATGATTTGATTGGCAAAGGATATCATTGACCAATGGATCTGCAATTAGAAGAGGCTTTGGACAAATGAATTTGAAGAAAACAACTCAGAAAATTGATTTTGTTTTCAAAATTTGGAGCCTGATCTTCTGCCTGATTTTTGGCCCAATAAATGATTAAATCTGTTGGTGAAACCTCCTCCAAAATGTTCTCCTTGATTTTCTCTTTCCAATGAGCCATCCTGGGCCTCATTTGGCCAAGTATAACTCAATTTATGAGCCTCCAAAGTTGATGGATCAAATTTGGCATGAATCTGGAAATTCTGTTGCTAGGCTAAAAAAAAAATCAAAATTCTCATTAAAAATTAAATCCTAAATTAGAATTCTAATTATCTAATAATTAATTCTAATTTATTCATTAATTATAACTTAAACTAATTAATTAATAAACTATGTATTAATTAATATCTAATTAACTAAAATATTAACTATTTGTAAAATAATTAATATAAATATAAATAATATTTAAATTTTAATTAAATTAAATTAAATAAATATTACATATTTATTAATTTAATTAAATTAATTATTTAAATATTAATATTAAACTATCACTACCTATTTCTTATGCTAACATACTCATATAAACCATTGAACCATTAACGATTCATATGGTAACATACACCATTCCTAAAAATGAATTAATACGTGAGCCATACGTGAAGGTCAAAGTTTGACTTATCGCATCGGGAAAACGTTGAGTGAGAGTTCATATGGCATGCATTAGTCGAGAGTTCCCGATGCGAAATCGCAATTGAATTTTTTGTTTTTTTTTTTAAACTTTGCTTTAATGCATCATGCCCATATGCCTTTCGGGGTTTTCAAAATTTCGGCAATTCGCATCGGGGCTGGCTAATGAGGTTTTTTTTTTAAATGTGTCAATGCAAAAGTCTCTGATGCGATATCACATCGGGGCATCGGGGATGTGGAGATATCGGGGTTTTTAAGTATATCTTATAAAATTTCCGATGCGATATATTTATATTTATATTTTTATATATTAAATTTTAGTTTAATTAAATCAATTATATTTTAAATGATAATTAATTTAATTAATCTGAGATTTAATATTAAAAATCAATTTTGATTTTGATTTTATTTTTTTATGAGAGTTATTTTATAAACTACAGCCACTCTTAATAAGAGTAAAAATAAAAATAAACTACAGCCACTTCGAAAATTTTGGGTTTTCGAGATTAGTAATTGATTTGGAAATTGGAGTAAATTTCTTAAATCCCGATACTTAATGATTTGACTGCATAACTAAAATGGAAAAATGTTAGTAAAAACTTGCTACGGGTTAATATTTAAAATGAATGCATTATTGAGCTAATTTATTTACAAAATGCAATATTGTAGATTTTATGCATTTTAACACAGGCTAGATAAATGACGAGACTTCAAAGGAGTACCATTTTCAAACCGGTTGACCAAATGAGGCGAAACAAGCGTCAATGGGAAGCTTATAAAAAATCGATTTTAACAAAGCAATCAAAACAAGAATCCAAGGAAAACGAAAAATTAACAAAAGCGTAGGGCAATCAACTAAATAAAAATTCAAAAGGTGCTTAGCCAAAATTTTTATAGAAAGGGTCCCCATTATTTGAGTTAAGCAAGTCAAAAATGGGGGGTTGTGTTTTTTACCACAACAATAGCGACACGCGGGAGAAGAACCAGTTATCTCTGTTTGATATGAATGAGATTTTCCTAAAATTAAAGCAAAAATAATTAAAGAAGAGAAAATTATGCTTGAAATGCTCGACTAGGTTCATTAGTCTGAATAAAAGCAAGAATCATCTAACTGTTATTTTTCTTAAAACTCCTCATAAATTAAAATAATTCAAAGTTCTATATCAGTCCTTAATTAGTTGTAGAGATAAAGCAGGGGTCACTTTACAACTTAGCTTTTAAAATATACTCCTTTGTCATAGGTAGAGCCACTGCTGCCAGCAAACATCTATAGTTTCGACAGGGTTACCTTTTAATCATAAATGATTCAGAATCCCATCTGTTTAAGAATTATTGATCTAGAGATGAATCCATTTATATATGTTTATTTTCTTTAAATTTTTATTTTTATTTTTTAAGTAAATCTTAAAAGCCATTGTCCTGGTATGGTAGCCAGATAGTTGACAATGCCATTCACTGGTTAAAATTGGGCTGAACAAGCTGGCTCGTGATGAGACCCCTTGTCTTATAATTGTTTGCAATCATAAGCCATTACCCTGGTTTGTTTAGCAGTGTTGGTAATGTCATCCTATTTTTCCCCTATGATCATGGTAAGCAGGCTCATGATGAGACCTCTTATATTTTAAGTTTAAATATATTTCTGGATTATACTCTAGAAAATAAGACTCTTTGGGACAGAGAGAATCATTGACTCCTTAAGAGTTACGAATGACAATTTCAGAGTTAAAGGTGCTTTGCTGTAAAGTGTCTTTACTTGGTTAAAAATAACTTTTCTTGACTGATAATGGAACTTTGAAAGATCTTAATAAAATTTTGGAATCTCAAAATGATTACAATTTGATGAAAAAGAAATTTTCAGATTTTATGATACTTTGCCAACTTCTCTTGATTGGTAATCTCTTCCTTAAATATTTTTACCCTTATAATAAAAAATCAAACTCTACTAAGAGATTTAATAAAAAGCTAATAGATGACTATTAACAATTTTTTTTTTTTTTTTTTTTACGTATCCTGATCATTGTTAGGTAACAAATAGGCCTTCCATATAAATAATGACAAATTCACCAAAATTAAAATTGAAATCCAAAGGAAAAGAATTCTTATGCTAAAATGAGAAAAGAAATCAGCGAACAAAAATAAAAACAAAGAAATCTCTAAAAATGGGAAGGAAAATCCAAGTTTCGCATGATAAACTCAAACAAGAATGTTTATACCAATGTTTCTAACAATATGAAGAAAAAGAAAATAAGCATGTAATCATTCCTTCTTATGTTGAGATTTAGAAAAACATACCTTGCAGAGTTGTGAATGCTTTAGGCTTTTAGATAACAGTGATTGTAAAATTCAGCCACAATGAATACCTTCTGTCTGATATGAATCTTCTTGTTTCCAAGCATCATCTTAATCATTTTCTAAAAAGGAATGCTTAAAGAAACAAACTAAAGGTTCAGAAACTTCCTGGTGTGGCTGTTTCAATGAGGATTATTGCTGCTTCTTGAAATAAAGCCAGGAGAAGAGTATGGACTTTGAAAATATGATTCGGCAGAAGATTGAAAATTTTTATGAAGAGCTGCAAAACAGAGTTTTATATCAGCATAATTTAAAAACAAAAAATGAAACTAGAGTGATGAAATGGAAATTAATGAAAGTGGGTACATGAATCTTACCATTGGATCATTGCTTTTGATCTTACCTGAAAGGTATCAGTTTCTCCAAAGTGGCTGACTTCTTATTTTAATTAATATTAAAAACATGAAGAAGTCAAACTAACCAAAATCATATAACCCCAAAATCATTATTTATTTTATTTAAACTAAAGCAAGCAGTAAAAAATGGAATGCTTAGTGCTCAAGGGAATTGAAATCAAAAGAAATGCATCAGAAATGAAAATGAGAATTTGCAGTAATGACTGTTTCTCAAAATATTATTAGTTTTATATAAACTCCATGATTTTATAAATTGTCCAGAATCAAGACCAAATCTACGATAATAAAATTTAAATATGAAGATAGAGAGGTCTTGAATTCCATTTTTAATTATGGAATTATATATTTAAACTAAAATGTATGAGAAATTGAAATAATTTGAATATGCTGCAAATTGGTCATTAACTGCTTTCTTACCATAGTGGTTACCCAAGCTCGCTTTTAAAATAACACATTGCCGTATCGGATGATTTACATAACATGTTTCTTCACCATGCTTCAAACTTAATCTGCAAAACTTCACCTTTATTGCTATGCCATATATCGATTAAATGTTAATGGCTCAAAGGCATGCATTGGAAGCTATCGCATCGGAGATTGCAATGGCAAATTGCTGATAAGAACATGTGCAATGAAATGAAGCGATCACATCATTAAAGAAACATTATATCGGGGATCAGAAAATATTTACATTGTGCTTCCCGTATCGCAAAACGCACATTGTAGATTCAAAGAAGTGACGTGAGCATAATAAATGTGATGAAATGATTGCACTATCGGTGATGCGATGGATGTCGTAGCTTAATCGGCAATCGGCAAACTTTAGGTACCCGATGTAACACAATATATTTTTTGCGATGCCGATATGCGATGAATGACGTGGCTAATCGGCGATCGCGATCGGCAATCTTAAGCACACGATATAACAATTCTCAATATGCCGATATGTGATGAAGAATGGACCCGATAATTTTATGATGAAAATTTGATAACATTTCGGATCCAAGATATCGGTCCTTTTAAAGTTATGCTCCTACCATTATTGCGATTGAACGGACGCGATATTTTAATGAATTTGATTTGAATTTCATATCGGGTCCAGAATTATGTGTTTATCGCAATATCGGTAAAGTCGATTATCGGAGATCGGCGATTCATGTTCATGGAAGTATACTTCACTTGGAAAGCTCCGATATGCGAAATGCAATATGGCATATGAGTAAGATAATACATTAGAGGTCTTTGATGAACAATTTGTTATCAAAAGAAATACTAAGAACTTCTTCCGATGAAATCTTGTGATGCGAATGGTCTTATGATATTTCTTGAAATTTCAATTGGGTTTTCTAATGAATGAAAGCAAAGCTAAAAAATGCTTAAATTCTAATGCATCACAAATAAAATTTCCCTGAGCCTGTTGCAAATTTGAAATGGGTTTACTGCTTATTTTATGTTTTGAAAAGAAATAAAAACCTGCAAATAAAACAGAACATGAATAAAAAATAAACTAAGGAAAAGATGAATTAATAATGGATGAGAATAAAGTTGTAAATGCATACCTGAAAGGAATTTGTCTGTAAATTTTACCTGATAAATCTTCAAATTCTTCCTTTGATTAAAATCATCTCATTATTTATTCTAAATCTAAGTGTGCAATCAGCCTAAATGAAATCAATCATTCATGTTCATGGAATATAAAATTTACCAGAAATGAATATGAAACTATGCTTCCCTTTCGAAGTGAAACAACAATTTATTACCTCTGCTCATTCCGAATTAATCTTGAGAAAAATCTGTATTGTTATAGTGACTGTTCAATAATGCCTTTAGTAAATAAACATGATGCGTTTTACAGCATCAGATAATAAACTAAGATTAAAATGAGATTAAGCCACTAATTGTAGAAAAATATCAAAACAGATTTAAATGTGTGCACTCGGCAAAATGGGCATTCTTAAGATCAGCTTTTGGCAAATTTCGAGAAAGATAATATGAAGTTCATATGATTACCGTGACAGGTTAGACCGACTAATGATTGAATTAGAATTAGGCTTATCATAGTCAATCATACATCTCATGGGATAATGGGATCATGAAGCTTTTATATCCTCAAATCCTTACCATATAAATTTCAAAAGAAAATCTTAGAAGGAAATCTCGAAATAAAGAAAAGTGGCTTTGAGGCAATCGATACCAAGTGCAACTTTAATTGAATTTAATCAAGACATTATTCAAAATAGGCAGAGTAGAGATATCGCTATAAGAAATTTCAAAAAGGAAAGCAAGAATTAAAATTTTCTGATAAGGAAAAATGTTTCCACTGAACATGTATGAGAAGGCTGATTGCTTTGTTTTATTTTTTAATCTACAGAACTATTGCAAATAAATTAACTACATAAAACAAGCTAACTAAATTAATTCTACTCCTATTCTAACCATATACATGAAAATGACTAGGTATAGTCATATTTCCAGTGTAGCCATTTTCTCATTTTTATTCCCGCATTTATGTACAGTTCAAATGTTAGTAATAAAAATACAGATTTGACTAAACTAAGGAAAATAAATATGAAATCAGAATGTACAGTTATTGTTAGGAACTTAATTAAAATCTCTCTCTCCTGAAATTTCCTTTCCAATTGACTACCAATTGGATCATAAAAATCTGGATGGATTTCTATTAAGGATTGAGAAATGTTCAAAGGAAGAGATAACAGGCCAGATTGTGAAGATGAGCTTTTAGATTCTTTGACCTGAAAAAATTTGTTAGTGTTATGTACAAATGTTAAATCATTGACAATTTTCCTTGAAGGAAAAATTTCCAAACAATTTTCAAATGAGTCAATGAAAAATGGATGGAAGCATTTCAAATAAAATGACAATTTATTAATTGAATTGAATTGCTGGCAAGATTGCAAAAATACATTCTCTTGTTGACATTGCCTTTGAAAAGATAGAAGCTTTTGATGAAACATTAGCATTGATATAAATTGGAATATTAATATCTTTTGATGCTGATGATTATAATATGAAACTTGAATTTCCCAATTGGGCAATGCATCAATTGAGTGTTTGATAGTAAGGTATTCAATATGCCAGCGAAAAGTGTGGAAAATTTGAAAAATTAAATCTGATTTTATACAAAATAAGTGGGGAAATAAAAATAAAATGAAATTGCTATTTTTACAACTAATGTTACAGCACAATTGTGATTGTTTTGAAATGATTTCATTTTCACAAGGAATGGCCAGAATTATGGACTTTGAATAATTTTGAATTCCAACTTGTGAATTAGAAAACGAATTATGATTATGAGTAGGAATGAGAGTTTGATCATGATATGAATCATAAATTGGAATGTTTTCTTGAATGGTGAAATCATGAAGATAATTAGCTACTCTAAAACGAGGATTGGTTGGGATAATTTCTAAATTGAAGCTTTCCTCATTCTCAGATGTTATTTGAATTTTATCATGAGGATTCTCTTGAGAAAAATTGAAATCAACATCCTCAATATCAGAGTAATCATCATAAATGACCTCACAAGATTCTCTACAATTCCCTTCTATCTCATCCAATATATCCAAACAAGGCGGAACAAGAATTTCATGTTCATTAGTAGCAAAAGAATGATCAATAATTGCTTCTCTATCTTGATAAAAACTTAATGGTAATTTATTTAAATCATCCTCTTTAATTTCTGAAATATCATTAATACCAGGAGGAAAAATATTACCATTATTGAAAATATCAGGATAAAGGGAAAAATGTGAACCTGAAACAATGCATCTAAAACTGTCTCTGTTTGAGAGCTCTTGTGCATTATGCTCATTGTAAATTTCAGATTGCAGATCATTCCTTTGCGTGCATATGCTTTCTTGAAGAAGACTGCTTTGTTGTTCTGATTTCAGCATTTGCTCATCATAGCGAAATTCAGAAATTTGTACAACAGTTTGCATTTTATTTACTTTGATTGCTGCTTGTACTTGCTGATTTGCGATTTGATTTTCCGAATTTACTTCAAAGTAGCTTTCATATTTCAAGGCAGCTTTTTCCCCAAAATTGCTATTGTTGTCTTCTTGCATTTGAATGGAAATATTTTCCAAGCTTTGTGAAACCACTTCATCACCATTTATTTGCACATCCATATTGGAATTCTCATTTATATTAGAAGGGGATGAAACAAAACTTGAATTAATTTCATATGGATTGGGAATGGGTGGAAGAGAACAAATATATTCAAACCAATCTAATGATTCTTCTTCCGTAGGTTTATCTTCGTCTTTAAATCTTAAGCAATTCAAATGAAATCGCATATTAAAATCATTAACAGACTCATTTTTAAACCTTCGTAGATATTCAATTTCTTCACATACCTGTTCATAATCATAGCCGTCAAATTTACAAATGAAAATTGTAACAAATTGATCCCAGCTGTGGATTGAAGCAACTGGAAGAGTTCTGCACCAGCTTCTGGCTTTTGCCGCAAATGTAAGAGTAAAAATTCTGCATAAAATGCCTTCATCAATTCCTTGAAAATCATATTTTGAAACATTTTGAATAAATTGAAAGACATGGTTAAAAGCAGAAGAATTTCTCTTACCATTAAACTTTGCCTGAGACAAGAGTCTTACCACTTTGGGTGGAGTATTGGAGGATGCATGTCCATGGATACAACTCCAAATTGGAAGTTTGAGAGGAGCCATAAACAAAATGTTAAAATTGAAAAGATTCCAATGGACAAATTTCTCAGGCTCTCCTTCTAGCGCCAAAAATGTTGATGCCTCGAAAATCGCTGCAACAACATTGGGGAATAACCACCCGGTCCGGACCTTAAAGCAGCTCCTTTTACGTTTGGTGTGGTGGCTCCGACTGTTCAACTAGGTCCAATTACCTTCTCCCTATTGCTATTGGTTTATAATGTATCTTTAACTACCAATAGACAGGGACATCAGATCACTTCTTCTTGCTAATCAGGCAAGAGAATGACCCTTAAGCTGATTTGGGTTTAGCCAAGCCACAACTAAAGTTTTGCCTCTTTGAGGAGAGGACTTAAAAGAATGCAAAATTACTCTAAATGCAAGCTTATTCTATGTTGCAAACAAAAGAAACTAATCTTAATCCTATCTTAATTAGGTAGATATAGATCTAACCCAACTAAGAGCAAGATAATTAAAATATTGGGATTTAAACATGCTTTGCTTATAATGAATATCATGTGAATGAAGTAATTCAATTAACTGATATTGTGGATATCAAAACAAATCCTATTGAGACCTTTTAACTGAAATAATAAATCAATAACATTCAGGAAGTAGTTCACAAAAATGATATTAATTATTAAATCAATAAATCCAATAATTAAACAGTAATATGTGGAAATAGTTCACAGCACATTACTATTCAATAAAATCATTTTTATAAGACAGATTTATGAGTAAGTAGTTACTCAAAAATGAGAAATTAATCCATAAAAACAGAGATAGATAATAACAAGATTGAGACAAATTACTCATTTTAACAATAGTGCAAAAACATGAACAAAATGACACATTCTTGTTACCATAAAAATAAAACTGATATTTGAAATAGTAGTATTAGAAATACCAATTTATTGCATCCATTTCTCTGTCCTTGGTCTCCAATAGCCCTTTACATTGCTTGAACTTCTACTTTCAAAGCTAAAGCCACAATAGTGCAAACTTTGCCCTTCATGTATAATTCAAACTACAAAAGGAAAATCCTCAATAATCCCCAGATCTGAGATTTCTCTCCTCTCTCCTACAACTCTAAATTCCTATAACAATAGTGCTTTCAGAAGTCTAAAATTGCAGAGGAGAGCAGCCCCTTATTCCATTCTGCAATCTGTTATTTATAATATTTGTGAAGGAATTTTGGAGAGGAGAGTTTGTTCAAGAGAAATCTGCTAAATCCAATTTTACTTGCTCAAAATTCTGATCTTCAATTGCTGGAGCATTCTCATTGACTGAGATCTTTTTCTCCATATTTCCTCCACTGTTTTCCTGCAAAAAGAAATCAAAATAAATTAAAATGCAACCATAAAATCAAAATAGTATTGCTGGCATTTAAAATCAAATTCAATCAAATTCTATTTAAATAAATAATTGAAAATAAAATATAAGCTCTGTATTGATGCTTGGAATGATTTGATTGGCAAAGGATATCATTGACCAATGGATCTGCAATTAGAAGAGGCTTTGGACAAATGAATTTGAAGAAAACAACTCAGAAAATTGATTTTGTTTTCAAAATTCGGAGCCTGATCTTCTGCCTGATTTTTGGCCCAATAAATGATTAAATCTGTTGGTGAAACCTCCTCCAAAATGTTCTCCTTGATTTTCTCTTTCCAATGAGCCATCCTGGGCCTCATTTGGCCAAGTATAACTCAATTTATGAGCCTCCAAAGTTGATGGATCAAATCTGGCATGAATCTGGAAATTCTGTTGCTGGGCTAAAAAAAAAATCAAAATTCTCATTAAAAATTAAATCCTAAATTAGAATTCTAATTATCTAATAATTAATTCTAATTTAATCATTAATTATGACCTAAACTAATTAATTAATAAACTATGTATTAATTAATATCTAATTAACTAAAATATTAACTATTTGTAAAATAATTAATATAAATATAAATAATATTTAAATTTTAATTAAATTAAATTAAATAAATATTACATATTTATTAATTAAATTAAATTAATTATTTAAATATTAATATTAAACTATTACTACCTATTTCTTATGCTAACATACTCATATAAACCATTGAACCATTAACGATTCATATGGTAACATACATGTTATAGACATTTTTGTGCCTCGCAGCATGGAACATGAAATGTCAATAATTACAGGGATCCTCAGTCCCTAAACATGTTGTTCTTACCCCTAGAAGAACAAGGTCAGCAAACCACAGCACTTCCCATCAGTTCTCCACCTGAAAACACTCAGAAACAGGCTATTTTTGGATCATGTCAGCTGCTCCACTGAGCATCTGCGCTGGAATGCAACTGCTCCTCCTTGTACCTGCGCTGAAAGTCAAATCTAATGAAGGCTACCTGCGCTGGGCGAGATTGACCAAGTGGCACAGTCATTCTGCAAGGTGTCAATTGCCCAGGAAGCTTCCAAACTGACACTTGGTTCAAGGGATTCGCCCTGTGATGAGTAAGAGGTACTTGATCTCCATGTGTAAGCAAGGATCTCCAAGTGGACTCAAGAACTGAAGTTTAACTGAAGAGGGAGAGGACACAAGGCAGCTTTATGTCAGTCTCAAGCTGACTCATCCTTTCTTCTTCTATCCTATATATAGAGCTCTTCTATGAGGTCTAAGGGGCTGGAATTTTGTGCAAAGCAAGGAAGTGCTGTTGGTTTACAGTTAGAGCTATTGGGTGATTGCTTTTATAGAGGTGAAGAGGAGATTTCTTGCTGCTGGGGAGGTGCTGCTGGATTGGAGCCATTGATGGTTGTAACCTTCTCAGAACCCTTTTACTTCTATCAATAAAGCTTTGAATGTTCTCCTATATACTTGTATTGCATTGATGTATTGTATTTACTTGTATATCTGATTCACTCTAATCCATGCATCAGTTATGAGTACATGTTTCTTGTAGTTTCCCTCTCTTGTTTGTGCAGGATCTGTGTGTAGCTGGGCCGGCAAAGGGAGCAAGGAGCTGGGAACAAGAGACAAAGAGAGAGGAGAGGATCGACAAAAGCGAAAGACACTGGTTGGTCAATCTTTTCTTCCTTCTCTATACTTTCATAAAGGAAAATATCAAAGCTTTACTTTCAGTTGTTGCTAAGGACTGTCACCCTTAGAGTAGGGATAGGGTCATCCGAGTCGGATACTTTTCCCCACAACAAACTGGCGACTCCGCTGGGGAGCCTAGTATCTTGTTGG
This sequence comes from Pinus tabuliformis, assembly GCA_031772625.1. NCBI lineage: Eukaryota > Viridiplantae > Streptophyta > Pinopsida > Pinales > Pinaceae > Pinus > Pinus tabuliformis. The sequence goes on along the minus strand of CM062807.1, from coordinate 1,077,672,070 downwards.
TGTTTGTAGTATCTTTGCTATTCATTTCCTGAACCAAAGAGTACCGAATCGAAAAGCTTTTGACTATATCAAAAGCGAAGTAGAGGGGCTGCTACTCTTGCTCATTTACTGAGCAGATTCATGATTTGAAGAGCTGATCTACAAAAGACTCTTGTACTCTTTGTGATAGCTTTTCATCCTCTTGATCATCCCTTAGCTTGTACTTGACCTATAGCTTTTTATTTCAGCAAAAACAGTGAATTTTTGAGCTTTTTATGACCCGGAAATCCTTGTAAATGCAACTCTCGTGTCTCAGTGCAGGCTGTCCACAGGCAGTCTGCATTCCAGCGCAGGTACTCCCTTCGGGAACTGCGCTGAGAGTCAATTTGACAGACCAGAGCCTGCGCTGATCCAGTTAGGCTATGTCTTCCTGAGGTTTCCCACTGTGTCTTAGCCCTGTTTTCACTGTTGTTTTGCTGCTGATTGCTTGTCATTGTACTTGCTGTAAACCAATTTTCCTTGACATTATTCCGCCTCAGTTGTGTGATGAAACTGTGATTGTTCTTTCAGTATTTCTTGTTTCAGTTACAGTTTCCCATCGTGAAAAGCAAACCAGTATAGCTGTGACCTCTTAGATCCTGAACTGTATAAGTGTCGTTGTGATCTTAAGAGCTAGTTTTATTACTGTTCGTGGCTATTTGAGTTTGTTTGTTTTTCATTTTATGGTTTGAATTCATATATTTTTAGTGTCAAAACAAGTGCTTGTAAAGCGTCTTTTCATTTTAGACAAAACTTGTTTGTTTACGCTTCAAATTGAATTCGAAAATTATACGACAGTTTCCTTTTGTCTACATCAACATTAAGGGAAAAGAAAAGAAATACATGCATCTTGCATTTGCATATTTTGATAAGTTTGCGTGACTGATCTAGGAGAAAGTGCATTAGTTTGTGCTTTGTGCTCTGTGTGGAAAGATAATGTTTTTCTCTCCCCTCAGTAGTTAGGATTTTCAAAGCTAAAAAGATTGTAAAGCTTGCTTATCATTTTAGCTGCATTTAGGAATTTGTACCAATACATCTCGTGGTGATCCTGAAAGACAAACTGCTAAACAAGATCAACTTAAAATATATTGAATGAATCTAAAAATGCATTGTAACATAACGCTCACAATAGAGGTCTAGGTAGAGACGTGTTCCGGCGTCGTTAAACGTAGTGACTGTCGATCTCTACGAAGGTGGGTGATTCCTCCTGAGGGACGATAACACTAATACGGACTTGTGCTCCCGCGTACCGTCGCGTATATTGGGAGACCCCTATAGGCATTTATCCTTTATCCTTAGGAAGCCGTGTCGGCCGCCCTACTGATCGCGATGCAGTGAACACAGCATTCACGAAGATCGACCACCCGTACCGTAAAACGTATTCTGTGGTTTCGCGAGAGGTTTGGCACACCCTCTGCCTAGATCTCCAGAGCAGTTTCTTTTGGCCCTTTTCAAACTCTATAACTGAAAAGGTCCAACTGAGCATTTGTCACTTCAGGCTCGTTAATACATCGAAGGCGACTAGAGTCATCTTTAGCTTTTTCTCGACTCTTAAAACATGAAAAAGCAAAGTTGTGTCTAAAAGCGTCTAATAAAATTCATTCAATACGGAAACATAATTCCCCTTTTTGTATTTTAGTTGATCAAGTAATCCGCAACCGTGGAGGAAAGTCAATTAAAACTCCGTCGTTCAAGGAGACTCGCGAGTCAACCGTCTTTGTCTCCGGAATCGAGAGTAGTACGGGCAAAGCGAACTCGCTTGACCAGGTCAAAATCTCCCATTAAAGTTAGAACAATAGTTCCGACAACATCTGAGATTCTGGTCACTCCTAATATTTCTGGAATCCCTGCCTCTATTGAAGAAGTTCAACAGCAACAGAGGGACAGTTGTACTGATCCTAGTCTGAGGACAAGTACTTGCATAACTGAACCAGTTCCATCTGAAACCGGTCCACAGAGTCTTGTTGCTCAAACAACTGTCGCTGTCGAAGCAACCCCTTCTTCGGCACCAGAAATCTTTTACGGACCTGACGGTCTTCCTCTTCCTCCTGGTCTGATTGCAATAGAGGAAATCGTAGAGGACCAGCAAGCAAATACTCCAACTCATTTTGGAGTAGGCACCACTCTTTTTCCTTCTGCATCAGAAGTTTGTCCATCGCCACAGGAAGTTCCTGTAGAATCGTTAGGCAGTTTATTGGATAGACTTAAAATGTCTGAGCAACCGTCGACATCTAGGACTGTGCCAAATGACACAGCGACAGCAGAAGCTCCTGCTGTCGATCCAACGATGTTTGCCGGCATACCAGCTATCCCGACTAGCCCTCATCAGCTAGAAGGAGTCCACCCAGGGACTATTACGACAACTTGGTCTGTTCCAGTTTGTTCTTCCGGTATAATACCCGGTAATTCTTATGTTGAAACTAGACAAATTGATCCCTTTGGAAATCAGTTTGGGCCATCCAGTCCTCAAAGGCAATCTATACCCTTGAGCTCCGGATTGTTACCGTATGGGGGGCAATATGCCCTTTCGCTTCCCCTTCCGGGGGGATACCCATACGGCAGTTTTCAACAACATTCAGGTTTGACTGAAGTAACGACGAGTGGTTGGGTACCTATGTTACCCCAACAACCAAGAGTTGTATATTCCATGCAACAGTGTGTACCTATGTCTAGTATCCCGACGACGCCAGCAATTGTAACCGTGTCGCAAGTTCAATCGATGCCTGTTGTATGTCAACCCCAAGTTGTAATGCAACAGCCCATTGACCCTGCAACACAACCACAATCGCCAACTGCCGGGACGACACAGATACAAACGGGAACCATAACCCCGCATCTTGGTCCGTCGGTTAGTGTCGCACAGCAAAACATGGCTTCACAACCATGGATGGTGCAATACCAACAACCTCAGTTTCAACAGGTGTATCAAGGATCTGAGCAACAGATCTTTGCGAATAGTGGGCAACCCTATATTCAGAACAGGTTAAATCAACCACTTTACAGTGGCCAAGCCCACCAGCCATATCAGTCATATCAACATCAGTTGCATTATGCTGGTGTGCAAAGACCTACTGCTCAGGCGATTCCATCGTATCCGGGGTATGCCTCGCCAAACCTAAATCAGCAGTTTCCATTCATGGCAACTCTAGAATTACCAGATTTACATCGATTGACGAACGATCCAATCGCCTATGCCCATTGGTGGCCAGCGATTCCTCACAAACTTCCTTCGGACATTCCTAAATTCAATGGAAATCCTGGCGAAGACCCGTCGAATCATGTGATGACATTCCATCTGTGGTGTTCGTCGAATACCTTGAATGATGATTCGATAAGACTTCGCCTTTTCCAGAGGACATTGACTGGTCCGGCGGCTAAATGGTATATTGAATTACCTAGAGCCTCTTTCGACAATTTTAGTTCCCTAGCCACGACTTTCTTAACACACTTTCAGTTACCTATAAGGTACGAAACTGGAACAGAGATCTTGACCAATTTCAAGCAGACAACAGCCACACATATATCAGATCATATACATGAGTGGCGTCGTCGTCGCAGAATGGTAAAGACCTATGTTCCAGATCAGCTATTAGCTGAGTGGTTTATAAAGTCGCTTCTTCCTGCTATAACAGAAGATGTGGCCAAGGGAGGCGTCGTAACAGAGGAGCAGGTTATTGCTCGTGCTCAATATTTAGACTTAGTATATACTCAGTCGGGCACGCTCTATGATAAGATACCTGACGCCCCCAGACCAGAATTTTCAATCCCTCCTCCTCCCGGATCGAATAGTGACTCTCATGCCGGCGATGGCGTGATTGGAACTGCAAACGCTAAGTCGACAAGGGATTCAAATAAGAAAGCCCGTAAGACTTCGAATCAAAAAGCAAATCAAGAGATTCTTGCTTCGGAGGTAAATGCTGTATCTACGGATAAAGGCAAAAACTCCAATCAACCAGGAAGCAAGAAGAAACAAAACAAAGGGAAGAAGAAGAAACAGGGTCAGTCATCCCCTCAAAAAACTTCTTCAAACCCTCCTGGGCAAAGGAAACAAATTTATCCATGTCATATATGCGATGAGGATCATTCGACAAAGGACTGTCCATTCAAAGCTGAGTTAAAGAGGTTCTTTAAAAGTTCACAAACTTCAGCTGTGTTGACTGATCCATTTCCTACCCCAGGTCAAAATATGGTTGATAGTGGAAATGCTTCCCCGTCTCAAGTGCTTATGTTGTCGGTTTCTAAGCAAAATGATGCTTTGATCTCGACCAGGAATAAAGATTATGGGAATCCACCGGTGTCGAACGACAAAGGGAAAGATCAACCCAGTAGTTCGACAACAACTTCGACAGAAGTTGTACCCCCCCTCACGCATGAATTAACAATAAAGCCACCTAAGGGAGTAGTACATTTAATCCTCGTGCCAGAGCGGCGCAGCATTATAACATAGTGGAAGATTTGGCCCAATCGCCATCTGCTATGTCGACTCTTGAGGTACTGCAAAATTGTCCATCCTAAAGGCAGGCATTGTTATCAGCAATTGGTGGAGTGGATCCTAAAGATTCCAATCTTGTATCCTTTGATCACAAAGGATATGATCCTCAGTTACCAGCACAACTAGCTTTCCTTATTCAAGTGAAAGCACTCAACAAAACTGTTCATAGAACGATTATTGATGAGGGAGCATCGACATGTATCATGTCGATGAGTTGCTGGAAAACTCTTGGATCTCCAACCTTGTCGCGATCTTCGACGACATTGAAAGCATTTGACGGAAGGACGTACACTCCGTACGGTATCCTAAATAACTTTAAGATTGAACTAGGAGGAAAAACAGTGGAAATTGATGTTGAAGTCATTGATGGCAATCTTGACTATAACATCCTACTGGGAAGACCATGGATATATGCCATGGCAGCTGTAGTGTCGACATATTTTAGGAAGATCGCATTCCCGTTTGAAGGAGGGATTACGGTCGTCGACCAACAGAATTTCCTCCCTAATGGTTCACAAGTTACTGGAAGCATTCCCCTGATCCATGGGAGCGACCATTCAATACAAGATATCGGAGTAGGCTTGCTAAAAGATCCCACAATGATGGGAACTTTCGCGTTGCCACCTCCTTTCCATGTAGGGGATATCCCGTTTGTAGCAACATGCAACATGGTATCTTCTTCGAAGGTCGCAGGAGACAAAGTCGTCATGGATTATCAAGTGGTTTTGCCACCTAGCCCTATAGAAATATTGTAGCAATCAATGTTTCAGGCATGGGAGGCGAGCCCAAATCAACGCTCGTCAAGCGTTTGGGTAGATAGGTCTGGAGAATATGGTACCCCATTAGATCCATGGTCAAAAGTTCATGGGACTGACGAAGGAATCTTACAATCAATGATGATTGAGGGGGCACCATGGAATGATCACCACCATCGTTCCCTTCTTCCAGAGTGTGAAGAAGAAACTCATCACGACTTATATCACCCTTCAGTGTTTGAATTCCTAACAAATACTGTAAATACGGTGGATTCAGAGCGAAACCTATCCAATATTGAAGAGACCGTAGCTATAAACATCTCGACAAAATCTGATGTTGTAGAGAATATTCATGTCGGCAAGAGTTGTTCCCCTTCAGAACTGGAAATATATGGTGCTCTCTTTCGCGAATTTAGAGATGTCTTTGCATGGTCATACGATGAAATGCCAGGCATTGACTCGAGCATAGTTGAACATGAAATTAAAATGTACCCTGATGTCAAACCAGTAAGACAACGGCTTCGACAGGTTCACCCCAAGAAAGCCGCTACCATTAAGGCAGAAGTTGAAAAACTTCTCCATGCTGGATTCATCTACCCGGTTCCTCTAACCGATTGGGTATCGAATATTGTCCCTGTTATGAAAAAACAAGGGACGATAAGAGTGTGCGTCGACTATAGGGATGTAAACAAAGCTTGTCCAAAGGACAACTACCCTACACCCTTCATCGACCAGATAATTGATGAATGCGGCGGATGTGAAATATTTTCCTTTATGGATGGATTTTCTGGGTATAATCAAATAAATATCCGCCCACAGGACCAGTCTAAGACTGCATTTATTTGTCCATGGGGCACATTCGCTTATCGAAAATTACCCTTTGGTTTAAAGAACGCAGGGGCGACGTTTCAGAGGGCAATGAATTATGCCTTCCATGACATCAAGAACATCGTTCAACCTTACCTCGACGATCTTCCGGCTCATTCGCGGAAGCGGACTGATCATCCGCGGCATTTGAGAGCAATATTTCTACGTTGCCGACACTACAAGATAAGACTCAATCCACACAAGTGTGTGTTTTGCGTCGGTTCTGGTCGTTTACTTGGCTTTGTAGTCTCTAAGGATGGGATTCGTCTCGACCCCTGTAAGGTTCAGGCAATCATTAATTTGCCTCCACCTTAAAATTTTCTTCAGATTCAGAAACTCCAAGGGAAAGCAAACTTTCTGAGGAGGTTCATTCCAAATTACGCAGAACTTGCCAAAGGTTATACTCGTCTTTTGAAAAAGGATGTACCTTTTGTCTGGGACCAGGTTGCGCAAGCTTCCTTTGACGCTCTGAAAGATTCTCTAGTAAGAGCATCATTAATGTACGCCCCGGACTATCAAAGAGATTTTAACCTGTATCTAGCTGCAGCAGATACGACCATTGCGATGGTCTTAGTGCAAGAAGTCGATGGAATTGAACATCCTATTTATTATTTAAGTAAAAACTTAAATGACACAGAAAGTAAATATTCCTATGTTGAAAAACTAGCGCTTGCTGCTGTTCAAGCGATTCAAAGGTTTCGACATTATGTCCTCTTTAGGAAAACTACCATTCTGTCAGATTGCAACCCCATGACGTATATACTGTCGCGACAGTTGCTTGGGGGCAAATATTCGAAATGGATAGCGATCCTTCAAGAGTTTGATCTGGATTTTGTAAAATCCAAATCAAAGAAAGCTCTAGTTTTCGCGGAATTATTGTGCGATCTCCCATCGTCGTCCAACGATGAAACATCAGAAGAATCAATCGTGGATGAAAATTTGTTTCTGATATCAGTAATCGATGAGTGGTATGGAGACATCATTGTTTATCTCCAAACCCAAAAATTTAGGCCTAATACCTCACACTCGGAACGGAAGCGTATACGATACCAATCTAAAGACTACATGATCGTCGGTGATACACTTTACCGTCGTGGTGTCGATACGGTTCTGAGGAGGTGCCTTACCCATGAGGAGGCCGAGAAAGCCCTGAATGATTGTCATTCAGGCGCGTGCGGGGGGCATCAATCTGGATATGCAACAACACAAAGAATCTTACGAGCAGGATATTTCTGGCCAACTATGTTTAAAGATTGCATAATAGCTGTCAGAAGTTGCCATGCGTGTCAGATCTTTGATAGCAAAACCAAGAGACCGCCCGCACCTTTGCAGCCTATAGTTGCTGTTGGGCCTTTCGCCAAGTGGGGCATCTATTTCATGCAATGTAACCCCACCTCGACCGGGGGGCATGGGTATATTATAGTCGCTGTTGACTATTTTACCAAATGGGCCGAGGCGATGCCTACATTGGATAACACTGGTGAAACAGCTGCCCTTTTCTTTTTTAATCATGTAGTCGCCAGGTTCGGCGTTCTGCAGGCTATAGTGACAGATCATGGATCGCATTTTCGCAATCACATGATGGTTGAGTTAGCTGCCAAACTAGGACTATCGCACGATAGCTCTACCCCGTATTATCCACAAGCCAACGGACAAGTTGAGGCAATCAACAAGGTCCTGAAGCGTATGTTGCAAAGGATGATCGGGGTTCACAAAAGAAGATGGCACCTACTCCTATACTCAGCATTGTGGGCTTACCGAACCTCGGTAAAGAACGCCACTGGGTTCACACCATTCCAATTGGTGTATGGCCTGGAGGCAGTCTTACCGATCCAGTGTGAAATTTCGTCTCTTAAACTCGCAATTGACCTCCTCCCCAGAACCTCAGAAGAAGAGGCTCGTTTCTTGGAATTGATCCAGTTGGATGAAAACCGTCGTGACGCCGCTTTGGCGAACGAAGCCCATAAGAAACGAGTCAAGGCGCAGTTCGACAAAAATGTCAAACCTCGTATCTTCTCTGAGGGTGACTTGGTTTTGTTTTACGACCAAGAATCCGACAAATTAGGAGCAGGAAAATTTAAGTCCTTATGGATGGGTCCTTATATTGTTAAAAGGGTGTTAGCAAAAGGAGCCTACGAGTTAATGGATTATGACGGGATACCACTGGCGCAACCCCGCAACGGGTTGTACCTCAAGCGTTACTATGCCTGAATAGTAACCTGAGTGCTTTTGTTGTATTTTGTTTTCGCTAAAGTGTTTGTTTCGGTTTAGTAATCCACCCTTCTCGTTTGTTGCAGATGTCGAATTATTCTGAAACATATGTGGGATATGCCGACGGAGCGAGTCGTAGTACGCGGAATTTGTCCTCCGCAGCCTGGGCCATTTTTGATCCAAGCGGCGAGTTAGTGAGTTTCAGAGGTGTGTGTATTGGACAGTCGACGAACAACATCGCTGAGTATAGCGCGTTGATTGAACTCCTCTCTGATACCATCGCTCATGGTATACGCCGACTAATTGTTAGGCTAGACTCACAACTTGTGATACTACAACTCACTGGTATATATTCAGTCCGCAATCCAGCCATTTATCGAATGTTTCTAAGGGTTAAGATTTTGGAAAGAGAGTTTGATTCAATTCAATACCAGCATATTTCCAGAAACTTGAACACATTAACAGATTCATTAGCAAACTATGTATTAGATAGACATTTGCAACATATATAAAAAGAGATGCATCGGTGCTATGCAAGTGGATCACAAATAAACCAAAATAAACCCCGAAAATCAAAATATATAAAGTTGTTTATAGTTTGTACATAATGTGCTGTAATCAAAACAAAATTGGTCGTATGACCTAGAACTCAAAAAGATGCTAGGGGGCACCCTAGCCTAGTGGTGCTCATGATAGTACGTCACGGTCTGTGCAATCATGCGCAAGAGACGAGTCCATCGTCTAGGCACGCCAATAGTGTGCCGCTGCAACTGTAAAGGTAACTCGTCAATCTCTACATCCGGAAGACCACGAGTAAGGCTCTCAACCTGCTCCTGCACAGCTGCAAGTATCTCAGTATCACCAAGGTCGCGAATAACAACTCGCCTAGCAGGCTATGCTGCTGGGGCAGCAACTGGCGATCGTGGACGAGCTGCTGGACGAACAGGACCAACATCTGCATGCACCCAAGAGTTTGATCAGTTTTGCACAGTAACATCATGAGTAAAAACAATAAACAGAAACATGGTCAGAGATTTTACCAATAGCGCCCCATTGCTCGCCATCCGGTAGCACCAAGTCCGGATCACCTCGGTAGTCCATACCCACATATGGATACTCAGAAAACGCCATCTCCTGACGCTCGAACCACCTGAAGAAGGCCTCAGTGAAAGTAATCTGAGGTTGACCAGCATGTCGGGACATGTGGTCAACCCACCTCTGCATGCGTGGCTCGGTCGGAGAAGGCAAGTCAAGTATGATGTACTGAGGCTGCATCAATGGGATTTTCTCCAAGGCGAAGGCAGTCAGAATAGAACCAAATCCAAAGTTCTTCAACCTCCCGTCCTTTACCTTGGTCAATTGACTTTTCATCTGAACAAGTACTGCATCACACCAGTTAAACACTTTCGGTTGGAGACACTCCAAGGCGTGCTGCATATAAGATCTGTTGGCAACATGCAAAGCTGCGCTACCGGCCATCCTACCAATGGTAAACAGAATGGACCTAAGAGACCTGTCAGTGATGTCACGGATATTGATCTTGCCGTCTTTGCTCGGCTGTGAACCTTCCCGGCAATACTGACGGATGTAGTCTCTGGTGGAATCAGTCCCTCGAACCGTACCTGACAAAGAAATGGGAGCACCCCGCCTTGACAACCCAGTCAAGAAGTACATGTCCTCTATGGTCAAGGGGATGGTTTTCCCCCTAATCTGGAATACTTGGTTAACAAGATCCCAAGCATCAAGCATGTACTGCAGTAAGGAAATCTGTGCTCTCATGCTAGAGATACGGAAGAACTTCAGTAGGCCACGGTTCCGAAGCGCGTTCACCGTGACCGGGTCATGGAGTGCAACCATGTCCTCTGCTTCATGTTCTCGTTCTCGCCATGTAAGGGACATTTTGTTCAAAGTTCCCTGAAAGCAAACAAGAGAAGGAGTAAGTTCCTAATTTTGATGAAAAACTGGCGAAAAATCATCAAAAAACACATGCAGGATCAGTTTTTCTAGGCCCAGCGCAGGCAGAGAGTCTCCCCCTTGCGCTGAGGCGCAGTCTGCCTTAAGACTACCTGAAATACAGCGCAAGTTTCGAAAGGAGAACCTGCGCTGATACCAGGGCGCCCTGATGAAACCCCTGGGGCCCAGAAACCCTGAAAAATGTGCATGAAACTGAAAAAGGAAACCATGAAAGTGAAGGGCTAAGGTTTAGCTCCTACCTGGTCCAAACGGCGCCGAAAATCGTCCACAGAATCTCCCGAAATCAGCTGGTGAAAATCAAGGAAGAAGAGGCACCTCCAGAGCTCCAACAAGCAAAATGCAAATGAAATGGTAAATGAGAGGTAAAAACACCTTTTTATGACTTTTTTACACAGTTTAAAGTTAAATATTAGGGTTATAATCTCATTTTCATGCAAATGTTGTCCATTTCTAACAAAATTTGTTGCAGCAATTGATGGTGAAGTACTACATTTGAAAAGAGAAAAGCTAGTTAAAGTAAAAAATCAAATTTGACCATGAATCGAGCAGTTTTACCACGGAATTTATGCTCGTTAAAAAATAGAAAAGTGTGAGCAAAAGTTTCCACCAGAGTTCAAGCTCATTAAAAAATGAACCTATCTCGGTAAATAACCATTGCGATCGTAAATTTATCAGCCTTAAAAGCCTTGGTCGTGTTTTCATCCATCACCTCCACTGTCATTTGGCTGGTCGTTCACCCCCATATGTGTGTTTACCCATTTTGAGGAGCATCTGCGAAGAGTGATTTCATCTAGCCATCCTTGTGACACTACCGTGATTGGAAAATTCCAATTTGTACCTGGAATCTGCTGCTATCCCTGTTTATCACTCGTTCCTCAAAAGACGAGTCTTCTTTGAGCTCTTTTCACTGACTCGTAAAATATGAAAAGTTTGCCGAGTTTTGGCCTTCCAGCTCGTTAAACGACCGGAACGCTATCCCTCCTCTAGATTTTAATCTTTTTGGACCTGAGGGATTATTGCACAAAAAGATCGAGCGCTTGTTTTGTTCGGCTCGTTAAAGCAATCGAAGACTCATCCCTTCTGTATTGTTTTATACTTTTTCGGACTTAAGGGATTAGATGACGAAAAAGGAATTATGGAGTTAACTTTCTGTACCTTTTCAGACTCTCTAAAGATGAAAAGGACCGAGTTTTCTTTGTCGTTAGACTCGTTAAAATGATTAAATAGCGACAAACTTGTCTTTAGACGAGAACGAGTTTCCCTATCGCTAAGCTCGTTAAATCATAGCGATGGGCTTGCCCGAAGGGCAGGTTATAGAACAAGCATATGTTATCCTCCTCAAGCTTGACAAAAATAAAGAGGTACTGGTCAGAAATGACCGGGGAAAAATTGGGAGAACATCAAAGCTTAATGGTAGCAAGTCGCTCTTGAACATGACACTTTTCCTCCGTTCCACATCGGGTTGGGTTGTTTCATTCACCGGTCTCATCACCATGGTCTTCGCCAAACCATCCACATTTTGGGGTAATGCTACCGATCCATCGCATCAGTGTTGTTATATGTTCAAGAGAGGTCATTCTGAAAGTGTCAACCGTGTCCCATCCACTGCCATACATTATCCTTCATCCATTCATGATCGCCACCCTGAATCATATATCACAGTTTGTTTTCACCTCCACTAAAATCATTAGCTCCGTTCCGTGTCATCGATGTGGGATTCATTAAGGCCCTCCTTTGACGGATCGCTTCTTGTCGACTTCAGCTCATTATCCAAGAAAGTTGATCTAGGAACAACCCCATCAGTACTTTGAAGCTTGCATGCCTCAATGGCAAGTTTCTCACTTCCGGCGACAGGTATACATCAATGACCTTCGACCAGAAGATTTTGCGTGGCGTTCGACGCCAAGTCCTTTATTCACGCCACGTGAATTGTACTGCAGTACCTTGAGGGTCATTATCATTATCGGTGATTCCTCTCGCGCTTGTTAAACGGTTTTCATCATTGACCGGTAATCAAGCGATGTCTTTCCATGTTCGACTTCAGCGAAATTCTCACATGGATCGACTTGTACTTAGAGTGAAGATCGAACGAGTTTGAAGACCCCGGATCTAGTTTCATCCATCCGGGCTGCGATACATATTCAGGAAATATAAAAGCATTTGTCATGTACATCATTGCAGCAGATGATCATCCTATTCAAAGGATGATAATTTCAGTAGAGAATTATTAGTCTACTATCAAACGATCGTCTGTTCTATGTACCAAAATGTATTTATAAAGCTGAGCATGGGAATGCCCGCCTCAGCTAGATCATGAAAACAGAATGAAAAATAATGTATTGTATTGTATTGTATTACAGGGCGCCTCCTCAGCACTGGGATGAACTTCGGACCCTCTAGATAAAGCATTTCACCCGATAAACGGCCTCATACTTTAGGGGGCAACTGTTATAGACATTTTTGTGCCTCGCAGCATGGAACATGAAATGTCAATAATTACAGGGATCCTCAGTCCCTAAACATGTTGTTTTTACCCCTAGAAGAACAAGGTCAGCAAACCACAGCACTTCCCATTAGTTCTCCACCTGAAAACACTCAGAAACACGCTATTTTTGGATCATGTCAGCTGCTCCACTGAGCATCTGCGCTGGAATGCAACTGCTCCTCCTTGTACCTGCGCTGAAAGTCAAATCTAATGAAGGCTACCTGCGCTGGGCGATATTGACCAAGTGGCACAGTCATTCTGCAAGGTGTCAATTGCCCAGGAAGCTTCCAAACTGACACTTGGTTCAAGGGATTCGCCCTGTGATGAGTAAGAGGTACTTGATCTCCATGTGTAAGCAAGGATCTCCAAGTGGACTCAAGAACTGAAGTTTAACTGAAGAGGGAGAGGACACAAGGCAGCTTTATGTCAGTCTCAAGCTGACTCATCCTTTCTTCTTCTATCCTATATATAGAGCTCTTCTATGAGGTCTAAGGGGGCTGGAATTTTGTGCAAAGCAAGGAAGTGCTGTTGGTTTACAGTTAGAGCTATTGGGTGATTGCTTTTATAGAGGTGAAGAGGAGATTTCTTGCTGCTGGGGAGGTGCTGCTGGATTGGAGCCATTGATGGTTGTAACCTTCTCAGAACCCTTTTACTTCTATCAATAAAGCTTTGAATGTTCTCCTATATACTTGTATTGCATTGATGTATTGTATTTACTTGTATATCTGATTCACTCTAATCCATGCATCAGTTATGAGTACATGTTTCTTGTAGTTTCCCTCTCTTGTTTGTGCAGGATCTGTGTGTAGCTGGGCCGGCAAAGGGAGCAAGGAGCTGGGAACAAGAGACAAAGAGAGAGGAGAGGATCGACAAAAGCGAAAGACACCGGTTGGTCAATCTTTTCTTCCTTCTCTGTACTTTCATAAAGGAAAACATCAAAGCTTTACTTTCAGTTGTTGCTAAGGACTGTCACCCTTAGAGTAGGGATAGGGTCATCCGAGTCGGATACTTTTCCCCACAACAATACACCATTCCTAAAAATGCATTAATACGTGAGCCATACGTGAAGGTCAAAGTTTGACTTATCGCATCGGGAAAACGTTGAGTGAGAGTTCATATGGCATGCATTAGTCGAGAGTTCCCGATGCGAAATCGCAATTGAATTTTTTGTTTTTTTTTTTAAACTTTGCTTTAATGCATCATGCCCATATGCCTTTCGGGGTTTTCAAAATTTCGGCAATTCGCATCGGGGCTGGCTAATGAGGTTTTTTTTAAAAATGTGTCAATGCAAAAGTCCCCGATGCGATATCGCATCGGGGCATCGGGGATGTGGAGATATCGGGGTTTTTAAGTATATCTTATAAAATTTCCGATGCGATATATTTATATTTATATTTTTATATATTAAATTTTAGTTTAATTAAATCAATTATATTTTAAATGATAATTAATTTAATTAATCTGAGATTTAATATTAAAAATCAATTTGATTTAGATTTTATCTTTTTATGAGAGTTATTTTATAAACTACAGCCACTCTTAATAAGAATAAAAATAAAAATAAACTACAGCCACTTCGAAAATTTTGGGTTTTCGAGATTAGTAATTGATTTGGAAATTGGAGTAAATTTCTTAAATCCCGATACTTAATGATTTGGCTTCATTATTTGAGTTAAGCAAGTCAAAAATGGGGGGTTGTGTTTTTTACCACAACAAGTTGATAGTGCAACTACAGATTGTTTCTTACTCATCCAACTTATTGCACCTCCAAATAGGTTAAACACATACCCACTTATAGATCTTCTCTGATCTAGATCTCTATTCTAGTCAGCATCAACAAAGCCATGAATATATAAGACTCTGTCCAATCCCGGTCTTCCTTGGTAGCACAAACCATAATCACTAGTGCCATGCAAATACTTGAAAACCCGCTTCATTGTTGTCCAATGCTCCTTTCTTGGTCTTGACATAAACCTGCTCAATACTTCCACTACATGCGCAATGTCTGGTCTAGTACATACCATTGCATACATCAGGCTACCGACTGCACTTGCATATGGAACATGGGACATGTCCTCTTACTCTTCTTGTGTCTTGGGACACTATTCAGCAGATAACTTTACAACTACAGGAATAGGAACCTTCATCGGTTTACTATCCTACATATTAAACCTCTGCAGTATTGTATCGACATACTTCCTCTGGTTTAACCTGAGCTTCCTCTTTTCCTAGTCTCTTTTATTTTCCATGCCGAAAATACAGTTTGCAGCACCAAGATCTTTCATGTCGAATTTGGAGGACAATTGGGTCTTCAAATCATGGATACTTTCTTTGTCATTTCCAACCAACAACATATCATCCACATACAAGACCAAATAAATAACACGGTCACCAATTAATTTAAAATATACACAGTGATCTGCTTTGCTTATGGTGAAGCCAAGTCCCTGTATAAATGTATCAAATTTCTGATACCACATCCTTGGTGACTGTTTTAACCCATACAAAGACTTCTTTAACTTGCATACCAGCTCTCTCTTACCCTTCACCGCAAAGCCTTCAGGTTGCTTCATGTAGATCTCCTCTTCCAGATCCCCATGAAGAAATTCTGTCTTCACATCCATCTGTTCTACCTCAAAATCAAAAGTAGCAGCAATAGATAAAAGTAATCTAATAGAAGCTACCTGGGCAACAGGAGAAAAAATATCACCAAAATCAATTCTCGGCACTTGGGAATAACCTTTTGCTATCAACCGAGATTTGTATTTCTCCACCTTTCCTTCTGCATTTGTCTTCTTCTTGAACACCCATTTGCTACCAATGGGTTTCCTTCCAGCCAACAACTCCACCAAATCCCAAGCCTCATTTTTGTGCAAAGATGCCATTTCATCAACCATGGCCTCTTTCCAGAGTTTTCCATCCTTCGAATCTACTACTTCCTTCACAGTTCTGGGATCATCATCAGTAATAGATAAAGAAAAATTTGAATACAAAGTAGATGGACTATACCTTTCTGGCTACCTTCTTTCTCAAACTGATCTCCTCACACCCGAAGTTTGTGGCTCTTCATCTTCTGATTCCTCCTCTACTGTAGAGTCTGATTCTTCCTCCTTTAGCTCAAACTCTATCTTCTCAAGTTCCTTTGGTTGGACTTCATGTTTAATAATATCTTTCACCTCTCTGAACACCACATGTCGGTTGTACACAACCTTCCTTGTTACTCGGTTCCAAAGCTTATAACCCTTTAACCCATCCTTATACCCAATAAAGATGCACTTTTTAGATTTACTATCCAAATTGGTTCTTTTCTCCTTTGGAACATGTACATATGCATCACATCCAAATAACCTCATATGTGAAAGAGAGGGTTCTTACCAGTCCATACCTCTTGTGGAGTCTTGTCCTCCAACGTTGATGAAGGTGATCTATTGACCAGGTAACATGCTGTCTCCACTGCCTCTGCCCAGAATTCCTGTCCTAACCTGACACCACTGAGCATGCTTCTTGCCCTTTCCATCAACGTCTTGTTCATTCTTTCTGCAACTCCATTTTTCTGAGGTGTATATGGAGTAGGTTTCTGCCGTGCTATACCACACTTCTTACAGAATTCTTCAAATTCCTTATTGCAAAACTCTCCACCATTATTGGTCCTCAACACCTTTATCTTCTTCTCTGTTTGGTTTTCCACCAGAGCCTTGAATTCTTTAAACCTGTCAAAGACTTTAGATTTCTTATTAAGGAAATATATCCATTTATTCCTTGAGAAGTCATCTATAAATGATACATAGTACATAGACTTACCTAGTTAAGGAATCTTCACAGGTCCAAACACATCACTATGCACAAGCTCTAATACATGTTTCGCCCTCTTACCACCAGAGGGGAAACTCACCCGATTCTGCTTCCCATATACACAATTTTCATAGAAATCAAAATCCAGAGAGCTATTACTCATACCTTCTACCATACCTTTACCATGAAGTATTTGATGGCCCTTCTGTCAAATATGTCCAAGCCTTTGATGCCACAACATGGTCTTCTCTCCAGAGACCACTAGATTTTTTGCTCCATTTTTAGGAACCACAGAATTGTTGCACCCTTCAATAACAGTGCTACCTTGCAGCTTGTACAGAGTTCCAATCTGAACTCCCCGCATCAATACGAGTGCTCCACGAACCATTTTGCAGGTATCCTTCTCTAACATTGTTTTTACACTTGCATCATCCAAATTTCTTATAGAAATCAAATTTCTAGCTAATGCAGGAATATGCAGAACACACGGAAGTGCTCTAAGCCTTCCACCTTGCAACTTCAACTTTACTTTTCCACGACCAACAATTCTAGCCTTCCTGTCATCCCTCAAGAAGATATCACCACCATCATATTTCTCATACTCATAGAACCACTCTCTATAGGGAGTGAAGTGAAAGGATGCACCTGAGTTGATCAACCATGCTTCATGATCTACATGTGTACTTGAAGAAGCCAAGTACACATCCCCACCTTCATCTGAGGTGGTTTTCGCCTCTACAGAAGAAGCATGATCATATCCCTTTCCTTTATCAAGAGCTTTAGATTTATAGTCCCATTTGTAGTGGCTTTCCTTTCTGCATTTCCAACACACCACCTTTACAACGTTTCCTGGAGATTTAGATCTCCCACTCAATGACTTATTTTTGTTTTTGTTTTGGGACCGTCCTCATACAGACAAGGCATCACTATTCTGGCTTTTCATATTTTTCTATCTCATCTCCTTCGTCAGCAAGGATGAGACTATTTCATCAAACTTCAAGGCAATTGCATTACTAACTATTGCAATAGCGAGACTATCCCATGAATCTGGTAGAGAACACAACAAAATGATGCACTTATCTTCATCTAAAATTTTAATATCAACAGATAATAACTGACTTACCACAGTATTAATGCGTTCAGATGTTCTATCACCGGGTCTCCATCTTTCATCCTCAGGTTATACAGATTTTTCTACAGGAACAGCTTATTCACCAGAGACTTAGATTGGTACAAAGTCCCTAACTTTTCCCACAAAGCCTTCGCCGTAGCTTCCCTTGATATATTCAACAATATTGAATCTAAGACACACAATCATATTGTGCTCTTTGCCTTTTGATCCAACTTCTTCCATTTTTCATCGAACACTCCCGTTGGTTTAGTACCCGAATCTACCGCGATCCAATAATATTTATCCACTAACAGATCCTCCATCTTTCCACAACTCAAAACTTTGACCATTAAACTTCTCGATCTATATCTTTCCACTGCTCGCCATCTTCTTTCACCAACAGAATCGATCTCGTAGATCTCCCATTGAATATGGTCTACCACAGGCCTGAGCGAAACCCCTCAGCAACAAAGGCATCCCCTTGAAGCCAAAACAACTCCGATACCAAATGTAGGTTTTAACCTCGTACATAAGTTACCTACATACGAATTCTAAAACACAGAAAATAAACAATGCGAGAGCATAACACATAAAACACATATACACAAATATTTTCCCATGGATCCCAAAACTGGGACTACCGGATTGATTTTTCATTATTTTCCTTTCAATGTTACAATACATATTTATACATGCCGAAGCATCCAATACCATGGACCGAAAAACCATCGCGTCCAAAACCATGGACCAAAACCATCGCATTCAAAAACATGTGAAAAAATCATGCACAAAACCATAGGTGGGTCTGCCCAACCTAACATAGTGTCCAAAACCAAAATTTTCTGGGGTGCTGCCCCAAACCCCATAAAGTGGGGTTACTTACACCCCTCAAACCTCCCAGTTAACTACGTGTGCTAGTCGTGGAAAGAATATAACACAACCCAACAAGCTTCCCTGCTGATTTACCACTCACCACCCTCAAATTTCATAGTGCACATTGCTGGAAATAATAATTACTCCTATATGGAGTGCAGTCCAAATTTAGAGTTCGAGTTTAGTTGAGTCAGTGTGAGTTAAGTCAAGTCCAATATTTATTAGTAGTTTGAGTTCATTGCCATTCTCCTCCACTGCCCTATATTCTTTGAAAGACATTTATATCTCGCGCTTGCTGTTTACCTCATTCGATGTGACTTTTATCGCTTCAAAGTCAATAATTTTATAATTGCATCTTGTCCCTCGCAATTTCTTTTGTCAGACTTCTTTTGTTTGTAATATCAGATGTTGGGATTACATAGCACCAAGAGATGGTGGGATCTAAAGACATCGTTGTTTGTTCTTAGTGGCCATCGAGAAAATTTACCATTGATTTATCCATCTTTTAAATAGGCTTCATCAAAATATGAATACCATGAGAAAATCGATGGATGCCCATAACCCTGGAGCCCAAAACCACATGTAACTTAACCGAGTCAAGTTTACTAGAACAATCCTAACAAACCATAAAATTTCAAGAAAGAATGTGATTTTATATTGTTTAAAATACATTTTTGAATGCATAAATGGATTCAACACCCTCAAAAAACCCGAGAAACTCAATTTGTATAGATTAAACAATTAAGTGTTAAAAATCTCACCCAGATTTTGGTTAAAATTAACTAGAAAAATGACGTGAAAAAGGTCATTTCTTCTAAAAGTCCTTAAAGAAAAATTACATATAATTTTGTAATCGTAAAATGTTATCATCTCAAATTGTAAGTTCTTTTAAATATATATCAAAAATTATTTTCTCATTTATTTGTGTAATTTTCAAATACATTATTAATAATATTAAGATTTACTTTCTATATTTAATTACTTCGATAGATGTATTTATTTTCAAATAAGATTTGAATTTTTTTAATTTAATTATCAACAATCATTAGATGGATTGTTGGAAATAATACTGAGAGGGGGGGGTGAATCAGTATTATATAATTCTTTTAATAAATCTTCTTTATTTTTTCTTTGAATTATTTTTGCATGTCAGTACCATAAAATAATGAGCATGAACAAAAGAAAACAGATAGTCACACCAAAGAACACAAGATGTAAGGTGGAAACCCAATGTGGGTGAAAACCACCTGCTGCAATATGTCTCTATCTTCTTTCAAATTAGAAACTCCTTTTACAATGGTTTTGTACTGGTGCAGTCCTTTACCAGTACGCAGGCTGCAACCTGCAGAGAGCTACAACTCTCTCTCGTTTTCCAGTCTCTCCTGGAAGGGAGCTACAACCCCCTACTTCTTTTCATACAAGGACCACTTTTCATAAATTTTCAAACTGGATCCATAAGCATCAATTGATCACCAAGTGTAAGAGAATCACCCAATCAACTGTAGTAACCAGATCAACAATAATAGGACCAAACCCAGAACACAACAATGATAAACAAAGATTTTAAGAGAAGTAAGCACCCTGCTCAACTGCTTGCCTGCTTACGTAAGCACCCTGCTCAACTGCTGGCCTGCTTACTGTACTCACCCTGCTCAACTGCTAGCCTGCGTCCCGGACGCACCCTGCTCAACTGCTAGCCTGCGTCCCGGACGCACCCTGCTCAACTGCTAGCCTGCGTACCTCGCTCTGAGTCTATTGAACTGTGTACGTATGTACGCACCTGCAGCCCTTCTGTGCCTGCGTACCCCACACCTGCACCTCTTCTGTGCCTGCGTACCGGCGCACCTGAAACTCTTCGCTCCTGCGTACGTACGCACTTTTCTTTCACTGTACCTGCGTACCTTCGGGCATAGATGATTTCAAGACTTTAGAAATAACCCAGACAGTCAGATCTACAGATCTGAACATGCGCCGAAGAGATCTCGGTCCATCAGTAGATTCGCCTTGTTTAGATCTAGACTAGATCTAACCCTCATAAGATATTCAACCCAAAACATGCTCAAGCCAAATGATCTCCTTTGCTTTATATAGGCAAGCTCCTCCTAAAATCCTGGAACAATACCACGAGCCGACACCATAATAACCCAAAACCGTCGGCTAAATACCAAGAGTAAAACATAAGAAACCCCAGGTGTGCTTTTCTCTGCCTTGAAATGTGTGCACTGGGGGGACGCACCTCCTGAACGGCTGGCCTGCGTATCTGGACGCGGTCCCTGCATGGTGTACCTGCGGGTACGCACCTTATGATCTGATTTCCTGCGTACTTATATATTTTCAACAAAATAAGGGCCTTGCCACGGGAGTTGCCATCAAGTACAACATTTGTAACATATAGCCATACCAGAAACATAATGCCAACATGGATGATAGACATTTATTCTCCAAAAAAAATTTTAGAATATTGTTAGTAATAGTTGCAGATCAAAAGTTGAAATTTATCTTAAATGTAGTTATGCCTAGTTTATCCTTTGATCTCAACCCATGGTATTGTTACATGTGTTTTTAAATGTATATATACTTAACTGATATATTATTTTTTTATAATAATAATAATACTAATACTAATAATAATAATAATACTACTACTACTAATAATAATAATAACAATATCGACAGAGGAGATTGTGATCTCGTAAAGAGTTAAGGTTTATCTGTGCACAACCTCGCATGACATTTGTAGGTTGCAGGAATCATCAGAGGGGTTAGGAGTGGGGATATTGGATTTATATATGGTGGAAAGAGTTGGTTATATGTGTCTATGCAAGACGTAAACTGTTTTCTTTAACATTCATTTCTTTGGGCCCTTGAGGACTAGCCATGTTTTTTTCTTGGTTAAAGACCCACATGAATAAGAATGTTTCAAGATTGGAACCCAAATACCCAATATATGCATCCAAATATGCTTCGAAGGAAATGTACCTACCCTTAGAGAGTAGTTGTGCTGGGGCTATATTGCAGGGTTGTCAACAAAACACTTTTTGGCTCCAAATCTAAAAAGGAATGTGAGTTTTGGTATGATGGGGCCTCAAATTGAGGAGGATCCATGGAATTCAAATAATAAAGTATCAATAGTGCATGAATAACTAACTCTCCCTTATAGATCTGAGATGATCGAAAGAAAGGTGGTCATTTCGACATTATTTGTGGAAGATATTTTACATGATCTAGGGGTTTCATTCCTTAGACCCCATATTTGATTAGATATGAGTGGAGATCTTACCTCCAGATTAGCATGTCTATGGATCTCCTCTCTAGAATTTAGATCCAGAACTGGAAAAAATCCATAAATAAAGAGAAAAATAAAATATATTTGTTAATAATTTAAATAGGAAAATCACAATCCATTGGATCCTAGGCACTAGTTGATCCAGGTCCGGGTGTGAAGGAACTTTTACTTTTCTGATGTGTTAAATTTCATTTTAAAAGAACATTAATGAATACATCTGCATATAGAAAAGAAGAGGAACATAACAATCATCAACACATGAAAACATAAGCGTTGATAACGGAGTTCATCTAAGAGGGACTACGTCTCCGGCCCCATTATGTCAAGATGGTGTAGGCCGCTTCATTAACTGCTGTCAATAATGATGATGTACACAAGAGATGATGTCATGATCATACAAGGAAAAATGCCCTCATGCAGGGGTGGCTCTAAGAGATGTTCCACAACTAGAACTCTCAATCAAAAGACTCTTATCAGTATCACACAAAAACATACATGCACGATGAGCATCCCGCCAACATGGCACAAAAGGGATCTCAATGCAAAAACATGCGTGACGACATCAAGAGTATCCCAACAAAATAAAACAAGGGATATCAAAACATAACATGATGAGTTATGACAACAAGTACATCACATAGAAGATTCTACATCAAATCAAGCAAGGAATCATGACAACATGTAATAAACAAGATCCTGCATCAACATTAATCAAGGATCTGTGCAACATAATGCAGAAAGAAGAAGTACATGAACACATCATATACCTCACAACCAAGGGCCATCTAAAGAAGTGGATGTCACATTGCTGAAGCTGCTTGGACCATTGCTCTCAAGGCATCGATTGCATGAAGATGGCTGCTCACACAAGAATGTGGACATCTACACTAGCACTTAGAAAAGTGACTAGAAGAAGAAATGAGAGAATAAGAAATCTGAAGACACCATCAGCTTTGTGGCATTGAGTAGTGCTGAATCGACTATCCAAAATCTGAATTCTGAGAAGTTGAGAATTCTGGGCTTAAGGAATCTTTTAGATTCCCCAAGATTCCTCAAAGATTCTGTTCCATGGGTGGATTGGAAATCTGCAACTTAGATGACGAATCTGATCTCTCCATTGCGATCCCTATGGAAAACCATGAAAAACAAGTATAAACTTGAATATATTCTGAAATGTCAAAATTTTACCTCAAGAAAATTTCATGGCTCATGGTTCCGCTCCCTACTTTTGCTGAAATCATGGTTTTACGTGCATTCTGAAAATGACAGAAAAATGTAGAACTTTGATGAAGAAATAGATAGAACCACTGCGTTCGTGGTGACAAGAGGTGTAGAATCCATATAAAATTCGTCAAAATCTAACAAAGTGAAAATTTTGCCCTCCTGCAAAATTCATGGTTCCTATATTAAAATATTAATTAAATGCCTCAAAATTTGTGCTTGCCTTCTGACTCGAAATCTGTGCCTGCAGTGTGTCTCCTCTGTCTCGAATTGTGTGCACTGGCAAAAATTTGAGTTTATATAAAAAATTATCAGCGGAGTTACCAAGGTGATTCGGTTGGCGCATTGGTAAGATGGGAAAATGGTTGAGGATGGGTTGGGGGATCAAATTCCGCCCCTCTATATATATTTTATATAAAAAAGAAATGACATATTAATGTGGGTCGAGTCCGCATTGGGCGGCCCACCCCTTATACCCCGCACTAACAACATTATGGGCGCATTACACAATCGACGATCGGTAGTGATCGACACCTATTAAATCGACGATCGACAGTGATCGGCGCCTATTAAATCGGCGATCGGCATTTTAGGATGGTCGTTGGCGCATATATATCAGTGTGATTGAAGGTATCAGGACGATACATATTATGGCTTCGAGGTGTGGGCCGGGTCCACCGCTGATGGCCCGTGTACGCCCCTTAATACAACAGTATATATATGCGACATACATATAGTTTGGAAGGTTCGGCGGGGGTTATGGTTGCCGATCCTAAACATATGCAATTGGTTCCTATTGCGATGGTTATTAAAGGGTTCGACAAGGGTTATGGCCGCCGACTTGAAACCATTGATTTTGATTGCGATTGTGATTTGGCCGGTGGCAGGTTGTGGCCCGTCGACCTTATAATAATTATGTTTAATAATATGCGATGGATGTTTAAAGGGGTGATTAGGCTAGTAGGGAGTTATGGCCTGTCGGCATTATAATAACAATTTGTTATGTTATATTTGATTTTTATAAAGAGGGGTGATTTTAATATTTTAATAAAATAAGGGTCATTAGGAAAATTAACAAGGCAACAATTTTGACCAATTTCGGGAACTAGGTTCATGCTTCGGGGTCGGTCAAATTGTAGGGCACTTAAACTTGGCCCATAGCCCAACTTTAACCAAACTTTGACTGCCCCGTTCTCCCTCATACGAGCTCGGTTTGATGAACCGTTCGCACCTCCATGATCAGGATGATGAGATCTATGCTCTGGTCCTAGTTCGAGCATAATACAAATACTTTGATTTTTGAGCCCTCTTTGTCCTATGTGTCTCTCTAGAGCTACCTAGATCAATCCTTCCTGCTGAGGAGATTATGGTCCTCCAAAAGGATGAAAAATAATCTGCAACTCTCTCTGTACCCTACCTGCATCACAAATGTCCTGAAAAGGTCTTGCTTCCATTTCCTTCACCTTTGTTCTTCGGAGCCTTAAGCGATGAGTCAACACCTGCTACTTCTGCAACCTGTAGTACATGGTTTTGCAAATTAAATGCTTAATTGACATGACCAACTAAGACCCAAACGTCCCACACTTGCCACGAGTTTATAACACATACTTGGTGGTCAAGTTTACAACAAGATGGATGCAATACCCCAACTATGACAACAAGGCCAACCCATCATGGTTGCTTCAAAAAGTGATGGAAAACACAGCATCACTGCAACACATGATTTACAATCATAAGGCTAAACACTATGGTTTTAACAAGTGATGGAATCATAACATCACTTTAAGAGTGTAATGTACAACTCAAAACATTACCAGACATCATTGTTGCTAACCAAGTGATGGAAACACACCATCACTTTTACATTTTAAAATGGAGCAAATTATTTACAAAAGAATGACCATGAAATGACAACATGTCTAGAAACCATTTTTCACTTATCAATGTGAACGGGTCACCTCCATGAGGTAGTTTTGCTGGTTGAACAAATACTTTACCTGGTTCATGCATTGATGCTTTGTCTTTAAGGTGCTGCTCTGGATGGAGCCTCCGACAAGTGGCGCTTTGATGGCCATTTTTGTCGCAATGACTGCAGTAGTCTTTCTTCCTCCATATCTGCTTAACCTATTTCTTTTCATGTTGTGGAGAGGGTCTTTCACGCCTCATCCTTGTGAGTGATGCCAATCTTTTCCAACACTTAGAAAATGTATGGTTAGGTAAACCACAAAAGGTACATGTTTTTCGATGCCTTGATCTTCGTTCATTATTAACAACATGATCATAATCAAAATGAACATTCGAAGATTGAAAGTGGTTATACCTTCCTTTGTTGTCTCTGATGTCAATATGGTGATGAGAGCTTGCCTTAGCTCTCTCCCTGCAATGGGAACTGCCGTGGGATGATGGGGATGTGTTCCCATCATTCTCTTTCCTCGACGATTTCAACGATGTCTCGGATGACTCTGACACCTTCGAGCACTCTCCTTTAGTGTATCTTGAGCCTGCAAATCGATGTTCATGCACAACCTCCAAAGGTTGAGTGATGCCTTGGTTATTAGCACCAAGTTCTTTCTCCTCGTGCCTCATCCTTGTAAGGAGCCTCATGTTTGTCCCTGTAATTGGGATCTCCAAATCTCCAACAGACATCATACTATGAGAATATGAAATCAAAAGGAAATCAACATCTTTTACCTTCTCTTTTGATTTGGAAAGAACTGATGAGGGCTACTCATTATCCATTGCTGGTGTTTCGCTAACTGTCTTAGCGCCTTCCCCAAATTCTTTCCTAACATACCCAACTCTTGCCTGACGGGATAATTCCTATACTTTGATGGGATTAACAATGCCTTGGCCATTAATGCCCAAGCCTTTTCCTTCATACCCCATTTTCTTGAACAGTTTGGAGCCAATTTATGTGGTATGATTTTCAAACATAGCGAAATCATCATCAGGAAACATACATGAAGATGGAGAACTACTTTTTACCTTGCATGGGTCACACTGCAACTTTTCCAAGGCCTTGTCCTTTTGTTGCAGTTATCTTAGCAAACTTTGTTTTTCCTCTTTCTCTTCATGTTGACGCATCTTCAATTCATCATTTTCTGTTTGAAGACTATGCTTGTTTTGCTTCAATTATTCCATGGCCTCTTCTATGGCTTCCAACTGAAGCTGTAATCACTCCTTTTCCTCTGTCTCTTTCTGTAGAGTTTCATACATGATTTCCACTCTTTTGGAAATGTTGACCATGGTCTCTGTTGAGCCCCAAACTTGCATTTCTCCTATACACCTTTCTAGCCTTTTTTCCATTTACCTGGACCTCCTAAGCTGTCAACATCATTGCATATTGAGTTTAAAAGATCACATAAAGTGGTTTTCTAACTATGCCTTGTGTATGTTGTTTGAATTATATTTTTGCTCATAAGCTGCAGAATCTTGTCACTTTCCGCAGCTAGTTCAACTTTCTGCAGCCTTTTTGTTAAAGTCTATATTGTAGGTGTTTTCAGGCAAATCGAGCCACATGGGCAAGTTGGAAATGACGTGGACATGGACCGCATCCTATTGGCTCAGTCGAATTCATCAGAGGAGGCCATAGTCAACAGTGGTCAAGCGGTGGTCAACAGAAGAGTCCTACGGTGACAGAACTCCATTTTTCACCATGTGAAGGCTTGCGTGGCCGTTCCTAAATCTCTGGGGACATATCAACACCTGTGGACTACTCCATAAGGCGAATCCAACAGACACCCTCAATATATTTAATCATCACGGCAACCATGATGCTAGATCCCTGGACATTGTTGTTCATGTGTCCTCTAGCAGCGCAATTTTTAGGAAATTAGTAATGTAGTCTTCTATTATAAATAATGTGTTCCCATACGCATAATAGTTAGTCTTTGTAATGTATTGTTGACTGTTAACGAGCCCACTATGCCGTGACATTATTTCTTTGTTATGACTGCATTCTGAATACATGAGAAGACTCTGTTTCTGAGCATAATTTGTGGTTGATAGCTGTTGCCCGAGGTTGTGCAGAGGGCCCCTGTACACACTGAGGTTTTGTTTCATACTGCTGTACATTTTCACGCTGTGTTTCTTTACGTTCATTATGCCATAATTATTCACTTGTATATATTGCATTTCTTATGGTATTAACGTGTTATTTCTGTCCATAATTTTTCATGCTTTATACTGCTGTTAACTGATCATGTCTTTGTTTTAGATTACAGTAGGTAGCCTAGACATTGCACATAGTTTCACAATGGCTAATGACATGGAATCAGTCTTATCTTTCTGCTGATTTATTTTTCTTAGTTTGTTATTTCCAGCACTGTTTTGTTTATTTCAGTTTTGTTCATTGGCTTTATTAGTGAGATTAGATATTTAATTGCTCATGTCATTATCAGTCACCTCCGAAAGCCATAGCGAGACTAATGGTGAGGGATTGAAGTATAAGTGTGTAGTTTGATATTAGTTTATTTTTCTGCAAGTTAGATATTAAATTGCTCATGTCATTATTAGTTACCTCCGAAAGCCATAGCGAGACTAATGGTGAGGGATTGAAGTATGAGTGTGTAATTTGATATTAGTTTATTTTTCTACAAGTTAGATATTAAATTGCTCATGTCATTATCAGTTACCTCCGAAAGCCATAGCAAGACTAATGGTGAGGATTGAACTATGAGTGTGTAATTTGATATTAGTTTATTTTTCTGCAAGTTAGATATTAAATTTCTCATGTCATTATCAGTTACCTCTGAAAGCCATAGCGAGACTAATGGTGAGGGATTGAAGTATGAGTGTGTAATTTGATATTAGTTTATTTTTCTGCAAATTAGATATCAGATTGCTCAATTTGTTTATGATTACCTCCGAAAGCCATATCGAGACTAATGGTGAGGGGTCAGAATATGAGTTGATGTAATTTGATTTTAGCTTTACTTTGCTTGCAATTTTTGGATTTCTTTGAGTATAGTTTCTTTTGTATTTAGACAGCAACAAGGATAATGGTTTCATGATCAATAGTTCACTGTTTGTTTAATTAGAATCGTGGCACATTTTCATTCTCTTTTAGGAATTAATTTCATCGTTGCATGTTTTAAAACATTTTTGAAAAGTTTGAAGTTTTGGAAATCATTTTAAAGGACATCATTTCCTTGAACATTTATATCCATACTTGTTTTTTAGAATTTCCATCTCACATTAGGAAATCAACAGAGATAAACCCAAAAACGAAATGAAAATAAAAAATGACAAAAATTAAGAAATAGGTTATCTTGCACATATAGTGCGCCGCACTTCAACAGTTTACGACTCCCGGATTTACAAGTAATATAGAAATTTAGGACACTCTAAATTGACCAAAAATTTTGGCGCCGTTGCCGAGGAAGTATAACTAGGTAGCCAATTTCTTAAAAAACAAAAAAAGAAAAAATTTAAAGAAGGGAAAATTGATAACTTCTCAAAGTATGCTCTCCTCTTGCACCTAGTGTGCTCTGGAGGATCAGAAAAGAGAGTTATTGGTTCAATAATTTCTTGAGTATGCTCTCTTCTTGCACCTAGAGTGATTTGGAAGATCAAAAAGAGAATTATTAGCTCGACTTGAAGATAAAAAATAAAAAATGACATGCATAGAGCAAGAGATTCTAGGGGAAGGTTTATAGCTAGGGCCAAGAGTTCGATTTTTACAACTCCATCTACTTCAAGGCATAGAAAAGATACACCTCCATCATCTCCAACTCACACTCCCAGCCTTAGGATTCTTGGAATTCAAGGGGCAGCCGCTGAATTAGGAGACTCTCCCACACTATCCACCAAATCTGACTTAGGAAAAGAACCTTTCTTCACTTTTACAGGGGAACATATTGTAATCAAAGAAGTAGAATCACCTGAAGAAGAAGAGGGAGAAATTCCTCCTCGTTCGCCATTAATAGAAGAACCAGAGGACTCTGAAATCCCTGAGGAAACTATCATGACAGAGGAAGTAGTAAATGAATTAGGAGGTGGAGGTAGAGGTAGAGGAGGAGGAAACAATGGAGGAGGTAGAGGTAACAATGGGGGAAATAGGGATGGAGATAACTCATTTGGATTTCCTATAGTTGATGAGGAATCTCATACAACAATGAAAAATATCTCACCATCTGTCCTCCCAAACTTTTATGGGTTGCAAAGTGAGGATCCTGAAACATTTCTATTTGAGTTTGAAGTCGTGTGCTGAACTTATGACTATATGGAAGACTCTCAAAAACTCAAATAGTTTCCTTAAACATTGAAGGGAGCTTCATTTAAATGGTTCATGGGTTTAGTCACTCAATCTATTAGGACTTGGAATGATATGAAACAAACGTTTTTGGATAGATACTTGGACTATTGCATGCCCACCAACCACAAGGATGAGGTATTCAAAATGGTGCAAAAAGAAGATGAAAACCTGGAGGATTTACTTGAAAGATTTCAATACAACCTGAAAAGAGAAAAAATGAGTAACTTAGATGAGGAGACCTTGAAAGCCCTTCTATTAAAAGCCATTAGAGATGAATGGATAGATATTTTAAACATGATGGGAAAGGGAGATATTTCTCAATTTCCACTGCATGACATAGCAGAACTATGTGTCCATCTCTCAAGGGGAAAATCTAAAACTGGAAAAAGGCCTAGAGATCCTTCTCTTATTAGAGCAAACAAATCTGCAACTGGATCAGTAAGTAGGGCAAAGATTGGCAATATGCTTGATGAGTTTAAAACTGATATCCTAGGGAGCCTTAGTGAACAACTAGACACCCTTAAAATACAAAACAAGCAGAAAGCAGAAGCTGAAGCTTTGGCCATCTTTTGTCCAAAATGTAGGAAGAAACATGCTCTAAGGGAATGCCCCTTGGATGCAAAAGTTGTAGAAACATGTATGATTTGCTCAGAAAGCCATGAGACCAAGGATTGTCCTTCAATTCCTGGGCTCAAAGCTATCTTTCAAGAAGATCCAAATTCAATAGAGTCTCTCTGTTTTGTTTCAAGGAGACCTTGGCAGGGGCAACAAAATCAAGGGTTTAAAAACCCCATGAACTTTCAACCCCCACCAAATTGGAATCCTTGGCAACAACCTTGGTCCCAACCACAAAATCCATATCAATCATGGGTACAAGGTATGCAAAATCCTTATGGGAGATTTGCTAAATTTGATCAATATCCTCCATCTTTTCAAAATCAACAAGCTCCACAACTTCCAAATCAAAATCCACAACTTTCATTGCCATTTCCACAACAACAACAACCTTCTCAACAAAATCCAAATTCTCAACTCTTGCTTCCATTCCAATAAAATATAAATCAACTACCATCCCAACCATTGCCAAATCCAAATAATAAAAATTCTTATAATGCTTACATGGTAAAAGGACAACAATTTCCTACCTATATGATTGTTCCTCTCAATGATGTACAACTCAGATCTGGTAGAGTTTTAGAAAAGCCTTCTATAGATGCTCAAAAGAAAAGTATTTATGAGGAAGATTCTCTTGAAGCCAATAAAGGTTCTGAAGCATCTCTTCAAAACCCAAACACTCAAAAAGAAAAAGGAAGAGAGTCAACCCCAACAACTCCTATAGTTGAGCAACCTGCATCTTCATCCACACCTCCTTTCTCTGAAAGATTACAAATTGACAAAGGAGTGGAAAAACAAATCTTGTTCCCTGACTATGATTTCCTAGATGAATTAAAGAATGTCTGTATCAAGATTCCCTTGCTAAAAGCCATTAGAGAGATTCCTATTCTAGCAAAAACAATAAAGGAGTTGAGTCTCAAAAGACCAGGAAGGAAACCAAGAGATACAAGAAGAATTCACCTGGTAGGAAAAATTGCAGATATCATGATGGGAAAAATTACCATGCAGAATTATGTAGATCCTGATAGTCCAATTGTCAAGACACATATAAATGGGGTAGAAATTCCAAACAATTTGATTGACTTAGGGGCTGCTATCAACATTATGAGTAGACAGACTATGGAACAGCTAAAACTTCCTAATCTTCTTTTTACATTTACTTTACTACAACTTGCAGATTGATCAATTATCAAACCAGATGGTGTATTAGAAGATATTTCAGTCTCCTTAGATTCTTGGGAATATCCAGTAGATTTCATGATTTTGACTCCCACGAGTAATTTAGGAGGGCACCCACTCATTTTAGGAAGACCTTGGCTAGCCATAGCTGATGCTTTCATTAGTTGTAGATCTGGAGATATGTACATTTCTGATGGTAGTTCGACAAAGAAATTCAATTTGTATCCTCCAGCAAAAGCAATTACAAAAGTAGGAGATAATGAATGGGTCGATGATGAGGACACTATACAACCTGTCTTTACCATTTCTAAAATCAGTGAAGATAGTCAAATTCTGAACACATTAGAAAATTTTGAAACATCTTCAGAATATGACCACACACAATTTCAGTTAGATTCTGACATTGAGTATCTATCATCTAGAAAAATGTCTCTTTACTCTATGGAAGAGTTTGGTAGTTCCGCCATTGAGATTTTTCCAGGTGAAACATTGAATATCAATAAAAATTTGGAAAAGTCACAACAGGAAGAGCTAACCAAAATCTTGCAAAAACATTATACTACATTTGCATGGTGTTAGAGCCTAGATTTTCCTCAGGCTAAAAAGACAAGGTTCCAGGTCCAACATCAAACCACACTCAGCCTTGTAGCTAGCCCTACAAGGACATGAGAGGGCTCTCTCTGGGTCAATCTCAGCAAAAGATAATCGGATGGGGCTTGAGATGACTGATTTAACAACTAATCTTAGGCTAGGTATGAAGTGAAAGGATTTGATTTGATTGTTTTGGGGTTTTCTTTTGGAAAAAGGGAAAGGCAAATTTGGGTCCGGGGATGAGGCCAAATTTTTGTAGAGTTCCAGTTGGGGCAAGGTAGGAAGTAGTTTGATGCTTTAGATGAAATGAATGGATAGAAAATACCACTGAGGAGCTGAAGAGGGCAAGAGGCTGCAATAATCCTCTCCAAACAGATGAAAATATGTAAAACTTAACAAATTTCCAGGCAGAGCACCATAAGCTAATGAATTCTACCTTTGTCACTCAATTTGTTTAGTTTTAGAAGTAAAGAGAAGGGAAATGGCATGCATAAAACATCAATGAACTTACAATTACATGAATAAAAATACCATCAAAACATAGAGCCACAAGGATCCTAACAAGTGCTGCAAAACCCTAGTCTTTCCTTTGCCAAAATTGCAGACATGAAATGTATAATGAAGTGCTAAGAAATCCCAAGTGTCAAACCATGAAAATGACTGAGAAATTACATAATATAGACGAGCCAAACCTATTCCCTTGCCTCTAGGGGTCGAGCTCATCATTCTAGGAGTTGTTTCAACCATATCTAAACAAGGAACTGAAAAATAGGCAATGAAACAACTTGCCTTTATATGTTAGGAAACTGATTCATTCATTTAATTTTCACTTTTTAGTGAATGAATCCTATAGAAAAATTTAAAATGTGCCAATATTACATCATGGTTATCAAATTACATCATGAAAGGTCAAGAGTAACTTCAAGAAGAAAAAATGGTCAAAACTGGGCGAATTGCTGAGCTGAGCAGTGAAAAACAGGGAAAAATCCTCTATGCGCCGCGCTTGATTCTCTATGCGTCAAGCCACTTTGGATCTGATTTTTAGGCACTTACTGAAGTCCAAATTGAGCCCAAGATAGCTCGTTGGAAAACCCTGCCTGTCTAATTTCCAACCCAAGTGGAATTTCTAGATTTTTATGTCATTTTCCACTCCAAAACTTCAATCTCCCAAGACTGCTTCCTGTGTGTCAAAATAGGGGCAGTGAGGTAATTTTTTGCGTGTTTTTGGCCTCCTAAGGACTCAAAGCCTACCCAAATTTTCTGGCCATGCACCAACAACCATTATTTTTCATTAAAAATCCAAAATTGTAATTTTTTTTTGATTTGGAGCTCCCTAGCAAAAGCGAGTGCCATGTGGTGTGACGCATAGGGAGGAAAACCCTGTGTTAAGAATTTCTGTGCGTAGCGCCTTTTTGCAGACCAATTTTGAGGGCCTTCCCGATGTCTAAATTGGGCACGAGATATCTCGTTGGAAATTTATTTGAGTCTGTTTTCTAACCCAACTTTAATTTTTCAATTTGGAGTTCATTTTCCCTATCAAAAGTCAAATCTCCCAAGACTGGGAAAAATGTGCAAAATGAGGCTGCCTTAGGGAAGAGTGCTGTTGCAATCAACTTTTGAAGGGCTTCCTCAACTCAAAATTGAGTTCATTATATCTCATTAGAAATATATTTGTGTCTAGTTAGCATTTGACTCATCAAGAAAGTCATTTGGCCAACCACACTAGGAGAAAACTTGATTTTCCCAAGGTCACTTCAGAGGTGCATCAATTCTCCCGAGGCAACTGTATTTTTGACATTTCTCTAAAACCATAACAGCTGTGTAAAAACTGAAAGAGGATTTTCTTCTTGGGTCATTGAAGGACAAAAAAATCTCTCACATTTTCCAAATTCATCCTTTCTAGCTCAGAAACACAATTTGAAGAAAAACCATCCCTTTTGTGTGATGAATGGCTTGCTCCTTGGAATGACTTCTCGACAAATGATGGAGATCTGATGTTCGATGATATGAAATGACCTCATACCTTCTGATATCCCTTACACCTCCTCTACTCATATATCTCTGATCCCATAGCCAACCCTAGCTCAGTGGGAGAGGAAATTAGGGTTTGGGGATTTATGGTTAGGATTCTGGGGTTTTACATTGGGAAATTTTGTGAAAGGGAATTTGGGATATGGGATGGGGTTTTAGTAATTTTAGGGGGGTAGGGAACAATGAAATCAGGGAAAAAAGGAATAAGGGAGACAAGAGAATGATGGAAAGAGCAAACTTGGTGGCAAATAGTTGATAAAACCCTAGGCAACCATTTTTATATGAGAACTTCGACATGGTAGGGTTTAGACCATCACCATTGATCAATCACCATATCATGGGATAAATTTGAATGAAATGAAATGATTGGGGCTCTACCTGGCAAATCCGTGTGAATTATTGGAAATTTGGAGGAATTTTGAGCAGTTTCAGGCCTTTAAGTGTATGCGCCGCGCAGGACGCCCAATGCGCCGTGCCTCCCCAGTGTGCCACGCCAGTGTTGTTTTACACTGCAAAATGTGGCCAAATGTGCCGCGCCTGGTGGGTGTGCCGCGCTTCCTGCCCAGTGCGCCGCGCCATTGAATTGGAGCGATTTTCATGCAATAACCTCACTTGCTTACCAAAATTGCTCTATGTTGCTTCTCCACGTTTTCACTTTAGCTCTTTGATGTATTTAGTATGCAAATGAACTCTTGGAACACAAAAATGATATATATGCCAAGGATTGAACTCTTGATTTCAAAAACCAATTTGTCATGTTGCAAACTTTGACACTTCACTCTGAAACTCTGTTTTTTAGTTCCTTTATGATTTTTTGAGTTGAATGATGAACCTCTTGTCTTGTTGTGCAGGGATAGCTATCATTGGATTCGGCAAAGGAGACCAGGGCTGTGCTTGAAGAATTTCACAACTGAAGGAGCTTTGAGAATTACATATTTATTACAAAGATAAAATGGACGATTTTTCTTCAAAACAGAGTTTTGAAGAAAAATCATGATCAAGCATATTGACAATGAAATTTATATCATGAAAACTTATTTCAAACCTCCCTCATATGCCTGCTAGTATTATTGGACACTTTGAAGATAAAATTTGCGAAACCCTAAACCTAATGGCTGACATGACTCTTGGCTGACCAAAAGACCATCCATAATGACTGTAAAATTGACTTTGATGAACTTTAATGATCAGACACGAAACAGTGGGTACATGACATGAGGGAAGTATGGAGACAAGACCCGTCTGTCAGAAGATCGCTGCTCCTAATGGAATGCAGATGATCAAGCTGAATGAGACACCTAAAAATGAAATGCAACAAAAGAGGTTTTGATCTCTAACGGAGGGATGAACAGACCGACTCTAACACATGGGAGTATACTGATATGAAAGGTATTGACCCTTAAAATTGCATTCATCACATCTACATCGAGGAAAACAGTAGACCAATCAGACAATCTCAGAGAATGATGAATCCAAACCTTAGGGAGATAGTGAAAGAAGAGCTCCAAAAACTACTCAATGTAAACTTCACTTATCCAATTTCAGATAGCCGATGGGTTTCCCCTTTGGTTATAGTACCTAAAAAGAATGGTAAATGGAGGGTATGCATTGATTACAAAGAATTGAATAAAGCAACTTTGAAGGATTACTTTCCTTTTCCCTTTATCGATCAGGTATTATATACACTAGCAGGAAAAAAGTAATTTTCATTTTTGGATGGTTTTAGCGGCTATAATCAAATTCAGGTAGCACTTGAAGATCAAGATAAGACCACATTTACCTGTCCATCGAGAACTTTTGCTTATCTAGTACTTCCTTTTGGATTATGTAATGCACCTGCAACATTCAAAAGAGCAGTACTAGGAATCTTTTCTGATCTAATCCATGATTGTGTAGAGGTTTATATGGATAATTTTACAGTTTATGGTAATTCATTTGAAGAGGCATTAGAGAATTTGGAAAAAGTCCTTATAAGATGTAAAGAAACAAACCTTTCATTAAGTCATGAAAAATGCTTTATGATTTTTACTGAAGGTATTATTTTAGGACATCACATTTCAGGGGATGGGATTAAAGTTGATAGATCAAAAGTTGAAGTCATCTCCAAGTTGCCTATTCCAAATTGTCAAAAAGATGTTATAAGTTTTCTGGGATTTACTGGGTACTATAGAAGATTTATAAAGAACTCCACTAAAATAGCATCTCCACTCTTCAAATTGTTCATAAAAGAGTGTGAATTGAAATGGGATCCTGATTGCCAATCAACATTTGAAACTTTGAAAACAAGAATATCTGAAGCACCCATCTTGAGAGGGCCAAATTGGAAACTTCCTTTCCATATTTCTACAGATGCTTCAGATACAGCTCTAGGAGCTGTGTTTGGTCAAAAGGATTTAGTTCCTTATGCCATTTACTATACCAGTAAAAATTTGACTCCCACTGAGTTGAACTATACTGTGACTGAAAAAGAGTTCTTAGCTGTTGTTCATGCAATCAATAAGTTTAGACATTATATAACAGGTTATGAAACTTTTATCCATACTGATCATTCTGCGATTAGATATCTAATGAATAAACCTGTTACTAATGGCAGAGTTACAAGATGGCTCTTACTTTTACAAGAATTCAATATTACTGTGTTGGATAGACCAGGGAAACAAAATACAGTAGCTGATTTCTTGTTTAGGATCCAGAATAAAAAGAAGATTATCCTGTAGAGGATAAGTTTCCGTATGAATATTTATTTGCAGTAACTACTAAGACCCCTTGGTATGTAGATATTGCTAACTATTTGGTTACATGGAAACTGCGTCCACATCTATTTCCTAGTGAAAGAATAAATATTATTAAGGAGAGTTCAAAATATTCATGGATTTCTAACGAATTTTTTAAAACAGGGCCAAATCTTGTAACCAGAAGATGTTTTAGGGAAGATGAAATGCCTGACATCCTCAAGGCATGTCATGATGAACCATGCGGCGGACGCATTGTTGACAAAAGGACAACCTATAAAATCCTTTCTTTAGGATATCATTGGCCTTACCTCTTCAAAGATGCAAAAGAATATGTCAATAGGTGTGACAACTGCCAAAGAGTAGGGAAACCGACCCTTTCAAATGAAATGCCATTGCAACCGTAGGTACTCATCAAACTCTTTTAAAAATGGGCTTTAGATTTCATTGGACCTATTAATCCACCATCTAAACAAAAGAAGTATATATTGGTATGTACTGATTATGTCACTAAATGGGTAGAAGCCAAAGCATTACTTTTTGCTACTGAAAATTCAGTTGTTAATTTTATTTATGAGGATATTTTTACTCACTTTGGTGTTCCAAGAGAAATTGTGACAGATCAAGGAAGCCAATTCACATCTAACCTGGTGGAGAAGCTGATGGAAGAATACAAAATCAAGCACAGAAAATCTACTCCTTACCATCCACAAGCAAATGGCCAAGTGGAGTCGACAAACAAAGTTATTGAAGGCATCATCACCAAAACTGTTCATCTACACAGAAGAGATTGGGTAGAAAGGCTTCATGAAGCCTCATGGGCCTACAGAACTACATGGAGGAATACAACATGACATTCTCCTATGAACTTGTTTATGGGAAAGAAGTCCTGCTCCCCATTGAGTTTCAAGTCAAAACTTTCAAGATGCCAGTTCAGTTGGGAATGGATCTATCAAAATCCCAAAAGCATAGAATGGAGTAATTGAATGAGATAGATGAGATCAGATAAGAAGCAATCCTAAGAACTGATCTAGTTCAATATCAAAGAGCTAAATGGCATGATAAATACATCAAAGAGAAAAAGTTTCAAGGAGACTGGGCATTGCTATTTGATTCCAAGTTTAAAGACTTCAAGGGTAAATTTCAGACTCATTGGCTTGGGCCATATGAGGTTGACAAAGTCTTCAACAATGGAGTGGTAAGAATCAAAACCATTGATGAATTTCAAACTCCTCTTATTGTGAATGGCCACAGATTAAAGATCTACCATAAGCCACTCTCAAAAGAGGAATTTGTAAAAATGTTTCAAGATAGTTCTGCAATAAGGCTGGTGAAGAAGGATCCTTCTTCTCCACCAGCCTAGCTTTTGTTCCTTTGTTGTTAAAAAAAAATAAAAAAAAATTGTATAGAAAACCAATCACTGATTGGCAGTCTTATACAGAAAATATAGAGCGAAAATCAGGAACACTTGACACCTTATATTTTCCAAAAAAAAAATCTCTTTCTTTGCCATTTTCATTCCACTTCACCTCATTTTCATTTCACTCCATTTCATTTTCATTCAACTCCACTTCATCTCATTCCACTCTATTTCATCCATTTCATTTTTGCACTAATAAAAGTTTCTTTCATGACCATTTTCACTCAGTTAGTTATCATCTCTCCATCTCCATTCAGTCAAGTGGTTGCTGTGTCAATTTCTGCAGCCAGAAGCAGTTTACGCAGCCACCACTCTGTTTTTCAAATTGATAGTCAAGATGTTAGTTCAATAATCATGAAAGAAAATGTAGGTATAACCGAGGACATATTATGAAGATATGGAGCACCTAAAGGCATCGATAAGGAGCAGTTGATCAAGGGTTAATGGATAACAAATGGCAAAAATTCCAAGGTATGAGTAAAAATTTCTTTTAGATAGCAATCAAAACACATTTTTGCATAGTTATTAAACCATGAGCTCCACTATATGCTAATTGCCGTGATAGCCTCCATAACCATTCCATGACATTCTTCCATGAACCATGCATTTATTTTCCAAACGGTCTTATGATTAGCCTTCGGATTTAATTTGTGTTGGTTGTATGTTAACACTCCACCTGTAATCATGAGGACGTAGTCGATTTGACTACGACTCTTCTTAGCCGCACAAAATCCGCAGCCGTTTCATAAACGTGTTCGCATCTACTCCACAGACACTCAATTTAAAATTCTGTCGGATGCACTGTACTCTCCCTACTGTTCTATTGACATCACGGCTGCATTTCCACATTGCTCACATAAGCCTTCACCCCATTTCACTAATTCACTTCCGCTGCCTGTCCTCTGTTTTCCGCTCACAGTCACTGGTTTTCTCCATAAACTCCAACTTCATTTACTCCTATAAACCAGCCGTCTCACTTCCGCTAAACCCTCCTCACGCAGACAAATTTTAAGAACATAAGGAGGGATGGGTCTGTTGTTGAGGGTAGAACCGGAAGGGCCTAAGTTTTTGGAAGGATACCCGCAAGTGAAAGACTTACTGAAGAAGGCAAGATGGCTACGTTTCATTCAAAAATTTAAGGGCCACAATAAGGAGATTACAAAGGCTTTTGCGAGGTCTTTTAACGGCTAGGAGGTGCAGATTGGGGACCTCAAGTTTACAGTCACCGAGGCATCCATAGCAGCTACTACAGAACTTCCCCAGGAAGGTGAATGCTGGTTCAAGAACAAGAGCTTTGACGAGCATGCTTGGAGAGTCATACTACGCAACCCAGGTATGGACGTAACTATATTCAAACGAGGAATTCCTGTCCATGCTTTAAAAGAGGAGTGGGCCAGCTTATTGTTAATTATTCAAAAGTTCATTACTTGTGAAGGTCGTTTTGGGGTAACGTATGTTGTAGGGAAAAGTATCCGACTCGGATGACCCTATCCCACTCTAAGGGTGATAGTACCTCAGCAACAACTGTAAACAAAACTACTTAAGGTTTACTTCTTTACGAAAGCAAGAGAGAATGAGGAAACGCACTAACCGTTTCCTTGCGCTTAATGTCGAATCCAAACTCTTCTCTTTGGCTGCTTGCTCCCAGCTCCTTGCTCTTTCGCTGGCCCAGCGACAATGAGATCCTGCAAAATAACAAAGAAGGAAACTACAAGAAGCATGCATTCATAACTGATTCAAGGATTAGCATAAATCAAATATACAATCATCACAATACATCATTGAAACAAGTGCATATAGAAGAACCTCAATAGCTTTTATTAATGAAGAAGTAAAGTTAAGAGAGAGTTACAACCATTGAAGGCCCCAATCCAGCAACACCTCCCAGCAGAAAGAATTTCTCCTCTTCACCTCCTTCAAGCAATCACCCAATAGCTCTATAGTGAAACCAACAGCATATCATTACTTTGCACAAAATTCCAGCCTCCTGAGCTCATAGGAGAGAGCTCAATATATAGATGAATTGAGAAAGGATGAGTCAGCTTGCAACTGATGTGTAGCTGCCTTGTGTCCTCTCTCTCTTCAGTTGATCTTCAGTTCTTGAGTCCACTTGGAGAACCTTGCTTCCACTTAGAGAAACAGAGTCTCTGACTCATCACAAGGCGAAATCCCTGATCCAAGTGTCATTTTTGGAAGATTCCAGAGCAATGACTCAGTGTGCCACTTGTCCCATCTCGCTCAGCGCAGGTGGCCTTTGTTCCACTTGCTTTGCAACGCAGGTACACCATGGAGGAGTTGAGTTTCAGCGCAGAAGCCTAGTGGAGCACCTGCTTTGATTTCAGGATTGCTTGTTTTTGAGTGTTTTCAGGTGGAGAACTGATCTGAGAGCTGTTGGTTTGCTGACCTTGTTCCTCTAGGGGTAGGAACATCATGTTTAGGGACTTTGGATCCCTTGGATTATTGACAATTCATGCCTGATGCTGCAAGGCACAAAATTGTCTATAACAGATGCCCCCTAAAGTATGAGGTCGTTTATCGGGTGAAATGCTTTATTAGGAGGATCCGAAGTTCATTCAATCTGCTGAGAAGTGTCCTGTAATAAGATACAATACAATACATTATTTTTCATTTTTCATGATCTAGCTGAGGCGGGCATTCCCATGCTCAGCTTTATAAATACATTTTGGTACATAGAACAGACGATCGTCTGATGATAGACTGATAATTCTCTGCTGAAATTATCATCCTTTGAGAAGGATGATCATCTGCTGCAATGATGTACATATCAAATGTCTTTATATCCTGAATATATATCGTAGCCCGGATGGATGAAACTAGATCCGGGGTCTTCAATCTCTTCCGATCTTCACTCGATGTACAAGTCGATCCATGTGAGAATTTCTTGAAGTCGAACATGGAAAGACATCGCTTGATTACTGGTCAATGATGTAAACCGTTAACAAGCGCGAGAGGAATCACCGATAAGGATGATGACCCTCAAGGTACAGCAGTACAATTCACATGGTGGGAATAAAGGACTTGGCGTCGACCACCATGTAAAATCTTCTGGTCGAAGGTCATTGATGTATACCTGTCGCCGGAAGTGAGAAACTTGCCATTGAGGCATGCAAGCTTCAAAGTACTGAAGGGGGTGTTCCTAGATCAACTCCTTGGATAATGAGCTGATGTCGACAAGGAGCGATCCGTCAAAGGAGGGCCTTAATGAATCCCACATCAGTGACACGGAACGGAGCTAGTGATTGTGATGAGGTGAAAACAAACTGTGATGTATGATTCAGGGTGGCGGTCATGAAATGGATGAAGGACAATGTATGGCAGTGGATGGGACTCGGTTGACTCTTTGCAGAACAACATCTCTTGAACATATAACGACACTGATGTGATGGATTGGTAGCATTACCCCAAATGTGGATGGCGTGGCGAGGACCATGGTGATGAGACCGGTGAATGAAACAACCCAACCCGATGTGATACGGAGGACAAAGTGTCATGTTCAAGAGTGACTTGCTACCATTAAAGCTGTGAGGTTCTCCCAATTTTTCCCCAGTCATTGCTGACCAGTACCTCTTTATTTTTATCAAGCTTGAGGAGGATAACATATGCTTGTTCTATAACTTGCCCTTCGGGCAAGCCCATCGCTATGTTTTAACGAGCCTAGCGATAGGGAAACTCGTTCTCGTCTAAAGACAAGTTTGTCGCTATTTAATGAATTTAACGAGTCTAACGACAAGGATAACTCGGTCCTTTTCATTTTTAGAGAGTCTGAAAAGGTACATAAAGTCAACTCCAAAATTCCTTTTTCGTCATCTAATCCCTTAAGTCCGAAAAAGTATAAAACAATACAGAAGGGATGAATTTTCTATTGCTTTAACGAGCCGAACAAAACAAGCGCTCGATCTTTTTGTGCAATAATC
Organism: Pinus tabuliformis; assembly: GCA_031772625.1. NCBI lineage: Eukaryota > Viridiplantae > Streptophyta > Pinopsida > Pinales > Pinaceae > Pinus > Pinus tabuliformis. Next base: position 1,077,630,226 of record CM062807.1, on the reverse strand, counting down.
CCTCAGGTCCAAAAAGATTAAAATCTAGAGGAGGGATAGCTCTTCCGGTCGTTTAACGAGCTGGAAGGCCAAAACTCGGCAAACTTTTCATATTTTACGAGTCAGTGAAAAGAGCTCAAAGAAGACTCGTCTTTTGAGGAACGAGTGATGAACAGGGTAGCAACAGATTCTAGGTACAGGTTGGAATATTCCAATCACGGCAGTGTCACAAGGATGGCTAAGTGAAATCACTCTTCGCAGCTGTTCCTCAAAATGGGTAAACAAACATATGGAGATGAACGATTGGCCAAATGAACGGATGGAGGTGAGACTGCAAGAACACGACCAAGGGTTTTAATATGGCTGTCAAAGGTTACATTTACCAAGGTTATTTACCGGTTCATTTTTTCTGAGTGAGCTTGAACTCTAGGGGAAGATTGCTCACAACTTATGTTTATTTTTTAACGAGCATGAACTATGTGCTAAAACTGCTCGGAGATGGATGCCCCCAGCATAATAATGCAGATGAGGCATATGCCCCCTAAACCTTAAGGGGCAGTTCATTTTTTAACGAGCTTGAATGCGACCAAACCTTGCTCGATTATACCAGTCATAATACAAGGAACGCCTCAGGTGAGGTAGTCATTTTTAAGTAGCTATACCTCACTAGTTACTCCAATTTGGCAAGTTTTAACTTTTGCCCCACATCCTTTCTTTATGCAAGCTGGAAACGGCTAATCCTACGAGTTTAACGGGTTAGACCTACAGGTTTAAAGGGAGGACCTAAAAATTTAAAAAAATAAATAGTCGTCCCGTGCTTGCACTCCAAAAGGTTCGCATGCCCCCAGGTATAAAGTATAATTTCAAGGCTACCCCTCCTCTGTCCCACCTCTGTTTTTCTACTTGTCGTCTTGCTATATTTTTAACGATACTTGTCTTCTCGTTATTTTTCGGTGCCGACGGTACTTGTCTTCCCATCAGTTCACTTTTTGATTTTTGCAAGATTGCAACAGATAAAACATTGGCGTTACGGAGGGAGGTTTTCCTCTTACTTATTATCCGAAAAATGGTTTTATTCGCTGCCGCAAACTAAACTCTCTTTTCGGCGATGTCTATCATTAGGTTGCTAAGGATGGTGACTACTTGTTGCAGCAATTTCATCTCTTTCTTTGGAGGCTGCCCCTACTTATCCTTCAAAACGTATGTTTTAATGGGTGAGGCTTGCCTTCAAAGATGGTGGCTACTTGCCGCCACAAATGGATCTCCTCCCTCAGGAGAGCCTACTTTTTAGACAAAGGGAGCGAGAAGCTGATTATCTCACTCACATAACTTTGACAAAAGAACTTTATCCTAGAACAACCCTCTCTTCCTTCCTTCGGACGGGGTACGGACTAGTCCCATTCTTCTACGGAAATTAACTTTATACCCAAGGTTTCCTCTGCCCAAGGCAGGCCAGGGTGCATGCCCCCTGGGTCCCAGTTACATCTTTCCGAATCACTCGCATTCATCGGGAAGTAGAACTGGGGGTGGAGGCATTCCTTGAGTGAATAAACCATTAAGGGATGGTATTTGACTATTTGCGATGCGTGATCCTGGAAATGAAAGTTGGTCTACGAGCTTGACCATTCTTCCTTCGTGCGGAAAACACATAACTCTAAAGAGTGAGGACACTATCGCCTCCATGCAATATATATAGTCTCGTCCAAGGAGTAAGTTATAAACCAAGGGTCCCTGGACGACCAAGACGTTCATATGAACTGTCTTCCCCTTCAATGTAACTGGAACATTGGGGAGAATCCCTAACGGGCGACTGGTTCCTTTATCAAAACCCGATAGATTTCTCATCTCAGGTAAAAGCGCCGGGGAACCCAGTGCTTTCCAAGCAATAGAGGAAAGGATACTCACAGATGCCCCTTCGTCAATGATAGTTCCAGCCATCACCATTCTGTAGATTTGGACAATGATTCTAAATGGGATACTGGCTGGTAACCGGGGTCTGCCTAGTTGATTCCAATCAAAGGATACAACTAGGTTGCTTGGTGGTGGGACCGAATACACGGCCGGATACGACCCTGACGATGTTCCTTCCTGCGATAAAGGAATGGGCGCATTGCCCTGATGCTCATCAGAGTCTGTGTTGATGAAAAGAATATGGACGGTGTCATCCTTATCCTCTTCAGTGAGGGTGTCATTTGAAGATGGGTCTTCAATGACGGAGTCATTTGAGGGTGAAACCTCTGAAGGAAGAACCGGGTCAACTGTCGTTTTGACCTTTAGACTTTCGTCTGGTCTGGATTCAGTAGGTTCATTCTCAATGACCGACACTTCAGCTGACCACTTGATCGGGCCAGCTGGATTTTCAACTATCGAGGGACTTGGCACGAGTTTTTGGTATCCAGGAGGAAGTCGTAACGGTGAGACCGGACGATCTTCCAAAAATCTCTTCGCCTCATCTAAGAATGGACATCGGTGGATGGCGTGATCGCCTTCACACAACATACAGGGCGATCTTGGTCTCCCTTTTCGTCCTTCACTCTCGCTAGTTGACGGACTGCAATCAACATGACTACCAGAGGTTGATGCTACCGGATTGTGCAACCTGGGGGACCAGTCCCTTAGTATCCAGGGAATACAAGGACAATCACGATGGAAGTGGGCCCCTTTGCAAATGACACATGGCGATTTAGGCCCGGTCGGTGCAGTGTGTGGATTTCTGTCAGATGTCTTTTGCTTGCCCCCAGTCGCCTTCGCCATAGGCCCCTTCTGCTTCTTTTCTTTCTTCTCCATGGGAGGCTGAATTTTGCCGGCTCTACCTTGCGAGGATGAAGGATCAGAGGAAGAATTGTAAGAAGTGGAAGGCTGGTGGGTAGCTCTAGACTGGTCTGACTATTGATTCGACTGCTCAGGATTAGTGGTGATTTGAACTACATTAGTTGAAAAAAGCCATACAGGTAGGCCAATTGTCAATCCTGGAAGTGACAATGTGGCCATATGAGGCGCACCAACATCTCCCCAAGAGGAGAAGGGATTGGGACTTCCGCCAAGGTGACTTCCTTGGTTGGTGGGCTCCATACTTTTCAACTGAAAGATCAACGTGGGAATAACAGGTGATTATGTTCCGATTAAAATAAATTTTATTAACAACGCTTTTAGACACAACTTTGCTTTTTCATGTTTTAAGAGTCGAGAAAAAGCTAAAGATGACTCTAGTCTCCTTCGATGTTTTAACGAGCCCGAAGTGACAAATGCTCGGATGGACTTTTTCAGTTATAGAGTTTGAAAAAGGCCAAAAGAAACTGCTCTGGAGTTCTAGGCAGAGGGTGTGCCAAACTTTTCGCGAAACCACAGAATATGTTTTACGGTACGGGTGGTCGATCTTCGTGAATGCTGTGTTCACTGCATCGCGATCAGTAGGGCGGCCGACACGGCTTCCTATGGATAAAGGCTTTGTTCCTATAGGGGTCTCCCAATATATACGCAACGGTACGTGGGAGCACAAGTCCGTATTAGTGCCACCGACTCTCAGGAGGAATCACCCACCTTCGTAGAGATTGACAGTCACTACGTTTAACGACGTCGGAACACGTCTCTACCTAGACCTCTATGTGTTTGCGTTATGTTACAAAGCATTGTTATGTAAATTGAATTTATTTTAATGTTGATCTTGTTTAGCAGTTTGCCTTTAAGGATCACCACGAGATGTATGTAACAAATTCCTGAATGCAGTCTAAGATGAGAAGCAAACTTTTCAATCTTTCAACTTTGAAAATCTTAACTACTGAGGGAGAAGAAAGGCAAATCTTTTCACACAGATCATAGAGCACACACTAATGCAAATTTTCCTAAATCAGCATGCAAACAGTCAAATGCAAAATGCACAATGCATGTATTTTCTTTTCCCTTTCTTAATGTTGATGTATTACAAAAAGAAAGTTGTTATATAACTTTGATTTCGATTTCAAGCGAAAGTAAACAAGCTAGTCCAAAATCAAAAGACACCTTAAGATTTACTTATTTAATCACAGGAAATACATGAAATCAAACCATAATGACGAAAGTAAAAAGACTACTCAGCTATGGACAGCAAACAAGCTAACTCTTTAGACCAGCAAAATGCCTAACACAGGTTCAGATCTAAGAGGCCAAAGCAAGACTAGTTAACTTTCGTTATGGGAAATTGTAAATGATGTAAGAAATACAAAAGAACAAGTACAATTTCGTTATATAACAGAGGCAGAATGATGGCAAGTAAGGTTGGTTTCAGAATAGGTACAAGAAAGACAACTTGCTGCAAAAACTATAGTGAAAACAGGCAAGAAAAAGGGAGGAAACCCCAACTGCACAAGGCAAAATTGGGCCAACGCAGGTGCTGCTCAGCCAGTCTGGCTCTCAGCGCAGGTAGCCCCTTCGGGACCTGCGTTGCAAAGCAGGTAGCCTGTGTACTACCTGCTTTGGAAAACGAAAGTTGCGTTTTCTCAGTTTCTGGGTCACAATTTTCTAAAAAATGCACAGTTTTTGCTCAAATCAGAAGCAATCAGTCAAGCACACACTAAGGGATGACAAGGAATGTGAAAAGCTATCACTAAGAGCTTACAAGGATCCTTGTAGATCAGCTCTTCAAATCATGAACATGCTCAGAAATGAGCTAGAGTAGCTGCCCTCTACTTCGCTTTTGATATAGTCAAAAGCTTTTCGATTTGGTACTCTTTTGTTCAGGAAATGAATAGCAAAATACTACAAACAATCAAACAGATACGATTCCCCAGTGGAGTCGCCAGTTTGTTGTAGGGAAAAGTATCTGACTCGGATGACCCTATCCCACTCTAAGGGTGATAGTACCTCAGCAACAACTGTAAACAAAACTACTTAAGGTTTACTTCTTTACGAAAGCAAGAGAGAATGAGGAAACGCACTAACCGTTGCCTTGCGCTTAGTGTCGAATCCAAACTCTTCTCTTTGGCTGCTTGCTCCCAGCTCCTTGCTCTTTCGCTGGCCCAGCTACAATGAGATCCTGCAAAATAACAAAGAAGGAAACTACAAGAAGCATGCATTCATAACTGATTCAAGGATTAGCATAAATCAAATATACAATCATCACAATACATCATTGAAACAAGTGCATATAGAAGAACCTCAATAGCTTTTATTAATGAAGAAGTAAAGTTCTGAGAGAGTTACAACCATTGAAGGCCCCAATCCAGCAACACCTCCCAGCAGAAAGAATTTCTCCTCTTCACCTTCTTCAAGCAATCACCCAATAGCTCTATAGTGAAACCAACAGCATATCATTACTTTGCACAAAATTCCAGCCTCCTGAGCTCATAGGAGAGAGCTCAATATATAGATGAATTGAGAAAGGATGAGTCAGCTTGCAACTGATGTGTAGCTGCCTTGTGTCCTCTCTCTCTTCAGTTGATCTTCAGTTCTTGAGTCCACTTGGAGAACCTTGCTTCCACTTGGAGAAACAGAGTCTCTGACTCATCACAAGGCGAAATCCCTGATCCAAGTGTCATTTTTGGAAGATTCCAGAGCAATGACTCAGTGTGCCACTTGTCCCATCTCGCTCAGCGCAGGTGGCCTTTGTTCCACTTGCTTTGCAACGCAGGTACACCATGGAGGAGTTGAGTTTCAGCGCAGAAGCCGAGTGGAGCACCTGCTTTGATTTCAGGATTGCTTGTTTTTGATTGTTTTCAGGTGGAGAACTGATCTGAGAGCTGTTGGTTCGCTGACCTTGTTCCTCTAGGGGTAGGAACATCATGTTTAGGGACTTTGGATCCCTTGGATTATTGACAATTCATGCCTGATGCTGCAACGCACAAGATTGTCTATAACAACGTATATGTATCATACTTGGTTATTGATGAACTTTTTAGAAAACCAAACCCTCAATCTGCCCTACTTTTTATTGCTGAGCTTGAAAAATATGTGCACAACAGTCCAAAAGAATATGGAAGACATAGAGCCCCATTTGTATCATCATGGGCTTGTGAAAATTCTAATTGAAGACCAATTGAAGAAAAATAGGGACACTTGGGAATGGTTTTTGGTGAGAAACTACTTTCAAGAGCCACCCAAGGTACCTGAGAGCAATAAAGCAAGAAGGAGTAGGAGGAAGGAGACAAGTGCAAGAATTCAAGACCCTCCTATTAACAAAACCAAAGAAGTTGATCAAGAAGAGAGGCTGGAAAGAACCAAGGATAGAACCAAAGAAAATCAAAAGGGAAACGGAACATAGAAGTTGTTTATCAAACTTCAGAGCCTTCTCAAAAAGAAGACCATCAAACACTGTCCGAAAGATTAGTTTATCTTTCAGAACAAGCGGTTGCAGCCAAGAAGAAACGAAAGGAAAAACAGAGTAAGGAGGAAGATACTAGTCCACAACATGTAAGAAGAAGCTCTAGGCTTAAAGGAAAATTAAAGACAGTAAAAGCCAAAGGGCCCCTCTTTATTGATTTGGGAGAGGAAACCACAGAAAAGCCTCCAGCAACCTCTCCTGACTATAGCCCAAACCATACTTCCATTTCACAGCCAAATGTTGACATGAGTACTTCTCGGCCAGAGTTTGAAATTAGTCCTTCTCAACAGAATTTTGGGGTCAGCCCAAGGAAGGCTACACCCGAGGTGGACCCAAATCAGCAGGAGATGTATGATTATATAGAATCCTTAGAGAAGATAGCTGCAGGTCCAAGCATGTCATCCACTCAGCCTCACATAGCACAAGAAGCTCTAGTCCAATCGTTGAAACAAGAAGTCCTTGAATTGGAAGTTTTAAATAGACATATTAAAAATGAAAATGAAGCATTAAAGGAGCAAAGCAAATTGGACAAGATCATTCATGACAACACTATGTTACATCTGGGACTGTGGCAGAAAAAGAACAGGAAATTGAAGAAGAAATGTAAGAGGTTGAATACAACACTTGTTAACCTCAAATTGAGATGCTTGATGAGGAACCCAGGATGGTAGTAGTACCAAGGAAAAGGAGAAGAAGGCTGGATGTACTGGTAGAAGTTTCAGGGCACATGGACTAAAGGGAGGATGATCAAAATTTTGGTTGCATGGGGACATGCAACACCTTCACAGTGGGGGTATATTGAGCCCCAAACTTGCGTTTTTCCTATACAACTTTCTAGCCTTTTTTCCATTTACCTGGACCTCCTAAGCTGTCAACATCATTGCATATTGAGTTTAAAAGAGCACATAAAGTTGTTTTCTAACTATGTCTTGTGTCTGCTGTTTGAATTAGATTTTTTCTCATAAGCTGCAGAATCTTGTCACTTTCCGCAGCCAGTTCAACTTTCTGCAACCTTTTTGTTAAAGTCTATATTGTAGGTGTCTTTAGGAAAATCGAGCCACATGGGCAAGTTGGAAATGAAGTGGACATGGACCGAGTCCTATTGGCTCAGACAAATTCATCAGAGGAGGCCATAGTCAACGGTGGTCAAGCGGTGGTCAACAGAAGAGTCCTACAGTGACAGAGCTCTGTTTTTCACCACGTGAAGACTTGCATGGCCGTTCCTAGATCTCTGGGGACATATCAACACCTGTGGACTGCTCCATAAGGCAAATCCAAAAACCACCCTCAATAGATTTAATCATCACATCAGCCATGATGCTAGATCCCTGGACATTGTTGTTCACGTGTCCTCTATTAGCGCAATTTTTAGGAAATTAGTTATGTAGTCTTTTGTTATAAATAATGCATTCCCATACGCATAATAGTTAGTCTTTATAATGTATTATTGACTGTTAATGAGCCCACTATGCCGTGACATTATTTCTTTGTTATGACTGCATTCTGAATACATGAGAAGACTCCGTTTCTAAGCATAATTCGTGGTTGATAGTTGTTGCCCGAGGTTGTGCAGAGGGCCCCTGTACACACCAAGGTTTTGTTTCATACTGCTGTACATTTTTACGCTATGTTTCTTTACGTTCAGTATGCCATAATTATTGACTTGTATATATTGCATTTCTTATGGTATTAACGTGTTATTTCTGTCCATAATTTTTCATGCTTTATACTACTGTTAACTGATCAGTGTCTTTGTTCCAGATTACAGTAGGTAGCCTGGGCATTTGCACATAGTTTCACAATGACTAATGACATGGAATCAGTCTTATCTTTCTGTTGATTTATTTTTCTTAGTTTTTTTACTTCCAACACTGTTTTGTTTATTTCAGTTCTGTTCATTGGCTTTATTAGTGAGATTAGATATTGAATTTCTCATGTCATTATCAGTCACCTCCGAAAGCCATAGCGAGGCTAATGGTGAGGGATTGAAGTATAAGTGTGTAGTTTGATATTAGTTTATTTTTCTGCAAGTTAGATATTAAATTGCTCATGTCATTATCAGTTACCTCCAAAAGCCATAGCGAGACTAATGGTGAGGGATTGAAGTATGAGTGTGTAATTTGATATTAGTTTATTTTTCTGCAAGTTAGATATTAAATTGCTCATGTCATTATCAGTTACCTCTGAAAGCCATAGCGAGACTAATGGTGAAGGATTGAAGTATGAGTGTGTAATTTGATATTAGTTTATTTTTCTGCAAGTTAGATATTAAATTTCTCATGTCATTATCAATTACCTCCGAAAGCCATAGCGAGACTAATGGTGAGGGATTGAAGTATGAGTGTGTAATTTGATATTAGTTTATTTTTCTGCAAATTAGATATCAGATTTCTCAAGTTGTTTATGATTACCTCCGAAAGCCATAGCGAGACTAATGGTGAGGGGTCAAAATATGAGTTGATGTAATTTGATTTTAGCTTTACTTTGCTTGCAATTTTTGGATTTCTTTGAGTACAGTTTCTTTTGTATTTAGACAGCAGCAAGGATAATGGTTTCATGATCAATAGTTCACTGTTTGTTTAATTAGAATAGTGGCACATTTTCATTCTCTTTTAGGAATTAATTTCATCATTGCATGTTTTAAAACCTTTTTGAAAAGTTTGAAGTTTTGGAAATCATTTTAAAGGACATCATTGCCTTGAACATTTATATCCATACTTGTCTTTTAGAATTTCCATCTCACATTAGGAAATCAACAAAGATAAACCCAAAAACGAAATAAAAATAAAAAACGACAAAGATTAAGAAATAGGTTATCTTGCACATATAGTGCGTTGCACTTCAATAGTTTACAACTACCGGATTGACAATTAATATAGCAATTTAGGACACTCTAAATTGACCAAACAGTCTCGTACTTTACTTTTTCATTCTCTATTGCTGCACGTTCCATTGTTCACACTGCAATTCACATACACGTAAAGACCACTCCGATACCACTTGATCTAGGTTTGGGTGTGAAGAAGGACCTTTCCAAGACTTTTTACTTCCGTGATGTGTTAAATTGCATTTTAAAAGAAGATTAATGAATACATCTACATGTGGAAAAGAAGAGGAACACAACAATCATCAGCACATGAAAACATATACGTTGATAACAGAGTTCGTTTTGGAGGGACTACGTCTCTGGGCCCCTGTGTCAAGATGGTGTAGGCCATTGCATTAAGTGATGTCAATAATGATGATGTACACAAGAAATGATGTCACGATCATACAAGGAAAAATGCCCTCATTTAGGAGTGGCTCTAAGAGATGTTTCACAACTGGAACTCTCAATCAAAAGCCTCCTATCAGTATGACACAAAACATACATGCACGATGAGCATCCCGCCAACATGGCACAAAAGGGATCTCAATGCAAAAACATGCGTAACGACATCAAGAGTATCCCAACAACATATAATAAGGGATCTCAAAACATAACATGATGAGTTATGACAACAATTACATCACATAGAAGATTCCGCATCAAATCAAGCAAGGAATCATGACAACATGTATAAACAAGATCTTGTATCAACATTAATCAAGGATATGTGCAACATAATGCAGAAATAAGAAGTACATGAAAAAAACATATACCTCACAACCAAGGGCCTTCTGAAGAAGTGGATGTCACACTACTGAAGTTGCTCGGACCATTGCTCTCAAGGCATCGATCGCATGAAGATGGCTACTTGCACAAGAATGTGGACATCTGCACTGGCACTTAGAAAAGTGACTAGAAGAAGAAATGAGAGAATAAGAAATCTGAAGACATCATCAGATTGTGGCATTGAGTAGTGCTGAATTGACTGTCCAAAATCCGAATTTTAAGAAGTTGAGAATTCTGGGCTCAAAGAATCTTTTAGATTCCCTCAGGATTCCTCAAAGATTCTATTCCATGGATGGACTGGAAATCTACAACTCAGATGACGAATCTGATCTCTCCATTGCGATCCCTGCAGAAATCCATGAAAACCAAGTATAAACTTGACTATATTTTGAAATGTCAAAATTTTAACTCTTTGGGAAAATTCCATGGCTCATGGTTCCGCTCCCTGTTTTTGTTAAAATCATGGTTCCACATGCATTCTGAAAATGACCAAAAAATGAAAAACTCTGATGAAGAAATGGACAACACCATCGCATTCGTGGCGATGAGAGGTATAGAATCCATATAAAATTTTTCAAAATCTGACAAAGTAAAAATTTTGCCCTCCTGCAAAATTCATGGTCCCTACATTAAAATATTAATTAACTACCTCGAAATCCGTGCCTTCCTTCTACCTCAAACCCTGTGCCCATAGTCTCTCTCCTCTGTCTCAAACTGTGTACACTGGAAAAAATCTGAGTTTATATAAAAATTTATTGGTAGATTTACTAAGGTGATTTGGTCGACGCATTGGTAAAATGGGCAAATGGTTGAGGAGGGGTCGGGGGATCAAATCCCGCCACTCTATATATATTTTATATAAAACAAAAATGATATATTAATGGGGGTCAGGTCCACATTGGGCGGCCCACCCCTTAAACCCCGCACTAACAACATTATCGGCGCATTACACAATCGGCGATCGGCAGTGATCGACACCTATTAAATCGACGATCGGTAGTGATCGGCGCCTATTAAATTGGCAATTGGCATTTTAGGATGGTCATTGGCACATATATATTGGTGCGATTGAAGGTATCAGGGTGATATATATTATGGCTTCAGGGTGTGGGCAAGGTCCACCGCCGATGGCCTGCGCCCGCCCCTTAATACAACCGTATATATATGCAACATGCGTATAGTTTGGAAGGTTTGGCGGGGGTTATCGCTGCCGATCCTAAACATATGTGATTTGTTCTGATTGCGATGGTTATTAAAGGGTTTGGTGGGGTTACGGCCGCCGACCCGAAACCATTGATTTTGATTGCGATTGCAATTTGGCCGGCAGGAGGTTGTGGCCCGTCGGCCTTATAATAATTATGTTTAATACTATGCAATGGATGTTTAAAGGGGTGATTAGGCCAGCAGCGAGTTATGGCTTGTCGGCCTTATAATAAAAATTTGCTATGTTATATTTGATTTTTATAAAGAGGGGTGATTTTAAAATTTTATGAAAATAAGGGTCATTGGGCAAATTAAGGAGGCAACTATTTCGACTGATTTCGAGAGCTAGGTTCATGCCTTGGGGTCGGTCAAATTGTAGGACACTTAAACCTAGACCATAGCCCAACTGGTGAGCTCCAGTATTGCAACAATGATGCTGCAACTCCTGGAACTCCCTACTTTACTTTTATCAACTCGGTAGTTCGTAACGAACTTGGAAATGATTGTGCTGTATGCACAAGTACTAGCTCTTACTGTAGGCTGTCACTTGATCAGCTGGCACAAGTTCGTTAGGAGCTTAAGCCAACTTCTATGAGTTCTCAGGAGAAGCTTTTAGCTGTGATGGAAGAAAGCTAACTCAAAGGAGGCTATTATACTTGCATAAAGAAGATGAAAACTAAAAGGAAATGCAAACCCTAGTAAACCCTAGTTTTACCCAATAACCCTACTTTTGCCAAAAAAAGAGTTGAAATTACTGAAATGGATGCCATGGACTACTATCAAGGTAAAATGCATGTACTTAAGCTAATTCTGAAGGAAAATGTGGAAGAACCATCTTTTTGTACTTTTGAGCAATTTTATGCAGAATTATTATGTTTGTGTTTTAACTATTTGTGACTGTGCAGAGGTTTGGTGGCGAAGGGAGATGGAGTTGGCTGTTGTAGATGATGCAAAAGGTGTCGAGAGGACCTAAGGAGTCCCTAGCACCCTTTTGGAGATTTCCATTGCGGTCAAACTTCAAAAAATTACTCGCATGAACTTCTACATGAAGTCTGCAGGGGATCTACAAGAAATTCTATAGGAAGTTCTACAGGAGGAGGCCGAAAGTGATTTTTGAAGGTTTGGAGGAGGAAAAATGGTGGGAAAAAGAAAATTAAGGTTGGATGAACGTGTTGGAGGGTATAGGACTCCATCAATGAAGTTCAAACGTGAAAGAGATGGTTGGATTTGTTCAAAAGGTCAAGGAAGCAATTTTGCACAAGAATGTAGAAATTAGGGCAGTTTGGGAAAGTATGGCGAATGAGTGGAGAAAACCTTGAGAGATGGACTGGAGCAGGTTGGGTGATGAAAGGATGATAAGCTAGAATGGTATTCAAGTGAGCTGCACACCTGCTTCTGAAAACTGATTCAAGGAGAATTAAAAAAAAGAGTTTTACCTATTTTAACCTAATTCTGACCTAAAAACCAGAAAAGTGTTGAACAAAACTTTATGGACAATAAATTATGCAATAAAGCCATAGAAATTGAACAAGAACAAATATAAGCATGTAAATACAACTAATATTAACTTCTCCAACTCAAAATCTCTCAATAGCAATTGCATTGGAAAGCAAAAACAGTGTTTTGGTGGCATCAAGAGTGCCTTGGTCTCAATTCATGGTCCCACAGAGGGAGAAAGGACATCAAGGCCTGCTTGGTAGCCTTTTTGTGGATCTTCTTCTATTATTGCAACAAACTATTTAATCAACCTTAAACTAGAACAACTATTCTAATGATCAAAAACAACCTAAGTAACAAAGCAAGATTGAATCTAAACAACATAATTTATTTTATGAATGCAAGAAAAATACATATAAACACAAGGAGGTACTGGGCACTTGGGTTGGGCCCAACCCCAAGAGCTACAGCCCCCTTAGAAAGATCAGTGCTAGTTCAAGGCTGGATTCATCTTCATTGATCAAAAAATAATAGTCACATCACAAAACTGTCTACAGAAAGAGCTCGAAAATGAGCTGAATGCAGGGCTACACTAAAGTACGAAAATCAAATTTCTCAATAGCTAAAATCTAACTAAAAAGCTGAGGCCCTAAGCCTTCTTATTTATATAAATGGGGACCTCCAACAGTCCTCCTAAAATCAAGGAATTCGACTTCCTGGAGTTGAAGATAACAACAATCCTGCTTGACTTGCTTGGCTGCCCTTTGGCTTTGTGCTCCAAGTTATTGATGGAGAATTCAAGGTAAGGGTTCATATATGAAGGGGACACCCTCCTACAAATCCTCTCCCTTGTTCTTCCTTGAATTTGGCTGCCAAATGCTCATTAAACCTTTGATTTTGTCTCAAAATTGACCAAAAATCTACATAAAGCACACATTAGACTTTTTGGCATAATGACTAACCTAATTCACTCTATTAGCATAAATATAATAAAAAACATGCAATAAACTAATGAGAATGGTGGATTAAGTCGAATTAAGAGGTAAAATAAGCCCATATAATTACCCATTTCTGGGGCTCATCATCACCCGCTACAGAATGTGTTTCTCATCCTCTGAATAACTAGTTTATCTCCTCATCTTTGATGGCCCTGGTGGCCTCCCTATCATCCCAAGCTTCTGATGTGGTTTTCTCATGTGTGCCATAAAATTCTGCCTTCTTGTCCATGTCCTTCCACTGCTCCTATTCTGCTTGTTTGAATTCTTGTGCTTTTCCTGGCCTTGAAATACATGGAGGCTTGCATTTTTCTCTTTTATTTTGACTTAATTGGTGTGCTCAAGGCAGTGAGGCCAGCTGCTACCTCTCTTTCCAGAGTCTCAATGGACCCTTTTCTTTGTTTTACCTTTGCTTCCTCTTTTTCTCCTCCTTCCATCTCTTTTTCTTTCTCTGTTTCCTTTTTTTTCTTCCCGTTCTATCTCTTCATCCTTCTCCTCTTCTATTTTAGTTTCTTCCTTCTCCTTTTCTTGTCCTGCTGAGTCATCAGTTGCTTCATCTTCTCCCCATTTCTACTCTTCTTCCTCACTGTCAGAAGGACTGATATCACAGGCGAGGGCTTTTATGTCACCTTCTGTTGTCATGTTTTTGAAGACTTCCCATGCTATAGGGAGTGCGAATGTATGGAGGGCTTCTTTCACTAAAATTTTAATTAACCCATGATGAGCCAGCTGATCTAGACTCCCTATGTTAAACTTAATGTTGGAGTCTATGAATCCTTCTGTCATTGTGCTTACACCCCTTTTGAACACCAAATGTAGGGATGGAGACAAGAATTTTGAAGAAAACATGAAAACATGGGAAAACTGTGTTTTTTTTTTTAAGAAATAGGCAGACCTTTTTTAATGCAATTTCTCCCTTCTTCAGGCTTAATTCTTCCCTAAAATTGCAACACTTCTTTTGCAGAAACATGCAACAGATAAAACTGTTTTTTTTCTCTTCTTTTTTAAGAAACAAACAGAAATTTTGAATGCAATTACTCTTCTTTTTCAGGTTTAATCCTTCCTTAAAATGATATCATTCCTTCCACATATTGATAATAAAGGTGGGTATGCATGGAACCTACCTCCTGAAGCCATAAATTTTGCAAAAACCCATGTTTTCTTCTAAAAGAACAACTCACTACCCCTCCTATAGAACTGGCTACAGGTGCTCCTCTAGAACCTGTTACTGCTCCTGTAGAACGCCAATAGCAGAAAATGATAGAGAACGATGGTTTCAAGGCTATGGAGGTGGTATAGAACTTTTTACAACTGTAGGGACGATGATAAAATGGAAACAAAGGTGGTGAATGAATTTGAGGCAAAGTACTTATGTTTTATGTGAGATATTTTCGTTGATGGTGAGCTGGCAAAAATGTGCATTTGCATTATTTGGACTGTTGGTCCCTACTACAGTGCCATCATGAGACTTTACACTTTCTGCTTGTAATAACTTCCCATTATTTGCGCTGGAGTTCAAAACATCTGCCACTACCTGTTTTTTAGATTTCCCGTGAGTTGACTAGACACGTGTGCTGTATGATTTCCGACTGAGTGTTGTAGAACTGGACGAGGTGCTGTCTGAACTGGACGAGGGTGGCCAGTTAGCTGGCCACCGATCTCATTTAATCACAACCATCTCACTGTCCATGCAGTTTTTAAATTACATTCATGCAATAGAGGAACGGGTTTAGTCATTTACCTAGAAGTCGAATGCGTTTGTTGTGAGGTGCTGTGGCCTTTCCTTCTGTTGCATGCCTTTGTTTCTATGGATGCATACTTGTCTGGTTGCTGATATGTGGTTGTGCTTTGTGTAGGTTCCTTTCTGGCTAGATTTGATCTTTAGGAGTTTGCTCCAACCTTCATATTTGCACCCTCATGCTGCTGATGCTAGATTTTTGCGGGACAGTGACTTGTTTTGTCCATAGCTCCCAAACGGTAGATTGGCTTGAGCTGAAATTTTTTGAGCATGTTTCCATCGTCATTCTGCACCTTCCATAGAAAAATTGTGATCAATGGATGCACAAATTTCAAGAAAAATTGAAAATGGCTGAAGGTGACGGAGGTCAATTTCTTGGAAACCGTGGACTGGAATTGGTTGAAATTGCTTGGGTAGCTTACTATCACCCATATGCATCTCCCATGAAACAGGTTTTTAAATGGATGGACGGATATGGAGAAAATGAAAAAATGGTTGAAGGTGATGGAGGCTAATTTCTTGGAAATCGTGCACTGGAATTGGCTAAATTTGCTTGGGAATGTTGTCATCATCCCTATATAACTCCCCATGAAACAATTTTTTAAATGGATGCACGGTTTTCAAGTTATAGAAAAAACAAATTTTTGCTCTATGTATTTTTGTATCAGAGCATTCTGCAGTTTTTTCACAGTAAGAAAAAATGAGCTTGGGCTGTAATGCAGACTTGGAATTGATGGGAGAGAGGTTTGAAGATTGTAGGGGGATTTATAAACCCTTTATGAAGCTTCCCTGTTCCCCAAACTGCTTTTGAAGTCCATTTCTAGCTCTTTGTAATTTCTATAGGAGCCTTCTATAGAAAACACAGTTTTCAGAAAAGAAGCATAGTGAGGTGGAAACAATGTCAAAAATGACGGGGAAGGGTGAGGGAAGGTAGGATAGGTGTTGTTATTGGTTTCAGAGCTTTCTTGGCACCTGCTGCTGCTTCCTGAAGTCCTCATGCAAACCTGCAATACAACTAGAAATTCATTTTTTTTTTTTTTTTTTTGAAAATAGCTAGGGCGCCTCAAGGAGGTTTTTCACCCTAATTGCCTGCCCTAGGAGCCTCCAAGGGAGGTTTTCACCTAGAGATATTATTTCCTTTTTCTTTTCTTTTCTTTTTAACCCATTGACTGCCTCATGGAGGATTTCAATCAATGAGCCAATCTGAGGCGCCTTCGAGGAGGTTTTCACCTTAGATTTTTATTTTTCTCTTATTTTTCATTTTTTTTCCTTTTTTTTCTATTTTTTTTTTCTACCCTACCCTACTTGAAAAAAAAATCCTTTTCAAGTATAAGAATACTTCTAATGGAGCCATGTGCACATCGAGATGATAGACAAAATGATATGGAGGCTTGAAATGTATGCTTTGACAAGTATCCAGATTTCAGAGACCAAATGATTTGACTTTGAAGGGATCAAGTATAGTTGAGGAAGAGAGTGATGCTGCACCTTAGTGACCGTCTAGAACCATATCTTAATATAGCTATGATCTCCTTGGCCTTTTTGCTGATCTGGATCATTTTTCATGTCTTCTTCTACCATGACCTTCATATCTTCCTCTTTTTGATGATTCTTCCCTTGAATACATGGAGGATTTGATGGTAACCATGAGGGAGCTCTCTCTATCTTTGATTCTATTGTCTTTTCTTTTTCAAGTGCAGCCAATGGTTCTTTGACCTTCTCTTTTGCATCTTCTTCTACTGGATGTGGTCCTTCAATGATATTAATATAATCTCCTTTCTGCAATACTCTTCCTGAGCTATGGTGAATATCATGAGCTCAAGAGGAGTTGTTTGGAAGTGTTGTACCTTAACTTTGCAATTGGGTTGAGCTACTCCAATGTGTGGGTTTGGAAATGGTGGTTCCCCACTATATACTTGTTGGGCCTGTCTATTATTTGAGTTCGGGTTTGGTTGAGCAAGTATTTGGGGTTGCCTTGGTGGAGCAGGAGGTAATGGTTACGGTTGAGCAGGTGGTGGAGGCAAAGGAGTGGGAGGAGAGTTGTACTAGGGCCTCCACCCCTGATGAGGTGCATTCCATTGAGGTTGTGGCTGAGCATAGGGGTGAAATGGATGAGTAGCTGGTTGAGCATGATATTGAGGAGGATATGACCAAGGAGGGGGTGTGGACCAGGAAGGATGAGTAGGGGGGCCCCAAGAAGGTATGAATGTGACTTGGTTGGGGTTGTAGTATGCCTGAGATGTCCCTTGCATCCCTTGCTGGTATGGTCTGGGTCCATGTGGCCTCCTTTGGTTTATGAAATAGAGTGGTTCAGTGGTGCCTTTGGCCCTCTGATATGCAGTTTTAATTCGGGGCAAGGAAGGGCATCAATTCGTAGGATGGTTTTCTTCACAGACAAAACACACTTCTATGGAGTGCAATGGACATTTGTTCCTAGGATGCTTTCTTGTGCACATATGACAAAATATGGCCTCGGCTTCCTCTTGCTTTTTTTGGATCCGCAAGGTATCCATTTGCATGGCAAGCATCTGCCTCATCTCTCTCTTGAAATCTTCCAGCATATTTTCACATTCACCTCTAAGGGATGAGTTGGAAGAAAAGGTACTGCTCCCAACATTTTTGTTTTTAGCCATGGGCTCCAGAGGAATGTTTTCTTCTTCTTCTTCCCCTATAGGTTCTTCAAATATGTCTAGCTGTTACCTAAGGGTGTTTCTTGATTGCAGCCACCGAAGAAGAGAGAAGGTTGGTTGTGTGAAGTAGTGGGGGTGTTGTGCAAACATTTTTCTGAATTATCTCTACTCCTACGAGGCATGAAAGGAAATATTTTTGGTTGATTTTTGTTTTTTGTTTTTTGTTTTGTTTTGTTTTGTTTTGTTTTGTTTTTTTTTTTTTTTTTTTTTCTGCTTGTACCCCCAAAACTGAAATTGATTGAACAACAAATTGCAACTAACTAAAATAAACCTTGCTGAAATGAAAATTGCAGAATTGAAATGAAAGCAGGAAATGACTAATCTATTTTGTTGAAATGAAATTGCAGAATTGAAATGAAAGCAGGAAATGACTAATCTATTTTGCTGAAATGAAATTGCAGAATTGAAATGAAAGAGAAAAATGAGTAATCTATTTTGCTGAAAAGAAATTGCAGAATTGAAATGAAAGCAGGAAATGCCTAATTTACGCTGGCTGAAATGAAATTGCGGAATTGAAATGAAAGCAGGAAATGTCTAATTTACGCTTGTTGAAACGAAATTGCAGAATGGAAATGAAACAACTACTCTACTTTTGCTGAAATAAATTACTTAGCAGAAGGTTGAAGTAGAAAATAGAAGAAAAGCAATAATAAAAAAATTCTCTAATGCTTCCTTGATAACGACACCAAAAATATGGTGAGGTCCAGTATTGCAGCAATGATGCTACAACTCCTAAGACTCCCTACTTTACTTTTATCAACCCGGTAGTTCGTAACAAACTTGGAAGCGACGGTGCTGTATGCACAAGTACTAGCTCTTACTGCAGGCTGTCACTTGATCAACTGGCACAAGTTTGCTAGGAGCTTAAGCCAACTTCTATGAGTTCTCAGAAGAAGCTTTTAGCTGTGATGGAAGAAAGCTAACTCAAAGGAGGCTATTCTACTTGCAGAAAGAAGATGAAAACTAAAAGGAAATGCAAACCCTAACAAACTGTATTGTTATCCACTAACCCTATTTTTGCCAGAAAAAGAGTTGAAACTACTGAAATGGATGCCATGGACTACTGTCAAGGTAAAATGCATGTACTTAAGCTACTTATTAAGGAAAATGTGGAAGAATCATATTTTTGTATTTTTGAGCAATTTTATGCAGAATTATTATGTTTATGTTTTAACTATTTGTGACTGTGCAGAGGTTTGGTGGGGAAGGGAGATGGAGTTGGCTATTGCAGATGATGTGGAAGGTGTGGAGAGGACCTAAGGAGTCCATAACACCCTTCTGGAGATTTCCATTGTGGTTAGACTTCGAAAAATCACCCGCATGAACTTCTACATGAAGTCTGCAGGGGATTTACAGGAAATTCTACAGGAAGTTCTATAGGAGGAGGCCGAAAGTGATTTTTGAAGGTTTGGAGGAGGAAAAATGGTGGGCAAAAGAAAATGAAGGTTGGATGAAGGTGTTGGAGGGTCTAGGACTCTGCCAATGAAGTTCAAACGTGAAAGAGATGGTTGGAATTGTTTAAAAGGTCAAAGAAGCAATTTTGCACAAGAATGTAGAAATTAGGGCAGTTTGGGAAAGTATGGCGAATGAGTGGAGAAAACCTTGAGAGATAGACTAGAGAAGGTTGGGTGATGAAAGGATGATAAGCTGGAATAGTATTCAAGTGAGCTGCACACTTGCTTCTGAAAATTGATTCAAAGAGAATTAAAAAAAAAGTTTTACCTATTTTAACCTAATTCTGACCTAAAAACCAGAAAAGTGCTGAACAAAACTTTATGGACAAGAAATTATGCAAGAAAGCCATGGAAATTGAATAAGAACATATCTAAGCATGTAAATACAACTAATATTAACTTCTCCAACTCAAAATCTCTCACTAGCAATTGCATTGGAAAGCAAAAACAATGTTTTGGTGGCAGCAAGAGTGCCTTGGTCTCAATTCATGGTCCCACAGAGGGAGAAAGGAGATCAAGGCCTGCTTGGTAGCCTTTTTGTGGATCTTCTTATATTATTGCAGCAAACTATCTAATTAACCTAAAACTAGAACAACTATTCTAATCAACAAAAACAACCTAAGTAACAAAGCAAGATTGAATCTAAACAACAAAAATTATTTCATGAAGGCAAGAAAAATACATATAAATACAAGAATGAGGCACTGGGCACTTTGGTTGGGCCCAACCCCTAGGGCTACACCCCCCTTAGAAAGATCAGTGCTGGTTCAAGGTTGGATTCATCTTCATTGATAAAAAAATAATAGTCACATCACAAAACTGTCTACAGAAAGAGCTCGAAAATGAGTTGAATGCAGGGCTGCACTAAAGTGCGAAAATAGACTGTTCAATAGCTAAAATCTAACTAAAAAAATTGAGGCCCTAAGCCTTCTTATTTATACAAATGGGGACCTCCAACAGTCCTCCTAAAATCAAGGAACTCGGCTTCCTGGAACTGAAGATAACAACAATCCTACTTGACTTGCTTGGCTGCCCCTTGGCTTTGTGCTCCATGTTTTTGATGGAGAATTCAAGGTAAGGGTTCATAAATGAAGGGGACACCCTCCTACAAATCCTCTCCCTTGTTCTTCCTCGAATTTGGCTGCCAAATGCTCATTAAACCTTTGATTTTGTCTCAAAATTGACCAAAAATCTACATAAAACACACATTAGACTTTTTGGCATAATGACTAAGCCAATTCACTCTATTAGCATAAATACAATAAAAAACATGCAATAAACTAATGAGAATAGTGGATTAAGTAGAATTAAGAGGCAAAATGAGCCCATATAATTTCCCATTTCTGGGGCTCATCACCAACTTTGACCAAACTTTGACTGGCCCGTTCTCCCTCATACGAGCTCGGTTTGACGAACCATTCACACCTCCATGATCACGATGATGAGATCTATGCTCTGGTCCTAGTTCGAGCATAATCCAAACACTTTGATTTTTGAGCCCTCTTTGTCCTATGTCTCTCTCTGGAGCCACCTGGATCAATCCTCCCCACTGAGGAGCTTTTGGTCCTCCAAAAGCATGAAAAATAATCTGCAACTCTCTGTACCCTGCCTATATCACAAGCATCCTGAAAAGGTCTTGCTTCCATCTCCTTCACCTTTTTTCTTTGGAGCCTTAAGCGACGAGCCGACACCTACTACTTCTGCAATGTGTAGTACATGGTTTTGATAATTACATGCTTAATTGACATGACCAACTAAGACCCAAACGCCCCACACTTTCCATGAGTTTATAACACATACTCGGTGGTCAAGTTTACAACAAGATGGATGCAATACCCCAGCTGTGACAACAAGGCCAACCCATCATGGTTGCTTCAAAAAGTGATGGAAAACACATCATAACTGCAAAACATGATTTAGAATTATAAGTGATCCAAAATTAAACAGTAACGCAAAAAATTATAGAGATAACCATAAACATAGATATGCAATGGAAATAATACTTCATTTCATTAATGTGAAATACTGAAATATGCTTACAAACAGTAATGGAAATAAACCAGCTAGGGCGATAGTAACTTATCTCTGAGAAGAGATGTGGTGGCTACATGCCTTTGAACTATCTTACAATGAGGCTCGAAGACCTATTTATTGTTGAGAAACAATGGAAAATCATAAACATCCAAAAACCTAACCCTAGAAGATGAAACACCAAATTGTGGGCCTCGTTTGGGTAAATTGGTACATCAACTTCCTGGGGTCGTAACTTTCGCATACGATCTCCGTTTGACATGCACAATATCTCGTTAGAAAGATCTATCCAAGAACTACAACTTTTGGAAGAGAAAAATCAGTCCATGGCCCCATGTTGCTCCCAATTTGCCCAAAAAATGTCGTTTAGGGCCTCAAAAGAGCTCCAGAAGTTCAGGACCCGGAAAACTGCTAAAAATAGTAAGTTGTGCTACAATTAAGGAAACTGAGAATACTGAGAGAAACAATGGTGGGGGTCCAAGTGGACTTGGCAAGTGGCCACCAATATCCACCTAGATCATTCCTCCCCCCTTAGGAAGCAATGGTTCCCATTGCATTAAGTTACTCCATGAGATGAGTAAACTTCTGCTGAAATTGGTCCCTGATGAGCCACTTGCCCTGGTGAAGGAGTTGGCCTGATTTGACAACTCGATATATTTGGATATTCTATTGGAGAGTGTTCTTGATCTATGTGTCCATGATCCAATCAGTTGCAAATTGTTCAATGTAATCTAGATTTAATTCTATGGGTGTGAGCTGTTCTGCAATGTCAAATGTGTCTAGTAATGGTGGAAAGTATGGCTGAAGGTGGTCCACATTGAACACTGGGTGCAGGCAAAGGAAAAGGGGAATACTGAGCTCAAATGCATTGTCTCCCACAACCTTAGTAATGGTGTAAGGACCATATCAGAGTGGTCTTAGTTTCCGATAGGCTCCAGTAAGGCATTCCTTTTGCAAATGCAACCAGACTTAGTCGCCCACCTGAAGCTTGTATGGCACCTGATGTTGATCATGTCGCTGCTTGTACTTGGCATTAGATTTCTCTAGAATGTCATGGACCTGCTAGCAAATATGTTGGCTGTGCTAAATGAAGCTAGTTGCCTTGTCTGTTTCAGACTGGACATGAGCCGAATCTATGTGAGTAACTGCAAGTGGCATGGCCACATCAATGGGGCATAGTGGTTTAAATCCCAAGCCCACTTGAAAAGGGATGTGGCCAGTCGAGCTGTGAAGAGCTCGGTTGTAGTTGTGATGAACATAGGGGAGGCTCTCATCTCACGTGAGTGGATGCTTTGAGTTATACATGAGCAGAATGTGTACAATCATCTTGTTGACAACCTTTGTCTGGCCATCAGTTTGAGGATGGAAGGATGTGGACTTAGTGAGTTTGGTGTCTAGCATTGACCAGAGACTAGACCAAAATGTACTGAGGAACCGACTATCCCAATCTGAGATGATAGACTATGGGATCCCAAAGTGCACCCACACTCGTTTAAAGAAGAGTTTAGCAGTGACTTATGTTGTGATATTCTTCTTGTAGGCCACCATAATGACCATCTTCGAGAACTTGTCGATGACCACAAAAACACAGTCGTTTCCATGTTTAGTTTATAGAAGGCTTGACATGTAATCCATGGGGATGGATTCCCAAGGTCGACTAGGGGTAGGCAGCGGGGTATAGAGGCCTTCCTTCTTGATGGCTAGTTTGGCAATGGCGCAGGCGGTACATGATCTGATGTACTTCTCGACATCTTGTCAAAGATTCAGCTAATAGAAATACTTTTGCAGTACTGCCACCATTTTCTCGACCCCGAAATGCCCAACAGCCTGACTATAGTGTGCTTCCCAAATCATCTTGGCATGCTCGCTTGAAGGAACACAAAGGTGACCCACGTGGCATAACAGGGCATCCTAGAGGTGAAAATCTGGAACATGCCGACACTCTAAGAGTGTCCGGTATGTGTGGCCGAATTCTGGGTCACTTTTGTAGAGAAGTGGCCAATCAGAAGTCTTGTGCCCACAAGAGTTGAGCATGGTGGTTAACGCCATGATCGATGGTCGGCTGAGGCGATCTGCAACATTATTGGTGTAGCCCTTCTTATACTTGATAATGAAATGGAAGTGTTGCAGATATGTAGACCACTTCTGATGGCGATCATTTTGCAATTTCCATTGCGTTTGTATGAACTGTAGAGGTCGGTGGTCTGTGTGGATGACCGTTTCCTTCCCCAAAATGTAATGCTTTCATTGTCGGTAGGCTTGCACAATGGAATACATATCTTTGTCATAAGTGGGATACTTCTGGACTGTGTTTGAAAGTGTCTCACTGTGATATGCCACTGGATGCCCGTGTTGAGTAATGACTACCCCAATAGCATAGTTAGAGGCATCTGTCTCAACCTCAAATGGTTGTTTCAAATATGGCAACGCAAGCACTGGTGCCATGTAGAGGCGATCTTTCAACTCTGTGAATGCCTTTTGTTAAGATTCAAACCAAAAGAATTTTGCTTTCGTTCCTCCCTTGGTGACCTGACTCAAGGGCCAAGTGATATGAGAAAACCCCAACACAAACCTATAGTAGAAGTTGGCAAGAGCTAGAAAGCTGCGGAGCTCTGTCAGAGTGGTTAGAGATGACCAATCCCAAATGACTTGGATCTTGAATGGATCCACATGCACCCCTTATTCATCAATAATGTATCCCAGATACTGAACCTTGGTCATGCCAAAAGTACATTTCTCCAAATTGGCACATAGCTTGTGTTGCCGAAGTGTTTGGAGAACCTGTTGGATGTGGTGGAGGTGCTCTTCCCAACTTTGGCTGAAGATCAGAATGTCATCCAAGTATACCACTGCAAATGAGTTGGTGAATGGCCGCAAGATGTCATCCATTAGCCTCATGAAGGTTGCAGGAGCATTCGTCAATCCAAAAGGCATAACCAACCATTCAAAAAGGCCCTCCTTGGTGTTATAGACATATTTGGGCACTGCAAACCCAATCATACATGTCCATAAACCAAGGGCTTCTAAGTCCCTAGAAGTGTTGTTTCATACCCTAAAGGAGCAAGGTCAGCTGATTACATCATCTCACAGAAGTTCTCCATGAAAAACTACTCAGAACTGGTCAAAGCAGGACCATACAGACTGCCCAATGCTAAAGGTGCGATGCATTTCACCTGCCACATGCAAAAATTTTTATGCATACTAGAAAGCCCTTTTATAGGGTGCGATGAGCGAGAGCAGACAAATGGAACAAGCAGTTTTCTAGGTGGAAACCCAGAGAATATTCTAGAAACTGCTCATTTGACACTTGCCTCTTTGAGTTCGCCTAGGGATGCGTAAGGGATCTAAAATCTCCATGTGGAACCAAGAACTATCAGTGAAATGACACTAATCAAAATACCAGAAGCTGACTCACTCCCCTGTAAACATCTATATATGGATCCCTCATCCAAGAGATTCAGAGGTTGGAATTTTGTAATTTGCAAGGAAGTGCTGTTGGTTTCTCTTTGAAGACATTGTTGGGTGATCTTGCTTTGTATGAGGTGAAGAGGGCTTTCAAGCTGGGAGGATGGTGCTGGGTCAGACCAAGTGGTTGTAATCCTCTCTTCTACTACTATTACTCATAAAGCTATTTGAGTTTTCCTCCATATTCTTGTGTATCTCTAAATTGTGTTGATATATGCATTTGTATGGTCAATATACATCTGATTCTATATTGTTTACAGTGAAAGATCTCTATGCTTTGATGGTATTATGCTGTTGTGAATCTATAGGTGCTCTTTGAAGCGGGACAAGTGAGGAAGCAATGGCGAGATTCTATCAAAGGGGAAAGGAAACAAGCAAGGAGCCAAGCGAGATACTGAGGTTGGTACTCTCTACTTCTTTCTCATCTCTCTCTCATAAAGGAAAATCAAGTGACTTTAATCTATTTGTTTCTAAGATAGCTACCTATCTTAGTGGGACTAGCAGCTCTGAATAGACACTAGTTTCCCTGATAACAAAATGGCGACTCCACTGGGGATCGATTAGTTTGATTGCTTGTCTCTATTTGTTTGATTCATAAACCACAGACGGAGCCTGAAGTCAAGCCAGCTAGCCTTCAAACTTCATTTGCTATGCAAGTGCAAAGTAGGTCAACACTGCTTCAGTCAATCTCCGGGTTTGTTTATGAACTGAACAACTGACTTGCAAACATCCTAAGTGCCCTAGAGGTAGTTTGAGTAACCTCATTAGATCAGCCCTATACTTTATAGTTACTGACTATCATTTGCTCGGCCTAAATCCCTAAACTAAACTGCAAACTGTGATAAAAAACCAAGTTAAAGTCTCATTCCTCGACCATTGCACCCTCTCCTTTAGGCAGACAGGATGCATCACACCTCCCGTGTGTAGTAGGTGAGATGCATCCTTGTTTCCCTATGTTATAGGTGCGATGATCAGGTAAGACTGTTTCTGCCTCCAAATTTTGGTTTTTCCTTCACTATCTTCAGTTTTATTCAGGAGTTTTGTTGTCTATGATCAGTAGACCATTGTAGAAACCCCCTTCCTTTGCATCATTTAGCCTCCATTGTACAAAGATTTGTGAATGTTTTTATGTATTTTTTCGCCATTCACAGTTCTCATTTACAAAATAGTAGCTTAATCGAACTGTCGTCTTTTGATTTGAAAGTGTCGCAAGTGTCATTTTCAGTCAAAGAAAAGAATACTTCTCTTTTTGATAGTCGATTACACTGTTACTCTTGTATTTGATCTGAATTTATAAGTATTTCAAGTGTCGAAAGCAGTTTTCAATTCAAAATTGCAAAGTGTCGTCTTGCCTTCCTATCGTTTTTGAAAAGAAAATCGTTAGTACTGTCGCTTTGAAAGAAGAGATAATTCAGATTTGTATTCAACACTCTTTTTGTCATTCACACATTAAGAAATAAAAAACAAATACATGCATGTGCATTTGCATTTAGACTGCTTGTTGATTTTGATTTAGGACAGTGCATCTAGTGTGTGCTCTCTGATCTATGTTGAAAAGATTTCATTTCTCTTTCCTTAGTAGCTAGGATTTTCATTACAAAACGAAGATTAAACGAATTTTTATCATATTAGATTGCATTTTAGGAATTGTATATCTACATCACGAGGTGAACCTTAAAGGAAAACTTCTTAAGAAATATCAACTATAAAATAAATTCAATAAACATAAAAACGCTTTGTAACTTAATGCACAACATCTAGAATTCTAGGCTAGAGATGTATTCTAGCATCGTAAAGCCTGGTAACTGTCGCTTTCATCATAGGTTGGGTGATTCCTCCTCTTTGACACGACAAGTGCCAATACGGACTTGTACTCCCACGTACCGTCGAGTATATATTGGGAGACCACAATAGGCTATATCCTTTATCCTTAGGAAGCCGTGTCTGCCGCCCTATCGATCGCAATGCACTAAACACAACATTCAGGAATATTGACTGCGGTATCATAAAAAGTATTCTGAAATTTTGCGATTGGTTTGGTAATCCCTCTATCTAGATTTCCAGAGTAGTCTCTTTCATTCCTTTTCAAACTCCTTAAAGGAAAAGGTCCATCTGAGGACTTGTCACTTCAAGCTCATTAAAAACCGAAGGTGACTAGAGTCATCTTTAGCTTTTTCTCAACTCTTAAAAATTGAAAAAGTAAGTTGTGTCAAAGCATCTAAAATTTATTTTAATTGGAATAACATCACTATTCCCTCATTGGTCTTAGGTTGATAAAATGGAGTCCACCAACCAAGGATTTCCCCTTGGGGGAAATCCTAGTCCTTTCTCCTCTTGGGGAGATGTTGGTGCACCTCATATGGCCACATTGTCCCTTCCTGGACTGACAATTGGCCTGTCGGTATGGCTTTTCTCGACCTCTGTTGTTCAAAGCACCATGATTCCTGAGCAATTGAATTAGTAGATAGATGATACCAGAGTTCTCGCACAACCTTCTACTTCGTTTGTCTCTCCCTCTCCTTCTTCCTCTTCGCTTGGTGAAGATAGTAAAACTAAAAACCAAGTAACTGAGAAGAAGAAGAAGGGGAAGGAGAAGAAGAAGAAGAAGGGGCCAATGGAAAAAAGGGGAAACCGTGCATCATCTAGCGAAAATCCACATACTGCACTGTCCAAACCTAAATCCCATGTGTCATCTGCAAAGGAGACCACTATCACCGAGATTTTCCTTGCATCCCATGGATCCTAAGGGACTGGTCTCCCCGCATGCACAATACGGTGTCATCAACCTCTGACGATCATGTTGAAAGTACAACGTCAACTAGTGAAAGCGAAGTAACTGGACAAAAAGGGAAATCTAAATTTCCCTACAGAATGTGTGAAGGCGATCATGCCCTTCACCATTATCCCTTCTTGGATGAAGCTAAAAGAGTCTTGGATAATCGTCCCGCATCACCGCAGCGACTCCCTCCTGGGTACAAGAAACTCTTGCCGA
The DNA here is from genome assembly GCA_031772625.1 of Pinus tabuliformis. Lineage (NCBI taxonomy): Eukaryota > Viridiplantae > Streptophyta > Pinopsida > Pinales > Pinaceae > Pinus > Pinus tabuliformis. Next base: position 1,077,602,292 of record CM062807.1, on the reverse strand, counting down.
ATCCATTACTAGTTGAAAATCCAATTGACCCACCATTGTTGTCAGTCGAAGCACCTATCATTGAAGATAAACCCTCTGAGTCCACATTGGACCAAAGTCAACAGGTCGAGACGGCAGTCGACCCCATCTTGGCTTCAGAAGATTTACCTTCAGATGATACAGTCACCAAAGAGAATGAGAATGGCACTGTTCAAATTCTTTTCGTAAACATAGACTCCGATGAACATGGGGGAATTCTGCCCATTCCTTTACCACAAGAAGGAAATTCATCAGAGTTGTATCTGGCCATTTATTCGGTCCCACCTCCAAGCAACCTAGTTGTTTCCTTCGATTGGAATCTACTAGGCAGAGCCAGGTTACCATCTAATGTACCATTTCGAATCATAGTGCAAACTTACAAAATGGTCATGGTTGGTACCATCATAGATGAAGGGGCTTCTGTGAGTATCCTTTCCTCAATTGCTTGGAAAGTGCTTGGTTCGCCATCGATTTTGCCTGAGATGCGATATCTGACAGGCTTTGACAAAGGAACCAGTCGACCGTTAGGGATCCTTCCAAGTTTGCCTATAACTTTGAGAAGGAAAACCATTTATCTGAATGTAATGGTAGTCCTAGGACCTTTAGATTACAATCTACTCCTTGGGCATGACTACATTTATAGCATGGGAGCCATTGTCTCCTCGCTCTTTCGAGTAATATGTTTTCTGCATGAAGGCAGAGTGGTCCAGCTCGTAGACCAACTTTCATTCCCTGGTTCACACATAGCTAATAGTCAAATGCCATCCCTAACAGGTCTTTTTACACAAGGAATGTCTCATCAATCTCCAGTCCGTCCACCTGGAGCGCGAGTGATTCGATGGTCGTGACTGAAACCCAGGGGGCATGCACCTTGGTCTTCTTCGGCAGGAAAACTTCAGGTATAGGGTAGGTTTCTATAGAGGCTATATGAATGGTTTGACACACCTATCCGTTTAGGAAAATGGGATTAGACCGGAATAAGATACCTCTGTTAGAAGGTAGGCCTTTCCCGATAGAACAAATGTTTTGTCTGAAAATTGAAGGGTAACTTGGAAAAGGTAGGCCTTTCCTGATAGAACAAATGTTTTGTCTGCAAATTGAGGGGTAACCTAGGAAACTCTACTTTGCTATACCTGGGGGCATGCAAACCTTTTTGCACGAAAGTGAAAAACGACCATTTATTTTCATAGTTTTTAGGTTCTTAACCCTTTAAACTCGTAGGATTGGTTGTTCCTAGCTTACATAATAAAAGGAGTCGAAGCATAATTTCGAATCGTGCAAGCTCCCTAAAAAATGAACCTATTGATGAGACATCCTTATTATATGATTGGCACGAGCAGTTTTACGCGAAGTTCAAGCTCATTAAAAATTAAGCCTAGTAATGAGCATATGTTCCACCAGAGTTCAAGCTCATTAAAAAATGAACCTACCTCAGGTAAATAACCATTGTGAATGATTATCATTATCTTTTGAGCCTTGTTCGTGTTCTTACCATCACCTCCACTCTGTTTTAGCTGATCATTCGCTTCCATTTGATTGTTTACCCCTTTTGAGGAACAATTGTGATGAGTGATCCTATTAGCCACCTTCTTTACACTGCCGTGATTGGGAAGTTCCAAACCTTACCTAGAACCAGTTGCTATCTAAAAACATCACTCGTTCCTCAAAAAACGAGTCTCCTTTAAGCTCTTTTCATCTGACTCATAAAATATGAAAAGATTGCCGAGCAATTGGCCTCCCTAGCTCGTTAAAGTGATTGGAAGTGCTATCCCTCCTCTAGATTTTAATGTTTTTGGACCTGAGGGATTATTACACAAAAATATCGAGCGTTTGTCTTGTTCGGCTCGTAAAACTATCAAAAAGTCATCCCTTTCACATTGTTTTATACTTTTTCGGACTTAAGGGATTATAGTATGAAAAAGGAATATTGGAGTTTTCTTTTCGTCTCCTTTTAGAATCTCTAAATTTGAAAAGGACCGAGTTATCCTTGTCATTAAACTCGTTAAAACAATAGTGACAAACTTGTCCATTCAGACAAGAGCGAGTTTCACCGTCGCTAGTCTCGCTAAAACATAGCAACGGGTTTGCCTGAAGGGAAAATTATAGAACAAGCATATGTTATCCTTCTCAAGCTTGATAAAAATAAAGAGGTACTGGTCAGAAATGACTGGGGAAAATTGGGAAGAAAACTTGAAGAAAATTTATTGGTAGCAGGTCACTCTTGAACATGACACTTTCACTCCATCACCATGATTGAGTCGGGTTGGGTTATTCCGTTCACCGGTCATACCATCATTGGTCCACCATACCATCCACTTTTGGGGTTAACGCTACAAATCCATTTCAGTGTCACCGATATGTTCAAGAGAAGTCTCTCAAAGAATTCACCTACCCAGCTTATGTCTCATCTGCTACAATACCTTCACGCTTCATTCTTTCATAACCGCCACCTTGAACCTTGTATCATCAGATTGTTTTTACCTATACAAAATCATTTGCTCCTTTCCGTGTCATAGATGTGGGATCCATTAATGTCCTCCTACGACGGGTCACTTCTTGTCGACATCAGCTCATTATCCAAGAAGCTGACCTAGGGACAACCCTTCCAGTACTTTGAAGCTTGCATGCCTCAATGGCAAGTTTCTCACTTCCGACGACAGGATTACACTAATGGCCTTCGGCCGAAAGCTTTTGCATGGTGTTCGACATCAACTCATGTATTCACACCACGTGGATTGTACCGCAGTACCTTGAGGGTCATCATCATCATCGGTGATTCCTCTTGCGTCTGTTAACAACTTACATCATTGGTTGGTAATCAGGCGATGTCCTTCCATGTTCGACATTAGAACATCTTTTCACATGGATCGACTTGTACTTTCGGGTGAAGATTGAACGAGTCTTGAAGATCCCAGATCTAGTTTCATCCATCCAGGCTGTGATATATTTAGGAGAATAAAGACATCAAATGTACATCATTGCTGCATAGATAATCATCCAACCTAAGGGATGATGGCTCTACCAGAATCATCAGTCTGCACACAGACGGTTGTCTGTCCTATGTACATGAAAATGAATTTATCAAGCTGAGCATGGGAATGCCCGCCTCATCTAGATCATGAAAATATTATGAAGATAATGTATTGTATTGTATCTTATTACAGGTCACCTTCCAGTGCGAAAAACCTCGGATCCTCATTATAAATCATTTCACCCGACATCAAAAGGATTTACGACCTCATACTTTAGGGGGCAACTGTTATATACATATTTGGGCACTGCAACCCCAATCATACATGTCCATAAACCAAGGGCTTCTAAGTCCCTAGAAGTGTTGTTTCATACCCTAAAGGAGCAAGGTCAGTTGATTACATCATCTCCCAGAAGTTCTCCATGAAAAACTACTCAGAACTAGTCAAAGCAGGACCATATGGACTGCCCAGTGCTAAAGGTGCGATGCATCTCCCCTGCCACATGAAAAAATTGCAATGCATACTGGAAAGCCCTTATATAGGGTGCGATGAGCGAGAGCAGAAAAATGGCACAAGCAATTTGCTAGGTGGAAACCCAGAGAATCTTCTAGAAACTGCTCATTTGACACTTGCCTCTCTGAGTTCACACAGGGATGAGTAAGGGATCTAAATCTCCATGTGGAACTAAGAACTATCAGTGAAATGACACTAATCAAAATCCCAGAAGCTGACTCACTCCCCTGTAAACATCTATATATGGATCCCTCATCCAAGAGATCTAGAGGCTAGAATTTTGTAATTTGCAAGGAAGTGTTATTGGTTTCTCTTTGAAGACATTATTGGATGATCTTGCTTTGTAAGAGGTGAAGAGGGCTTTCAAGCTGGGAGGATGGCACTAGGTAAAACCAAGTGGTTGTAATCCTTTCTTCTACTATTGTTACTCATAAATCTATTGGAGTTTTCCTCCATATTCTTGTGTATCTCTGAATTGTGTTGATATATGCATTTGTATGGTCAATATATATCTGATCCTATATTGTTTACAGTGAAAGATCTCTATGCTTTGATGGTATTATGCTGTTGTGAATCTATAGGTTCTCTTTGAAGAGGGACAAGTGAGGAAGCAGTGGTGAGATTCTATCAAAGGGGAAAGAAAAAAACCAAGGAGCCAAGCGGAAGACTGAGGTTGGTACTCTCTGCTTCTTTCTCATCTCTCTCTCTTAAAGGAAAAATAAGTGACTTTAATCTGTTTGTTTCTAAGATAGCTACCCGACTTAGTGGGACTAGCAGCTCTGAATAGACACTAGTTTTCCCGATAACACTTGGCTTTGAAGGCAATCTTCCACACATCAGAGGGTTCGATTGGTACCTAGTGATATCCTGACTTTAGATCAATCTTACTGAAATATTTCCCCCCTTTAGTTGATCCAGGAGGTCATCAATCCATGGGATCAGGTACCTATTATGAACAGTGATCTTGTTCAGCGCCCGATAGTCAATACAGAGTCTCCAAGTCCCATCCTTCTTCTGTACCAACATGATCAAGATCCCACAAGGTAATGAACTCGGACGGATGTGACCTTTCTGCAGTAGCTTCTAAATCTGCCTCTTGATTTCATCGTTCTCCAGAATGGAGAACCGACAGATTGGTCCATTGGGTAGCGGCACACCTGGGGTTAGATCGATGGAGTGCTTAACCTGACAGTGTAGAGGAACCTCTGCGAGGGAGGTGAAGATGTCCTCATACTCCTCCACGACCTTGTCCATCTATAGTTATCGTGCAGAGGGGCCTTATCTGGAGGTCGTGGCCATGTCTTCTTCTTTCCTTGAGGGTGTATCATCAGGAAAACAAATTTCCTAGTTTTGGAAATGAGCTTACTGCATTGTTTTGCAGTAACCAGAGAAATGGCGGTAGGCAGTGCTACCTCCAGTATCCTATACAACTTATTTACCATTGTAACAATAATTGCACAGGGCCGTGATTCATACACAATATATCGCTTCCACAAGTATGGTTATCCTAATAATACATCACAAACTTCAAGGGGAGCAATGTCACACAATACCTCATCCATGAAGGGCTTGATGTTGTATGGAAGGCGACATTGCTGGCTCACACGAATATCACGTCCTTGGTGTAGCCACCCAATGGTGTACGGTTGTGGATGCACTGTGGTCGGTAAGCCTAACCGCTTCACGACCTCTGACGAAATAAGGTTCTTTTGGCTCCCGCTATCGACAATGAACTGTAGCGGGGAGCCCTTTACCCACTTCTGGGAGTGAAAGAGATGCTCCTCCTCCTCTGGATCTTCGGGTTCCTCCTTCTGTATCTTCATGGTGGCAACCGTGGCGTTGGGCTCCGCATCGATAATCTGCTTCCCTTTGTCATTCCCCTTGTCAGGTTCTGACTCAGAATCAGAACATGCATCTGATTCTAAAACCTTTAGCTCAGCCGCCAGTGATTGCTTGGCCCAACACTCACTTGTGTTGTGAGTGGAGCTCTTATGGAACTCACACCATTTTCTCGTGTCCTTTTTCGGCTTCGCAGCGTTGTTCTTTGCTTGCACCTTTGGCAGGTTGTCTTGGGCTGCCTTGCCTTGGCTTTGTCCTTTGTTCTGTGGTTTAGGGGCACCTTTCCCTTGCTTCGGATTCATAGATCCAAAGTCTCGCTTCTTCTGTTTAAACTTTTGCTCGACCTTGATGGCATATCGGTATGCTGTGCTGAGCGAGGAGATGTTCAAGAATTCTATTTCTTCCTAGATGTACTTATGCAGGTAGCCACGATATTTTAGTATACTCCTACTAAAATATGGAAAAGATTGGTAAACTCCGGCACGTCCTGGTCCCTTCCCTGCCATAGTGTGGTCCACTTTATGTATTGATACTCATAGCTTCTGACAGGGTAGTACTACTCCTTGATGACATCTCGGAATGAATTCCAAGTGTGTGTAGCTGAAAATAGTGAGTTGGTATTCTCATCCTTCTACTCGCATTAGGTTTCCCACCAGTCCTTGACGTGGGGGGCTACATTGAGAAGAGCGAAAATGATCTTTTCCCGACTCGTCTATCTGACCCTCAAATATGGGGATTTCAAAATTAACTCATACCTTAAAGGGCGTGGCGTTTCCAGAGTAGCTTTTGGAAGCCAATGCGTCGCTTCTGGGTAGTCGCTGAAGGATCTGGGTAAAGTTGTCCATCATCGCATTCCTTTGTCGCTAGAGGGCTTCTTCGAGCAATATTTTGATAGGATCTCCTACCCCCTCGTCTTTCTTCTCATCCGTCATGGGAGGCCGTCGGGATTTGCGAGGCTGGTCTTGCAAAGGTTCGACCAGTTCAAGCCCTAACTCCTTATATCCCGACCTCATTGGGGACATGCAAAGAAAAACAGAGAAAAAGTAGACCACTCTGATACCACTGATCTAGAATTAAACAGGAACGCAACAAATTCCAGAGACAACCATAAACACAAATATGCAATGGAAATAATACTTCATTTCATTAATGTGAAACACTGAAATATGCTTACAAACACTAATGGAAATAAACTAGCTAGGGTGGTGGTAGCTTATCTTTGAGAAGAGATGTGGTGGCTACATGCCTCTAAACTGTCTTACAATAAGGCTCGAAGGCCTATTTATTGTTGAGGAATAATGGAAAACCCTAAACATCCAAAAACCTAACCCTAGAAGATGAAACACCAAACTGTGGGCCCCGTTTGGGTAAATTGGTACATCAACTTCCCGAGGTTGTAACTTTGGCATATGATCTCCGTTTGATGTGCACAATATCTCGTTAGAAAGAACTATCCAAGAACTACAACTTTGGGAAGAGAAATATTGGGAAATGGACCCATGTTGCTCCCAGTTTTCCCAAAAAATGTCATTTAGGGCCTTAAAATGGCTCTGGAAGTTCAGGACTCGAAAAACTGCTAAAAATAGTAAGTTGTGCTACTGTTAAGGAAACTGAAAATGATGAGAGAAATAATGGTGGGAGTCCAAGTGGACTTGGCAGGTGGCCACCAATATCCACCTAGTCAATAAGGCCAAACACTATGGTTTCGACAAGTGATGGAATCATAACATCACTTTAAGAGTGTAACATACAACTCAAAACATGACCAGACATCATTGTTGTTGAGCAAGATATGGAAACACATCATCACTTTTACATTTTAAAATGCAATAAATGATTTAAAAGAGAATGACCATGAAACGACAACATGTCTAGAAACCATTTTTCACTTATCGATGTGAATGGGTAACCTCCTTGAGGTGGTTTTGCTGGTCGAACAACTGCTTTACCTGGTTCACGCACTAATGCTTTGAATTTAAGGCACTACTCTGGATGGAGCCTCCAACAAGTGGATCTTTGATGGCCATTTCTGTCGCAATGACTGCAGTAGGCTTTCTTCCTCCATTTCTCCTTAACCTATTTCTTTTCATGTTATGGAGAGGGTCTTTCACGCCTCATCCTTGTGAGTGCTACCACTATTTTCCAACACTTAGAAAAGGTATGGTTAGGTAAACCACAAAAGGTACATGTTTTTCGATGCCTTGATTTTCGTTCATTATTAACAACATGATCATAGTCATGGCGATGAGAGCTTTCCTTAGCTCTCTCCTTGCAATGGGCACTCCAGTGGGATGATGGGGATGTGTTCCCATCATTCTCTTTCCTCGACGATTTCAACAATGTCTCAGATGACTCTGACACCTTCGAGCACTCTCCTTTACTGTATCTTGGGCCTGCAAATCGATGTTCATGCACAACCTCCAAATGTTGAGTGATGCCTTGGTTATTAGCACCAAGTTCTTTCTCCTCGTGCCTCGTCCTTGTAAGGAGCCTCATGTTTGTCCCTATAATTGGGATCTCCAAATCTCCAACAGATATCATACTATGAGAAGATGAAACCGAAATGAAATCAACATATTTTACCTTCTCTTTCGATTTGGAAAGAATTGATGAGGGCTACTCATCATCCATTGTTGGTGGTTCGCTAACTGTTTTAGTGCCTTCCCCAAATTCTTTCCTGACATACCCAAGTCCTGCTTGACGGGGTAATTCCTTTACTTTGATGGGATTAACAATTCCTTGGCCATTAATGCCCAAGATTTTTCTTTCATACCCCATTTTCTTCAACAGTTTGGAGCCAATTCCCGTGGTATGATTTTCAAACACAGCGAAATCATCATGAGGAAAAATACATGAAGATGGAGAACTACCTTTTACCTCGCATGGGTCATGCTGCAACTTTTCCAAGGCCTCATCCTTTGCTTGCAGCTGTCGTAGCAAACTTTGTTTTTCCTCTCTCTCTTCATGTAGACGCATCTTCAATTCATCATTTTACGTTTGAAGACTATGCTTGTTTTGCTTCAGTTCTTCCATGGCCTCTTCTGTGGCTCTCAACTGAAGTTGTAATCGCTCCTTTTTCTCTGTCTCTTTCTATAGAGTTTCACACATGATTTCCACTCTTTTGGAAATGTTGACCATGGTCTCGTACATTGCCTTTTCATTCTCTGTCGCTGCACGTTCCATTGTTCACACTGCAATTCACATACATGTAAAGACCGCTCCGATACCACTTGATCCAAGTCCGGGTGTGAAGAAGGACGTTTCCAAGACCTTTTACTTTCGTGATGTGTTAAATTTAATTTTAAAAGAACATTAATGAATACATTTGCATGCGGAAAAGAAGAGGAACATAACAATCATCAGTACATGAAAACATAAGCGTTGATAATGGAGTTCGTCCAGGAGGGACTACGTCTCTGGGCCCCTTTGTCAAGATGGTGTAGGTCACTGCATTAAGTGTTGTCAATAATGATGATGTACATAAGAGATGATGCCGTGATCATACAAGGAAAAATTACCTCATGTAGGAGTGGCTTTAAGAGATGTTCCACATCTGGAACTCTCAATCAAAAGACTCCTATCAGTATGACACAAAAACATACATGCACGATGAGCATCTTGCCAACATGGCACAAAAGGGATCTCAATGCAAAAACATGCATGATGACATCAAGAGTATCCCAACAACATACAACAAGGGATCTCAAAACATAACATGATGAGTTAAGACAATAAGTACATACATAGAAGATTCTGCATCAAATCAAGCAAGGAATCATGACAACATGTAATAAACAAGATCCTGCATCAACATCAATCAAGGATATGTGCAACATAATGCAAAAAGAAGAAGTACATGAACACATCATATACCTCACAACCAAGGGCCTTCTGAAGAAGCGGATGTCACATTGCTGAAGCTTCTCAGACCATTGCTCTCAAGCCATCGATTGCATGAAGATGGTTGCTCACACAAGAATGTGGACATCTGCATTGGCACTTAGAAAAGTGAATATAAAAAGAAACGGGAGAATAATAAATCTGAAGACACCATTAGATTTGTGGAGTCGAGTAGTGTTGAACTGACTATCCAAAATCCGAATTTTAAGAAGTTGAGAATTTTGGGCACAAGGAATCTTTTAGATTCCCCTAGGATTCCTCAAATATTTTGTTCCATGGATGGACTGGAATTCTGCAACTCAGATGACAAATCTGATCTCTCCATTGTGATCCTTGTAGAAAACCATGAGAAACAAGTATAAACTTGACTATATTCTGAAATGTCAAAATTTTACTTCCTTGGGAAAATTTCATGGTTCATGGTTTTGCTCCCTATTTTTGTTGAAATCATGGTTCCACATGCATTCTAAAAATGACCGAAAAATGCAAAACTCTTATGAAGAAATGGAAAAAATCACTGCGTTTGTGGCGATGAGAGGTGTAGAATCCATATAAAGTTTGGCAAAATCTGACAAAGTGAAAATTTTTCCCTCCTACAAAATTCATGGTTCATGCATTAAAATATTAATTAACTGCCTCAAAATATGTGCTTGCCTTCTACCTCGAAACTTGTGCTTGCAGTCTCTCTCCTTTGTCTTGAACTATGTGCACTAGTAGAAATCTGAGTTTATATAAAAATTTGTCGGCGGAGTTACCAAGGTGATTCGGTGGCCCACCCCTTAAACCCCGCACTAACAACATTATTGGTGCATTACACAATCAATGATCGGCAAGGATCGACGCCTATTAAATCAGCGATCGGTGTTTTAGGATGGTCGTTGGTACATATATATCGATGCGATTGAAGGTGTCGGGGTGATATATATTATGGCTTCGGGGTGTGGGTCGGGTCCACCGTCAATGGCCCGCACCCGCCCCTTAATACGACCGTATATATATGTAGAATACATATAGTTTGGAAGGTTCGGTGGGTGTTATGGCCACTGATCCTAAACATATGCAATTTTTTCCAATTGCGATGGTTATTAAAGGGTTCGGCGGGGGTTATGGCCGCCGACCCAAAACCATTGATTTTGATTGCAATTGCGATTTGGCCGATGGGAGATTTTGGCCCGTCGGCCTTATAATAATTATGTTTAATAATATGCGATGGATGTTTAAAGGGGCAATTAGTGTTGGGTTGTGTTATATTCTTTCCACGACTAGCCCACGTAGTTAACTGGGGGGTTAGAGGGGGGGTCACAGGGGGTTTGAGGGGTACCTATAACCCCACTCTATGGGGTCCCACCTATGGGTGGACCCACCTATGGTTTTATGCATGATTTTCGCACATGGTTTTGGACGCGATGGTTTTTCAGTCCATGGTTTTGGATGTGATGGTTTTTCAGTCCATGGTATTAGATGCTTCGACATGTATAAATATGTATTGTAACATTGAAAGGAACATAATGAAAAATCAAGCTGGTAGTCCGAGTTTTGGGATCTAGGGGAAATCTCTGTGTATATGTGTTTTATGTGTTATTCTCTCACATTTTTTATTTTTTGTGTTTTAGAATTCGTATGCAGGTAATTTCTGTACGGGGTTAAAACCTACATTTGGTATCAGATCTGTTTTGGCTTCAAGGGGATGCCTTTGTTGCTGAGGGGGTTTCGCTTGGACCTGTGGTAGACCTTGTTTAGTGGGAGGTCTACGAGATCGATTCTGGTGGTAAAAGAAGATGGCGAGCAATGGAAAGATAGTGATCGAGAAATTTAATGGTCAAAGTTTTGAGTTGTGGAAACTCAAGATGATCTGTTGGTGGATAAAGATTAGTGGATCGTGGTAGATTTGGGTACTAAACCAACGAGAGTGTCCAATGAAGAATGGAAGAATTTGGATTGGAAGGAAAAGAGCACAATATGATTGTGTGTCTCAGATTCAGTATTGTTGAATGTATCAGGGGAAGCTACGACAAAGGCTTTGTGGGACAAGTTAGGGACTTTGTACCAATCTAAGTCTCTAGTGAATAAACTGTTCCTACGGAAAAAGCTGTATAACCTGACGATGAAAGATGGAGACTCGGTGATAGAGCATCTGAATGCATTTAATACTGTGGTAATTCAGTTAGCATCTGTTGATATTAAAGTTTTAGATGAAGATAAGTGCATCCGTTTGTTGTGTTCTCTACCAGATTCATGGGATAGTCTGGTTGTTGCAATAAGTAGCAATGCAATTGCCTTGTAGTTTGATGAAATAGTCTCATCCTTACTAACGCAGGAGATGAGACGGAAAAATATGGAGAGCTAGAATGGTGATGCCTTATCTATATGAGGACAGTCCCAGAATAGAAACAAAAATAAGTCATCGAGTGGGAGATCTAAATCTAGAGGGAGATCTAAATCTCCAGGAAAACCTGTAAAGGTGGTGTACTGGAAATGCAGAAAGGAAGGGAACTACAAAAGGGACTGTAAATCTAAAGCTCCTGATAAAGGAAAGGGATTTGATGATGCTCCTTATGCAAAGGCGAAAACCACCTCAGATGAAGGTGGGGATGTGTACTTGGCTTCTTCAAGTACACATGTAGATCATGAGGCATGGTTGATTGACTCAGGTGCATCCTTTCACTTCACTCCCCATAGAGAGTGGTTCTACGAGTATGAGAAATATGATGGTGGTGATGTCTTCTTAGGGGATGATACGAAGGCTAGAATCATTGGTCACTGAAAAGTAAAGTTGAATTTACAAGGTGGAAGGGTTAGAACACTTCTAGGTGTTCTGCATATTCCCGCATTAGCCAGAAATCTGATTTTTGTAAGCAAGCTAGATGATGTAGGTGTAAAAACAATGTTCGAGAAGGATACCTGCAAGATGGTTCGGGGAGCAATGGTATTGATGTGGGGAGTTAGGATTGGAACTCTGTACAAGCTACAAGGTAGCACTGTTGTTGATGGGTCCAACAGTTCTGTGGTTCTTGAAAGTGGAGCAGAAAATCTAGTGGTCTCTGGAGAGAAGACCATGCTGTGGCATCAAAGGCTTGGACATATTGGAAAGAAGTGCTTTCGAATACTTCATGGTAAAGGTATGGTAGAAGGTATGAGTAATATCTCTCTGGATTGTGATTTATGTGAAAATTGTGTATATGGCAAGAAGAATTAGGTGAGTTTCCCCTCTGGTAGTAAGAGTGAGAAATAGATATTAGAGATTGTGCACAGTGATGTGTTTGGACCTATGAAGGTTCCATCACTGGGTAAGTCTATGTACTATGTATCATTTATAGATGACTTCTCAAGGAATACATGGATATATTTCCTTAAGAAGAAATTTGATGTCTTTGACAGGTATAACAAATTTAAGGCTCTCGTGGAAACCCAGACAGAGAAGAAGATAAAGGTGCTGAGGACAGATAATGGTGGAGAGTTTTGCAGTAAGGAATTTGAAGAATTCTATAAGAAGTGTGGTATAGCATGATAGAAGACTGCTCCATATACACCTTAGTAAAATGGAGTTGCAGAAAGAATGAACAAGACTTTGATGGAAATGCCAAGAAGCATGCTTAGTGGTGTCGGGTTAGGATAGGAATTCTGGGAAGAGGCGGTGGATACTGCATGTTACCTGGTCAACAGGTCACCTTCATTAGCGTTGGAGGATAAGACTCCACAAGAGGTATGGATTGGTAAAAAATCCTCTCTTTCACATCTAAGGGTATTCAGATTAGATGCCTATGTATATGTTCCAAAGGAGAAAAGAACCAAGTTGGATAGTAAATTTGAAAAGTGCATATTTATTGGGTATAAGGATGGTCTAAAGGGTTATAAGCTTTGGAACCCAGTAACAAGGAAGGTTGTGTATAGCTGAGATGTGGTGTTCAGATAGGTGAAAGATGTTATTAAACATGAAGTCCAACAAAAGGAACTTGAGAAGATAGAGTTTGAGCTAAAGGAGGAAGAATCAGACTCTACAGTAGAGGAGAAATCATAAGATGAAGAGCCACAAACTCTGGCTATGAGAAGATCAGTTCGAGAAAGAAGGCAGCTAGAAAGGTATAGTCCATCTGATTTTTGTTCAAATTTTGCTTTGTTTGTTACTGATGATGATCCTAGAACTGTGAAGGAAGCAGTGGATTCAGAGGATGGAGAACTCTGGAAAGAATCCATGGTTGATGAAATGGCATCTTTTCACAAAAATGAGGCTTGGGATCTGGTGGAGTTGCCAACTAGAAGGAAACCCATTGGTAGCAAATGGGTGTTAAAAAAGAAGACAAATGCAGAAAGAAAAGTGGAGAAATACAAAGCTCGGTTGGTAGCAAAAGGTTATTCCTAGGTGCCTGAAATTGATTTTGGTGATATTTTTTCTCCTATTTCCAAGGTAGCTTCTATTAGATTACTTTTATCTGTTGCCGCTACTTTTTATTTTGAGGTAGAACACATGGATGTGAAGACAACATTTCTTCACGGGGATCTGGAAGAGGAGATCCACATGAAGCAACCTAAAGGCTTTGTGGTGAAGGGTAAGAAAGAACTGGTTTGTATGTTAAAGAAGTATATGTATGGGTTAAAACAGTCACCAAGGATGTGGTTTCAGAAATTTCATACATTTATACGAGGACTTGGCTTAACTAGAAGCAAAGCAGATCACTATGCGTATTTTAAATTAACTGGTGACCGTGTTATTTATCTGGTCTTGTATGTGGATGATATGTTGATGGTTGGAAATGACAAAGAAATTATCTAGGATTTGAAGACCCATTTGTCTTCCAAATTCGAAATGAAATATCTTGGTGCTACAAACTATATTTTGGGCATGGAAATTATAAGAGATCAGACAAAGAGGAAGCTCTAGTTAAACCAGAGGAAGTATGTCAAGACAATATTGCAGAGGTTTAATATGTAGGATAGTAAACCGGTGAAGGTTCCTATTCCTGTAGGTGTGAGGTTAATTGCTAAAAAGTGTCCCAAGACACAAGAAGAGGAAGAGGACATGTCCTGTGTTCCATATGCAAGTGCAGTCGGTAGCCTGATGGATGCAATGGTATGTACTAGACCAGACATTGCACATGCAGTGGGAGTATTGAGCAGGTTTATGTCAAAACCAGGGAAGGAGCATTGGACAACAGTGAAGTGGGTTTTCAGGTATTTGCGTAGCACTAACGATTATGGTTTGTGCTACCAAGGAAGATCAAGATTGGACAGAGTTTTGGATATTCATGGCTTTGTTGATGCAAAATGGGATGGAGATTTGGATCAGAGAAGATCTACAAGTGGGTATTTGTTTAACCTATTTGGAGGTGTAGTCGGTTGGATGAGTAAGAAATAATCTGTAGTGGCATTATCAACTACAGAGGTAGAATACATGGCAACCACTCATGCAAGCAAGGAAGCAATTTGGTTGAAAAGATTGTATTCAAGTATGGGGTTAGTACAGGAAGCTATAAGGATAGACTGTGACAACCAAAGTGCAATTTTCTTGGCAAAGAACCTTGCATATCATTCAAAGACAAAGCACATTGATGTTCAGTATCAATTTGTGAGGGATATGATAGAATACAAAAAGGTGTTGCTAGTAAAGGTGGACACTTTGAAGAATACTGCAGATGCATTGACAAAATCTGTGAGCTCTGAGAAGTTCTCTTGGTGTAGAGAAACAATGGGTGTTGCAGGGCTGGATAAATGACTAAGCTCTGTTGTGGCCCCCTATGGAAAGAAAACAAAAAGTGGGAGAATGTTGGGTTATGTTATATTCTTTCCATGACTAGCCCACGTAGTTAACGGAGGGTTAGAGGGGGGGTCACAGGGGCTTTGAGGGGTACCGGTAACCCCATTCTATGGGGTCCGGGGCAGTGCCCGGGAAAATTTTGGTTTTGGACCCTATGTTAGGTTGGGTAAACCCACCTATGGTTTTGTGCATGATTTTCGCACATGGTTTTAGATGCGATGGTTTTTCGATCCATGGTATTGGATGCTTCAATGTGTATAAATATGTATTGTAACATTGAAAGGAACATAATGAAAAATCAAACTGGTAGTCCTAGTTTTGGGATCCAGGGGAAAATATCTGTGTATATGTGTTATTCTCTCGCATTTGTTTATTTTCTATGTTTTAGAATTCTTATGAAGGTAATTTCTATACGGGGTTAAAACCTACAATTAGGCTAGTGGGGAGTTATGGCCTGTCGACCTTATAATAACAATTTTTTATGTTATATTTGATTTTTATAAAGAGGGATGATTTTAAAATTTTAAGAAAATAAGGGTCATTGGAAAAATTAACGAGGCAACAATTTCAACCGATTTCAGGAGCTAGGTTTTCATGCCTCGGGATCGGTCAAATTGTAGGACACTTAATCCTTGCCCATAACCTAACTTTGACCAAGCTTTGACTGGCCCATTCTCCCTCATACGAGCTCGGTTTGACAAATCGTTCACACCTCCACGATCAGGATGTTGAGATCTATGCTCTAGTCCTGGTTCGAGCATAATCCATACACTTTGATTTTTGAGCCCTCTTTGTCCTATGTGTCTCTCTGGAGCCACCTGGATCACTAGTGGAAAAAATGAATCTAAGTAGCCAAAATGACTAGGGATTACCAATAACACCAAGTTTTGATATATGAAGGAAAAATTCTTTGAGACTCTCTCCAGCTGAAAGATTATGGTGGCAAAGGAATCTACCATGATTTTTAAATCTAAGGATGTGGGGGGGGGGGTGTTCTACAACCTTCAGAAATCCTAATACAAATCGTAGAAACCATAATGGATCTATCTTGTTCAAGGTTGCACTGAAAGGGAAGATTTCCACTCTAACTGATTATGCCCAAATCTTCTAGGACCTTAAATTATTGAGCAAATGGAAAAGGTTCTAGCTATGGATGTAAAAACCCTAGAGGTAAAATCATACTTTGTTGATCTACAATCTAAGGAACTAATATGTTAGTTTAATGGTTTCTGGACGAGACTTGAAGATTTAATTAGTGGGTGTAGTACTCTATTGGACAACAAATTGCGATATCCACTTATGCTCTAAATGCTTTTTCATAGTAAAATTTGATACACAACAAGATATGGAAAAATTTCTAAACTAAGGGCCATGGTTTTAGGGTAGAGACAGGCTCTTTGTTACCCCATGGTTCCTAAATTTTAACAAAACAAACATGGTGGTAACAATGAAGCCAGCTTGGGTGAGGTTGCAAAACCTCCCTCTTCATTTTTGGCACCATAAAGTCTTGGAGGATATCATAAATATTTTGGGAAATTTTAAAAAATGGATCTCGACAGAATGATAAAAGGAATATTTACATGTTTCAAGATATGTGTAGATATCGACCTTATCAAGGTATTCTTAATTGTATTTTTTTAAAACATGAAAACTTTTATTGGAAAAAAGTGTTAGATTATGAAAAATATGACATTTAGATGTTGCAGTTATTTTCAAACATGTCACTTACAAAATACTTGCCAACAAACAAAAAGGCCCCAAAAAGAAAAAGAGGCAAGCCCCTAAGCCAAGGGGATGGAAATATCTTGACATTTCAGAAGACAAAAATTAAGATCCCAAGGAAAATATTCCAAATACAAAAGAACATACACATCCTAATAGAAAATCAAATGGCAGAGTGAAGGATTAATCAACAATGATGACTCTTAGCAAAAGGGTACTAAATCAACAAAGATCATAGTATCAGAGAAACATAAGGTGGAAAAAACCACTGAAAAGGAAGCAAGGGCATAAAGAGAACCTGTGTATCTGAGAGCTCAGATTCAAACGAAGAAGTCCCCCAAATGCAGAAGGAAATCAATTGGAAATAGTAAGAGCCTATCCCAATCAAGGAGTTTGGTGAAAGTGTAGGAATTTACAAGGTAAGTTCCTCAGATAGAACACCAAAGGACACCTCTCACAAATAGATCACAGATCAATAGACCAATATTATTGACGTGGTTAAAACCCTCAAAGAGGGAAACAGTCCATGGCCTGAGCCAATGCGGTCACTTCAGGCAATTTATTAATAAAATAAAGAAAATTTACATAACCTTCTCTCATGAATAGTCACCCTACAAATGATCCTCCATGCTCTTTAAATAGAGATCATGGACCAATCGGGTGTTAAGCCATGGATCAAGTGTTGGTCATACCGAGGAGAGAATGAACCTTCAGATCACTTAATGTCTAGAACATATCGTGACCGTCACATTGTAAGTTACAAACATACATAGTAAAGAAACACACTTTACCTAACTCTACACTAGACCAAGTTATACTTAACTATTTCCTATGTGTCAAATTATCCTAACATCCCCCTTTAATAACAACTTGGGATAGGATTGAAGGATGTACAAATATGAAACAATAGGAGAAGGAAGGAGGCATTAGAGCATATCCCCCCTTAGTGACAACTTCCTAAACTCCAACCATAAATCGAAGTTTAGTAAACTTTTCCTCTGTGAGAGCCTTTGTAAAGATGTCTGCAACTTGATCATCGATTGAACAATATTGCACTTCAATAACATGGTCATGAATGAGATTTTTGATGAAGTGCATGTGTAGTTCAATGTGTTTGTTGCGATGATGTTGGACTAGATCTTTGCATAGTTGAATGGCACTTTGATTATCAAAACAAAGTGTAGTCAGATGCTAATACTAAAAGCCAAACTCTGACAGGATCTGACAAAGCCACAGGGATTCCTTACTAGATTCTATAGCACCACGATACTCTCCTTCTGTTGAAGAAAGAGAAATGACACTTTGTTTCTTGCAAGCCCATGTAATAGGCCCAAAACCAAGAGTGAAGACATAACCTGCAGTAGACTTCCGATCATTAGGGTCACCCGCGCAATCGAAATTAGTGAAACAAACCAATAGAGAAGATGCTTATACACTATAATGAATCCCAAATTGAACTGTACCTCAAACATAATGAAGTATTATTTTAGCTACTTCCCAATGACTTTCATGTGGGTTTTTCATAAACCGAGCAATAAGGCCAACATCAAAGGAAATGTCAAGACGAGTATGGATTAGATACAAAAGTTTTCCTACAAGCTGATGGTATAAGGTAGCATCAACTTCAGGGCAAGTACAAGTGACTGAAACTTTGGCTCCAGAATAAAAGGGAGAAGGGGCTGGCAGTCTTCCATATGAAAATGGGGTAGAAGATCACATGCATACTTGGACTAGGAAAGGTAAATACCTTCCTTGGTTTGTGAGACTTAAAGACCAGGAAAATAATGCAAGTGTCCTAAGTCTGTCATTTCAAAATTCTTTTTAAGGCTGGACTTCACATGGTTTATAAGGTTGGGATCACTACCAGTAAGGATAAGATCATCAACATAAAGAACAATAATGATAAGAGACTTACCCACTTTCTTGGTGTAGACAGTATTGTTAGAATGACACGTAGAAAAGCCAGTATCTAAAAGAAAGCTATCTATTTTGGCATACCAAGCCCGAGGGGCTTGCTTGGGACCATAAAGGGATTTGTTAAGTTGACATACAAGGTTGGAATTTGTTTGTATAAAGCCAGAATGTTGTTCCATATAGATTTCTTCATGCAATTCCCCATGCAAGAAGGCAAATTTAACATCCATCTGATGGACTTCCCATCTAAAAGAGGCAGCAAGGGAAAGAACAAGGTGGATAGAGTTCATTTTAGCAACAGGGGAGAAGATTTCAGTATAGTCAATGCCTTCAACTTGTGAAAAATGCTTAGCAACAAGATGAGATTTATGTTTATCAACTTTTCGATATAGTCCAAACCTAGTTTTGTAAACCCATTTACATCTAACAAGTTTTCTTCCCTTTGGAAGAGGAACAAGATCCCATGTATAATTTGCTAATAATGAAAAATATTCTTCATTCATAGCTACGTCCCAATCTGGATGGCCTGAAGCTTTTGCAAAGGTGTCAAGATCATGATTTGCTGAAGCTTGAGCCAGTAAAGAAGAGGCTGTATCGAACTGAGAACGTGTACGTCGTTGATTTGTAGGATCACCTGCAAGAGAACTTGCTGCATCCCATGTAGCACAAACCCAAGTTGGAAGCTGAGGAGCTGAAGGAGGTTCCTGAGAAGGTGAGGGAGGATTGCCATCCCCGTTGTCATCATCTGAAGAAGAAATATTTTCAGAAGTAGAAGGGATAGAGAGAGGTGGCACATCTGCCGAACTAGGCTTGTAGGCTGATATATTTTCAGCAAACTTTACATCTCTTCTAATGATAGCATTTTTAGACTTAAGTGGAATAAGTCTACATCCTTTGACATCTTCAGAATATCCAAAAAAAATACATTTTTCACTCTTAGGTTCTAAGGCTTTATGTTTCTCATTGGAAATATGGGCCCATGCTTCACTTTCAAAACACGAAAGTGACTTACATATGGTTTAATTGAGCTCCATGCTTCTTCTAGAGTGATATTCTTTAAAACCTTAGTAGGAGTGCGATTTACTATGTAATTTGCATAATTAATTGCTTCTTCCCAAAAATTAAGACTAGGTCCTTTAGATTGAAGCATACAATTAGCCATTTCCTTTAGGGTGCGATTCTTCCTTTCAGCTACACCATTTTGTTGTGGAGTATATGGAACAATATGTTGCATTTGAATTCCATGCTTAGTGAAAAAGTTGATGAATTTGTTGTTAACATATTCTTTGCCATTATCAGATCTTAGCTTAAGAATTTGATGTCCAGATCGTTTCTCAACAAAGGCCTTAAAGGCCAAGAACATGTTAAATACTTGACTCTTGAGTTTTAAGAAGTATACCCAAGTACATATGGAGAAATCACCAATGAAAGTTAAGAAATACTTGTAGCCAGAGAATGAAACAACTGGAAGTGGACCACATAAATCACTATGCACAAGTTATAGATGTTGGGTTGTGTTATATTCTTTCCACGTAGTTAATAGGGGGTTTGAAGGGCACCCATAACCCCACTTTATGGGGTCCGGGGCAGCGCCCCGAAAAATTTTGGTTTTGGACCATATGTTAGGTTGGGCGGACCCACCTATGGTTTTGTGCATGATTTTCGCACATGTTTTTTGGACGCGATGGTTTTCGGTCCATGGTATTGGATGGTACGACATGTATAAATATGTATTGTAACATTGAAAGGAATATAATGAAAAATCAAGCTGGTAGTCCTGGTTTTGGGATCCAGGGAAAAATCTCTGTGCATATGTGTTTTATGGGTTATGCTCTCGCATTGTTTATTTTCTTTGTTTAAGAATTCGTATGCAGGTAATTTCTGTACAGGGTTAAGACCTACATTTGGTATCAGAGCTGTTTTGGCTTCAAGGGGACGCCTTTGTTGCTGAGGGGTTTCGCTCGGGCCTGTGGTAGACCCTGTTCAGTGGGAGATCTGTGAGATCGATTCTGGTGGTGAAAGAAGATGGCAAGCAGTGGAAAGATAGAGATTGAGAAGTTCAATGGTCAGAATTTTGAGTTGTGGAAACTCAAGATGGAGGATCTATTGGTGGATAAAGATCAGTGGATCGCGGTAGATCCGGGTACTAAACCATCGGGAGTGACCGATGAAGAATGGAAGAAGTTGGATCGGAAGGCAAAGAGCACAATACGATTGTGTGTCTCGGATTCAGTATTGCTGAATGTATCAGGGGAAGCTACGACAAAGGCTTTGTGGGTCAAGTTAGGGACTTTGTACCAATCTAAGTCTCTGGTGAATAAACTGTTCCTGCGAAAAAATCTGTATAACCTGAGGATGAAAGATGGAGACTCGGTGACAGAGCATCTGAATGCGTTTAATACTGTGGTAAGTCAGTTATTATTTGTTGATATTAAAATTTCAGATGAAGATAAGTGCATCAGTCTGTTGTGTTCTCTACCAGATTCGTGGGATAGTCTGGTTATTGCAATAGGTAGCAATGAAACTGCTTTGCAGTTTGATGAAATAGTCTCAGCCTTGCTGACGGAGGAGATGAGACGGAAAAATATGGACAACCAGAATGGTGATGCCTTGTCTGTACGAGGACGGTCCCAGAACAAAAACAAAAATAAGTCATCGAGTAGGAGATCTAAATCTAGAGGGAGATCTAAATCTCCAGGAAAACCTACAAAGGTGGGGTGCTGGAAATGCGGAAAGGAAGGGAACTTCAGAAGGGATTGTAAATCTAAAGCTCCTGATAAAGGAAAGGGATCTGATGATGCTCCTTCTGCAGAGGCGAAAACCACCTCAGATGAAGGTGGGGATGTGTACTTGGCTTCTTCAAGTACACACGTAGATCATGAGGCATGGTTGATTGACTCAGGTGCATCCTTTCACTTCACTCCCCATAGAGAGTGGTTCTGCAAGTATGAGAAATATGATGGTGGTGATGTCTTCTTAGGAGATGATAGGAAGGCTAGAATCATTGGTCGGGGAAAAGTAAAGTTGAAGTTGCAAGGTGGAAGGGTTAGAACACTTCCGGGTGTTCTACATATTCTTGCATTGGCCAGAAATCTGATTTCTATAAGCAAGTTGGATGATGCAGGTGTAAAGACGGTGTTCGAGAAAGATACCTGCAATATGGTTCGAGGAGCACTGATATTAATGCGGGGAGTTCTGATTGGAACTCTGTACAAGCTGCAAGGTAGCACTGTTGTTGATGGGTGCAATAGTTCTATGGTTCCTGAAAATGGAGTAGAGAATCTAGTGGTCTCTGGAGAGAAGACCATGTTGTGGCATCAAAGGCTTGGAAATATTGGAGAGAAGGGCCTTCGAATACTTCATGGTAAAGGTATGGTAGAAGGTATGAATAATAGCTCTCTGGATTTCGATTTCTGTGAAAATTGTGTATATGGGAAGCAGAATTGGGTGAGTTTCCCCTTTGGTGGTAAGAGGACGAAACACATATTAGAGCTTGTGCACAGTGATGTGTTTGGACCTATGAAGGTTCCATCACTAGGTAAGTCTGTGTACTATGTATCATTCATAGATGACTTCTCAAGGAATACATGGATATATTTTCTTAAGAAGAAATCTGAAGTCTTTGACAGGTTTAAAGAATTTAAGGCTCTGGTGGAAAATCAGACAGAGAAGAAGATAAAGGTGATGAGGACAGATAATGGTGGAGAATTTTGCAGCAAGGAATTTGAAGAATTTTGTAAGAAGTGTGGTATAGCACGACAGAAGACTACTCCATATACACCTCAGCAAAATGGAGTCGCAGAAAGAATGAACAAGACATTGACGGAAAGGGCAAGAAGCATGCTCAGTGCTGCCGGGTTAGGACAGGAATTCTGGGCAGAGGCGGTGGATACTACATGTTACCTGATCAACAGATCACCTTCATCAGCGTTGGAGGATAAGACTCCAAAAGAAGTATGGACTAGTAAGAAACCCTCTCTTTCACATCTAAGGGTATTTGGATGTGATGCATATGTACATGTTCCAAAGGAGAAACGAACCAAGTTGGATAGTAAATCTGAAAAGTGCATCTTTATTGGGTATAAGGATGGTTTAAAGGGTTATAAGCTTTGGAACCCAATCACACGGAAGGTTGTGTACAACCGAGATGTGTTGTTCAGAGAGGTAAAAGATGTTATTCAACATGAAGTCCAACCAAAGGAACCTAAGAAGATAGAGTTTGAGCCAAAGGAGGAAGAATCAGACTCCACAGCAGAGGAGGAATCAGAAGATGAAGAGCCACAAACTCCGGCTGTGAGAAGATCAGTTCGAGAAAGAAGGCAGCCAGAAAGGTATAGTCCATCTGCTTTCAGTTCAAATTTTTCTTTGTCTGTTACTGATAATGATCCCAGAACTGTGAAGGAAGCAGTGTATTCAGAGGATGGAAAACTCTGGAAAGAGGCCATGGTCGATGAAATGACATCTTTGCACAAAAATGAGGCTTGGGATCTGGTGGAGTTGCCGACTGGAAGGAAAACCATTGGCAGCAAATGGGTGTTCAAGAAGAAGACAAATGCAGAAGGAAAGGTGGAGAAATACAAAGCTCGGTTGGTAGCAAAAGGTTATTCCCAAGTGTCGGGAATTGATTTTGGTGATATTTTTTCTCCTGTTGCCAAGGTAACTTCTATTAGATTACTTTTATCTGTTTCTGCTGCTTTTGATTTTGAGGTAGAACAGATGGATGTGAAGACAGCATTTCTTCACGGGGATTTGGAAGAGGAAATCTACATGAAGCAACCTGAAGGCTTTGTGGTGAAGGGTAAGAAAGAACTGGTATGCAAGTTAAAGAAGTCTCGGTATGGGTTAAAACAGTCACCAAGGATGTGGTATCAGAAATTTGATACATTTATACGGGGACTTGGCTTCACCAGAAGCAAAGCAGATCATTGTGTGTATTTTAAATTAATTGGTGACCGTATTATTTATCTGGTCTTGTATGTGGATGATATGTTGCTGGTTGGAAATGACAAAGAAATTATCCAGGATTTGAAGACCCAATTGTCCTCCAAATTCGACATGAAAGATCTTGGTGTTGCAAACTATATTTTGGGCATGGAAATTAAAAGAGATCGGTTAAAGAGGAAGCTTTGGTTAAACCAGAGGAAGTATGTCGAGACAATACTCCAGAGGTTTAATATGTAGGATAGTAAACCGGTGAAGGTTCCTATTCCTGTAGGTGTGAGGTTATCTGCTGAACAGTGTCCCAAGACACAAGAAGAGGAAGAGGACATGTCCCGTGTTCCATATGCAAGTGCAGTGGGTAGCCTGATGTATGCAATGGTTTGTACTAGACCAGAGATTGCACATGCAGTGGGAGTATTGAGCAGGTTTATGTCAAAACCTGGGAAGGAGCACTGGACAACAGTGAAGCGGGTTTTCAGGTATTTGTGTGGCACTAGTGATTATGGTTTTTGCTACCAAGGAAGACCAGGATTGGACAGAGTGTTGGATATTCATGGCTTTGTTGATGCAGACTAGGCTGGAGATCTGGATCAAAGAAGATCTACAAGTGGGTATGTGTTTAACCTATTTGGAGGTGTAGTCAGTTGGATGAGTAAGAAATAATCTGTAGTGGCATTATCAACTACAGAGGTAGAATACATGGCAGCCACTCATGCAAGAAAGGAAGCAGTTTGGTTGCAGAGATTGTGTTCAAGTATGGGGTTAGTACAGGGAGCTATAAGAATAGAGTGTGACAGCCAAAGTGCAATTTTCTTGGCAAAGAACCCTGCTTATCATTCAAAGACAAAGCACATTGATGTTCAATATCACTTTGTGAGGGATATGATAGAAGACAGAAAGGTGTTGCTGGTAAAGGTGGACACTTTGAAGAATACTGCAGATGCATTGACAAAATCTATGAGCTCTGAGAAGTTCTCTTGGTGTAGAGAAGCAATGGGAATCTCAGGGCTGAAAAATGACTAAGCTCTCCTGTGGCCCCCTGTGGAAAGAAAACAACAAGTGGGAGATTGTTGGGTTGTGTTATATTCTTTCCACGTAGTTAATAGGGGGTTTGAAGGGCACCCGTAACCCCACTTTATGGGGTCCGGGGCAACGCCCCGGAAAATTTTGGTTTTGGACCATATGTTAGGTTGGGCGGACCCACCTATGGTTTTGTGCATGATTTTCGCACATGTTTTTTGGACGCGATGGTTTTCGGTCCATGGTATTGGACGCGATGGTTCTCGGTCCATGGTATTGGATGCTTCGGCATGTATAAATATGTATTGTAACATTGAAAGGAATATAATGAAAAATCAAGCTGGTAGTCCCGGTTTTGGGATCCAGGGAAAAATCTCTATGCATATGTGTTTTATGGGTTATGCTCTCGCATTGTTTATTTTCTTTGTTTAAGAATTCATATGTAGGTAATTTCTGTACAGGGTTAAAACCTACAGTAGAGGGGATGAGGCATGCCAAGAGGCATGTTTTTCAAAACTATCATGATTATGTTTTCTGAGTACACATCCAGAACAAACACCATCTCTGCAAGATACCATTGGAAGACCTGTCATTTTCTTTACATAGATTTTGAAGGGAGCAATAGTTTAAGTGACCAAATTGCTCATGCGAAAGTTTTCTCACTTGATCATTATGAGCAACAAATACCGAGGGAAGAGTTTGTTATGAAACCAGCTCAAGAAATGATAGAAAAGATAGATCAATGCCTTAGAATTCAGCCTCTTCGAGGGGGAAACCTCCTTTACATTACATAAATGAACAATCCTTGGATGATACAAATGAAAATAACTCCTTTCTATATTTAAGAGTCTAAGGGGTCATAACATAATCAGAGCCGACATAACAATAATAATGTAAGGGCACAATAATAGCAATAGTGGGCTTCTATGTGGCACAAGAGTAACAATATGGGCACTACATGGGTACATCAATATAATAAGTGGGTTGTACTAATAACAATAAGGGGTTACACTAGTAGTATAGGGGCCTAACATGCTCCTCTCCTTCAAAAAGCGTTGTCCTCAACGCTTGAGTAGTTCTCGATGCTTCTGTATGAAATTATTGTCCTCCCATGTGGAATCTTCAGCAGGTAAGTTCTTCCACTTGATGAGATATTCTGAAATTGATTGATTTCGTAGCTATCGGGTTATTGTTTCTGTGACTACTCCAGGTTTCAACATGATTTTTCCTTCCTCTTCAATTTCTAGTAATATTGTTTGAATTGGTATCTTTTGCAACTTTTGAATAAGTGGCCATAATTCTTTGTCCTTCTTCCATTCATCCCTTGCTTCGTTTATCCAATCTGGTTGGATAATAGAAATAGCACAAAACAATGCTTCCACATCCTCATCCTTGAAGAGTCTTCCCATTCGGTAAGGTCACCATTTTTTAAGTGCATGTAGTATTGCCAACATTTCCTTCTCATAAATAGCTTTCTTTATATGTAGCAGTAAAAATACCCAATCACCTACATCAAAACATTTTTCATTATGATGTTGATCTACCTGTTGTTTCATTTGATTTTGCACCGAAGTGGCGTTATCCTTTAAAAATTGGAGAACTTGTTGTTGATGCTCGATGTGATCTTTCACTGCTTGAACCTTTTTCTTCTTGATATGTCCTGCTATCTTTAGAGTTTGAGGAGTGGTAATTTCTTCCAATCCTTTACAAGATATGGTCGAATTCATTTCTTGACGCTCGATGTGATCTTTCACTTCTTGAACATTTTTCTTCTTGATATGTCCTTCTATCTTGATAGTTTGAGGAGTGGTAATTCTGACCAATGAATTACAAGATATGGTTGGATTCATTTCTTCTTTCTTGATGTGATCTTTCACTTCTTGCACCTTTTTCTTCTTGATATGTCCTTCTATCTTGAGAGTTTGAGGAGTGGTCATTCTTGCCAATAGTTTACAAGATATGGTCTCATTCATTTCTTCTTTCTTTGGGGTTGGGTCCTGGCATATATCCTCTTCTTTTGATGTTTCTTTATCCTTTTCTTCCTCCTCTTCATACTCTATGTAAAATAATTTCTTCTCAGCACACTTATGACCTTTAGTGCATTTGCTATCACAATTGTAACAAAGCCTTTTTTCTCTTTTTTCTTCCAATTGTTGTGGTGTAACCCTTGTAGGTTGTGGAAGGCTAGGAGAAACAACACTTCCATCTTTATAGTTATGAGGGGTAGACTTCCTTGTTGCCATAATTTTACTTTCCAATATGTCACAAAGCCCTTTTACTCTTTCCAATTGTTGTGGTGTTGCTCCAAAAAAGGTGTTGCTCTTTGTATCCTCATAATGTGCTATCATTTCCTCCGTGAGAATTGACCACGTAACAAGTTGTTTACGAGAACAAAGCCCTTTATACCATAAAAATTGATCCGGTTCTAAATATGAAGATGCAATACATACCTTTTGTAACAGTGGTACACCATGTAGATCAAAATATTGCTCCATCTGAAGTATCCAATTTACCGGATCCTTGCCATCAAACTTCCTCATCTTGCTTTTTCTTGATTTTAGGGCCTCGATCTTGAAACGACTATAACTCTATACTTTTGGATATTTAAGTTCTGAAATTGCTACCTGTAGTAGCCCTCTGTGTCCTCTTTCCAATGCCACCAGTTTG
Source organism: Pinus tabuliformis (assembly GCA_031772625.1). Classification (NCBI taxonomy): domain Eukaryota; kingdom Viridiplantae; phylum Streptophyta; class Pinopsida; order Pinales; family Pinaceae; genus Pinus; species Pinus tabuliformis. The sequence continues at coordinate 1,077,575,034 of CM062807.1, read as the reverse complement.
ATCCAAATTGGATTCTCCAAGAAAGAGTTATGTGAAAGTGACTTGCTTTTAGACTAGTTTAGTAGAGTGAACTTGTACGACGTGCCACGAGTCACCGTTTCAACCTTTGGATCTAAAACACACATACAAGAAACTACAGTCCGTCCTATTTCTGTACCTTCTTACTAAATTTCAATCCAATCCCCAGAGAGAAAGTTATGACGATTTTCCCCAGGTCACATGTTTTGAATGTAATTCAGGAGTCTGCAAAAATACCAACTTCCTCAGATCATATCTCTGCAACTATCACGCGAAATGCTCTGCAATTCGGACCCAAGGTTTAGCGCGATTTCTTCTCAAATGGGTTTTTTTTGTGACTTCTGAAACATCACAGAAAAAAAAGTTATAGCGAAAATTCCACGATGACTTGTTTGGAGCAGCGAAACCCTAGAATCCAAAGCTCTGATACCAAATGTTATGAAACCAACTCAAGAAATGATAGAAAAGATAGATCAACGCCTTAGAATTCAGCCTCTTCGAGGGGGAAACCTCCTTTACATTACATAAATGAAGAATTCTTTGGCGATACAAATGAAAATACCTCCTTTCTATATATAGGAGTCTAAGGGGTCATAACATAATCAGAGCCGACATAACAATAACAATGTAAGGGCACAATAATAACAATAGTGGGCTTCTATGTGGCACAAGAGTAACAATATGGGCACTACATGGGTACATCAATATAATAAGTGGGTTGTACTAATAACAATAAGGGGTTACACTAGTAGTATAGGGGCCTAACAGAGTTGATGATCCAAAGTTGTTAAACTTATACAACCTTGTAGAATCATCAACAATGCTAGTAGATAAAACTTGTCTAGGATCTCTTAGGTCCTCAATTACAACATCATGAGGTGAAAATTCAATGATTTTACCTTCACCTGAATGAGTTATCTAATATACAGATACAAGGTTGCGGGATAAGGTTGGAACACATAATACATCATTAAATTGACCATTGTCTAGATGAATAGTTCCAGTCCCTACAACACTAAGAGATCTATCATCACCAGCATATATATTTTTGGTGTTACAATCATTTAAAGAAGAAAACACAACTTTGTTTTTGGCCATGTGATAAGAAGCTCCAGAATCAATGAGCCACTCATGAGAATGAGAAGAAGAAGATACATTTAGTGCATAACCAAACCGAGATGCTTGACAACTACATGCTAAAAGTGCTATTCCTGAAGATGAAGTTGAAGAGTGCTCCAAATGGATGTTATGCTTCTTCATTGCTGCTTCAAAGGCTTCCATCTTCTTAAAGCATTTGGATTCAAAGTGGCCATCTCGATTACAAAAGTTGCAATGCCTATCAGTCTTCTTCCCTTTGCTTTTATTTTCCTTATCATTCTGTTGAATTGATTTGTCATTTTCAGAATGAAATTTCTTAGGACCCTTGTTTGGTTTAGGACCATTCTTTTTAGGATACTACTTCTTAATATTATTTGAATTTGGTTGTTGCTGAGCAGCTAAGGCTTTCTTAGAAGAGTTTCCAAGATTAAGAAGACCAAGATGTAAGAGTTTTTCTTATTCTCTTATTAAAGAATCACAAAACGAATTAAAAGAGGGGGATTTGTAGTCTTGTCCTTAAGAAATAAAGGTTTCTCTAGTATAATGGAAGGTGGAAACAAACACAGAGTATGATGCTCCAACTTAGTAAGAATGGAATAGATAAGTCTACCATATTATTTATTAACCTTAACACCTTCCAAGAGAAGTCTAAGGGTCTTGAACTTGGACAAAAAATTTCAATGGAAGAAAAATTATTGGGGTTCAATGTAAGAAACTCATTTTCAAGTTGATGGTCCCTAATTTCATTTTTAATTCCAAAAACTTTAGTGAGTTGTTTCATTGCTTCATTAGGGGTATCAAATTTTGCGATATGGAATCTAAGGTCTGGAGAAATAGACATCCCTATCAACCCACGTGCTTGATATTGCCTATTTTCCAATTTCGCTGCCTTATCTTTATCTTTAGGTTTCGTTTCTTGGCCTGAGGCTATTCTGTAAAGACCTTTACTTCTAAGTAAATCCACAATGTAGGATTACCATTGGAAGTAGTTGGTGCTGTCAAGAATAACTTGGCATATAATTTCCATTTTAATAGAAACTGAAGCTGTAGATGCTGAAACTAACTGTTCCAATGGAAATATCTCGAAAAATTAGGCAGATTAAAAAAAACAGCTCTGAAAACAACTTCCGGATGAAAAAGTTACGACTTTTTGAAGAAAAGTTGTTCAAGATGTCGACGAAGTGTGTGAATGTGCAGAAGTGATGATAATGTTATATTTAAAAAAAAACCCCTCTTTCCAAACTTAATCTTATTAACCCACTTTAAAAAAAGATTTTATGTGATCCACTTTTATAAATAAGTGAAAGTCACTTTTACAATGGTACTTTATGAGCTACTCACTAAATTGTACCTTAAATAAAAGATAAAGAGACTTTAGAATTATTAGTGACTCACTTTTTATAATGGGTGAGAACACTTTTACATAAAGTAACTTTGAAACATAAGTTACATGTGCTTTTTGAAAAAGTAACTCAATAAAAAGAAAAATTTGAACCCAAGGCTTCTATTCTCATAGAGTAACTTCTGACCAAGTGAGCTAGTTTATAGATATATATATATAAAACAAAAAACACACAACCCAACATGGAAAAATTTGAACCCAAGACCTCTATTCTCATAAAGTAACTTTGGACTAAGTGAGCTAGTTATATATATATATATATATATATATATATATATATATACAAAACAGAAAAACACACAACCCAACACGGACATATAAAAAAAACCAAACCTTATGGCTTGAAGTTAGCTTTTGCCGGAAACTAAATATTTTCCTCAATGTTTCTGATTTTCCTAGATCACACTAAGGCGTGATGGAAAAGAGCATATGCATGAGAAAAATCCTTCATTTCTGTTTCTGATTTGCCTAGATCGCACAAAGTCGTGGGGCAAAGAGAATATACAAAAATGAAAGGTATAGTTCCGGTAATAAAAAATAGAGAGCTAAATAAACCGAAATAAATAGAGAGATGAATACCTAAAACTAAAAAAAAAAAGACTGTATACCTCCAGATCTTAAAAATGACGTAGCTAGGGCAATCAGAAACCTTTTCGTGTGAAATGGAAGGGGTTTCTCACTGGAACAAATTCTCCTAACACAATAGAGGAGTCCTCTCGACTCGAAAGTAGTTAGAAAAAATAGATAAAGGAAACGATAGTCAGATGCAGTTGTACCGGCTTCAGATTTGGATTACCAATGGATGCGGCCCTTAAATAGCTCTGATAACATGTAGGAATTTACAGGGTAAGTTCCTCAGATAGAACACCAAAGGACACTGCTCACAAATAGATCACAGATCAATACACCAATATTATTGATGTGGTTAAAATCCTCAAAGAGCGAAACAGTCCATGACCTGAGCCAACGCGGACACTTCAAGCAATTTATTAATAGAAGAAAGAAAATTTACATAATCTTCTCTCATGAATGGTCACCCTACAAATGACCCTCCATTCTCTTTAAATAGAGGTCATGGACCAATCGGGTGTTAAGTGTTGGGTCCCTATAATACTAGTGATTACCCCATTACTATTGTAGCTATACCCCTTATTAATATCGTTGTGCCCCTATTGCCCCCATATTGTTACTATTGTGCCCCATAGAATCCCTCTATTGTTATTTTTAAGGCTTTATATTATTATTGTTAGGTCGGCTGGATTACATTGTCACTCCTTAGACTCATATATATAGAAAGGAGGTTTTGTCATTTGAATCATCCAAGAATTGTTCATTTATGTAATGTAAAGGAGGTTTCCCCCTCGAAGAGGTTGAATTCTAAGGCATTGATCTATCTTTTCTTGAGCTGGTTTCATAACATTTGGTATCAAAGCTTTGGATTCTAGGGTTTCGCTGCTCCAAACAGGTCATCGTGGAATTTTCGCTATAACGTTTTTTCTGTGACGTTTCAGAAGTAAAAAAAAAACCCATTTGAGAAGAAATCGCGTTGAACCTTGGTTCCGAATTTCAGAGCTTTTCGCATGATATTTGCAGAGATATGATCTGAGGAAGTTGGTCTTTATGCAGACTCCTGAATGACATTCAAAACAGGTGACCTGGGGAAAATCGTCATAACTTTCACTCTGGGGATCGGATTGAAATTTAGTAAGAAGGTACAGAAAGAGGACAGACTATAGTTTCTTGTATGCATGTTTCAAATCCAAAGGTCGAAACAGTGACTTGTGGCACGTCGTACAAGTTTGCTCTACTGAACTAGTCTATAAGCAAGTCACTGTGGGAGATTTCACATAACTCTTCCTTGGAGAATCCAATTTGGGTCAGACTTGTGGCATTGGAAATAGGACGCAGAGGGATACTATAGCTCACAAATTCAAAACTAGATGATTGGAAAGTACAGAGATACATCAGAGGCAATATCGAGCTCCTACAAAGTGAAAAAAAGTGTGTAGATTTTCTTAAATTTTTGCTTAAGCTTGGTTTGAAAATTTAGTTTGAAGGAATTAAAAGGGCATAGTAGAGCATTATTATCGGTAACTGATGCCCCGAGGAAAGAAAATGAAAACACCTAGTAAGGAACCTGAAAACTCTAGCATGACTCATGAAGAAGAGGAAGAAATGCAACATGATATATCAAAATTACAAGACCAAGTGCAACAACTGTCCCTTGCACAAAAAGGAACAGAATCTAAGATGGATGGTTTAAAGAAAGATGCAGAAGCTAAGATGTATGGTTTAAAGAAAGGTGTAGAAGATAATATGGACTGTTTAAATAAAGGCGTAGAAGCTAAGATGATTGATGTGGAAGCTAAGATGAATGATTTGAAGATAGATTTGAAGATAGACATGGACGAATTGAAGATAAATATGAATAAGTTGCTACAAGAAATGGTCCCTTGAAAGGGTACTAAAGGAAACTCATGATGAGAAAAAAAGAAATGTTAATCATGATTCCATAGATGCTAATGTTGGATCGAAGACTCACCATATTCCAAAAATCGATATGAGGAAGTTTGATGGCAAGGATCCTGCCACATGGATATTACAGATGGAGCAATTCTTCGATCTCAATAATGTGCAAAACACACAAAAGGTACGTATGGCAACTTTATATTTGGAACCAAATCAGTTTGTATGGTATCAATGGCTTTTCTCTCGTAAACCATTTATCACTTGGGCAATTTTTACGGAAGAATTGATAGCACATTATGAGGATACAAAAAGCAACACTTTTTTTAGCCAATTGATAAGTCTCAAACAAAAGGGTTCAATAATGGAGCACATTGAGGAGTTCCAAAAATTGAACATAAGGGTAAAAGATATTCCAGAGGAGCATAGGATTGATGTGTTCATAGGGTCTTTAAAGGATAATATCCAACATGATGTTTGCCTTTGGGAACCTGATTCATTAGAGAAGGCATTCAGGTTAGCAAGAAAAATGGAAAGCAAAATTATGGCAACTAGGAAGCATACCACTCACAACTATAAAGACGGAAGTGTTGTTGCCCCTAGTCTTCCACAACCTATAAGGTTGACACCACAACAATTGGAAGAAAAAAGAGCAAAAGGGCTTTGTTACAGTTGTGATAGCAAATACACTAAAGGTCATAAGTGTGCTGAGAAGAAATTATTCTACATAGATTGTGAAGAGGAAGAAGAAAAGGAGCAAGAAAGGTCAAAAGAAGAGGATATTCTCTAGGAACAAAGCCTAGATGAAGAACAAATAAATCCGACCATATCTTGTAATGCATTGGCGGGAATTACCACTCCTCAAACCATCAAGATAGAAGGACAAATCAAGAAGAAAAAGGTAATAGTGTTGATTGATTCAGGAAGCACCCACAATTTTATTCATTGTAAGGTAGCAAAAGAATTGAATTGCTTCCTATATCCAGCACCAGAGTGTCAAGTGATGATTGCAAATGGAGGAACAATAAATTTCTCTGGAAAGTGCCATAATATCAAGCTATCCATGGGAGAATATGTATTGACTAGCCCAATGCTTTCCATTCCAATGGGAGGTGTTGATGTTGTACTAGGAGTCCAATGGCTACAATCCTTGGGTACAATAGCTTTTAATTTTCAAGAACTTTTCATCAAATTTTCTGCGGAAGGAAAGGAAGTTGAATTAAGGGGTATTGCAGGGAAACCAGGAAAGATAATCAGCTCTAATGGTATGACAAAGCTTCTAAAAAAGGAGCAAAGAGGTGTAATTGCACAATTATGTTCGCTAGATGTTTCCACATCAGAATCATCTATTTCTCCAGATCTCCAAAAAGTCCTGGACAATCATTCCAAGGTATTTGAGACTCCCAAAGGTCTCCCACCTATGCGTGATCATGATCATGCTATTCATCTGATTCCAGGAAGTGTTCCTCCAAACATCAGGCCGTACAGATATCCCTATGTCCAAAAGAGTGAAATTGAACGTATGGTTGCAGAAATGCTAGAGGCTGGTATAATTCAACCGAGTCAAAGTTCTTTCTCTGCTCCAGTAGTATTGGTGCACAAGAAGGATGGATCATGGCGCATGTGTCCGGATTATAGGGAGCTCAACAAGCTCACTATTAAAGATAAGTTCCCCATTCCTGTCATTGATGAATTACTGGATGAATTGCATGGATCAATTTACTTCACCAAGTTGGATCTTCGTTCAGGATATCATCAAATCAGAATGAAGACTGAAGACATTCCGAAAACAACATTTAGAACTCATGAGGGTCATTATGAATTTTTGGTCATGCCTTTTGGCCTTACCAATGCACCTTCAACATTTCAAGGTTTGATGAATTCAATTTTCAAACCATTCCTTAGAAAATTTGTGTTAGTATTTTTTGATGATATACTAATCTACAGCAAGTCTTGGAAGGATCATGTTGAACATGTTGACAAGGTGCTACAACTATTGGAGGAGAAACAATTATATGCAAAAAGATCCAAATGTTTCTTTGGAGTCCAGGAGGTGGAATATTTGGGTCATATTGTATCTCATGAAGGAGTTAAGGTAGACCCTAGCAAAATTAAAGCCATTAAGGAATGGAAAATCCCCACATCCATAAAGCATCTGCGAGGATTTCTCGGGTTGACAGGGTATTATCGCAAGTTTTTAAGAATTATGGGAGAATAGCAGCACCTCTAACAACATTATTGAAGAAAGATGCATTTTCATGGACTCCGGAAGCAACAAAGGCCTTTGAACATCTTAAAGAGGCAATGTGCCAAGCACCGGTCTTAGCTACACCGGACTTCACAAAAACCTTTATTGTGGAATGTGATGCTTCAGGAAATGGAATTGGTGCTGTTCTAATGCAAGATGAAAGACCCATTGCTTTTGAAAGTCGTCCAATCAAGGGAAAGTTTTTAAGCAAAGCTATTTATGAGAAGGAAATGTTGGCAATACTCCATGCACTTAAGAAATGGCGACCCTACCTAATGGGAAGACACTTCAAGGTAAAAACGGATCATGATAGCCTTAAATACTTTTTAGAACAAAGATTATCCTCTGAAGAGCAACAAAAGTGGGTCACAAAGATGTTGGGTTATGACTTTGAAATCATCTACAAAAAAGGGAAGCAAAATGTGGTGGCAGATGCACTCTCAAGAAAGGATGAGGATGTGGAAGCATTGTTGTGCGCCATTTCTATTATCCAACCAGATTGGATAAATGAAGCAAGGGAGGAATGGAAGAATGACGAAGAAGTGTGGGCACTTATTCGAAAGTTACAACAAGATTCCAGTACGTCTGATACATTTAGCTGGCAAAATGATTCGTTATGGTACAAAGATCGCTTATACCTCTGTAAGAATTCCCAGCTAAAACAAAAGATTCTTATGGAATTGCACACTTCTCCCTTAGGAGGGCACTCAGGATTTTTAAAAACTTACCACAGGGTTAAGAAGGAATTTTTTTGGGATGGCCTTAAATCAGATATTCAAAAGTTTGTGGCGGAATGTTTGGTTTGCCAACAAAATAAAGTTGAAACAATTAAGACACCGGGTCTATTACAACCTTTATCCATTCCAAGCCAACGTTGGGAGGAGGTTTCAATGGATTTTATCACAGGTTTACCCAAGTCTGAGGGAAAGAGTGTCATCATGGTGGTAGTTGACAGACTTACCAAGTATGCACACTTTTGTGCATTATCACATCCATTTAAAGCCAGTACAGTTTCTACTGCATTTATGGAAACAATTCAAAAGCTACATGGAAACCCAAAGATTATTGTAAGTGACAGAGATCCCATTTTCACTGGAAATTTTTGGACAAAATTATTTTCTTGTCTTGGTACTCAGTTAGCTCATAGCTCATCTTATCATCCTCAATCTGATGGGCAAACTGAGATAGTAAACAAATGTTTGGAAGGATATCTTCGTTGCTTTGTATCTGATAAACAGACACAATGGGTCAAATGGTTGCCTCTGGCTGAATGGTGGTATAACACTTCCTTCCATACAGCAACAAAAATGACCCCATTTATGGCACTTTATGGGTATCAACCACCATCCATCACATCATATTTAAGAGAAAATTCTAAGGTTCAGGCAGTGGAACATCACATCGAACATCAACAACAAGTCCTCCAACTCTTAAAGGATAACCTCGTGTTGGCACAGAATAGAATGAAACAACAGGCAGATCAACATCGCAGTGAAAGAAGTTTTGATGTAGGTGATTGGGTATTCCTACGGCTACAACCATATAAGCAAATGTCCCTCAAGCAAGCTAAGAAGGATAATAAATTATCACCAAAGTATTATGGTCCGTACAAGGTGTTGCAAAAGATTGGTACTATGGCATACAAATTGGAGCTTCCTGCAGCTTCTCGATTGCACCCAGTTTTCCATGTTTCATGTTTAAAGAAGGTTATAGGCGACAAGCTCCCAGTTCAAACAATATTGCCAGAACTTGACGAGGAAGGAAAAATTATATTGGAACAGGAAGCAGTCACAGAAACAAGAACTCAACAGCTACGAAATCGATCAATTTCAGAGTATCTTATCAAGTGGAAGAACTTATCTACTGAAGATTCCACATGGGAGGATGAGAATTTTATGCAGAAGTATCCATAACTACTCAAGCGTTGAGGAAAACACTTTTTTGAAGGAGAGGGGCATGTTGGGTCCCTATAATACTAGTGATTACCCATTACTATTGTAGTTATACCCCTTATTAATATTGTTGTGCCCCTATTGCCCCCATATTGTTATTACTGTGCCCCATAGAATCCCTCTATTGTTATTTTTGTGGCTTTATATTATTATTGTTAGGTCGGATGGATTATATTGTGACTCCTTAGACTCATATATATAGAAGGAGGTTTTGTCATTTGAATCATCCAAGAATTGTTCATTTATGTAATGTAAAGGAGGTTGCCCCCTCGAAGAGGCTAAATTCTAAGGCGTTGATCTATCTTTTCTATCTTTTCTTGAGTTGGTTTCATAACATTAAGCCACGAATCAAGTGTCAGTAATACTGAGGAGAAAATGAATCGACAGATCACTTAATGTCTAGAACATATTGTGACTGTCGGATTGTAAGTTACAAAAGTACATAGTAAAGAAACACACTTTACCTAACTCTACACTAGACCAAGTTATACTTAACTATTTTCTATGTGTCGGAATACGCTAATAGAAAGGTGGAGAAACAAAAAGGAAAAAAGATAAGTTAAGTAATTTTTTTCACACTTAGCCCCAATAAATTAATGTAAATTTTTTACAGTTTTTTTTTGCACATCAGTCGAAAGGTTGATACGTTCAAATTATTTTGAGCATTTGCATAATGTAAATTTGTTCCTTATTTTTTAGGTTGAATCAAATTATGATTTGTTTTTCTCGGATAATAATAATAATAATAATAATTTATAATTTAGTTAATTGTTATGATTTTTTTAAAATTTTGACAATGCGAGATGTATTATTGGATAAATGTTTTGATGTCTATTAAATCTTATCATCCATTTAATTTATACGACTATAATAATTATTTATTAAATTAAAATTAATTTATTAATATTATAATTTTCCTTAATTTAATACTTATTTATTAAAATTAATAATCATTTTGATCCAGGAGGATCCATAATGGCCCAAAAATCAAAGTCCTTGAGACTTAGTGAAACCAAGGCCAGATCGAAGACCTCATCACAAGGAATCCGACGACACAAACAATGCCTCAATCCGAGTTTTTATGTGAAAGTTATGCTTAGTCAAAGTTATAGTTAAACCTAACAAAAAGACAAAATTTATTTGGCACCAGATAAATTTTGCTGCCTCGCCAAATTTGGCGATCTGACTTAATTTGGTAGTTGGGGGGCTAAAATTGGTGGACCTCCATATAAATGTAGTGGCACCACTACGGTTGGAAGAACTACCAAATATGACAACAATTCCACTAAATTTAGTAGTACATGTGGGCCAATGGATGGGCACCACATGGCCCAACTAAATGGTGCCACATGGCACCCAACTGGTAGCCAAATAGGTCTATCCAACTAATAAAATGATGTCATACCCAACTTGGCGAATGGTTTCAATAGCTTTTAAAATATAACAATGGACCGGTGGTTTAATAAAAAAGTTAACAATTTGAACCAATATATAATGACAATAGTTTATTTTAAATGTTTTAAATATATAATGTAACAATCATGAGATCTTATATAACATAAAAAAATGCAAGTGGGGGGGGGGGGGTTCACGGAGTTGAAACCTGCGACCCACTAACCAACATTCTAATATTAACTATGCCAACTTCTTGCCCAATGGATAGGCTTTGAAATATCCACCCATCGAAATGTATTTAAACCTATTTTCAATAGATGGAACAATGGAAGCCGAGAGTGGAGGGAGAACCAAGTCGATGGGCAATGGAATGTTGCGCGGGCTGAGCAAACTAGGGGGGATAAAAATCTGAGGTAGAACCTTGTGGGTGTGGTTCCCAAGGTATATCCCTTGGAATGTTCTCCAAAATATTCCTTTTAGATGTTGCTATGGAATCTTGAAGATTCTCTAGGGGTCTGGAGTTGACATTAGCAGAATATAGTTGAGTTTGTACTCATTTAACATAGAATTTTGCAAGGATTTCACTGATGCAGTCATATATGTCATTTGAGAAACCCATTTTCAAGTCACTCTCAGAAATGGAGGTATAATGATATGTTTTTCCATGTACTTGTATTTTTTTTTTATGAGATGAATGAAGATGCCTCTCCACTTTGAATTTGGGACCAAAGATGTAGCCAAAATTGGGTGAACTCCATTATCAAACATTAGGTGCATTGGATTTATGGTCTCATTTTATGTTTCTTCTTCTTAAAGTGTTTGCATTTATGGTTTTACATGTTTTTTTATGTAATTATGCTAACATAATTGAGCCGAGAGGCTCATTCTACAACTCAGTATGATGTGTAACCCTGTTTGTCCATCATCAAAGTTGAAATTTTTCTCATGTCGACCAAAATAAAAATTTAAGAAAAATATAAAAATAAAAAAAGTTAAATAACTCTACAAAACATTTAAATAATTTCAGTTCATAATAAAATTTGCATGAGAAGTAATTAGATCCCTCCCGGCTCATGTTAGATCCATATTTAAGATGGATCTATGCTGGTTGAATAAAACATCCCATATCATGTTGGTATCAGAGTGGTCTTCTTGCTGATATGAGTTGCAAGTGTGTATGATTACTAGGGTCAAACTCAACGAGGGTGAAGGAAAAATTAAGTCTTTTGACCCAGAGATTGGAGGTGCAACATGAAGAAGGAAAATGGAGAATGATTATGTTCGCACTGAGAATGACAAAGCTTTCCACAAGGATTTTTACAAGATGGAAAATATGGTAGATAAATTGTTTGCAGATTATGTGGAGAAAACAACAAAGAAGAAAAATAAGAAAAAAGAGAAACCAAAGGATAATGCTTCACTAAATCAAAGAAATGGGGGAGAACCTATTTGACCTCCATCTCCATCTTCAAGTGAATGTTATACTTCTTCCTTCATCTTCTTCTCATCATTCTAATAGACAAAATAGAGATGCTTCTAAAAAGCCTTTTTTTTTGAGTTGGATGTAAAATTTGATTTTCTCATGTTTAATGGAGAATCTAATGCATAAAAGCTAAACAATTGGATCAGCCAGATTAAAGTATATCACCAAATACAATATATCAGAGAGGACAAGGCAAAGATCCAAATATCATGTCTTTGGCTCGAAGGAACAACTATTGTATGGTGTTAGAGAAAACTTCATAAAGGTAGCAAAATTTACTGGTAAACTCCTTTCTTCATGGTCTAAGTTTGTTTATGCATTAAGAAGGAAAATTTATCTATTGGGGCATCGACAAAAATCCATGATGGAATGGAAAAATTTGAGACAAGGCAAAGGTGAGAATGTTCAAAGTTTCATAGAGGAATTTAGAAAGCAAGCATTGGCATTTGGTATTTCTTTAGACTTATCTAATACTTTGATGAAACATATTGGTGCTTTGTATAATTATCTTTGGCATTGAGTTTTGTTCTTTGATGCCACCATTCTTGATGAATCTAGTGTGAAATCAATTCATATTGAAAGTAGGGGAAAGCATGAACAAGACAACCATATAAAGAAGAAAATGAAAACAAAGAAAAATGAATAAAAACCCTCTTGCACTCATTGCGAGAAACAAGGGAATGATGAGGAACATTGCTGGAAACTGCATCCAGATTTGAAGCCTAAGAAGTATGGTGGCAAAGGGATGTAGAAAACTATTGCTACAGTGTAAGATGACCAGGTTTTTGATTCAAGCGATGAGATGAAGATCAAAATTGTTGGGATTGCAGGTGTTTGACCAATGATGGGAAGAACATCAAAGAATTCCTATCTCCAAGAACTCGAGGAGATCAACTAGAGAATTTAAGTAGAGAATGTTGATTGAGAAGACTGTTACAAGAAGTAGAAGAGGAGAAGCAAGGATTGTAATTTAATTGCAAGCCATTGAAGAGGCCTTGGAAAAGTTAAAGTGTAATGAAGGCTTAGCAAAGCCATCATCACCTGGTTTAGAATCGATAATTGAGGTAAACAATGTTAGTGATTCTTCAATTTCATGTTCTTATTATGATGATGATTCAGGTGCATTTGAAAGGCATACTAGGAGAATTGGTTAGAAGCTAATGAAGAAGATGAGATATGAAGGAAAGGTCATATGAGTTAATGGCTAGGGAATTGTGAATCCCATCTAAGTGGTGGAACTACCTTGATATGTAGGATTGGGCTATGTTAGAGAGGAAGTTGAAAGACATTCCAAAACCATAGAGACATGAGAGTCTTCAAGTGACAAGTCTAAGACAATGTAGGATGCTGAGCACACACCACGACCTTCTAGTGATAGTGAAAATTTCAAAGGAATAACTAATTCAAGTTCGCCTCACTAGAGCTGCACCAAAGATAACCATTTAAGTAAGGATATGTTGCCTAAGAAGGAGACATACACAAAGGTCAAGAAAGTTTGGAGGAAGAAAAACCATTGTAACAAGGGTGATCATCAGAAATCCACATGTTGAAAGCTCCATCTATAGTTACGCCGAAAGAAGGACCAAGAGCTTATGAAAGCACCTGTGAAGGAACCGACCGATGGAGCAATTCAACAAGAAAGCCAACTACAAGAAGAAAACCCATTAGCCTAGTTAGGTAAGACATGGGTATCCTTTTTATGTAATTGAGTATGACCACCATTGTAAATCACACATTGCTTTTTAAAGGCCCCATAAATGGGAAAAACTTGTAAAAGTGATGAAGTGTATAACATCACTTGAATATGCAACATAATGATATTTTAGCCTTTAGTTGGATCAAAATAGATATAGGTTATGTTGTAAAACTTGACCATGCGTGTTTTATAAACTCTTGGAGAGTAAGTTCTTGCTTGAAATCTTGCAAGTTGTGATACATGCATTGGAAGTTATATATTTTCATATGGATACAGGTGTTGGCTTCATCATTCTAGTTTCAAAGTATAAAGGTGAAGGAAAGGAAAATGTCCCTTGTTAGAGATATTTGTTATAAAGATTGAGAAATAGGGGAGTACATCAGCTTGCGGTTCTTGTTTATGCTTTTTGAGGACCAAAATATTCTCAATGGGGAGGAATGATCTAGGAGGATCCCTAATGGCCCAAAAATCAAAGTCCTTAAAAATTAGAAAAACCAAGACCAAATTGAATACCTTGTTGCATGAAATTGAATGGTGCAAATGATGCCTCAATCCAAGTTCATATGTGAAAGTTATGCTCAATCAAAGTTATAGTCAAACCCGACAAAAGGAAATAATTTAGTTGTGCCTGATAAATTTCTGGCAATGCCAAAGTTGGGGGTCTAGCCAAATTTGGTGGTTGGGGCGATAAAATTAGTGGACCTCCAAATAAATGTAGTGACATTGCTACAATTTGTAAAACTACCACATATGGTGGCAGTTCCACTAAATTTGGTAGTACAAGTCAGCTAGTGGAAGGGTGCCACGTGACCCAACCAAATGGTGCCATGTGATACTCAGCTAGCGACCAAATAGACCCATCCAATTGATAAAATGGAGACATACCCAACTTGGTGAACGATTTCAACAGTTGTTAAAATATAATTATGGACAGATGGTTTAATAAAATGGTTAATGTTTGAACAAATATATAATGATGATGGTTTATTTTAAATGTTCTAAATATATAATGTAACAACCGTGAGATATTATATAACATAAAAAGATACAATTGGGGGGTCTAGATGGTTGAAACCCATGACCACGCTAACCAGCATTCTAATTTTAACTATGCCAACAACTTGACTAATGGATGGACTTTGAAATATATACCCATCGAAATATATTGAAACCCATTTTCATTTGACGAAACAAGGAAATCAAAAAGCAGAGGCAGAACTAGGATGATGGGAAACAGAATGGTGTGAGGGCCAAGGGAACTAGGAGGGCCGAAACCCTGAGGTAAAACCTTGCATGCACAGTTTGCAAGGGAATATTTTCCAAAATATTCCCTTTAGATGCTATTGTGGAATATTGAAGATTATTTGGGGGTCTAGAGTTGAAGATGGTAGAATATAGATAATTTACACTCATTTCACTCATAATTTCATAAGGATTTCACTAGTTCAGTCAAATTTGGGATTTGAGCAGCTTATTTTCAGGTCACTCTCATAAATGGAGGTATAATGATATATTTTTCCATGTAATTTCCTTTCTTTTTGCTAAGATGAATGAAGAGGTGTCTCCACTTCGAAGCTGGGACCAAATAAGTAGCCCACATTGGGTGAACTCCATTATCAAACATTAGGTGCATTGTATTTATGGTCTCCTTTTATGTTTCTTCTTCTTAAAGTGTTTACATTTATGGTTTTACATGCTCTGTCATGCAATTATGCTAACATCATTGAAGAAAATATCCCAAATCAATTTGATTGTTAAAATAAATAAGAATAATTTCTATAGCATTCTTGCTTGCTTGTTAAAATTAATAACTAGCTTAGATCCATCTTAACTTAAGATCTACCAAGCACTGATAGGGATAAAATATCTTTTCACTCTAAAAGGGGTTTGCATCTCAAGATATTTGATCCCTCTCGATGTTTGGTAGATTTAGAGTTAAGATGGATGTAGGCTATTTTAATTACAATTACAATTATGATTATTAATTATAATTACAAATATTAATTTTATGTTTTTCTTATTTAATTTAATTTTAATTTTAATTTTAATTTTATTTTGACCAAGTCAAAATGTTAAACATGACATTAGAACATCTCTACCATACTATGTTGGAGGCTTTTATGTTTTTATTTTTATTTTTTTAATTTAATTTATTTCTGTTTTATTTTGACTAAGTAAAAATATTAAACATTAAAACATCACTACCATATTGGCTAGAAAATTCCTCTCAACACAATAATTGAAACCAATAACCATTTATTTGTTAAAACAAATAGTCATTTGTCAAGAACACACAATATCTCTCTATATAATATAATATAATTTATTAAAATTAATCGAAATTAATAACCATTTGTTTGTTAAAATAAATAGTCATTTGTCACGTGTGCTTCATGATATTGGAGGATCAATGGAGATCAATGTTAGGGTTTGGCTTCTCAGTGAATCTCATCTTAGCACTTTCAAGGGTGTCATGATTGTGAGTTGATGTGAGGTTGGGTACTGAATAGATGATGAAGTTCCCCTATTGTAGTGGAGTTATGTTGGCAATAATAGGTGGGATTATTATTATGTGGGTGGATCTAGATCCATCTATCCTTTTCATATGGCATATGATGGAAAGAAATATTGTTGGTCTCTAATAATTCGCAGTCGTGGGGTATCCTTTGAATTTAATAAGAGGAATTTGTCTCAGATTGCATCACTATCTCTAGACATATAAAGGTGAGGGTTCTAGACTGTGGGGAATGAATCCATGTGTGAAGTTATCAAAAATGTTGTGTGCATACTAGAAGATGGAGGAAGTGGGTTTGGCCTATGAAAACATTTCAAATGATGATTAGCATGATCTAGATCCTAGAGTGATGAAGTTGGCGTGTGGTGTGAGGGTATTCCTTTTTGTATTATTCTTGCATTTCCTTATTGATGACATATTATGGATCGTGATCTCTATCATCAATAAGGATCTAGGGTTTGACTCTCTCTCTCTCTCTCTCTCTCTCTCTCTCTCTCTCTCTCTCTCTCTCTCATGCATACCATCTCTATTAGATTGAAAATTCCTTTACTTATAGGGATCAAGGGATTGTGGATGAATGATAATGATAACTATGGTCATGGAGGGATCTATTGAATTTCTCCTACAGTAGTGGTAGGGAATTTTTAAGGTTTTTCTTTCCCCTTAACCCCTAGATCCCTTTAGATCTGACCAAAGGGACTTCATTTTTGGATGTGGTGCAGCCTGATAAAATAGATATGGGATGTGATCGATATCAAGAATATTTGGCATTAAGATAGAAGAAGATGGAAAATTTTCAGATTTTTATAAAATACCTCAATAGGAAGACCTTTGTCCATTGGATCCAGGGCTTGGATCTAGTGAAAAATATAAATTATACCATCCTGAATAATATTGGTATTACCAACATCACTCAAATTTCTAGAATATGAAGGTAAAGTGCTACGAGACTCTTTCAAGCAGGAAGTTTATGGTGTGGAAAAGGAATCAACCATAATATTTAATCTAAGGATGCGAGGAGGGTCTTAAACATTTAAAAATCCTAATACAACTCCTAGGAAACCCTAATGGATCTATATCGTTCAAGGATTCATTCAAAGGGAAGAACGAAATTGAAGTTGAAAAACCACAAAATTTGTCAGGACCTTACATTGTTGAGAAAATGGACAAGATACTTTCTATGGAGGTAAAATACCAAGAGGTAAAATCCAATTTTGATGATCTAAAATATGATTTTGATGATCATCTGTGGGGTCTCCTTTTAAATTTATAAGAGGAATCAGTCTCAGATTGCATCACTATCTCTAGGCATATAGTGGCGAGGGATCTAGACTATGGGGCTTGAATCCATGTGTGAAGTCATTGAGAATGTTGTGTGCATACTAGAAGATGGAGGTGGTCGGGTTGGCCTATGGTAGCGTTCCAACTGGCGACTAGCGTGATCTAGATCTTGAAGTGACGAAGTTGGCATGAGGGTATTCATTTTTGGCCTATGCTAGCGTGTCCTTACTAATGACATATCACGGATCGTGATATCTATCATCAACAGGGATTCAGGATTCAATTCTCTCTCTCTCTCTTTCATGACAATGAAAACCATATCTATTAGATTGAAAATGCCTTTACCTATAGGGATCCAAGGATTGTGGATGAACGAGAATGATAGCTATGGTCATGGAGGGATCTGTTGAATTTCTCCTGTGACAGTGGTAGAGAATTTACATGGTTTCTCTTTCCCCTTAACACCTAGATCCCTTTAGATCCGATCAAAGGGACTTCATATATGGATGTGGTGTAGTCTAATAATATAGATATGGGTTTTGGTTGATCTTAGGAAGATCTAGCATTGAGATAGAGGAAGATGGAAAATTTTCATATTTTTTATAAAATAACTTAATAGGAATACCTTTTTCCAATGGATACAGGGCTTGGATCTAGTGAAAAATCTCAAGTATACCATCCTGAACAATATGGGTACTACCAACATCACTCCAAGTTATGGAATATGAAGGTAAAGTGCTATGGTACTCGTTTAGGCTGGAAGTTTATGGTGTGGAAAAGGACTCAACCATAATATTGAGTCTGAGGATGTGGGGAGGGTATTCAACATTTTAAAATCCTAATACAATTCCTAGGAACCATATTGGATCTATATCATTTAAGGATGCACTCAAAAGGAAGAATGGTGCTCAATTCAAACAACCTCAAAATTGGTAGGACCTTACATTGTTGAGAAAATGGACAAGATACTTGCTTTGGAGTTAAAATCACAAGAGCTAATTTTTTTTTGATGATCTACAAACCAGGACATTAATATGTTGGTTTAATGGTTTCTAGCTGAAACTATAATACTTATATGAATGAGTGTACTCTTTTTGGACAACAAAGTGTGATCTTTATTTGTGATCTAAAGGTTTTTTCATCATACAATATGAATACAAGAACTAAAGGAAATAGTTCAAGATGAAGGACCATGGTTTTGGGGTAGAGTTGGGACTTTTGTGACTCCATGGTTTAATGCAACATACATGATGGTAACAACGATGTCAGTTTGGGTAAGGTGATCCAAACTTAAACAAGAATGCAACAAATTATAGATATAATCATAAATACAAAAATGCAGCAGAAATAACAATTCATTTCATTAATATCAGAAATATGCTTACAAACAAAATGGAAATAAACTAGCTCGGGTGATGGTAGATTATCTCTGGGAAGAGATGTGGTGGTTACATGCCTTTGAACTGTGTTACAATGAGGTTCAAAGCCCTATTTATTATTGAGAAACAATGGAAAACCCTAAACATCCTGTTGGGTATGGAGCCTGCTTATCTTCTATATTCAAAGGTATCGCCACATAGGACCCCAGTTCGAAATGGGGGCGGCAACGCCGCCCGTAAAATATTCGCTGCAGGGGGGGTCCAGGGGGGCGGCTGCGATCTTTGGGAGCCTCCCCTTGGTGGGGGGTTTCGGGGGCAGCGCCCTCGAAGCTAAAAACAGCTGTAAAATTTCCTTGTAAAAGTATAGTAATTTCTAGTCAATCTGGGCCATTTATTAGGCGGATGATCTGACGGTAGAACTTATGTCTAGTTTAGGGTTTTTTGCCCTAGAAGGCAACCCCTCTCTTTGTATGAGGGTATTGTATTTGAGGCTGTGTGATAGATGTGTATTCTGTGAGCGAGAAACAGAGAGGTGAGACTGTGAGAGAAAACAGAGGATATTACAGCGGATTTGCTGTAGGTTGTGTCTCTTCATTTTGCTGGATAATAGAAAGGAAGGACTGGCTATTTGGGGTGGACATAGCCCAAACTGGGTGAACCACGTATATTTGTGTCTCTCTTCTTTTGTGCATTTTCTGTGTTTATATTTCTGCAATATTTTATGTGTTCCATTGCTCCGTAATATATAATTTTCTAACAACTGGTATCAGAGCCGAAGGCCTATTTGACTGATAAACTCGCAGGAAAGAAGGGTTCCTGGTTCGAGTGGGAGCAATGGCAGAAGATGGTAAGTTTAGGGTCGAGAAATTTAACGGCCAAAACTTCTCGCTGTGGAAGATGCAGATGGAAGATTACCTGTATCAGAAATATCTATACCTACCATTGGGCGGAAAAACAAAGATGTCGACGAGTATGAAAGACGAAGAATGGAACCTTCTCGATAGAAAGGCACTCGGAACAATACGGTTGTGCCTTGCTGCGTCAGTCGCCTTCAAAATTTCAAAGGAAACCACGACAGAGGGTTTGATGCAGACATTGTCGAAACTATATGAAAAACCCTCGGCCTCAAACAAGGTATTTCTTATGAAACGGTTATTTAATATGAATATGTCGGAAGGTGGATCTGTTGCAAACCATTTAAATGATTTTAATACAGTTACAAGTCAGTTAAGTTCTGTAGGGGTAAACTTTGATGATGAAGTTAGAGCTCTGTTATTCTTGTGCTCATTACCAGAAAGTTGGAATGGTTTGGTAATGGCCATTAGTAACTCCATTTCTGGATCTAGTACTTTAAAGTTTGATGATGTTGTCGGTGCTATCCTTAGCGAGGAAATGCGATGGAAAAGCTCCGGTGAGACATCAGGAAATGCTTTGAGTGCAGAGTCTAGAGGAAGAAAAATGGAAAGAGGAAAGAGCTCAGGATATCGCAGTAAATCAAGGAAAGGCAGATCCAAGTCTAGATCGGGGATAGTGTGCTGGAAATGTGGAAAGAAAGGACACCTAAAGAAAGACTGTAGATCTCGGAAGGGAAAAGAAGGAGATGCACAACAAGAAAACAATCATGAAGCAAATGTGATAGGTGAGGTGTTACAAGATGCTTTGATTCTTTCTTTCGAAAATATTACTGATTCCTGGGTGGTAGATTCAGGGGCTTCATTCCATGCCACACCTGATAAGAGATACTTTCATGACTATGTTCAAGGAGATTTTGGACAAGTTCGTCTGGGTGATGATAAACCCTGTAAAATTGTTGGAATGGGTAAGGTTCTTGTAAAACAGCAGAATGGAAACCAATGGCTATTAAAGGAGGTAAGGCATGTTCCAGATCTAAAGAAAAATCTGATTTCAACAGGGCAGTTAGGTGGTGAAGGTTGTGTGACAACTTTCACAGATAAAGCTTGGAAGGTCACCAAAGGAGCCCTGGTAATAGCAAAAGGAGAAAAGGTTGGTACATTGTATTTATGCAATGGTATTTCTAACTCTGTTAATGCTTTAAGTTCCAAAGGAGCAGATGCAGCATTATGGCATCATAGGCTCGGACACATGAGTGAAAAGGGGATGAAGATTCTTCACTCAAGGAATTTGTTGCCGGGTTTGAAGAATGTTGATTTGGACTTCTGTGAGAATTGCATTTATGGAAAATAGAAGAGAGTCAGATTTCTCAGAGTTGGGAAAGAAAAGAAGAGTGAAAAATTAGAGCTTGTGCATACAGATGTATGGGGACCTGCTCAGGTATCATCTCTCGGTGGCTCTCGTTATTATGTTACTTTTATTGATGATGCAACTAGAAAAACTTGGATTTATTATATTAAGAATAAATTTGATGTATTTGATACTTTCAAGAAACGGAAAGCTTTGGTTGAGATTGAGATAGGAAAGAAATTGAAGTGTCTTAGATCAGATAATGGAGGTGAATATTGCAGCAAAGAGTTTGATAGGTACTGTTCAGAGCATGGAATTCGCAGAGAGAAGACAGTTCCAAGAACACCACAAGAAAATGGTGTGTCAGAAAGGATGAACAAAACAATCATGGAGCGTGCAAGGTGCATGAGATTGCATGCAGGATTGCCTTTACAGCTTTGGGCAGATGCTGTAGATACTGCTGTTTATCTAATAAACAGAGGGCCTTCAAGTTCCTTGGATGGTGGTGTTCCAGAGGAAGCACAGACAGGTAAAATGGTAAACTACTCTATTTTAAAGCCTTTTGGTTGTGAGGCCTTTGTCCATATTGATAAAGAAAATAGAACAAAGCTTGAGGCAAAGTCAAAGAAATGTACCTTTATTGGATATGGTGTTAATGATTTTGGTTATCGCTTATATGATTACGAAAATCACAAAACCATTAGGAGGAGAGATGTAATATTCAATGAAAAGGTCTTGTATAAGAATCAGTTGCAGGAAAAGAAACAGGAAAAGGAAAACAAGGAATACACAGTTCTTGATGAAATCACTGAAAAAGGAAAGGTGCCTGAAAATAATAATAATCAACAACCACAACAACAGCAACCACCACAACAACAACAGGCACCCCAAACACCTGAAAGTGGTTTTAGAAGATCTACCAGGATAAGTAGACCCCCTGAACGATACTCTCCTTCATTATATTATTTATTGTTGACTGATTCCGGTGAACCCGAATGTTATGAAGAAGCAATGCAGGTTGAAAGCAGGAAGAAGTGGGAGGTAGCCATGGAAGAAGAGCTGGACTCCTTAATGCATAACTAGACTTGGGATTTAGTCAGGTTGCCTGTAGGAAAAACTACATTGAAGAATAAATGGGTTTACAGGCTCGAGGAAGAAGATGGAGGAAAACAGAGGTATAAAGCTAGACTTGTGGTGAAGGGGTTTGCATAGAAGAAAGGTATTGATTTTGATGAAATATTTTCTCCTGTTGTTAAAATGACTTCAATCAGAACCATTTTAAGTCTTGTAGCAGCTAAAGATTTGCATCTTGAGCAGTTAGATGTAAAGACAACCTTTCTCCATGGGGATTTGGAGGAAGAGATATATATGCAACAACCACAAGGATATGAGGTGAAAGGGAAGGAGAAACTAGTGTGCAGGTTGAAGAAGAGCTTGTATGGCTTAAAACAGGCTCCAAGGCAGTGGTATCTAAAATTTGACAAGTTTATGTCTGAACAAGGTTATACTAGATGTCACTCTGATCATTGTGTTTATTTGAAAAAGAAAAATGATGGCAGCTATATTATATTGTTATTGTATGTAGATGACATGCTTGTTGCAGGATATAACATGCAGGAAATAAATGTGCTCAAAAGAAAATTGGCAAATTCATTTGCAATGAAGGATTTGGGAGCTGCAAAACAAATCCTTGGTATGAGAATAACTAGAGACAGGAAAAATCATAAATTAACATTGTCTCAGAATGAGTACATACAAAAGGTGTTGAAAAGATTTAACATGCACAATGCAAAACCAGTTAGTACACCTTTTGCTAGCCATTTCAAACTTAGCAAGGAAATGTGCCCAAAGACCCAAGAAGACATGGATTATATGTCTAAAGTTCCATATGCATCACCAGTTGGAAGCTTAATGTATGCAATGGTTTGCACAAGGCCTGATATTGCACATGCAGTGGGAGTTGTAAGCAGGTACATGAACAATCCAGGAAAGGAAAATTGGATGGCAGTGAAATGGATTCTTAGATATTTGAAAGGTACCACAAATCAACCATTATGCTTTGGTGGTTCAAACATCTCCCGACAAGGATATGTTGATGCAGATATGGTAGGTGACAGAGATAACAGGGGGAGCACTACAAGATATGTATTTATTGTTGGAGGAACAGCTGTCAGTTGGGTTTCAAAAATCCAAAGTGTTGTTGCACTTTCAACAACAGAAGCAGAGTATGTCGCTGCTACAGAGGCTAGTAAAGAAATGATTTGGTTACAAAGGTTTATGGGTGAATTGGGTAAGGAGCATGATATGGGCACGTTATATAGTGATAGTCAAAGTGCCATTCATCTTCCAAAGAACTCATCATTTCATTCCAGGACTAAACACATACAACTCAAGTACCATTTCATACGATCAGTGTTGGAAGATGGAAAGTTGAAGCTGGAAAATATACACACTAGCCAAAATCCTACAGATATGCTAAAAAAAGTTGTAACCAAGGAGAAACTGAGAATATGATCAGTTTCAGTTGGTCTTCAAGGATGACGATGAAGATGAGAAACAACCAGGTCCAAAGAGGAGTCATTGTCCAGCAAATGGAGCAGCGGTGGAGTTGCTACAATCAGTCTCCAAGTGGGAGATTGTTGGGTATGGAGCCCGATTATGTTCTATATTCAAAGGTATCGCCACATAGGACCCCAGTTCGAAATGGGGGTGGCAATGTCGCCCGTAAAATATTCGCTGCAAGGGGGGTCCAGGGGGGGCGGTTGCGACCTTTGGGAGCCCCCCCCTGGCGGTGGGTATCGGGGGCAGCGCCCTCGAAGCTAAAAACAACTGTAAAATTGCCTTGTAAAAGTATAGTAATTTCTAGTCAATCTGGGCCATTCATTAGGTGGATGATCTGACGGTAGAAATTATGTTTAGTTTAGGGGTTTTTGCCCTAGAAGGCAACCCCTCTCTTTGTATGAGGGTATTGTATTTTAGGCTGTGTGATAGATGTGTATTCTGTGAGCGAGAAATAGAGAGGTGAGACTGTGAGAGAAAACAGAGGATATTATAGTGGATTTGCTGTAGGTTGTGTCTCTTCATTTTGTTGGATAATAGAAAGGAAGGACTGGCTGTTCGGGGTGGACGTAGCCCAAACTGGGTGAACCACGTATATCTGTGTCTCTCTTGTTTTGTGCATTTTCTGTGTTTATATTTCTGCAATATTTTATGTGTTCCATTGCTCCGTAATATATAATTTTCTAACACATCCATAAATATTACCCTAGGAGATGAAGCGCCAAAACGGTGGGCCCCGTTTAGCTAAATTGGTACATCAACTTCTTGGGATCATAACTTAGGCATACAATCTTTGTTTGGCTATCATAATACCTCGTTTCAGAGATCTTAAAGTAAAGGACAAAGAGAAAAAATAATAGTAGTTTGGGACTTTTTAATCTCCCCGTTTTCCCTAAAAACGTTATTTAAGGCCTCAAAACGCTCCGGAAGTTTAGGACCCGAAAAATGCCAAAAATAGTAAATTGTGCTACAATTAAGGAAACTGAAAAACTGAAAGAGACAATGTTGGGGGTCCAAGTGGAATAGGTTGGTGGCCCCCAATATCCACCTCGATTAGTTCTCCCCCTTAGGAAGCAATGGTCCCCATTGTGTTGGGTGCCTCCATGGGATGGGTAAACTTCTGCTGAACTTGGTCCTTGGTTAGTCACTTGCCTTGGTGCAAGAGTTGGCCAACATTGACAACCCGATATAGTTGGATATTCTGCTGGCGAGTGTTCTTGATCTGTGTATCCATGCTCTGGTAAGTTGTGGCCTATTCCATGCAGTCTGGGTTTAGCTTTGTTGGTGTGAGCTATTCTGCAATGTGAGATGTGTCCAACATTGTGGAAAGTATGGCCAGAGGTGGTCTACATTGAACACTGGGTGTAGACCAAGGAACGGTGGAATAGTAAGCTCAAAGGCATTGTCCCCTACTAACTTGGTGATGGTGTATGTCCCATATCAAAGTGGGTGAAGGTTGCGGTGGTGATTTGAAATGCAGCAGATTAGTAATGTTGTGCTAATTGCCCATTCAGAATAAAATCCAAGATTCTTATCATTTTCTCATCAAGTGCTTAAGGATTCACCGTGTTTTCTTAATTAACTGATTCCCATGAGATTTTCTTATGTAAATGTTATAAGCAATTCAACATAAAAAATATGGTAAACAACAACAAAATAACAACAAATAACATCAAAATACAACACATAACACAAAGATTTGATGAGGAGTTCACCCCTCTTGGGCTACGTTTCCTTGGTCCAAATTCTAATGCTTGGGCCTATCTATTATGCTAAAAAATACAACAAAAGTGTGTTTACCATGCTCAAATGCCTCTGAAACCTATCTCCATTAGTTTAGAATGCTCAAAAATGGCTATCTAGCTTCTTTTTGCATCCCAATTGGATAAGAACTGAATAAGTTATGACTTCTCCTAGTTCTCCCACTATTTGTTCCACAAATTGCTCCAAAAAGGGAAAAAACCCACATTTCTGCTCAAAAATACGCTAACTGGGTGAATTTTTTGCCGCATTGCGGGCCATAACCTGTCAGTCGTATCGCAAATCACAATCGGAAAAGTTTAGCGGGCTGAAGGTCTTGTTAACACGACGGGGATGTTGTGATTGTGATATCGATGGACCCGACGAGAGTATTAACTGGAATATATAAAATATCCCATCCGGGCAATCCATTACAAATCACAATTCAGAGATTACTGTTGAAACCATCGCAAGCACAACCCTTTTCTGTGATTGTGATATTCGATAAATCACATCGTAACTGGGCTTCACTGGGGGCCGATTCTATAATACTTGTCCACCTGCGATATGCGATTGCGATTAGATCACATCGCAACTTGTCTGCACTGGGGCTGATTTCAAAAATATTTCTACCTATGACTATGATTTGCGATATGCTAGGGCCAATGGCAACATGCCCTTGGTCCCTCCTCATTCGCTGAAGGGATTTGCCATATCATCCAATCTTGCCATGTAGATAAGTCAAATTTGAACTTTGACTTGCTCTAACGTCTGCATATGAGCTTAGATTTGAGTGCAGTTCACATCGTTGGGTTCAAAATGATGAGCTCTTCAATTTGGAGCTGATTTTAACAAGATTCTTACACTCTGATTTTTGAAAATAATTTTTGAGCACCTGATCACTCCCCACTGGAAGCCTTTTGGACCCCAAAAGATTATATTTAGTTATTGAATAGATGCGGGTATTGTTCCCTCACCTTCCCCTCTTCAATACATTTAGCCTTTGATGGATTTGTACCTTTGAGACCCACTCAAAGATAATCAAAATTTCCCCTCTTTGATGAGCTTGTTCTTTTGTCAAGTATGGTGTCTTGTTGAAGCTCAACAAGGAATTCTAGAGAAAAAAACTTCAATTGATGGAATCTGTACATCCTTGATCTTCAATTAAAGGAGGTTCATACAATCTCAAATTCTCAACATTAACAAGAGAATAAATTTTCATATATGAAAGTATATCAAGCTTGAAAGCATTATTACCAATATTTTCCAGAATTTTAAATGGACCATAACGAATTGGTTTCAGATTTTTACCTTCACCTTGAAGCCTTTCCTTGCTAATGTATAGCCAAACTTCAACACCTACTTGAAACTGATGATCCACATGATGCTTATCATTTCTTTCCTTGACTCTTTTCTAGTTGTTGTTGAACTGTTTGGTGAATCAACTGATTTTTCTCAATGAATTTCTTTGCTCTGTCTATGTCACTATATCCATATACAACTACATCTTTCTCAAAAATAAAATCCAAAGGAA
Organism: Pinus tabuliformis; assembly: GCA_031772625.1. NCBI lineage: Eukaryota > Viridiplantae > Streptophyta > Pinopsida > Pinales > Pinaceae > Pinus > Pinus tabuliformis. The sequence goes on along the minus strand of CM062807.1, from coordinate 1,077,548,066 downwards.
ATTTAGTAAAATAACCAAGACATGAATCAAAAGGCAAAGTTAGAGTAGAAGAGTGTTTTTCTCGGTTGTAAGCATGATGAATATAATGCAACTTTTCATCCCACAACTTAGGATGTTTGCTGCAATATCCTCTTAGAAAATAAATAACTGTCCTATTAACCACTTCAGTTTGACCATCTGTTTGTGGATGGAAGGCTGTACTTTTCTTCAACTTGGTGTCCGTCAAGTTCCATAAACTTGACCAAAAATTCCCAAGAAATCGGGAATCACGCTCACTTACAATAGAAATAGGTAATCTAAAATGAACCCATACATTTTGAAAGAAAATTTGAACTGTTTGTTCAGCTGTAATTTATTTTTTTACAAGGCATTAATATGCACATCTTGCTAAACCTATCCACAACTACATACAAATAATCACGACCTTTTCTTGATAAAGGAAGACCTCCTACAAAATCCATAGAAACACTCTCCCATGGACGTGAAGGCACTAGAAGTGGTGTGTGTAATCCTAGTTTCCTATTACTAGGCTTATTGACTGCACACAATGAACAACCTTTGATAAAATGTGACACACTTTCAAGCATACGAGGCCAGTAAATATACCTCTGAATATTTGCCATTGTTTTACTAACACCGAAATTTCCAGTAATAAGAGAAGTGTGCGCTTCCCTTTTGACATTTACTCTCTCTCCCTGTGGAACATAAATTTTTCCAAAATGATATAACAGATTATCATGTACATGGTAGTCTAATTCCTCAACTTGGTGGCCTTCCCTCAAGTTTGAATGTACCTCTTGAAAGTCAACTTCATGTGCGTATTGTTCAACATAACTTTAAGGAAAAACAAAATTATTCTCGAGTAAAATGGCTACATTAACAACTGGTCTAGAAAGAATATCAATAACTCTATTATAAATACCTTTCTTGCACCTGATTACCAAGTGGAATTGCTGTAAGGATCCCATTCAACGAAAGTGCCTTGATTTCTGCAATTTTGTTTGAGATTGAAAATATTGCAAAGGTTGATGATCAATGTGAATAATGGTTTCTTTTCCCATCAAGTAATGCTTCCATTTCTTCACACTTTGCACCAATGCGTAAATATATTTATAATATGTAGGATAATTAATAACAATGTCATTAAAAATATCAGAATGAAATGAAATGGGCTTACCATGCTATAAAAGAACTACACCCATGGCGTAGTCACTTGCATCTGTTTGTGTTTCAAATGGTTGTTTCAAATCCAGCAATGCTAAAACTTGGGCTGAATTGATCTTTTGTTTTAAAGCATCAAATGCTTTTTGCTGTTTGCCTCCTCACTGGAAGACAAACTTCACGTTGGTCAAAGCATGTAGTGGAGCTACTATGGAAGAAAAATTGGCAATGAACTTCCTCCAATACAACACTGCTCCCAAAAAAACTCCTTACTTCTGTGACTAATTTGGGTATTTACCAATTCACAATGACCGAAACTTTAGAGGGGTCAATCTTCAACTCACCTCATCCAACTATGTGGCCCATATAGACTAACGAAGTTTTCTTGAATTCACATTTATACATCTTCAGAAATAACTGTTCTTTTTTCAAGACATCCAACACTTTCTTCAAATGCTTGGCATGCTCTTCTCATGATTTTCTAAATATGAAAATATCATCTAAATAGACAAGTACAAACTCATCAAGAAAGGATCTTAAAACATCATTCATAACTCTCATGAATGTATCTGAAGTGTTGCAAATACTGAAAGGCATCACCAACCACTTAAATAATCCATGTTTGGTTTTAAAAGAAGTCTTACAAATATCCTCCTCACTGATTCTAATTTGATGATATCCACTTCTCAAGTCTAATTTAGTGAACTATTTTCATTCTTCAACTGATCTAGCAAATCATATATTCTAGGCAGCAGGTATCGATTCTTTATGGTAATTTTATTCAAAGCTCAATAATCTACACACACGCGCCAAGTTCCATCTTTCTTGGGTACCAAAACAATTGGTGAACCACATGGCGAAGTAGAGGGACGAATTAAACCTTTATCTAACAATTCTTGGACTTGTTTCTTAATTTTTAAACTTTCAAGAATTGACATTCAATACATACCGATGTTTCGGAGTGGACAATCTTGCTGTAGTTGAATTTTGTGCCGAATTCCCCCTTTTAGTGGCAATCCCTTTGTTTCTTGAAACATGTCCCCATATTGATTGACCACACCAACCAATTCAGCTTTTAGCTTGACTTCACAACCTGCAAAGGATTCATGCTTAATGTCATTCTTTTGCTTGATCATAAGGAGCACAAGACTCTTGCTGGAATTGACCAGTCGCTTCATTTTTCCTTCCTCATCAAGTTCTGGCAATATTGTTTGAATTGGGAGCTTGTCACCCATAACCTTCTTTAAACATGAAACATGGAAGACTGGGTGCAATCGCGAAGCTGCAGGAAGCTCCAATTTGTATGCCATAGTACCAATCTTTTGCAACACCTTGTACGGACCATAATACTTTGGTGATAATTTATTATCCTTCTTAGCTTGCTTTAGGGACATTTGCTTATATGGTTGTAGCCGTAGGAATACCCAATCACCTACATCAAAACTTCTTTCACTGCGATGTTGATCTGCCTGTTGTTTCATTCTATTTTGTGCCAACACGAGGTTATCCTTTAAGAGTTGGAGGACTTGTTGTTGATGTTCGATGTGATGTTCCACTGCCTGAACCTTAGAATTTTCTCTTAAATATGATGTGATGGATGGTGGTTGATACCCATAAAGTGCCATAAATGGGGTCATTTTTGTTGCTGTATGGAAGGAAGTGTTATACCACCATTCAGCCAGAGGCAACCATTTGACCCATTGTGTCTGTTTATCAGATACAAAGCAACGAAGATATCCTTCCAAACATTTGTTTACTATCTCAGTTTGCCCATCAGATTGAGGATGATAAGATGAGCTATGAGCTAACTGAGTACCAAGACAAGAAAATAATTCTGTCCAAAAATTTCCAGTGAAAATGGGATCTCTGTCACTTACAATAATCTTTGGGTTTCCATGTAGCTTTTGAACTGTTTCCATAAATGCAGTAGAAACTGTACTGGCTTTAAATGGATGTGATAATGCACAAAAGTGTGCATACTTGGTAAGTCTGTCAACTACCACCATGATGACACTCTTTCCCTCAGACTTGGGTAAACCTGTGATAAAATCCATTGAAACCTCCTCCCAACGTTGGCTTGGAATGGATAAAGGTTGTAATAGACCCGGTGTCTTAATTGTTTCAACTTTATTTTGCTGGCAAACCAAACATTCCGCCACAAACTTTTGAATATCTGATTTAAGGCCATCCCAAAAAAATTCCTTCTTAACCCTGTGGTAAGTTTTTAAAAATCCTGAGTGCCCTCCTAAGGGAGAAGTGTGCAATTCCATAAGAATCTTTTGTTTTAGCTGGGAATTCTTACAGAGGTATAAGCGATCTTTGTACCATAACGAATCATTTTGCCAGCTAAATGTATCAGAAGTACTGGAATCTTGTTGTAGCTTTCGAATAAGTGCCCACACTTCTTCGTCATTCTTCCATTCCTCCCTTGCTTCGTTTATCCAATCTGGTTGGATAATAGAAATGGCACACAACAATGCTTCCACATCCTCATCCTTTCTTGAGAGTGCATCTGCCACCACATTTTGCTTCCCTTTTTTGTAGATGATTTCAAAGTCATAACCCAACATCTTTGTGACCCACTTTTGTTGCTCTTCAGAGGATAATCTTTGTTCTAAAAAGTATTTAAGGCTATCATGATCCGTTTTTACCTTGAAGTGTCTTCCCATTAGGTAGGGTCGCCATTTCTTAAGTGCATGGAGTATTGCCAACATTTCCTTCTCATAAATAGCTTTGCTTAAAAACTTTCCCTTGATTGGACGACTTTCAAAAGCAATGGGTCTTTCATCTTGCATTAGAACAGCACCAATTCCATTTCCTGAAGCATCACATTCCACAATAAAGGTTTTTGTGAAGTCCGGTGTAGCTAAGACCGGTGCTTGGCACATTGCCTCTTTAAGATGTTCAAAGGCCTTTGTTGCTTCCAGAGTCCATGAAAATGAATCTTTCTTCAATAATGTTGTTAGAGGTGCTGCTATTCTCCCATAATTCTTAACAAACTTGCGATAATACCCTGTCAACCCAAGAAATCCTCGCAGATGCTTTATGGATGTGGGGATTTTCCATTCCTTAATGGCTTTAATTTTGCTAGGGTCTACCTTAACTCCTTCATGAGATACAATATGACCCAAATATTCCACCTCCTGGACTCCAAAGAAACATTTGGATCTTTTTGCATATAATTGTTTCTCCTCCAATAGTTGTAGCACCCTGTCAACATGTTCAACATGATCCTTCCAAGACTTGTTGTAGATTAGTATATCATCAAAAAATACTAACACAAATTTTCTAAGGAATGGTTTGAAAATTGAATTCATCAAACCTTGAAATGTTGAAGGTGCATTGGTAAGGCCAAAAGGCATGACCAAAAATTCATAATGACCCTCATGAGTTCTAAATGTTGTTTTTGGAATGTCTTCAATCTTCATTCTGATTTGATGATATCCTGAACGAAGATCCAACTTGGTGAAGTAAATTGATCCATGCAATTCATCCAGTAATTCATCAATAACAGGAATGGGGAACTTATCTTTAATAGTGAGCTTGTTGAGCTCCCTATAATCTGGACACATGCGCCATGATCCATCCTTCTTGTGCACCAATACTACTGGAGCTGAGAAAGAACTTTGACTCGGTTGAATTATACCAGCCTCTAGCATTTCTGCAACCATACGTTCAATTTCACTTTTTTGGACATAGGGATATCTGTACGACCTGATGTTTGGAGGAACACTTCCTGGAATCAGATGAATAGCATGATCATGATCACGCATAGGTGGGAGACCCTTGGGAGTCTCAAATACCTTGGAATGATTGTCCAAGACTTTTTGGAGATCTGGAGAAATAGATGATTCCAATGTGGAAACATCTAGCGAGCATAATTGTGCAATTACACCTCTTTGCTCCTTTCTTAGAAGCTTTGTCATACCATTAGAGCTGATTATCTTTCCTGGTTTCCCTGCAATACCCCTTAATTCAACTTCCTTTCCTTCCGAAGAAAATTTGATGAAAAGTTCTTGAAAATTAAAAGCTATTGTACCCAAGGATTGTAGCCATTGGACTCCTAGTACAACATCGCACCTCCCATTGGAATGGAAAGCATTGGGCTAGTCAATACATATTCTCCCATGGATAGCTTGATATTATGGCACTTTCCAGAGCAATTTATTGTTCCTCCATTTGCAATCATCACTTGACACTCTGGTGCTGGATATAGGAAGCAATTCAATTCTTTTGCTACCCTACAATGAATAAAATTGTGGGTGCTTCCTGAATCAATCAACACTATTACCTTTTTCTTCTTGATTTGTCCTTCTATCTTGATGGTTTGAGGAGTGGTAATTCCTGCCAATGCATTACAAGATATGGTTGGATTTATTTGTTCTTCATCTAGGCTTTGTTCCTGGAATATATCCTCTTCTTTTGACCTTTCTTGCTCCTTTTCTTTTTCCTCTTCACAATCTATGTAGAATAATTTCTTCTCAGCACACTTATGACCTTTTGTGTATTTGCTATCACAATTGTAACAAAGCCCTTTTGCTCTTTTTTCTTCCAATTGTTGTGGTGTCAACCTTGTAGGTTGTGGAAGACTATGGGCAACAGCACTTCCATCTTTATAGTTGTGAATGGTATGCTTCCTAGTTGCCATAATTTTGCTTTCCATTTTTCTTACTAACCTGAATGCCTTCTCTAATGAATCAGGTTCCCAAAGGTGCACATCATGTTAGATATTATCCTTTAAAGACCCTATGAACACATCAATCCTATGCTCCTTTGGAATATCTTTTACCCTTATGTTCAATTTTTGGAACTCCTCAATGTGCTCCATTATTGAACCCTTTTGTTTGAGACTTATCAATTGGCTAAAAAAAGTGTTGCTTTTTGTATCCTCATAATGTGCTATCAATTCTTCCGTAAAAATTTCCCAAGTGATAAATTGTTTACGAGAACAAAGCCATTGATACCATACAAACTGATTTGGTTCCAAATATAAAGTTGCCATACATACCTTTTGTGTGTTTTGCACATTATTGAGATCGAAGAATTGCTCCATCTGTAATATCCATGTGGCGGGATCCTTGCCAAGGAAAATTTTAAGGATGGAAAATTTTCTTGAAGTTTAAAACATTGGCGAATCTCACTATTCCCTAATATGCAAACTATAAAATGTTTATTGATATATTTGTAAAATTATTAAAATTTATAATGATTTTATATATAGTCTCTATATAATGTTGGCGATTTTTAAGGTAAAATAATTTTATATTCTAAAATTTGGGCGAATCGTCTTTTATAAAAATTGGAAATTGGCGAATCTTTTTGTGGGAAAATCATGGAAAATTAGCACACTGGGCGAAGATTAGCCCCTAAAATTTTCCATGATCCTTGCCATCAAACTTCCTCGTATCGATTTTTGGAACATGGTGGGTCTTCGATCCAACATTAGAGTCTATGGAATCATGATTAACATTTCTTTTGTTCTCATCATGAGTTTCCTTTACTACCTTTTCACCATTAGCGACCCTTTCTTGTAGCAAGTTCTTCAATTCTTCCATGTCTGTCTTCAAATTTACCATCGAATCCTCCATCTTAGCTTCCATGCCCTTTATCTTAGATTCCACACCATTTATCTTAGATTCCATGCCACTTATCTTAGCATCTGTTAGCTTTTGTGAGCGTGACATTTGTTGCACTTGTTCTTGTAATTTTGATATATCATGTAGCATTTCTTCCTCTTCTTCATGAGTCATGCTAGAGCTTTCAGGTTCCTTACTAGGTGTTTTCATTTTCTTTCCTCGGGGCATCAGTTACCGATAATAATGCTTTACTATGCCCTTTGAATTCCGTTAAACCAAGCTTACATAAAGATTTAAAAAAAAACTACACACCTTTTTTCACTTTATAGAAGCCTGATATTGAATCTGATGTATCTCTGTAATTTCAGATCATCCAGTTCTGAAATTGCTACTTTTAGTAGCCTTCTGCGTCCTCTTTCCAATGCCACAAGTCTGAGCCCAATTGGATTCTCCAAGTAAGAGTTATGTGAAATCTCCCACAGTGACTTGCTTTTAGACTGGTTCAGTAGAGCGAACTTGTACGACGTGCCACGAGTCACTGTTTCAACCTTTGAATCTGAAGCACACACACAAGAAACTACATTCCATTCTCTTTCTGTACCTTTTTATGAAATTTCAATCCAATCCTCAGAGAGAGAGTTATGACGATTTTCCCCAGGTCACCTGTTTTGAATGTAATTCAGGAGTCTGCAAAAAGGCCAACTTCCTCAGATCATATCTCCAAACATATCGTGCAAAAAGCTCTGAAATTCGGACCCAAGGTTCAGCGCCAATTCTTATCAAATGGGTTTTTTTTGCGACTTCGGAAATGTCACAAAAAAAGAGTTATAGCAAAAATGCCACGATGACCTGTTTGGAGCAGCGAAACCCTAGAATCCAAAGCTCTGATTCCAAATGTTATGAAACCAGCCCACAAAAAGATAGAAAAGAGAGATCCACGCCTTAGAATTCAGCCTCTTCGAGGAGGCAACCTCCTTTACATTACATAAATGAACAATTCTTGGATGATACAAATGAAAAAACCTCCTTTCTATATATAGGAGTCTAAGGAGTCACAGTATAATCCAGCCGACCTAACAATAATAATATAAAGCCACACAAATAACAATAGGGGGATTCTATGGGGCACAGAAATAACAATATGGGGGGTAATAGGGGCACAACAATATAAATAAGGGGTATAACTACAATAGTAATGGGGTAATCACTAGTATTATAGGGACCCAACAGGCTATCATAATACAATCCACTTTGTCTTCAAACAAATGATATTTTTTCTCAAATCTATGGAAAGCAACTTTACTGTCATACAGATATGGGCTTCCCAACACAATTCCAAACATATCCAGTGACAGTACATCTAATTTGACTTCATCAACGTAATTGACAGTATTTGAAAACCTAAAAACACATTTTCGTGTGACCTGAAGGTTGGCATCCTTGGTTATCCAAGGCAACGGATATGGTTTATGATGAGGCATGGTTTCCAAATTCAATTTCTTGACCAAATCTAAAGAAATTAAATTTTCTTGGGATCCACTATCAAACAACGTATCAATCTTGGTGTGTTTGGAAATAAATCTGATATGGAACAACTCAATTATGTTTTATTCATTTGAAGCATTGTTGGAGTTATTTGATGCGCTATTTCTTGCCATGACTTCCTCTTTGCTTATTTTTGCCACAAATTTTCCTTTAGTGACTGTGGCCGCAATCTTTGTTTCATTACTTGAGTCAGAACCCAAGTCTTGTTGTACAAAAATGTTTGTCTTATGTTTCCCTTTATTGTTAAATTTATTTGGTCATAATTCAGGATGAAGTTCCAGCAATGCGCTTCATCGTGGCCCTCTTTGGAACAATTATTGCACATAGGTTTCTCCCCTTCTTTCTTAACATAATAATTTTTCTTCTACTTTCCTTTAAATTTCTTTCCTTTTTCACCACTCTGGAATGACTTATTCTTGTACATTTTTCCCTTTTGCTTCGAGGTGTGTAGCTTGAACACAGACCTCATCAAGATTCATGGGATTAAACATAAGAATGGTGTTTCGAAGATAGCTATACAAACCTCCTATATATTTCAGCAAAGTATCTTGTGACTGCAAATCTACTCCTAGCATAAGAGCTCTTCTCCTAAACTCTTGAGTATACTCTTGCACATTTTGACCTTTTAACTGTCTGTAATTTTTCCAATTCATGATAGATTTTTTCATATGGGCTAAAGGGTAGAATTGTCTTTTTATAGCAGCAATGAAATCAGACCAAGTAATAGATATTTTACCATGTTTTTTGATATTTTCTTGAGTCCTTTCTTCCAACCAAATGAGTGTTGCACCCTCCATTCTCAATGAAGCCAAATAAATTTTGATATCATCCTCTTGAAGGTTCTGAATCCTACAACACACCTTCAACTAACGAATACAGTTATCCAACATTTTTACATTAACTTCTCCATTGTACATAGGCAAATTGAATTTAACATCAAGCTTTAGAAAAGGTGATTTACCAGTTCCTTTTTCAGAATGATGATGAGTATGAGTAAGAGTTGTTTTAGTGGAAGAGTGTGAAGATGCTTGTGAAGTAGAAGATGAAGAAGATGGTGGAGAGGGTGGAGGCTTGTCTCCATTCCCATTACCTCCTTTTCCATTATCTCCTTCTGAAGAGCCTTCTCCTTTGGGAGGTTTGGAACTTTCTCCTTGCAATATGTTATTGCTCTCTTCATAGAGGACCTTCACCATCTCTGTCATATCAAATAAAGAATTTCTGAAGGTATTCTCATCTTCTGTCATGGTAGGTTTTCCTTCTTGAGACATGGTCTCTCAAGACTCAGATGAAACTTCTGCAATTTGAGGATGTAATGGTATAGAGGACTTTGGAAACATTTCTCTTCTTCCACTTGAGCCAACTACAGGGTTTTCAACCAACTTCCCTTCTCCTATTTTGAGTTTCAACCTTGTTAGCATGACACAAAACTAGCAAACAATTAAATCCTTCTTTGCACAAGAAAATATAGTAAGAAAAACCAGTGCTCTGATACCAAATTGATTTGAAATGGAGCAGATTAGTAAGGATGTGCTAATTCCCCATTCAGAATAAAACCCAAGATGCTTATCATTTGCTTATCAAGTACTTAAGGATTCACCATGTTTTCTTAATTAACTGATTCCCATGAGAGTTTCTTATGTAAATGTTATAAGCAATTTAAAATAAAACGTATTATAAACAACATAAAAAAAACAACAAATAGCATCAGAATACAACACACAACATAGAGATTTTATGAGGAGTTCACCCCTCCTGGGTTACGTCTCCTTGGTCCAGCTTCCAATGCTTAGGCCTCTCTATTATGCTAAAAATTACAAAAAAAATGTGTTTACCATGATCAAATGCCTCTGAAATCTATCTCCATGAGTTCAGAATGCTCAAAAATGGATATCTAGCCTCTTTTTTCATCCCATTTGGATAAGAACTAAAGAAGTTATGACTTCTCCTAGTTCTCCTACTATTTGTTCCACAAATTACTCCAAAACCAGAATAAACTCACATTTCCGCTCCAAAATCCACTAACCGGGCGCATATTTTGCCATGATGCAAGCCATATCCTGTAGGCCATATCGAAAATCGCAATAAATAATGTTTAGCAGGTTGAAGGTCTTGTTAACACGGTGGGGATGTTGCGATTGCGATATCAGCGGACCTGCCGAGAGTATTAACTAGAATATATAAAATATCGTGTCGAGGCAGTCAATTGCAAATCAAAATTCGACGATTATTGTTGGAACCATCACAAACAAAACCCTTTTCTGTGATTGTGATATGTGATAAATTGCATTGCAATCGGGCTTCGCCGAGGGCTGATTCTATAATACTTGTCCACCCGCAATATGCAATTAGATTGCATCGCAACCTGTCTGCGTCAGGGACGATTTCAAACTTCTTTCTACCTACAACTACAATTTGCGATATGTAGGGGCTAATGGAATCCTACCACTTGATGCCTCCTCATTCGCTAAAGGGATTTTCCACGTCATCCAATCCTGCCATGTAGACAAGTCAAACTTGAACTTTGACTTGCTCTAACTTCTGCATATGAGATCAGATTTGAGTTCCTTTCACACCGTTCGATTCAGAATGATGAACTCTTCGATCTAGAGCTGATTTTAACAAGATTCTAACACTTTGATTTTGAGCATAATTTTTGAGCACCTAATTAGGTGGGGCCCAATAAGGTGCTCCTTTTGCAAATGTAGCCAAACTTTGTCACCCACCTGGAATTTGTGCGGCACCTAATGGTGATCATGGTGCTGCTTGTACTTAGCATTCGATTTTTCTAATATATCATGGACCTACTGGCGGATGTGTTGAATGCGTTCAATGAATCTGTTAGTGCTGTTGGCTTCGGACTGGACATGAGTTGAATATACTTTAGTAGCTATAAATGGTATGACCACATAAATGGGACATAATGGCTAAAATTCAAACCCTACCTCAAATGGGCTGTTGCCCATTGAGCTGTGGAGAGCTCTGTTGTAGCTGTGATGGACATAGGGGAGGCTTTCATCCCATGTGCATGGATGCTTCAAGTTGTACATGCACATAATATGTAGATCATCTTGTTGATGACTTCCATTTGGCCATTAGTTTAGGGATGGAAATCCATGGACTTAGTGAGTTTGGTATCTAGCATTGACCAAAGACTTGACCAAAATGCACTTAGGAATTTGTTGTCCTGATTAGAGACAATGGATTGTGGGATCCCAAAGTGTACCCACACTTTCTCAAAGAAAAGCTTAGCAATGGCCTTTGATGTGATACTATTCTTACAAGCCACCATAATGGCCATCTTAGAGAATCTATCGATGGCCACAAAAACGTTGTCGTTGCCATGCTTAGTACAAGGAAGGCCAGACATGTAATCCATGGAGATGGATTCCCAAGGTCGATAAGTAGTAGGAAAATGAGTATATAGGCCTTGCTTCTTGATGGTTGGTATGGAAATGGCATAGGAAGTGCAATATTTAATGTACCTCCCAACATCTTGATGAAGGTTTGACCAATAAAAATACTTTTGCAATATTTCCACTGGTTTCTCTACTTCGAAATGTCCAGCGACCCGACTGTAGTGCATCTCCCAAACCATCTTGGCACACTCGCTTGAAGGAACATATATGTGTCCTAGGTGGAACAACAGTGCATCCTTGAGGTGAAAATTTGGAACTTGCTTACCTTCCAAGATTGTTTGGTATGTACTACCGAATTCTGTATCACTCTCGTAAAGATGTAGCCACCTTGAAGTCTCGTGCACACAAGAGTCGAGCACAATGATCAGCGCCATGACTAGTGGTTGGCTGAGGCAATATGCAACATTATTATTGTTTCCCTTCTTGTACTTAATGTTCAAATGGAATTATTGTAGGTATGTGGACCATTTCTGATGGTAATCATTCTGCAACTTCCCGTGTGTCTGTATGAACTATAGGGGTCGGTGGTCTGTGTCGATGACCATTTCCTTCCCCAGAATGTAATGCTTTCATTGACTATAGACCTACATAATGGAATACATTTCTTTGTCATAAGTGGGACACTTTCGGATTGTGTCTAGAAGTGTCTCACTATTGTAAGCCAATGGATGCCCTTGTTGAGTAAGAACTGCACCAATAGCATAGTCATAGGTGTATTTCTCAATCTCAAATGATTGCTTTAGGTCTGGTAATGTGAGCACTGATGTAGAGCAGAGGTGATGCTTTAACCCAGAAAACGCCTTCTATTGGGTTTCAGAACAAAAAAACTTTTCTTTAATTCCACCCTTGGTGACTTGAATTAAAGGCCATGTGATATGAGAGAACCCCAACATGAACCTGCAGTAGAAATTGGCAACACCCAGAAAGATGTGGAGCTTTGTTAGAGTGGTTTGGGCTAGCCAATCCCAAAGGACTTACATCTTGGTTGGGTCCACATGCACACCCTTCTCATCAATAATGTACCCCAAATATTGAGCCTGGGTGATGCCAAAAGTGCGTTTTTGCAACTTGGCACACAACTTTTGTTGTCGCAAGGTTCTAAGGACTTTTTGAATATGGTGGAGATGCTCTTCCCAACTCTGGCTGAATATCAAGACGTCATCTTGATACACCACAATGAATGCATTGGTGAAGGGTTACAAGATGTCATTCATCAATATCATGAAGGTTGTGTGGGCATTCGTCAACCCAAAAGGCATAACCAACCATTCAAAAAGGCCCTCCTTGGATTTTAAGGTAATCTTCCACACATCGGAGGGTTCGATAGGCACTTGTTGATAACCAGACTTCAAGTCAACCTTGCTGAAATATTTGGCCCACTTGAGCTAGTCCAGGAGGTCATCAATCCATGTGATTGGGTACCTATTTCGGACAATTATCTTGCTCTGCGCCCGATAGTCAATTCAGAGTCTCCAAGTCTCATCCTTCTTCTGTACCAATACAATCGGGCTCCCACATGTTGTCTAGGTAAATCTTGTCTATGGATAGAGATGATCCCACTAGCCCAATGAGTGGGACTAGCAACCAACATGAAAATCTACAAGACACTTTCCTAAATTACAATCGAAATGAGATAGGAGGAAGATGTCCTACCTTGTTCTGATGTTATAACATACTCCTTTGTTGTGACCTCAAATCTCTTGCACCTTGGGCTCAAATCTATTTCTCATAGTGTTTGAATACTTTCAAAAGAGATCAAAGACACAACAAATAATACAAGTACAACAATCATAATCGAAAGTAATCCACTTAATAGATCAAGGAGCATTAAGATAAATTGTGCATTAACACAAACATTTATGGAAACTGAACTAGCAGTTGTATATATTAATGAAATAAAGGAGGAATCATACAACCAAGCCTTGATGTCAATAAGCTCTCCTTGAGTGAATATCCAAGTCCAAGCTCAAGCTCTCCAAGCACTCCTTATCCAAGCCAAATGAGTAGCATGTAGGCACTATCTCAACATAAGGGTGCAAATAATCAGAGACCAACCATTTGGGAATGGGAGAGGATGAATATATAGGTAGGGAGAGGGAGTTAGGATCTCTCCAAACATAGGGGAAGACCCTCATCTCAAGGAGGTAGCTCATAGGGATAAGATCAAAGGGAAATATTGGGAGAATTCGACCACATACACACCAAAAAAACTCTAGCTTATCGTTCTTGAAGCCTCTAGATCAAGAAGCTTCTTGTCCTCTTTGGGAAAACTTTCCTTTTAAGGATTAGCATGGGTATCCAAGAAAAAAGTGTGGTGGCAGTGCGAGGCTAGTATAGTGCAACTAGAGATCAACATGAGTTTCTAGTGTCAGGGTCACGTTGATCCTAAAATTAGGGTTTTAGAGATCACTTCTTCAAGGAAGGCTCAAGGCATGTTTCCATCAATGTTTCAGGGAGGATCTGAGCTACATATCAGGATGGCTACACTGCATGATTGCCAAGTTTCAGGCACTTTGGGGCATGACACAGGAAGTGCAGGAGGCGTGACAAAATATTGTGTAACAGATGCCTCGTAAAGCACGAAGGCACAACATGGAGTGATGGATGATATGCTTTACGAGATTTTGCAAGGACGTGAACAAACACTATCAGGAGACCTACAAATCAAGGACACATATGCATATACATATATGATGTCAAAACATGAATCCATGGTATGGACATAGCCATCTGGATAGAAGGGACTATGTGAAAGGATCTAGGGTATGGGCACATCCATTCAAAATGAAAAAGATCATCTATAAATCTAAGATCCAAGGCATGGGCACAACCATCCAATATAGAAGGATCATCATCATAAATATCAAGTCCCACGGTATGGTCGCAACCATTCGTATAGAAGAAACATGTGTACAATCATGAACAATACATAACTCCACATAGCTTGAGTCATATCAGAAAAAACTTAGGGTCTTGTGCTCCATCCCAACCCGATCAAAGTATGAATTGTAACATGTGAATGAATGTGTTGTAGTCAAACATGCTAGAAAGCCACCTGATTACTAGCTTATTGATCTAATAATCACCCTATGAGTGACCTCAGTTAAATAATTATTAATTAAAGGTATTACAGACTCATATGTTGGTGTGTGTGTCTATGTTATTTAAACAAAGGATCAATCAGATTGCAAATACACAGACACTTGGAATGGAAAACATAAGAGAAATACAGTAAGAAAATACAAGAACAGAAGAAAGTAATAAGGAGTTCACCCTATCCTCCAGGGATACATCTCCGATCCAGCTCTCTGTGGTGGCCTTCTTTTATTGTGTCTTGAAGCAGAGAATTACAATGAAGGAGATCAATGTGAGTCTCCTGAAATAGATTGGCTTAGCAGGGTGGTTCTTGGATTCCCTAAAGCATTGGAGTACACAGACTCTCTTCCTTGCCAGCGCTTTGACCTCTTTGGTATGACAGATCCTCTCAGGGATGGCTTGAATCTCTCAAACTCTCTGGTGCTTGATGTTTCCTTTGGTCAGCTCGGCCCTGTTATCTTCTTCTGCTTTTTGCCTTACTGGGTTTTCTCTTCTCTGTCTTCGGTCTTTGGTGTTCCTCTTTGGGTACATGATTCCTCTGTCCTCGGTGTCCTTTCTATTCTTTTTTCATGGCTTTAAATACATTCGAGATCATGGTGATTCGTTTCCTCTTCCACCTTCGTCAGATCGCCTGCTTGCAGCTGCACTTGGAGTTCCCTGTTCTCGGCGTCATCATCAGGTTCACAGGGAGTGGCCACTTGTCCTCCTGCAAACTGCGCTAACCTGCATCGTCAGTTCAATTCTTCGGTTATGTCATGGAATGAGTCTTCCGCCACCTTGGCAGTCAAAGCGGACCTCATATTCTTCTAAATCGCGGCTTATACCCTCGTTAAATCCGAATTCTCTGTCGGGCACGATCTTAGCCGTTAGATCTGGAGCCCCTAGTTCCGATGCCGTTTTCTCGTCCCATGTGGTTGACAAGCTCGCTTGTGAACACGCGATGAGCAGCGATTTTCTCTATCCTCCACTTGTCACGCGTTGGGCACTGAGTGGAATCTCTCCTTTTCCATAAAAACTGCTTACTGCCCATGGATGCCCCCGATCAATACCACCAATTTTTGGAGTGGGTCTAGCGTTTAGCTCTTAGCTTTTTGTCCCATGGTTTTCTCGGCTTCCATGCGACTGAGTGCTCGGGGCTTCTCCATTTTGAGGTTTTTTTCCCAACGATGCACATAAAAAACTACCTCTGTTTCCCGATCCGGGCCTTCCAGGGGCTAATTGCGCCTCTCGCGCAGTCTCCATGGGCCTCGGTCAGCGCGCTTTGACTGAGGTCCTCGTCATTCCATGCTGGCTGCCATTGCAACTGGTTTAGAGGTGTTTTTTATCATTGTTGTAAATTCTTTGAAGTCTGTTTTGACCTGGTACAACCATGTATCTATTGATCATTCTTTATGGATCCAATTCGGATCATGGCCTTCCCACTGAAAATCTTTTGGACCACCAAAAGTTGGTTTTCTTTCAAGCATCGACTAAGTGAGGGTACTGCTATCTCACTTGCCCAATCTCAATCCACTTTGCATTGCTCGGCTTTGAACCTTTGAGTCCAATTCTAAGGTACTCAACATCTCCTCTACGCATTGTCCTCACCTTCCTGTCCAAGACTATGTCTTCCTCCAATTCATTAAGATATTCAAGTAGCAGGTCATCAATAGAAGGCAATTGACTTTGATCTTCAAGATCCTCAATCATTGAGGATTCAAACAATCTCAAGCAATCTACATTTATGACTGAGTAGTTGTGCATGTAAGCTGGTAGATCAAGGTGAAAAGAATTTTCACCAATCTTCTCAAGTATCCTAAAAGGTCCATACCTGATAAGCTTTAGCTTTGTACCTTCACCTTGCATCCTGTCCTTGCTAATATACAGCCAGACTTGGTCTCCAACTTGAAAATTATGCTCCATCCGATGCTTGTCATGCCTTGCCTTGTATTTGGCTTGGCTCTTTCCCAGCTGTTCCTGTACTGCCTGGTGGATCTCCTGGATTTGTTCAATGAACCTAGTTGCCTTGTCCACATCATTGTGTCCATCAACTGTGGTATCTTTACCAAAGACAAAATCCAAAGGAGACCTTGGTATGAAACCAAATCAGGTCTCAAAAGGAGATCTCTGTGTAGAAGAGTGATTTGCTCTGTTGTAAGCATGCTGCACATAAGATAAGTGTTCATCCCAAAGTTTAGGATGTTTGCTGCAATATCCTTTGAGTAACTGGATCACTGTCCTATTAACTACTTTTGTCTGGCCATCAGCTTGTGGATGAAAAGTTGTGCTTTTCTTTAGTTGGGTGTCCATTAGCTGCCATAGACTTTACCAAAACTTCCCCACAAATTGGGTGTCTCAATCATATACAATAGAAGTGGGTAATCCAAAATGAACCCATACATGTTCAAAGAATAGTTTTGTAGTTTGTTCAGATGTAATCTATTTATTACAAGGTATCAAAATACACATTTTGCTGAACCTATCCACCACCACATACATATAATCATGACCTTTCCTAGATTTAGGTAGTCCTCCAACAAAATCCATGGAAACACTTTCCCAAGGGTGAGAAGGAATTGGTAATGGAGTGTACAAGCCTAGTTTTCTATTGCTGGGCTTGCTTTTAGCACACATAGTACACCCTCTTACTTATCTAGAAACCGTCTCATTCATTTTCGGCCAATAACAAAATCTTTGCAGCTGTGAAATTGTTTTACTTACCCCAAAGTGACCTGATATCAGAGAAGCATGTGCCTCTCTAATTATCTTTACTCTATCAGTTTGTGGAATGCATAGTTTCCCACAATGATATAAGAGTCGGTCCTTCATATGATAATCCAATTCTTCTACCTTTTTTCCTTGACTCAAAGTTGCATATACATCTTCAAAATCTATATCTTGAGCATATTGTTCAATGTAGCTTTCATGTAGTACAAAATTATGCTTAAGTATAGTAGATGCATTTATAATGGGTCTAGACAACATGTCTGCAACTTTGTTATGTATGCCCTTTTTATATCTGATGACTAAATGAAACTGTTGTAGAAAACCCATCCATATGTAGTGTTTTGATTGCTGCAGCTTAGTTTGGGAGTGTAGATATTGAAGTGGTTGATGATTAGTATGTATTACTGTCTCTTTGCCCATTAAATAATGTTTCCACTTTTTCACACTCTAAACTATTGCATACAATTCTTTATCATATGTAGGATAGTTAACTACTATGGATTAAAAGTCTCAGAATGATAACATATGGGTTTACCGTGCTGTGTCAACACTGCTCCCATGGCATAGTCACTGGCATCTGTTTGGATCTCAAATGGTCTTTGTAGATCAGGCAGTGCTAGTACAGGTGCTGTACTAATCTTTGCTTTCAAGGTGTCGAAGGCTTTTTGATGTTTGCCTCCCCACTGAAACACCTTGTTCAATCCTATCAAAGCATGTAAGGGAGCTGCAATTGAGGAAAATTTAGAGATGAACTTCCTCCAATATTGTGCTTCTCCTAAGAAGCTTCTCACTTCTGTAGCAGACTTGGGTTTAGGTCAGTTTACAATGATTGCCACTTCAGAGGGATCTATTTTCAATTCACCACCCCCTACTATATGACCCAAATAATTTAGAGATGTTTTACCGAATTCACACTTTGAGAGTTTAACATAAAGTTTTTCTATTTTAAAAACATCTAATGTTTTCTTAACATGCTTTAAGTGTTCTTTGCATGTTTTACTAAAAATCAGAATGTCGTCCAGATACACAATAACAAAATCATCAAGAAAAGGTCTGAGTACATCATTCATTAATCTCATTAAAGTAGCAGGGGCATTGGTCAAGCCAAAAGGCATAACCAACCACTCATACAATCCCTGCTTTGTTTTGAAAGCAGTGTTCCATGTATCTTGATCTGCAACTCTGACCTGATGGTATCCACTGTACAAATCCAGCTTGGTGAAATAAACGTCTTCCTTTAATTGATCTAAAATATCATCTATGCGAGGAAGGGGATAACAATTTTTGATTGTTATCTTATTCAGTGCTCGGTAGCCAATGCACATTCTCCACGAGCCATCTTTCTTTTTCACCAAAACGATTGGTGACCCACATGGTGATGTGCTAGGCCTCATGAACCCCTTCTCGAGCAACTCCTGCACCTGCTTCTTGATTTCAGTATCCTCTAAAGTAGACAATCTGTACATTTCAATGTTGGGCAATGGAACATCTTGCTGCAAAATAATATCATGTACTATTTCCTTTTTGGGTGGTAGACCTTTAGGTTCCTGAAACATAACATCATACTCTGAAACAATCTTTTCTATATCAGCTTTCTGCTTAGTATTACAACCCTCAAATACATTGGTTCTATCAGGTTTCTTTTCCTTTACAACCATTAGCAAGAATTGTTTGCATGAATTTATCATTCTTTTCATCTGCCCTGAGTTTATGAGAGTATAATTATTCTTGAGCTTATGAGCTCTTACAAAGTATTCGATTCCATTTTTAACAAGTAGATACTTGTTCTCAGCTCTATAGAAAATAGCCTTTCTATCATACCAGTAAGGACTCCCTAAAACAATTCCACATATATCCAAAGGAATTATGTCTAACTCAACCTCATCTACAAATGCTGACCCAAAAGAAAACTTGAGTTGGCAATGTTTAGTCACTTGTAGTTGTGCTCTACCATTCAACCATCCTAATGGGTATGGTTTCTTGTGAGGTGTAGTTGATAATCCCAATTTGTTTACAATTGCTTCAGAAATCAAATTTACTTGTGAGCCACTATCAAACAAAGTATCAATCTTTTGATGTTTGAAATAACTCGAATACGGAAAAGCTCACGTCTTCTTCTCTCATGTTCTTCATTAATAACAGATTGAGCATAATTACTAGTAGGTGCTTCAGAATTCTTACCTTTTATACTTGTGGCTGCAATAATTGTTTCATCTCCCAAGTCTGACCCCAAATCTTTCTGAATAGCTGCAACAGTCTTCTTCTTCTTGCCCTCAGACTTCTTAGGTACAAGCTCTGGATGTAGAATCCAACAGTGCTCATCATCATGCCGATCCTTTTTAAGTGACTGCATGAAGCTTTTCCTTTCTATGTAGTGTTAGCCTTCCTTGCTTTCCACTTCTGCTTTCTTTTCTCCTTGCTCTTGTTTGCAGTGGGCTGGGATGGTCCCCCAACTTCTGGATTTCCATTCTTTCCTTTAGCCTTTAGATGAGTAGCTTGTACAAACACCTCATCTATATTAGTGGGATTAAACATGAGGATGGTATGCCTCATGTAGCTGTGTAGACCACCAATGTACTTCAAAAGAGTCTCTGGTGAGTCTAATGAGATCCCTAGAATCAATGCTCTCTTTCTAAATTCTTGAGTGTACCCTTGCACACATTGCCCTTTCAACTGCCGAAGAGTTTTCCAACTCATCATGGCTTGTTGCATGTAGGCCAATGGAAAAAACTGCTTCTTGATTGTAGAAACAAAGTCACTCCAGACAGAGATAGTCTTACCATGTCTTTTCATGTTAGCATGGGTTCTGCCTTCCCACCAAACCAAGGCAGTGCCTCCTAGGCATAGGCTTGCCAGCTGAATTTTTCTCTTGTCTGAGTCAATGTTCTACCCTTTGAAATACACATCAATTTGTCTAATCCAACTGTCCAACTTTGCAGCATTTGGCTCTCCATCATGTATAGGAAAATCGAATTTAACATCTAGCTTAATCAAAGATGCTTTCTTATTATGCACAGGGCTATTAGGAGTGTGAGAAAGTTTTCCTCTTTCCCTTTTCCTTTTGAGTGGTCACGGTTATGAGATTCTTCTTCTTCTTTATCTTGTTTAGAACCTGATGAATCTTCATCCTTATGCTTTCTAAAGTCCTTATACATTTCTTCTACCATAGACTTTATAGCTAGGAAAATTTCTATGAATTGAGGATTTGGCCCTACAGAACCTTCCTCTGACATTGTCTTTTGAGGATAGACTCTCCCAATTTTAGGATTAGTTTTGACCAACTCTCCTTCTCCTAATTTGAGCTTTGATCTAGTGAGCATTCAACAGCTAAACCAACACAAGCTTGTCTAACCTTAAAGCCTAAAGCTTTGATACCACTTGATCTGATAATCACCCTATGAGTGACCTCAATTAAAGAATTATTAATTAAAAGTATTACAGATTCATATGTTGGTGTGTGTGTCTATGTTATTTAAGAAATAGATCGATCATATTGCAAATACAGAGACACTTGGAATGGAAAACAACAGAGAAATACAGTAAGAAAAATACAAGAACACAAGAAATTAATAAGGAGTTCACCCTATCCTCCAGGGCTACATCTCCAGTCTAGCGCTCAGTGGTGGCCTTCTTTTATTGTGTCTTGAAGTAGAGAATTACAATGAAGGAGCTTAATGTGAGTCTCCTGAAACAGATTGGCTTGGCAGGGTGGTTCTTGGATTCCCCAAAGCACTGGAGTACACAGACTCTCTTCCTTGCCAGCTCTTTGACCTCTCTAGTCTGACAGATCCTCTCAGGGATGGCTTGAATCTCTCAAGCTCTCTGGTGCTCAACACTACCTTTGGTCAGCTCGGCCCTGTTGTCTTCTTCTGCTTTTTGCCTTACTGGTTTTTCTCTTCTCTGTCTTCAGTATTCGGTGTTCCTCTTTGGGTCCCCGACTCCTCCGTCCTCGGTGTCCTTTCTGTTCTCTGTTCACAACTTTAAAGCCATTCAGGCTCATGGTGAATCGGTTCCTCTTCCACCTTCGTCAAATCGCTTGCTTGTAGCTGCACTTGGAGTTCCCTGTTCTCGGCATCATCATAAAGCTTATAGGGAGTGGCCACTTGACCTCCTATAAACTACGCCAGCCTGCGTCATCAGTTCAATTCTTCGGTTATGTCATGGAATGAGTCTTCCGCCACCTTGGTAGTCAAAGTGGACCTCAGATTATTCTAAATTGTGGCTTATTCCCTCATTAAATACGACTTCTCCATCGAGCGTGATCTCAACTGTTAGATCTGGAGCCCTCAGATCCAACGCCGTTCGCTCATCCCATGCGGTTGACTAGCTCAACCGTTAGCGCGCGATGAATGGTGGTTTTCTCTCTCCTCCACTTGCCACGTGTTGGGCACTGAGTGGAATCATTCCTTTTCCATCAAAACTGCTTACCGCCCATGGATGTCCCCGATCAATACCGCTAGTTTTTGGAGCGGGTCCCGCCTTTAGCACTTAATCTTTTGTCCCACGGTTTTCCTGGCTCCCACGCGACTGAGTGCTCGGGGCTTCTCCATTTTGAGGTTTTTCACCCAGTGATGCGCGATTAGCGCTAAGAGCTAAGCGCTAATTGCGCATCAAAAACTACCTCCGTTTCCTGCTCCAGGCCTCCCAAGAGCTAATTTCGCCTCCCGTGCAGTCTCCATGGGCCTCGGTCATCGCGCTTTGACCGAGGTCCTCGTCATTCCATGCTGGCTACCATTGCCACTGGTTTAGAGGTGTTTTCGATCACTTTTGTAAATTATTTGAAGTTTGTCCCGACTTGGTACAGCCATGGCTCTGTTAATCATTCTTTATGGATCCAAATCGGATCACTAATGATGTGGACCATTAACAGATATGAGAGAAGCCACTAATAATGACAATGGTCCTTAAGGTACAACTGTACAATCCATGAATGTGAAAATGAAGCAGATGTCAAACACTCGTGAAATCACTCGATCGAAGGTCAATGATGACAGCTTGTCGCTAGATGTGAAGAAATTTCCATCAAGGCATGCAAGCTCTAAGGTATTGAAAGGGAGTCTCTAAGTCATCTTCCTAGATAATGAGCTGAAGTCGACAAGAAGCAACCTGTCGAAGGAGGGCTATGATGATTCCCCCATCATTGACATGAAACAAGGAATAAAGTGAAATGAATGAGTATGATCAAGACAATAGTAAAAGGTCAGACAATGTATAGGTAATAAATTGTAGATCGAATTTCTCTTGAACATATCGGTGACACGATTTCGGAGTGTGGTAGCATTTGACTCAACATAGGACCATGGGTCATGATGACGAAATAGAATAGTCAGATGAGAGGAAAAATGGATCACCCAAACCTAGAAGGACAAGTGACTGAGCAAGGATATCCCAAACCCGACACGAGACGCAGATGAGTGTCATGTTCAAGAGAAACATGTTGCCTATACAAGAGACGTTTCACTTTCATTTTTCCCCACTATTGCTAGTGAGTACCCCAATTATTTTTATCACAAGCTTGAAGGGTATATCATATGCTTGTCGTATAATTTCATTCTTCGAATGAATCCATCCTAGTAAGCTTTATGAGTCCTAGGAAGGAGAAACTCGATCTCATCATGGCGAAAAGTCTTTTGTCATTTAGATTTTAACGAGTTCAAAGGAAGAATAACTCGATGTATTTTTCATATTTAGAGAGTTTGAAAAAGAGACGAAAAAGAAAACTCCATCATGTCCCTTTTTCGTAATTTGTCTCTCGAATTCGAAAAGGTAGAAAACAATATTCGAGAGAAACTCTTGACCATGTTGACCAAGGTGTACCTTTTTCGTAAATAGTTAATCCTAGCTCGAAAAAGGAGTAAACGTATATTGAGACGACATCAGTTCATTTAATTTAATGAGTTCGAAAGGACAAGTATAGGGCGATATTTTCATATTTAGAGAGTTAGAAAAGAGCTTAAAGATAACTCCAGGGGGGTTCCTTTTTTGTTTATTTTTAACGAGTCCGAAAAAAGAGATAAAAAAAACTTGTTGATTTAGTAAACAATGATCACTCTAACCACCGAAAAGAACTTGTAACTGCACAAAGACAACCACACATCATTGATATCGAGGAAAATAATAAAATACTGGTAAAAATGTATTTTAAAACTTATAAATATACTAAAAGTAAAAACATTTTTACCATTTTCACTTGGAGTAAGTTGGAGAGCACATTTTACCTTATTTCCCTTTATTCTTAAGGCAAGCAGTGTGGGAGATCCAGGGCATCATTTCACGTACCGTCAACTGCAGGTAGAATATCTTCCTTTTTCCCTGCTTTTCATTTTACTTTCTTTCCATTTCTGAGGATTTTTACTAGTTAGAAGGGAGCATTTCAAATTTTGAAATTGGGGGCGATCAACGCAAGTTTTCTCATCAGATCCGCGTTGATCACCCTTGAGCCCAAAAGGATCATGCACTACCAATGTAGAATTAATTAAAACATACACACTGGTCACAGGGCGAAAAAAAATGAAGATAAATCTTCTCTTTTGAGTGAAATTTTTGAGTTTTTGATCCATGAAAAGGCATTTAATAAATGTAAATGGTTGTTTTGCAAGATATTTTGACAACATGGTCATCAAATGGAAGGAAAGAGGTCATGAGGTAGAATATCACCAAGATGCCCAAAATGCTGAATGTGTCAATGCTTTGAGGAACTGTGGGCTATTGAAATTCTTCCGAACCCTAGGACTCAGAGCTCAAAATGAGCTGCTACACTATCTGATTAGTTTATGGGATGTTGATCGGCATATCTTCATCATTGGAGACCAAGAAATAGAGATGGAAGTAGCTAATATCTACTTCATTATTGGATTGTCTAGTAGAGGGGAAAGAGTCCAACTCTTTGGATCCCGTGGTGGAGTTTAGAGTGCCAATGCCTTAATCAGAAGCCATTTCCTAGGTGCAGAGACAATAGTGAGTAGGAAGGTGAAGATACTCGCCATCGACAACCTTCCCTAGATCTAGGTGGCTCCTGACACATGCAAAAGTCCAAGAGGGCTCAGAAATGGTGAAAATTCAAAGTGGTCAGATTGCTCTCAAACCAGCACCAGATCGAAGTGCTCACCTCCCTAATTCCAATGGTGTGAATGTTACTCAAATCTGAGCTTGTATAGAGGATATAGGGCTAGTCAGAGTTCAAGGTTAACTTGGCCAAGTGGCAGGGTTAATGGTCCTACAAATTGCATTAGAAACGGTCACCAAAACCTGACTGCCGGATGGGAAAAATTGTGGCCTAATTAAAATGCCTAATAACCTCCAGGTTCGAGAATTTTAAAAAATGGCCTTTGGTTATCTAAAAAAAATAAAAGAAATATATAAAAAGGGTGGTGGGCCACCAACCCCACCACCCCAAATCCTAACTATACGATATATATATAAAATCAAATTGAATGAGGGGGTGAGATGTCACCCCCGCCACCCCCAGACCGTGTCTTAACCGTGGCCATGATATACAATGGATGAAATACATTAACAGGAGGCTCGTGGGTATCAAACCCTTGCCAGCCACATGGGATGGCCCGCAACCATGCGGCGGCCCCATCCCAAAATTAACACAACATGTAACTGCGACCAAACTGCTTACCAAAATTGCATTGTAACAAACGCTAAAAGGAGGGTGAGGGGATTCAAACCTGACCGAGTGGTGCTACCAATGTGCCATCGGCCTATCCATTGAAAAATCTTCCCTCCAACATTACTTAAGCTTGACAGTCTGAGAGTTGGGGGAGAACCGAATGGAAAGAGGCTGAGCGGATTTAAGAGCGGCAGAGAACTTGCAGGTGGAACCAGGAGCCAATGCCGGAACCATGCATGGGCATGATTTTTGAGAAGGAGAATATTCTGTGGGAATATTTGTAGAGAATCTTTTGATGCTGTGAGGAATCTTTGAGATTCCTAGGGAGGTAAATTTTTATTTTGTCAAAATGATATGAAGTTTACAGTCATTTTAACCAAAATTTTGTACAGAACACAATGGTGAAATAAGAATCACCATCTGAGTAGTAGATTTGCGGATTCCTAGGAGAGAAAAATCTTTGAAGAATCTTGAGGGAATCTTCCAGATTCCTTGGAGGCTAAAATTCGCCAGAGTCAGAATGCAACCAAATTTATACTCAAAAGTCATAGAATTTCACAAGGATCGTGATGGAGAGATCAGATTTGTGACCTGAGTTTTAGATCTCTAGTCAGCCCAGAGAATAAAATATTTGGAGAATCATGGGGAATCTAAAAGATTCCTATAGGCCTAGATTTTGACGGTGTTGGAATTTGACAAATGGATAGTCGATTTTACACCTCTTGATGACAAAAATTCAGTGGTGCAGTCAGTTTTTGCAGCTGAGCCTTCCATTTTTTGGCCAACTTCAGAGGTGAAGGTACATGAATTAGTCATGTCATGTTTTCCTTCATAATTGCTGAGATGATGTATTATGTTTTGAGATCCCTGCTTGATGTTATGTTGTGGGATCGCTTTTGCCACATTATGTGAGATGTCATTAACTTTTCATGTTATGTATTGTTGTTGAGATCTCTATGTAACTATGTTGAAGGGATGTTCATTGCCACATTGTGTGAGATCATTTTAGTTTGTCATGTTGAGAGGAAGCCTTCTTGAGTGAGAATTCCTATAAGTGGAATGTCTCGTGGAGAGACAAGCCACTCTTGTTTGAGGGTGTATGTCCTTGCTATGAAAAAGAATCTTCCATGTACATCATCATCATTTCCAGCATTATATGAAGTGGCCAACAACATTTGACACCAGGCTTGGAGACGTAGTCCACACTAGATGAACTCCACTATCAAATATCTCCTGTTTTGACTTGCTGATCGTTGTCATGTTTCCTCTTGTTTACGAATGCACATATGTTATTTTATGCTCTTTAAAATGAAATTCTAACAACATGACAAAAGTAAAAGGTCTTGGATGATTTCAGTCGCTGAAGGAACTCGGATCAAGTTTGGTATCAGAGCAAAATTCTCGCTGATGTTAATTGCAACCGTGAGCGATTGAATGTTCAACAATGGAGGATGACAAAGAAATGTACGAGGCCTTTGTGTGAATGTCCAAAATGGTGGACATCATGTATGAAGCATATGAGAAGAGAAGAGAGTAGGAGGTAGAGAGATCGGAAAGCAATGCTTCATCCACATCTTCTAGTGTACACTCATTGCCTACATCATCTTATCATCATTTGAATGAGGAGATCAACTAGAGTCTTTAAGTAGATAACACCAAATTGAAGATGCTTCTACAAGAAGAGAAAAAGGAGAAGCATCGATTACATATTAAGTTGCAAGACACAAAGGTAGCCTTAGAAGAATTGAAGCAAAATGACCAAGGCTGTCAAGTAGAGCAGGCTGAATTACATAGGCTTCTACAGGAAGAGGAAGAGGAGAAATAGAGGTTGCTACGCCAGCTGCAAGCTAGGGACGAAGCCTTGGAAAAGCTGCAATGTGACCCCTGTGACGTAAAAAGTAAGTGTACAACTTCATGTATGTTTCCTGATGATGATTTCGCTTTTTTTGAAAATCATATGACAGGAATCAACTCCAAACTGTTAAAGAGAATGGGGTATCAGGGGAAGGGCCTTGGCATTAATGGTCAGGGAATCATAAACCCCATCAAAGTAGAGGAATTACCCCGTTAGGAAGGACTTGGGTATGTCTGGAAGGAATTTGGGGAATGCGCCAAGACAACCAAAAAACCACCAACAACAGATGATGAGAAGCCATCATTAGTTCTTTCTAACTTGATAGTGGAGGTAAACGATATTGATTTCTCACCAGTTTCATCTTCACATAGTATAATTTCTATTGGAAATGTGGAGATACCAATTATAGGGACAAACATGAGGCTCCTTACCAGGATGAGGTACAAGGAAGAAGAAGGACTTGGTGTTAATAGCCAAGGCATAACTCAGCCATTGGAGGTCGTGCAAAGACCTCGATTTGCAGGCTTGGGATACACCGAAGGAGAATGCTCAAGGGTGTTGAATAATTCCGAGACATTGCTGAGACCGTTGAGGAAAGAGAATGATGGGAACACATCACCATCATCCCATGGCAGTATGCATTGCAGAGAAAGAGCTGAGGCAAACTCTTGTTCCCATGATCATACCAGAGACCAACAAGAAAGGTATAACCAGTCTCGATATTCTAATGTTCATTTTGATTACAACCATATTGTTAATAATGAACAAAAATCATATCATAAAAGAATTTGCAGTTTTTTTGGATTGCATAACCATATGTTTGCTGAGTACTAGAAAAGAATAGTAGCATGGAAAAGGATGAGGCATGAAAGACCCTCTCAACAACAGACAAAGAATAAGGTAAAGCAAATGTGGAGGAAGAAGGCTTATTGTAGTCATTGCAACAGAGGTGGTCATCAAAGAGCCACATGTTGGAGGCTCCATCCAGAATAGCGTCGCAAGGACAAAGCATCCAAGCATGAACCAGATGAAGTGGTTGTTCGACCAGTGAATGTGCCACAAGGAGGCGACCCATTCACTTTGATAAGTGAGAAATAGTTCTTTTAGGTGTGGTAGAATGCCATGGACTTATTTTTTTCATGTGTTGTATTTTAAATTGTGAAAGTGATGATGTATTTCCATCAATTGTTAAAGAAACAATAGTGTCTAGCCTTCTTTGACTGAGTGGTGCTACTAATGCGCCACTGGCCTGTCCATTGAAAAATCTTCCCTCCAACATTACTTAAGCTTGATAGTCTGAGAGTTGGGGGAGAACCGAATGGAAAGAGGCTGAGCGGATTTGAGAGCAGCAGAGAACTTGCAGGTGGAACCAGGAGCCAATGCTGGAACTGTACATGGGCACAATTTTTGAGAAGGAGAATATTCTGTGGGAATCTTTGAGATTCACAGGGAGGTGAATTTTTATTTTGTCAAAATGATATGAATTTTATAGTCATTTTAACCAAAATTTTGTATGGAACACAATGGTGAAATAAGAATCACCATATGAGTAGTAGATTTTTGGATTCCTAGTAGAGAAAAATCTTTGAAGAATCTTGAGGGAATCTTCCAAATTCCTTGGAGGCTGAAATTCGCCAGAGTCAGAATGCAACCAAATTTATACTCAAAAGTCATATAATTTCACAAGGATCGTGATGGAGAGATCAGATTTGTGACCTGAGTTTCAGATCTCTAGTCAGCCCAAAGAACAAAATCTTTGGAGAATCACGGGGAATCTAAAAGATTTCTATAGGCCTAGATTTTAATAGTGTCGGAATTTGACAAATGGATAGTCGATTTTACACCTCTCGATGACAAAAATTCAGTGGTGCAGTCAGTTTTTGCAGCTAAGCCTTCCATTTTTAGGCCAACTTCCGAAGTGAAGGTACATGAATTAGTCATGTAATGTTTTCCTTCATAATTTCTGAGATGATGTATTATGTTTTGAAATCCCTGCTTGATGTTATGTTGTGGGATCGCTTTTGCCACATTATGTGAGATGTCATTAACTTGTCATGTTATGTATTTTTATTGAGATGCCTATGTAACTATGTTGAAGGGATGCTCATTTCCACATTGTGTGAGATCATTTTAGTTTGTCATGTTGAGAGGAAGCCTTCTTGAGTGAGAATTCCTGCAAGCAGAATGCCTTGTGGAGAGACAAGCCGCTCTTCTTTGAGGGTGTATGTCCTTTCTATGAAAAAGAATCTTCCATGTACATCATCATCATTTCCAGCATTATATGAAGTGGCCAACACCACTTGACACCAGGCCTGGAGATGTAGTCCACACTAGATGAACTCCATTATCAAATATCTCCTGTTTTGCTGATCGTTGTCATGTTTCCTCTTGTTTACGAATGCACATATGTTATTTTATGCTCTTTAAAATGAAATTTTAACAACATCACAAAAGTAAAAGGTCTTGGATGATTCCGATAGCTGAAGGAACCTAGATCAAGTTTGGTATCAGAGCGGACTTCTCGCCGATGTTAATTGCGGGCGTGAGCGATTGATGTTAAACAATGGAGGATGACAAAGAAATGTACGAGGCCTTTGTGTGAATGTCCAAAATGGAGGAAATCATGTATGAAGCATATGAGAAGAGAAGAGAGTAGGAGGCAGAGAGATCGGAAAGCAATGCTTCATCCACATCTTCTAGTGTACACTCATTGCCTACATCATCTTCTCATCATTCAAATGAGGAGATCAACCAGAGTCTTCAAGTAGATAACACCAAATTGAAGATGCTTCTACTAGAAGAGAAAAGGCAGAAGCATCGATTGCATCTTAAGTTGCAAGCCACAGAGGTAGCCTTAGAATAATTGAAGCAAAACCGAAGCTATCAAGTAGAGCATGCTGAATTACAGAGGCTTCTACAGGAAGAGGAAGAGGAGAAATAGAGGCTGCTATGCTAGCTGCAAGCTAAGTACAAAGCCTTGGAAAAGATGCAATGTGACCCCTATGAGGTAAAAAGTAATTCTACAATTTCATGTATGTTTCTTGATGATGATTTCGCTGTTTTTTAAAATCATATGATAGGAATCAACTCCAAACTGTTAAAGAGAATGGGGTATCGGGGGAAGGACCTTGGCATTAATGGTCAGGGAATCATAAACCCCATCAAAGTAGAGGATTTAACCTATCAGGAAGGACTTGGGTATGTCTGGAAGGAATTTTGGGAATGCGCCAAGACAACCAACAAACCACCAACAACAGATGATGAGAAGCCCTAATCAATTCTTTCTAACTCGATAGTGGAGGTAAACGATATTGATTTCTCACCAGTTTCATCTTCACATAGTATAATTTCTATTGGAAATATGGAGATACCAATTATAGGGATAAACATGAGGCTCCTTAGAAGGATGAGGTACAAGGAAGAAGAAGGAATTAGTGTTAATAGCCAAGGCATAACTCATCCATTGGAGGTCGTGTAAAGACCTCGATTTGCAGGCTTGGGATACACCAAAGGAGAATGCTAAAGGGTGTCAGATACTTCCGAGACATTGCTGAGACTGTCGAGGAAAGAGAATGATGGGAACACATCACCATCATCCCATGGCAGTATGCATTGCAGAGATAGAGCTTAGGCAAACTCTTGTTCCCATCATTATACCAGAGACCAACAAGAAAGGTATAACCAGTCTCGATATTCTAATGTTCTTTTTTATTACAACCATATTGTTAATAATGAAAAAAAATCATGGCATAAAAGAATTTGTGGTTTTTGTGGATTTCATAACCATATGTTTGTTGAGTGCTGGAAAAGAATAGCAACATGGAAAAGGATGAGGCATGAAAGACCCTCTCAACAATAGACAAAGAAGAAGGTAAAGCAAATATGGAGGAAGAAGGCTTATTGTAGTCATTGCAATAGAGGCGGTTACCAAAGAGCCACATGTTGGAGGCTCCATCTAGAATAGCGTCGCAAGGACAAAGCATCCGAGCATGAACCAGATGAAGTGGTTGTTCGACCAGTGAATGTGCCACAAGGAGGTGACCCATTCACTTTGAGAAGTGAGAAATAGTTCTTTTAGGTGTGGTAGAATGTCATTGCCTTATCTTTTTCATGTGTTGTATTTTAAATTGTGAAAGTGATCATGTATTTCCATCAATTGTTAAAGAAACAACAGTGTCTAGCCTTCTTTGTAAATCATGTGTTGCAGTTTAAAATGTAAAAGTGATGATGTGTTTTCCATCACTTGTTGAAGCAACAATGATATTTTGGCCTTGTTTTGATAGTTGGGGCATTATTTCCATTTTGATGTAAACTTGACCATAGAGTATGTGTTATAAAATCATCGCAAGTATGGGATGCTTGGTTCATTAGTTGTTCATGTAAATTAAACATGTAATTTAAAGACTTATACAACATGTTTACAGAGCGTGCAGGTGTTGGCTCATCACTTATGGATCCAAAGGACAAAGGTGAAGGAGAAGGAAGGGTGACCTATCAAGACACTTGTAGTGCAAACAATGTATAAAGAACTTGTAGATTATTTTCATGATTTTTGAGGACCAAAAACTCCTTAGTGGGGAGGATTGATCCAAGTGTCTCCAGATACATGCGAAAGTCCAAGAGGGCTAAGAAATGGTCAAAATTAAAAGTGGTCACATTGCTCTCAAACCAACACCAGATCGAAGTGCTCATCGCCTTGATTCCAACAGTGTGAATGACACTCAAATCCGAGCTCGTATGGAGGAGATAGGGGCTTGTCAAAGTTCAGGGTTGACTTGGCCAAGTGGCAGGGTTAATGGTCCTACAAATTGCACTAGTAACGGTCACCACAACCCAGCCACTGAACGAGCGAAATTGTGGCATACTTAAAATGCCTAATAACCTCCAAGTTCGAGAATTTCCAAAAATGGCCTATGGTTATGTAAAAAAAATAAAAATAAAATATAAAAAGGACTATACGATATATATAAAATCAAATTGAATGGGGGGTATCTATCACCCTCGCCACCCCGGGACCGTGTCTTAACTGTGTCCATGATATACAATGGATGAAATACATTAAACAATAGGACGACATGTATCAAACCCATGCCGACCATGTGGGTTGGCTCGCCACCATGTGGCGGTCCCATCCCAAAATTAACACAAAACGTAACCACGACCAAATGGCTTACCAAAATTTCATGTAACAAACGCTAAAAGGAGGGTTCGGGGATTTGAGCCCGACCCTCCTCCAACAATATTGCTTGCCCTTCGCCAAATGTTGCTACCAATGTGCCACTGACCTGTCCATTGAAAAATCTACCCTCCAGAATTACTTAAGCTCAACAGTCCGAGAGTTGGGGGAGAACCAAATGGAAAGAGGCCAAGTGGATTTGAGAGTGACGGAGCACTTGAAGGCCGAACCAGGAGCCAATGATGGAACCGTGCATGGGCACAATTTTCGATAAGGAGAATATTCTGCAGGAATATTTGCAAAGAATCTTTTGATGCTGTGAGGAATCTTTGAGATTCCCTGGGAGGTAAATTTTTATTTCTTCAGAATGATATGAAGTTTACAGTCATTTCAACCAAAATTTTGCAAGGAACACAATGCTAAAATCAAAATCACCATCTGAGCAGCAAATTTGAAGATTCTTGACATAGTAGAATGTTTGAAGAATCTTGAGGGAATCTTCCAGATTCCTTGGAGGCTGAAATTTGCCAGAGTCAGAATGCAGCCAAATTTATATTCAAAAGTCTCAGAATTTCACAAGGATCATGATGGAGAGATCAGATTTGTGATATGAGTTTTAGATCTCCAGTAAGCACAAAGAACAAAATCTTTGGAGAATCATAGGGAATCTAAAAGATTCCTACAAGCCCAGATTTTGACGGTGTCGGAATTCAACAAATGGATAGTCGATTTCACACCTCTCAACGACATAAATTTAGTGGTGTATTCAATTTTTGTAGCTGAGCCTTCCATTTTTCAGCCAACTTCCGAAGTGAAGGTACATGAATCAATCATGTCATGTTTTCCTTCATAATTGCTAAGATGATGTATTACGTTTTGAGATCCCTGCTTGATGTTCTATTGTGGGATCGCTTTTGCCACATTATGTAAGATGCCATTAGCTTGTCATGCTATGTATTGTTGTTGAGATCCCTATGAAATTGTTTTGAAGGTATGCTCATTGCCACATTGTGTGAGATCATTTTAGTTTGTCATGCTGAGAGGAAGCCTTCTTGAGTCAGAATTCTTGTAAGCGGAAGGTCTCTTGGAGAGACAAACCACTCTTGTTTGAGGGTGTATGTCCTTGCTATGAAAAAGAGTCTTCCATGTACATCATCATCATTTCCAGCATTATATGAAGTTGCCAACACCATCTTGACACTGGGTTTGGAGACGTAGTCCACATTGGACGAACTTTGTTATCAAATGTCTCTTGTTTTGAATTTCTGATCGTTGTCATGTTTCCTCTTGTTTAAGCAAGCACATATGTTATTTTATGCTCTTTAAAATGAAATTCGAACAACATCACATAAGTAGAAGGTCTTGGATGATTATGGTAGCTGAAGGAACCCCAATCATCGCTTGAGGACAATTCTACACATCATGGCCCGTATAGCTAGGTTGTAGGCTTTGCACGAGGTCTCAAAATCACAATTCTTGTATGAAGTGGATTTCCTTATTCCAACAATGTTCAACTGGTGTGAGGGACTGCCGACCAACATGAAGAGGCAATTGACTGAAGGAAAATTGTGAAACTTGAAGAAGTTCGACTTTGTTTTGATTTTGGTCACTTTCTTTTTGGGGCGCGTGCCCCTTTTTAGTATCAGTGGACAGAGGTTCCAGATCATGCTCGACAAGATCCAAGGCTGCTCAGATGGAGTGAGAGCATGCCTCTTGGAGGAGAGGGTCAGCAGATTCATTTCCCTCCATAATTATTCGATTTGCAATGTCGATAATTGCTCGTCATGGATGACTATGCCTATGCAGGCATGAATTTCAGCTCAGGTCTAGATCTACCTCTAACATCGGATGAATAGTGGAGTGATGGAGGTTAAACTTGTTTTTGGAATTTTTTCAAGTTTTATGAGTTTTATTTTTATTTTTTATTAAAGTGTATTTGAGAGTTTACTTATGATAAATGTGCAGATGTGGGACCAGAAAGGCCTCCATGCATGTCTCCAATAGCACGAAAAGTAGTACGTCAGATAGAGGATGCTCCATATGAGGAAGGAGAAGATCCTCTAGTAGATATGGAACGAAATCTGGAAGTGATCACCCAAGGGATTCCAGAGTACGTGACTATAGATGACGTGCCACTATGATACCAGAGGCGTACAATAGGAGTGTCTGCGAGACTACATCAGCTTTTAGGCCAAGTGATCAGAGTAGTCTCATGCTATGGAGAGCATCAAGTGGGAAAATATCCTTTTCTAGTTGTGGTTTTTTCACTATTGTAGGCTTTGAAAGCCATGTGTCCCAAAACACTTATTTTTTGATATTTTTATGAAAAAATTTTGACATATGCGTTATATATATCATGTCTGTCAAAGTTTTTTCATCAAAATCTCAAAAAATAAGTGTTCTGGGACAATTTCAAAGCCCACAATAGTGAAAAAACCATGACTAGAAAAGACTATTTGCCCACATTATGCTATCAATAGCATGAGACTGCTCTAATCACTTGGCATAAAATCCGATGCAGTCTAGCAGACACTCCTACTGTATGCATCTGGTATCGCAGTGGCACATAATCTATAGTCACGTACTTTGGAATCCCTTAGGTGATCACTTCCGGATTTCGTTCCATCTCTACAATAGGATCTGCTCCTTCCTCTCAAAAATTTCGTTCCATCTCTACCATAAAATCTGCTCCTACCATAGGAGACAAAAAACTTATCATCTACAACTTGGGCACTCTATGCCCCTGATGGCGAGTTGATTGATTTACAAGGTATTTTTCTGGGATGAACAACTAATAATATTTCTGAGTACAATGTAGTTATTGAACTGTTATCAGAAGCAATTGCCCTTGGCATTAGAAATTTAGTTGTTAAATTATATTCACAACCCATTGTGTTACAATTGATGTCATTATTTAGTAAGAAATCCACAAATTTTGCGTATGTATCTATGTGTTCAATTACTGGAAAGAAATTTTGATTATATCACATACAACACGTTCCGCGAAATTTGAATACACTAACAGATGCATAACAAATTATGTTCTTGATAGACATTTGCGTAACTTATAAAACTGATCACATCATCATGATACATGGACACATAAGTAGAATATAAAAGCATGCATAATACAAAATTCACTCATAATACCTTTTCAGATAAAGCCCGTTGCGGGGTTGTGATAATGTATTATCTTCATAGTAAACTAGCTCATAGGCTCCTTTTTGCAAGACACGTTTAACGATAAATGGCCCATGCCACATAGGTTCGAACTTCCCAGCTCCCAACTTATGATTGGCTTGGTCATAAAGCAAGATCAAGTCACCTTCAACGAAAATGCGTGGAGAAACAGTTTAAATGAGCTTTAACTCATTTTTTTTGTTCCTCGATCACCATCGCAACAATATGATAGGTTTCATCAAGTCTCTTAAGATAAAGTAACCATTCCTCTTCAGGTGAGGTGTCGGGGAGTATCTTGATAGCTAATTTTAATGAAGGAATTTCACACTTGATCAGGAGTGTCGCCTCTAAACCATAAACCAGCTGGAATGGATGAAACTAGTGGTCATATTAGCTGATGTCTAGTAAGCCCAAAGAGCCAAGAATAGCATGAGATGCCAATCCTTTTTATTCTTCCCAATTGTTCGTTGAAGCATAATAATCAAAACTTTGTTAATTCCTTCAACTTGGCCATTGGCCTAAGGATAGTAAGGAGTTGAGCTATCATGGCAAAGACCCAATTGAGTAGTCAACTCTACCATCATGTACTGAAGAAATGTGATCTGTGGTTAGTGACAATGGCTTGAGGGATGCCAAAATGGGCTATGATGTGGTTAAAGAGGAATTGAGCAACAATGATACCATTAGCATTATATGTCGGCATCACCTCGACCCATTTAGTGAAATAGTCGATGATGACGATGAAATAGACATGCTCCCCGACCGAGCGAGGGTTAAATGTCATGAAATCTATGCCCCATTTAGCAAATGGGCCAACAGTAATGACTGGGTGTAAGGATGCTGGCGGGGGCACTATTTGTGGTTATAAATATGACATTCATGGAACTTTTGAATGACCAGAATACAATCTTTGAAGATGGAAGGCCATAAATAACTCTCATTAAGGATCTTCTCAGTAGTGGCATAGCCTAATATGTGACCACCACATGCCCCCATAGTGGCAGTCATTCAAGACTCGTTCATCCTCTTCAAGTGTTAGACATCTGTGAAGAACAAAATCAACACCGACTCGATACAACGTATCACCAATAATCCAATAAGGTTGAGATTGATGCTGGATGCGACGTCGATCAGATCGAGACAACTCGAATCGAAAGGTTTGGGTCTGAATATAAACAATGATATCTCCATACCACGGGTTGAGAGTACTGATGAGAAAGAAAGTTTCATTGGGAAAATGCTCAGTAAAATCAGTGGAGGTTTTTTTGGAAGGAAGGGCACAAATCAATTTGGCAAAAATGAGTGATTTTTTTGATTTAGCAGTAGTAAACTCCAAATCAAACTCTTGTAGGATAGAAATCCATTTATAGTATCTTCCCCCAAGCAATTGATGAGTCAAAATATAAATCATGGGTTTAATGTCATAAATCACTGTGGTCTTCCATAGAAGAATGTAATGGTGAAATTGTTGAGCATCATGGACTGCTGCCAAGGGAAGTTTCTCGACATGAGAATATCGAGTTTCAGTGTCAATGAGATTTTGAATCAAATAATAAACCACATGTTCATTTCCATCGTCATCATCCTAGATCAATACCATAGAAATGGTACTATTAGCTGTGGCCAAGTAGAGAAAATAATCGCGATGATAGTCGGGGGGATGCAATAAAGGAGCATTGATGAGTGTTTTCTTTACAGAATCAAAGGATCATTAGGAAATTTCATCCCAAATGAATGGGGTCCCCATTTTTAGTAGGCGAGTAAATCCCTTGGAAAGTTCAACGTAGTTAGGGATAAAGCGATGAAGAAAATTAGCCTTTCTTTGCAAACTTTGCAATTCGTGCAACAACGTAGGAGGGGTAAATTTACAATAGCTTCAACTTTTAGAGGATCTATTCGGATACCTTATTTGGACACAACAAAACCTAAGAGCCGACTAGATCCTATGTAGAAGACACATTTATGTGGATTGAGACGGATATTATAGTGGCAAAAATGCATTAGTATTGCTCGAAGGTGGTTCGGATGGTCATAACGCTTTGAAAAATGAGTTGGTAAGTCATCTAGATAAGACTA
Source organism: Pinus tabuliformis (assembly GCA_031772625.1). Taxonomy (NCBI): domain Eukaryota; kingdom Viridiplantae; phylum Streptophyta; class Pinopsida; order Pinales; family Pinaceae; genus Pinus; species Pinus tabuliformis. The sequence continues at coordinate 1,077,510,661 of CM062807.1, read as the reverse complement.
AACAATGTGTGTAATATCATGAAAGGCATATGAAATTTCTCTCTGAAAGGTAGCACTAGTGTTTTTAAGACTTAAAGGGAGCATTCTATAAGCAAAAGTCACCCATGGATAGATAAAGTTGTCTTGTATTGATCAGCGGGTAATATTTTAATCTGGTTGTAACCAAAAAAACCATCCATAAAAGATAAGACACTCACAATGCATTCATCAATGATTTGATCAATAAAGGGAGTATGATAGTTATCCTTAGGGCATGAATGTTTGATGTCGTGGTAATCAACACAAACTCAAATTATTCCATACTTTTTAGTAACAAGTATGATATTAGAGACCCAATCTATCAATGGGATAGGGTAAATAAAACCATCTTTTAGAAGTTTTTTAACTTCTCCCTTAATAGCAGTAGCCTTTCTGGGATGCACGAGATGGAACTGTTGGTGAACGGGCTTCGCACTGGGATACGTGTGTATTTCATGCACCAAAATAGTTGGATCAATCCTAGGAATTTCCTCATATGACCAAGAGAAGACATCATGAAATTCCTTGAAAAGGTCAGCGTAAACCTTGATCTCATCAGGAGAACAAGAAACCCCAATGTGAATTTTCTCAACAATTCCAGGTTTAATGGAAATGTCGAGTGTCATGGTTGCAGTAATATTCACCATATTTCCTTGAGACAAGACCTCATTCACCATAACAGGTGTTTGAAGTGGATGCATAGCGTTATGAGAAACAAAAGCTTCAAGACATGAAGTGATCTCACTTAGGATTGGATGAAATGAGGAATGATGATGGATATCGTTCCAAGGAGTTTCGTCAAGAGACATAACCTTAACAATTCTATCTTCGATGGGGAATAGCTCATTCAAAGGATGCAGAGAATCCCAAGAACCAAGCCAAGGACATTGTGAATAGGTATCTAGGTACATACTGAGAAAATCATGACTTTCTGAAGCAACCATAGAAGATGAGACAATTTCATGATAATCTTGTTCCAAAGAACTTAGCAGCATAGCATTGCCAAATGAATTAACCTGATTTGGAGAAGGAATGATCCATGGGTCTGTAGAAACAAATATCATTTTGATCGAGGTGACATGTAGAGGTGGGAGAGAACAACTTTCCATAAAAGCAAAATCTTTAAAAATATTTGCCCCCACACTGTCATATGGAATATTAGTATTTCCCACATATGGGACATTTCCATTTGAGGCACCAGAAGAGAAAAAGAACAATTGATTGATGGTGAAAATTTTTCCTTCATGAGGAAAACTAAGTACTCGGAACAAAGAGGAAACCACATAAAACATGGCGTGGGTCCAACTTCACACAAGTAGAAGGTTGTAATTCAAATTTGTGTCTACAACTTCCATTTCTAGCTCAACAATCTTCCCTTCCAAAGTGATGGGAAAACTTGTGAGAATACCATAAGGACATGAGCCTCTGCAATCAAAGGTCTCCAAGGTGTTTGGGAACTGGTTAAGAGGTGCAGAACTAATAGATTTCCAACATGAATCATACATGATGCAGGTGGAAGCACCTTCATCAATGATAGTTGATTTGAAAATGGGGCACTAAAGACTTCTTGTCAAGCTTACAAGAAACTCTCCCACTTCCAAAGCTTAAATACACCCAAGATATTATGATTAACCAAATGCGGAATTAATAATTCTTGAAAATAGGTGTAAGCTTATGTTTGTTTTAAAGCTGGTTATGTTCTTTAAGTTCACTTGCTTATGCTGATATAAAATACATATGATAGTAAGTAAAGTAGCAAATAAGAAACACACGCATAGCAACAATAAAAAAACACATAACAACAGTATTAATTTGGATTTCACCCAAAACTCTTGGGCTACATCTCCTTGAGCTCTAGTCAACTCGACTAAGCTCTCTTGGATTATGGCAACAGTTCTTTTATAAGCTCCACACTCAACTCCACTAGTTTACACAAAACATAATGGGCTTAGAACACCATCTCATCCCTGGCTCCAAAGCTCTCGGTTCTCTAGCTCTGGCTATTAGCTCTAACTTCTCTCAACACTCTTTCGGCCTCTGCATGCATCAATGGTTCACTAGGCCTCCCAATGACCTTTAGCAACCTTCCAACAACCTTATTGTAGCTTTGTTGCTTGTTAATCGAGCTCTCTAGCTTTTCTGCCTCTCAGCTAATATCTCTCCTTCCTGGACCTCTCAGCTCTCGCCAACCACCCTGTTAATTGGGCCTTTTGGATTCATTGAGGCGTTTTACAGGCTCTCTGGCTTCCCCAGCCATTTCTCCACGTGTTATCATCCCTTGGCAGCCTTGCGGCTTCTCTGTGTGTTGTTTGTTCGACTGCCATCTGGATCTGGGGCTCTATGGCTTCAAACACATCATTGTCTGCCAAAAATGCCCACTTGTAGCGTGGCATGATGATCAGGAGCTGTTACAAAGCGATCGGGGCCGTTTTCCAGGCAAAAAGCTGAAAATGGAGAAAAATCCAATACATAGAGATTTTTCCGAAAATACACTATCGGGCATGAAATCCGGACCTGAAATTTCATTAAATCACCCCTATAACCCTATCGGGTCCACCATTTTATCACAATTTACTATCGCACGATGAAATGAACAAAAACCCCAATACACAGGAAATACAAAGAAATCCCGTGTTTCCGGATTTCAAATTTTATGTAATTGGGTCCATAATCCTTATCAGGTCTGACCCTTATCACTTATTGCAATCACAAACCGTATAGGCCTACTATTGGGGATCATTGATTTAATCTGGACCGTTGATATGATCCTCGATTGGACGATCCAGATCGCATCGCATATCGCTATCTCATCAGCCCTGTGTGACGGGGATCACCGATCTCCCGACTACCGATTTAATACTGATCGTTGATCTCATTTCTGATCTGACGGTTGAGATTGCATGCCCCGGATCAACATATCTCATTATTGCATATATCATTTATAATGGCTCGGGGGTTCTTTCTATTAACCACACTGATTTCCGACACCAATCTGCTGACGCCGATATCAGCGATTGCAATGTCGCATCGGCCTGGGGTCCCTTCCTTACATTATTTACATATGTCTGCCTTTGACCCGATATGTCGAGGATAAAAAATTTGGGTCTCTTTTGCCTCCGCTTAAGTCCGCCTCTTGGACCATATATGATGCAATTTCCCTTTATAAGGGTTTTTTTTACCTTTTTTTGAAGATTTTGCCTCTTTTGCAAAGGATAAATGCAACTTCTTTTTGTGATAACTTCTGCATCCGAAGTCCATTTTAGCCCATTCAAGTTGTAGTAGATTCAGAATGAAACGAACTCTATAATGGGGTTATTTCTAGGAGCATCCTTGGACTTTAATTTTCCTCTATGAGGAACACTTAGACTTAGAAGTCTATCCAAAATCCATTTTGGATCACGCCTTCTCACTAAAAGAACTTTTGGTCTCCAAAACACTGATATACTGATTTGAATAGTAAATGAGAGTAACATCACCCTCTTCTTTCAACCTCCATACACTTTGCCTTGCATAGTACCTTTGAACCAAAGCCTTTGACCACTCTCCTTCCTAGATGTGCTAGTCCTCCAAGGAAGAACTGCCTTCCTCTTTTCCTTCCTGTAGAACTCCTACTTAGATGGTCATAGAAGGTAGTTTGAAATTTTCTGCCTTGATCATTGATCCAAGGTGGCTCAAACAAATGTGAAGTACATTTTCTCCACAAAATTTTTATTTGTACCTGTTGGAAAAGCTGTCAAAAACAAATGTTAACAACAACAGAAACAGAGACGACAACTAGATGGATTAAACTCCTACTTCAACAAAAGAAAAATATTTCACATCTTGTGAATGCCTCCATGTCTTACATCTATGTACAAATGATGGACTAGATAACAAGCCCACAAAACATGCCTTTAAAACAAATGACTCTTCAAGTCAAGCATGTAGAAAAAGACCATTAGGACTCGTTTTCAAAAGATGAAACACTTCATTATTATCTCCATCTTGGAGACCAAGTTAACTTCTCGCAAGTCAAAATTACATGCATGTTTACAACAAAGAATCAACCCTTCAAGTTAATTACACATACATGTTCAAATACAAGGAAAAAATCAACATCCCTATGTTCATGCATCTCATGCTCATGCATGCATTTCAACCTTCAACTTTCGCTTAAGGACACTGTACTTTCGAAGCTGAAATGAAATCTAATGTTGCAGCAACAAAGTGAGTCTCCTACTCAAATTTTTCCATTCACCTTATTGGTAAGAACCTGCAACTTGCACCTCATCAACAAAGAAATGCAAATATATGCATCAATAGACATGCAATCTTAATTGGATAAGAACTCTAACCATTTCTTACCAATCCATTTCAAAGGTCCCTCCTTTGTCTGCACATCAACATCAACATGTGAATCACCCTGAGACACATCATTCATGGAATCTTCCTTTCCATTCATGCCATTCTCTCTTTCCACCTTCTTCAACTTTTGTGGAAGCATTGTTGGATTCAAAGTCCAACATTTTGCAGCAACATGTCCTTGTTTATGGCAATAAGTGCAAGACATGTTCATCCTCTTGACAACATGATTTGCCTTGTCCAATGGACCTTTGGCTTCTTGCTTCTTTTCCTTCAAAATTTTCCTATATGTGGCCATTCTCTTCCAACATCTAGAAACTTTGTAGTTATCCAAACCACAAAAGGAACATGCAATTCTTTCCCCATATCTATGTGGAAATTTATCATGCTTTGCAAAATCAAAAGGAATATGATTAGAACCAGATTTATACCTTCCTCTTTCACCTTTATTGCCCTCACAAGGAGGTGAAGCAAATGAAGAAGTGGCTCCCTTTGGAACACCATCAATATCTTCAAGGCTATTAGAGTTTCCACAAACCTCTGGTTCAAGTGTGTGCTTCTAAACACCTGCATCCTACAACTGATGTTCCAAGCTATTGCATTCCTCCTGAATACAATCTTCCCACTTTTGAGCTAGAAGACCTGTAATGCAACTCCTTCTTGGAGCTGTTTCAATGGCCTTCATGGTAGCTTTGGAACTTTCTCCATAAGGTTGTCTATAGCTAAGACACAAATACTTAGGCCTTTCCTCAACCATTATTGGTTCAACAATACCTTGTGCATGTTTTCCCAAGCCTTTTCCTTCATAGCCCATCTTGGACATTAGCTTGGAACCTATGCCTCTGGTATGCTTTTCAAAAGAACCAATACAAGCATTCTTAGAAGAATTTGAAGACAAACTGGAGCGGTTTACCTCTTCTTCAAGCTAATACTTGACCAAGGATTCTTTGGAAATAAAGAGTTGTGACTCCAACTCATGCATCCTTTTCAAGTTCATATTTGCAATATGAAGTTGCCTCTCCATTTCCTGAAATTTGTCAGAAAGAAACTGCTTCTCTTCCTTCATGGAATTCAACTGCTCTCTAAGTATGCTACTCTTCCTTCCATCCTCATACATTTCTCTCACATTGTCCATCATGATGAACAAGTCTTGCTTCATGTCTGCATCAAAGAGTCTTGTGATGAAGGAGGAATTTGAGGATACACTTGTGATGAGCCCCAAAAATGTACAATTATTTGGGCTCATTCAACCTCCTAATTTGGCTTAGTCCACCATTCTCATTTGTTTATTGTATGTTTTTGATTATTTTTATGTTAATAGAGTGAATTTGGTTAGTCATTATGCCAACAAGTCTAATGGGTGCTTTGTGTAGCCTTTTTGGTCAACTTGGAGACAAAATTAAAGGTCTTAATGAGCACTTGGCAGCCAAATTCGTGGGAGAACAAGCTAGAGGATTTGTAGGAAGGTGTCCCCCTCATTTATGGACCCTTACCTCAAATTCTCCACCATCAGCTCGGAGTTCAAGGGCCACCGAATCAATCATCTCAAGGGCAGCCAAGCAAGTCAAGTTGGACTGCTGTTAACTACAAGTCTTGGGCAGCCAAGTCCCTAACTTTTAGGAGGACTGTTGGGTCCTCAAAATTGTATAAATAAGAAGGCTTGGGGCTTCATTTTGGTTAGCCAGTTAGTCATTTTGTTTTAGCCATTAGTTAGCTAGTTTGTAGTTCGATTTTTATGTCGTAGATTAGCTTTGCTTTCAGCTCATGCTCAAGTTCTTCTTGTGGACAGTTTTGATGTAACTTTTCATTTCTTGATTAATAAAGATGGATCCAGCTTTGCACTAGCTCTAAATCGCTCTTGGGAGGCTGTAGTTCTTGGGGTTGGGCCCATCTCAAGCGCCCAGTACCTCCCTTGTTTATATTTATGTGTTTGCTGCGTTCTTGAAATAAAATCTGCTCTTTAGATCTTGCTTTGTTATTGTAGTTGGTTTTGATGGGTAACGTAGCTTTTTATGCTTAGAATCGATTGGTAGGAGTTTGTATGCATTTAGATCTTTTGGCATGTTCTTGCTTACATGATGTATATGGTTCTCTTTTCAAACAAGGCTGTTGTTTATTCATTCATTAACAGTTGGATTGAGTTAGCTAGGACTTGGTTTGTTTGCAAGAATTCATTGATTTGTTTGAATAAGCATTGTGCAGGGCATCTCTATCACCTTCATCACCTCCTCGTTCATCTGAGCCTCGTTCAGGTCAGCTCCTCCATCACCAAGTCTGTTTCTTCATCTCCCATCTGCTCTTTTGCCACGTAACCCAACCTTCTTGCTTTTCCATTGCCTCAACCTTCGTTGATGCAAGTCAGCCTTCCACATCATCTCACCACTCCATCCATCAGTTCCTAGGTCACTTCAGACCCCCATCCTACCTCCATAACCATCCACGCATCTTCCATCAACCATCCATCCTCAAAAATCCAATTCGTAAACATCCTGTAGAAGAATTATAGAACATCCTGTAGAAACTTCCTGTAGAAGCCCCTGCATACTTCCTGTAGAAGTTCATGAACACGGTTGCATGTCATCCAGACTTTGTGAAACTCTCAGAAAGAATACTGGGGATCCCTTAGACCCTCTCTATACCATCCCAACCTTTCCCAAAGCATTTCATCCCTTGATCCATCCCTGCACAGTGGAAAACTAGTTAGAAGCACATGCATGATAATTTCAACAACTTAATCAAAAATACAAAAAGATGTTTTCTTCAGATAGTGATAACTTAGACACATGCATTTTACCTTCCTAGAAGTAATGGCATCTCTTTTCGTTGTTTGCATTCTTTCCTTTGCATCAGTAGGACTAGCTGGTAGAATTAGGGTTTGCTAGGGTTTGCTAGGGTTTGTGTTTCCTTTTGGCTTTCAGTTTCTTTTCGCAAGTAGATTAACTTCCTTTGAGTTAGCTTTCGTCCATCAGTTAAAAAGCTTCTTCTGAGAGCATATAGAAGTTGGCTTGAGCCCTAGCGGACTTGTGCCAGCTGACCAAGTGACAGCTGCGACAAGAGCTAGTACTTGTGCATACAACACCGTCACTTCCAAGTTTGTACGAACTACCGGGTTGATAAAATTAGAGATAGGGAGCTCCAGGAGTTGTAGCATTATTGCTACAATACTGGAGCCCACCATCTTTTTGGTGCCGTTGCCGGGAAGCGTCAGAGTATTGGTGATTGTCGCCTTTCTTCTATTTTCCACTACAAACTTCTTCTAAGTAGTTTATTTCATTTCCATTATGCAATTTTGTTTATGCAAAAGTAGATTAGCATTTCCCGCTTTCATAGATTAGCATTTCAATTCCGCAATTTCATTTCTGCAAGCGTAGATTAGCATTTCAATTCCGCAAGCATAGACTAGCATTTCATTCCTGCAATTTCATTTGAGCAAAATAGATTAGTCCTTTCCTGCTTTCATTTCAATTCCGCATTTTCATTTTAGCAAGATAGTTAGTTGCAGTTCAATCTATTTCAGTTTTGCATGTAGAAGTAGAAAAAAGAAAAAAAATCAACCAAAAATATTTCATTTCATGTCTTGTAGGAGTATAGATAAGTTAGAAAAATGATTGCAAAACACCCCCACTGCTTCACACAGCCTTCTCTCTTCTTCGATGGTTGTGATTGAAGAACCCCTGGGTGGACATCAAGACATATCTGAAGAAGCTCTAGGGGAGAAGAAGAAGAAAACATTCCTCTGGAGCAAATGGCTACAAGCAGAGATGTTGGGAGCAACATCTTGTCCAAAGATGAATTTGAAAATCAGATCGAAGATTTCAAGAGTGATATGAGGCAGTTTCTTGCCATGCAACTGGATACCTTGCGGATCCAAAAGAATCAAGAAGAAGCCAAGAGGGCTTTGGCCATTTTTTTTCCTAGGTGCACTAGAAGGCATCCTAGGAACGAATGTCCATTGTACTCCATAGAAGTGTGTTTTGTCTGTGAAGAATACCATCCTACAGATCAGTGCCCTTCCTTACCCAGAATCAAAGTTGCATATCAAAGAGCCAAGGGAGCCACTGAATCAATCTGTTATATGAACCAAAGGAGGCCACATGGATCCATACCCTACCAACAAGAACTACAAGGGACACCCGAGACCTATTATGACCCTTATCAAGCCACCTTCATGCCTTCTTGGGGTCCCCCTGCTCATCCTTCCTGGTCTACACCTCCTCCTTGGTCATATCCTCCTTGTTCCTTCACAGATCCATATTATGCCCAACCAGTTGCTCATTCATTTCACTCTTATGCTCAGCCACAACCTCAGTGGAATGCACCTTATCAGGAGTGGAGGCCCCAGTACAACTCTCATCCCTCTCATTTTCCTCCACCACCTGCTCATCCACAACCATCTTCTCCTCCTCCACCAAGGCAACCCCAAATGCCTACCCAACCACAATGCCATCCATCTCCATCTCAATTTCACACTTCCACTCAGCTACCCATACCACCATTTCCAAATCCACACATTGGAGTATCTCAACTCCATTGCAAATCTGAGGCACAACATGTGCAAATGATTCCTCGTGAGATCAATGATGTTCACCAAAGCTCAAGAAAAGCATTGCAAAAAAGAGATCATCTTGAAAGCATTGAAGGATCACATCCATCAAAAGAAGATTCAAAAGAGGAGATCAATGAACCATGGGCTGCACTTGATGAAGAAAAGAGATCTAAATCAGAGACCGAGAGAGATCCCTCATGGTTACCATCAAATCCTCCATGTACTCAAGAGAAAGATCAACAAAAAGAGGAAGATCAGAAGGTCATGATAGAAGGTGACATGAAGAATGATCCAGATCAGCAGAAGAACCAAGGATATCAAAGCTATATTGAGATATGGTTTCAGACAGTCACTAAGTTGCAGCAGTACTCTCTTCCTCAGCTATGTTTTGTACTTTCAAAGTTAGATCATGTTGTCTCTGAAAGTTGGATAGTTGTCAAAGCATGCATTTCGAGCCTTCACATCATTTTTTCTCTAATCTCGATGTGCACATGGCTCCATTGGAAGTATTCTTATACTTGAAAATGATTTTGTCTTTCAAGTAGGGTAGGGTAGAAAAAAATAAAAAAAAAAGAAAAAAAAGAGAAAAAAAAAAAGAAAAAGAAAAAATGAAAAAAGAGGAAAATAGAAATCTGAGGTGAAAACCTCCTCGGAGGCGCCTTAGATTGGCTCATTGATTGAAAACCTCCATGAGGCGGTCAATGGGTTGAAGAAAGAAAAGAAAAGAGAATAAGATCTTTGGGTGAAAACCTCCCTTGGAGGCACCCAAGGCAGGCAATTAGGGTGAAAACCTCCATGAGGCGCCCTAGTTGTTTTTCAAAAAAAAAGAGAAAAAAAGGAAAAGAAAAATAAAGCTAATCTCCATTGAATAATTTCATGTTGCAGCAATGACATTGCAGGTTGCAAGAAGGACGTTTCATGACAGGAGGAGCACTCAAATCAAGGTCAAAGGAATTTTCTTGCCTTCTACAGGAAGCTCTGTATTTCTACAGGAAACATCCTGTAGAACCTTTGGACGAGCCAAATCCAATTTCAAAAGTGAATCTAATGGTGGGAATCTGTTGATTAGGCCTACAAGCACTTGTGTGTCCATCCCTTGCCTTCATCCATCATTTTTTCACCTCCTTGTGCTTCTCATTGTGCTTCTACAGGAACTTCCTGTAGAAATTGTGGGAAACTAGGCATGCATTTCAAAAAGTGGTTTGGCGAACATGGTAGCTTCCTCAAGGGTTCCGAAGTCCTCATGCAGTCTTCCAACTCCTCCTCCATCATCTCTATACCTGCATCACAACCAAAATTCATTTTGTCATCCCATGCAACCAAAATGCAAAGTGCCTTGAAGCAAAAACACATAGAGCAGAATTTGTTTTTGCCATAACTTGAAAACCATGCATCCATTTGACAAACCATTTTATGGGGAATTGTACAAGGATGATGACAACATGCCTGAGCAGTTTCATGCAATTTCGGTGCACGGTTTCCAAGAAATCAGCCTCCATCACCATCAGACATTTTTGCATTTTATCCATATCCGTGTATCCGTTTTAAAACCTGTTTCATGGGGAGATGCATATGGGTGATAGTAGCCTACCCCAGCAGTTTCAGCCGATTCCGATGCACGGTTTCCGAGAAATTGAGCTCTGAAATCTTTAGCCATTTTCCATTTTTCTCGAAATCCGTGCATCCATTGATCACGATTTTGCTATGGGAGATGCATAATGATGATAGGAACATGCTCCCCGATTTTCAGATCAATCCGCTTCACCGTTTGGGAGAAATGGCGAAAACAAGTTCTGGTCCTGTGAAAATTCAATGGCAGCAGTTTGAGGGAGCAGATCTGAACGTGGAAATGAACTCTTGTTGCATGCATCTGGACAAAGGACACCTGCACAAGGAAACCAGCCATGAATCAGCAACCAAGCCATCATGCAACCATAAAATCAAATGCATGCAGCAATGACAGCCCACAACAGCTCACGGAAGCCATTCAACTTCGAGGTATGTGACTGACCTCATTCTTCTATTGCATAGATTTAATTTGAAAACTGCATGAATTGATGGGATGGTGGAATTAAGCCACGGATTAGCGAGGCTCAACCGATTGTCTTCTCTAGCGCTCAAGGCAAAAATCACGCAGCATGATCGGCCATTCACGTGGAAGTTGAAAAACACAGTTAGTGTTAGATCAGTTGAACTCCAGTGCACAGGACGTAAAATAATTACAGATAGATGAAGACATGCAGTTCATAACATCACTGCAGTTCTAAAATGCCAGCGCACACGTTTTGCCACCTCACTCCACCAAAAATCACGCAGAATTAATGAGCGCTCAGCTGAAGTTCACGAACTGCTGTTCATCTGCACTTGCCACATCGTCAACTGAAGTCTGCACAATCTATTAACTTGTCATCCTCCACCAAGCTTTCTCGGCCATATTTTTTTAAACCCACCTATGCAAGGGCGTTCTACAGGAAACGGGTGGGTCTTCTACAGGAAAGTGCAGCAGAGACTTCCAGAGCAGAGAAGCCTAAGGTTCTTCATCCAATTTGAAGCTTGAAGAAATGCAGTCAAGGTTGTTGCAAAACAACTACAGCCCAAGAACAAATGGATTGCTTCTCCGCGGCAGAGTTTGGACAGACTAAACAGGGATAGAGCGCTCCTGAATCAAAGTTGTATCTTCCACATGTGTTCTGGTTTTTGAAGGGTTGTACATCAACGAATTAACAGATTATTCCTCCTTGAAATGAATTTAACAGAGAATAATCCAACAAAAGCAGGTGTAATGGCAGTATCTATCTCTATATTGACTCGGATCAAATATACTTAAGTGAAAAATACTACCTTCCGGCATTCTAGTCCAAAATATGGGTCCTAAGAGTTAATGTTGAAGTTTGCCAGCACTGTATTTCAGCTTTCTGCATTATCATGCCACTGCCCTATGCTTGCAATTACTTCTGTCACTTGTCAATACAGCGTATTGTCTTCAATGCCTGTGACATTTCCTATCAATGATCTTAAGGAAAGCTCTGTTTTCAGTACCTGAATTGGGGCATTTGAATTTAGCAATACATTATATTGTTTCTGCTGCCCTGTGTGATATTTTCCAACTATGATAGGAAAATAAAGCGTATAGAAAAGAGAGCACTGACATTGGGCACCTAATTTCTCAGCAATACACAGCATGCTATTTGAGACATATTTCAGAAACACGGCATACTGTATTTGCTGCCTGTGATGTTTTCCGATTATGATAGTAAAAAGAGCACTGCTTCAGGCTCTAGATTTCTTAACATTATGCATACTGTTCGGGGCATCTGATTTTTCAGCATCAATTCAGGGTAGATGATTTTTCAGCAGTAAGTCATAATACATATTTCATTGCCTGTGATCTTTCCAACTATGAAAGTAAATAGAGGACAGGTCAATTTGAGGCACATGATGTCTGTTTCTACAGGAAGCCAGGAAGCAGTTTCTACAGGAAGACAGAAAACAGTCAGCACAGGACTTTCTACAGGAAGTCTAGAAACAGAGGAACAAAAAGGGAAAATCGCCTGAGATTTTGGCCAAGGAGGCAGCAGCCATGCTTGCCACCATTAGCACACCTCCAAGACCAAAAAGGAAGGGAAAGAGGCAAACCTTCATGCACTTTAAAGTGAAAAAGGAGCACATAGATAAAAGTGGGCAAACCCAAACCACTGTCAAAGGAGAAAATTGTCATTAAGGACACAAAAGCTAAACAAAAGGAGGAGCCTCCTTCAAAGATATCCATCAGCTATGAACAGGGAAGCCCAAAGACATCCACTTAGAGAGAAAGAATGAAAATGTTGGACACAAAGACTGTTCTACAGGAAGACAGAGGACTGTTTCTACAGGAAGCCAGCGAACAGTTTCTACAGGAAAGTTTGAAAAGAGGGAAGCCAAACGAGAAGTCAGCCAAGATGTTAGCCAAAGAAGCCACCAGGGCCATCAAAGACAAGGAGAGAGATTGGTTGCTCAGAGGATGAGCAACACTTTCAGTAGGGGGGTGATGATGAGCCCCAAAAATGTACAATTATTTGGGCTCATTCAACCTCCTAATTTGGCTTAGTCCACCATTCTCATTTGTTTATTGCATGTTTTTGATTATTTTTATGTTAATAGAGTGAATTTGGTTAGTCATTATGCCAACAAGTCTAATGGGTGCTTTGTGTAGCCTTTTTGGTCAACTTGGAGACAAAATTGAAGGTCTTAATGAGCACTTGGCAGCCAAATTCGTGGGAGAACAAGCTAGAGGATTTGTAGGAAGGTGTCCCCCTCATTTATGGACCCTTACCTCGAATTCTCCACCATCAGCTCGGAGTTCAAGGGCCATCGAATCAATCAGCTCAAGGGCAGCCAAGCAAGTCAAGTTGGACTGCTGTTAACTACAAGTCTTGGGCAGCCAAGTCCCTAACTTTTAGGAGGACTGTTGGGTCCTCAAAATTGTATAAATAAGAAGGCTTGGGGCCTCATTTTGGTTAGCCAGTTAGTCATTTTGTTTTAGCCATTAGTTAGCTAGTTTGTAGTTCGATTTTTATGCCGTAGATTAGCTTTGCTTTCAGCTCATGCTCAAGTTCTTCTTGTGGACAGTTTTGATGTAAATTTTCATTTCTTGATTAATAAAGATGGATCCAGCTTTGCACCAACTCTAAATCGCTCTTGGGAGGCTGTAGTTCTTGGGGTTGGGCCCATCTCAAGCGCCCAGTACCTCCCTTGTTTATATTTATGTGTTTGCTGCGTTCTTGAAATAAAATTTGCTCTTTAGATCTTGCTTTGTTATTGTAGTTGGTTTTGATGGGTAACGTAGCTTTTTATGCTTAGAATCGATTGGTAGGAGTTTGTATGCATTTAGATCTTTTGGCATGTTCTTGCTCACATGATGTATATGGTTCTCTTTTCAAACAAGGTTGTTGTTTATTCATTCATTAACAGTTGGATTGAGTTAGCTAGGACTTGGTTTGTTTGCAAGAATTCATTGATTTGTTTGAATAAGCATTGTGCAGGGCATCTCTATCACCTTCATCACCTCCTCATTCATCTGAGCCTCGTTCAGGTCAGCTCCTCCATCACCAAGTCTGTTTCTTCATCTCCCATCTGCTCTTTTGCCACGTAACCCTACCTTCTTGCTTTTCCATTTCCTCAACCTTCGTTGATGCAAGTCAGCCTTCCACATCATCTCACCACTCCATCCATCAGTTCCTAGGTCACTTCAGACCCCCATCCTACCTCCATAACCATCCACGCATCTTCCATCAACCATCCATCCTCAAAAATCCAATTCGTAAACATCATGTAGAAGAATTACAGAACATCCTGTAGAAACTTCCTGTAGAAGCCCCTGCAGACTTCCTGTAGAAGTTCATGAACACGGTTGCATGTCATCCAGACTTTGTGAAACTCTCAGAAAGAATACTGGGGATCCCTTAGACCCTCTCTGTACCATCCCAACCTTTCCCAAAGCATTTCATCCCTTGATCCATCCCTGCACAGTGGAAAACTAGTTAGAAGCACATGCATGATAATTTCAACAACTTAATCAAAAATACAAAAAGATGTTTTCTTCAGATAGTGATAACTTAGACACATGCATTTTACCTTCCTAGAAGTAATGGCATCTCTTTTCGTTGTTTGCATTCTTTCCTTTGCATCAGTAGGACTAGCTGGTAGAATTAGGGTTTGCTAGGGTTTGCTAGGGCTTGTGTTTCCTTTTGGCTTTCAGTTTCTTTTCGCAAGTAGATTAACTTCCTTTGAGTTAGCTTTCGTCCATCAGTTAAAAAGCTTCTTCTGAGAGCATATAGAAGTTGGCTTGAGCCCTAGCGGACTTGTGCCAGCTGACCAAGTGACAGCTGCGACAAGAGCTAATACTTCTGCATACAGCACCGTCGCTTCCAAGTTTGTACGAACTACCGGGTTGATAAAATTAGAGATAGGGAGCTCCAGGAGTTGTAGCATTATTGCTACAATACTGGAGCCCACCAACTTGTAGAAGTTGTCATTATGCAAATGAACAAAAGAACTTCAAACAAGATTAATAAAGAGCTTATTTAAGCAACCTTTTGCAACAAACCCCTTGTGCTTCAAGGATTTCTTTGAGGTCCTTTAGGATAGAATAATTCCTTCATCCCTTCTTCCTTCTTGTCCTTCATGGACTGAGCTATCAATAGCTTTCCCTTCACCTTTGCAAACTCAAACAATAGTCAGTCTACACAAAAGCATACAATCAATAAAAAAATCAATCCTTGACTGCCAAACACCTTTCAGACAAGAAATCTTTGCTCTGTCAATCAAGCATTTTGAGCTGATACCACTTGCTCTGGTATAACTAGCTTTGATATCACCTTCTTGAAGGTGGGGTTAACCAATCCTAAGATTTGATACCACCTGATTTGAAAATGGGGCACTAAAGGCTTCTTGTCAAGTTTACAAGAACCTATCCTACTTCCAAAGCTTAAATACTCCCAAGATATTATGATTAACAAAATGCGAAATTAATAATGCTTGAAAAGAGGTGTATTCTTATGTTTGTTTTAAAACTGGTTATGTGCTTTAATTTCACTTTCTTATGCTAATATAAAATACATATGACAGTAAGTAAATAATAAAATAAGAAAAACACGCATAACAGCAAGATGTAGCAATAAAACAACACATATAACAACAATGTTAATTTGGAGTTCACCAAAAACTCTTGAGCTACATCTCCTTGAGCTCTATCTAGTAAACTCGACTAGGCTTTCTGGGATTATGGCAACAGTTCTTTTACAAGCTCCATGCTCAACTCCACCAGTTTACACAGAACACAACGGGATTAGAACACCATCTCATCCCTAGCTCTGAAGCTCTCGACTCTATGGCTCTGGCTTCTCTGAGCTCTCTCTTGGCCTTTGTGTGCATCAATGGTTTGCTAGGCCTCCCAACGACCTTATTGCAGCTTTGCTGCCTGTTAATCAGGCTCTATGGCTTTTCTGCCTCTCAGCTAATAACCCTCTTTCCTGGACCTCCTAGCTCTCGCCAACCACCCTATTAATTAGTCTTATGGCTTCTTTGAGGCATTTTCCCGGCTCTCTGGCTTCCCCAACTATTTCTCCGCGTGTTATCATCCCTCTGCGGCTTCTCTGCGCATTGTCTATTCGACTGCCATCTAGCTCTGGGGCTCTGTGGCTTCAAACGCATAATTTTCTACCAAAAATGCCTACTTGTAGCATGGCATGATGATCAGGAGCTGTTACAAAGGGATGGGGGCCATTTTCCAATAAAGAAGCCGAAAATGGAGAAAAATCCAATACATAGAGATTTTTTCGAAAATACACTATCGGGCATGAAATCTTGACCTGAAATTTCATTAAATCGCCCCTATAACCCTATCGGGTCCACCATTTTATCGCAATTCACTATCGTACGATGAAATGAACAAAAACCCCAGTACACAAGAAATACAAAGAAATCCTATTTTTTCTAGATTTCAAATTTTATGTATCGGGTCTGGTCCTTATCGCTTATCGTAATCGCAAATTGTATAGGCCTGCTATCAGGGATCACCGTCACCGATCACTGATTTAATCTGGACTATTGATCTAATCCCCGATCGGACAATCCAGATCGTATCGCATATCGCTATCGCATTGACCCTGTGTGTCGGGGATCGCCGATCTCTCAACCGCTGATTTAATCTTGGCCATTGATCTCATTTCCGATCCGATGGCTAAGATCACACATCGCGGATCGGCATATCACATTATCGCATATCACATTTCTAATGTCCTAGGGGTTCTGTCTATTGAATATGCCAATCTTCGATGCCAATCTGCCGACACCGATATCGGTGATTGCAATGTCGCATCAGCGCGGGGTCCCTTCCTTACGTTATTTACATATGTCTGCCTCCAAGTCGATATGTCGGGGATCGGAAATCAGGGTCTCTTCCACCTCCACTTAATTTCACCTCTTGGACGATCTCCGATGCGATTTCCCTTAATAAGGGGTTTTTTGCCATTTTTTTAAAGATTTTTCCTATTTTTCAAAGGATAAAGAGAAGCTTCTTTTTGTGATAACTTCTGCATCCGAAGTCCATTTTAGCCCATTCAAGTTGTAGTAGATTCAGAATGAAATGATCTCTGCAATGGGGCTATTTACAAGAGCATCCTTGGAATTTCATTTTCCTCTGTGAGGAACATTTAGCCTTAGAAGTCTATCCAAAATCCATTTTGGATCAATAGTCTGATGGATTGTCTTTCCTTTTATAATGACTTGAATAAAAAATGCAATTTGGTGAGGAAGAAAAGGAACATGGTTTTCAAGATTAGAGGTAATCAAGTTCGAACCAGTAGGATTGATGCCTCCTATAATAGACAATAATTATTTCCACTACATTGGACATGTTTGGAGAACTTCCAAAGAAGACATCATCGAAGGTGCTTGGGCTAAATCTTCGAAAATATTATAATTTTTTTTTCTATACAATACTACCTAAGCACCCACAGGGGATTTGAACCGGTGACCTATCGTAAGGAGTGCCTTAAAAGTACACCCATTCACCATCAATCCAAAGCCCCGTGGGCTAACAATACTATAATGTTGAGCAAGTCTAGTGTTCGTATTATAGGATGACTTCCGAAGCACACCTTTGGGAGGTGGTCAGGTAACTGATTTATTATTGGGTCTCTCAATATGGAGAGGACCAGAACTGGATGGAGTGGAAGTAGAAGGTATATCGGTGGTTTCTTTTTCCACCATATTCTTTTGATGGTTTTGATAATCTTTCGATCAAGTGGTGATAGAGATAGGAAATGAACCCATCATCATGTAAAATTGAGAACCAGATGAGGCAGAGGATTGTGGTTGGTCTACCAACTGAGTCTACTGAGATGGGAATGGTTCTTTCAAAACATTTGGGGTCCCTTTCAATAAATGACTAACTTTGGCATGTCGGGGACAATCCTTGGTATAATGGTCTTCCTCACAAATGAGGCAAGGATATTTCGGATTTCGTTTGGAGGAATCATCAACAAATGACTTAGGAGGATCCTGTTTCTGGGTGTTAGAATTTTCTCTACCTTTACCCTTATTCTTACCTTTCGAGGCTTTATCTGTCGTGGTAGACTGAACGAAATTGACCTCAGAGGTTTTACCAGGATTCGATGGGTTTTTTGAAGGATGACTAGAACCAATATTCGAAACATATTTTTTCTTTGAAGAAGCTTTGGTGGAAGTTTGGGATACTGATCCAATTATACCATCAATAGGTGGTACATCGAGATATTATGAAAATTATAGATATGAAGTTAGTCTTGGAGCATCATACAATATCTCACATAGTGTGTTGGATTGGGAATAGACCAAATCCAAATATTGGGCACGGGAAATAGCTTGGTCCTCGGTAACACAACCATCCATTACTATATCTTTAGTGATTTTTTTTACGAATGAAATGGTGAAGCATTCAGTTAACAATTCATTAGATATTTAAAATTTGATGAGGCAACACCGACGTCTCCATTCATGGATGTGATCGGAGATATGGGCCGTGGTATCTTGCTTCAGAGGTGTGAGAAAATGAGTACCAGTTTCATAACACACCGACAACTAGAATTGGCTGAGGAAGGCCATAGCCAAAGAGTTGAAGTTTGCGTAGGTACCGCGAGGCAACTCGATGTATGACTTTGCAGTAGCACCTATCAAGGTTCACTGAAAGTGGCAGAGACAAATAGAATCATCAACGTAGGAATTGGAAGAACACCATATGTGATATGTCATCACATGTGCCTGAAGGTCCTCTTTAGCTTTTCCTTCAAATTTGGGGCAATCGCTTGGAATTTTAGTGGGAAATGGAGGCCAATAAGGTGAATGAAGAATTAGATCATTAGTAAGCCTTGACATTGGGCAATTCCAATATAGCTAAAAATGGCAATTGCAGATTAAAAGACATATAAGGCCTTTGATAAGGCCCAGTCTCAGGGTTCCAACCTTGTTGGTTAGGATTCTGCCCCCAAAGTGGAGGATTTTGACCATGGGGGGTTTGATTTTTCCCCAATTAAGGTGTACCTTGACCATAAGATGGATTCTATGTAGGGTAAGGTTGATATTGACCTACCATAGGATGTTGATAAACATAAGGGGGATAAACATTATGTGTGGCATATGGATTGTAAGGGTGCTAAACCTGTTGACCCTGGATATGAAGTGGATGACCCTACTACTACAAGGGTTGGCCTTGTTGATATATAGGTTGAGCTTGTTACTGCAAGGGTTGAGCTTGCTACTGTAAGGGTTGGCCTTATGGATTCAAGGGTTGGTTGGGTTGTTGGAAAAATTGTGTTTGTTGTTGCAAAGGATGTTGGAACTACTGCAAAGGTTGTCCTTGCTGCTAAAAATGTTTCCCTTGCTGCCGTCAAAGGTTTCCATTGTTGAAGTAACAATTGTCGGATAGTTCCTTGAGGGATTCCCACTGGTTATTGGTAAGTTCCAAATGGGATTTGACCATATGCACCGGGAATAGAATTTTGACCAGGTTGCACATGAGGACCTGCTTGTGGAATATAAGGTGGATTTTGCAATGCTTGTGAACCATATAAAACATAATACTATTGGAGGTGTATCTAGGCCATGTAAGGGTGTTGATATTGGATATTACCTACCCCAGACGAACCAATGGGATTATGAATACCACTAGGATTAGGTTGATTTACTCTAACCATGTGAGGTTGTCATCCACTCGCATGGGTTCGACCTGACACAAAAGGAATATTTGGATTTCCCCCCAGCTGTGAATAAGGTGGTGGTATGTTTTGTCCACTTGATGGAGGGTCTGAGGAACTTACAAACACATGAATCGAAGCAATTGGTTGCACCAGAATGGAAGGTTGAAACAATGATAATGGTTGTGGTAGAATTGTTAGTTGAATCGGAACTGAATTAACGATAATTTTCACAGGTATCTGAGAGGTCATGTTAGGAATAAAAAAACCAAAAGTAGGCATATAATTTGATGACCAAATAGGATTTTGGTATAAATAGGAAGTACTAGGGGTTCCTGAAACTAATTGAGCCAAGGTTCTATAACCATGTGGAAGCAGAGGCCCACTATTTTCAGGAGGTGGTTGAGATGGAAATCTTCTTGTAAAAGGAAATGCTTCTGGAGGAAAGTCATATTCAGACTCATTATCTACATGAGGAGTGTGAGTAGTAGAGAATTCTTGAGGACCTCGAGGAGAGGTTGGAATCTCAAATTCTAAATCTATGGGTCGAAACAACTGGTGAGGAGGAATCCGAGATGTAAGAGGAGATAAATCCAAAGGAACACCTGGTCGATTGTATGGACTGTAAGGATGTTGAGGAGATATCAAAAAATGATCAAATAACAGATCCAGAGGGTATAAAACAAACCAATGTGGACTCTCAGGTCTTTCTAGATCAGACTCCTGAGATGACGATGAATCTCGAGGTGAGGGGTGAGAAGCAAGGGGTTGGATGCTTGGGACAATTCCAAGTTCAATGCCTTGAGATTCAAGTGACTGTGAAATTTCTAGATGAACTCCTTCTAAGGACCCTTCAGTATCAGAAAAAAAAATGGAACTATGGGGTGAATCCAATGGTTCAACCACGGTGACTTTCTCTCAATAGAAGAAGAAGAAGAGATGATTCATTGAGGGTTGATTAAAATTAAAATTTATAAGGAATTACTCAATGTGAGGCCAAGAAGCAACTGCATAGGTTCGAAATGTTATCATTGGAAGTTAATTTTATGACATGAAATAACAAATAAGTCAAAATGGGTAATACTAGGCAAGAGGTGTTACCAAGTATCGTGAACCGTTATATACACATTAGGTGAAACCAAGGAATTGACATACAACGACCGATCTCCCCGAATGCTGTGTTCGGTGTATCATGTTTACAAGGTGGCTGACTCGGTTACCTATGGCTAAAAGATAGAAACCTAGTGGTGTCTCCCAATATATACTCGATGGCGTGGGGAGCACAAGTTCGTGTTAGCACTGTTCGATGCAGAGTCGTTTGATGAGAGCGTCCCTATATACTTACCATATTGAAGTGCCTCTTATATACCTAAGAGTAATAGAGAAATTTCGATATACTTCCATATTGGGATGAGATTTCAAGCCCTCGATACACTGCAGGAAGTTAACGACAACTGCTATGTTTAAAGACGCCAGAACACGTCTCTAGCCTAGACCTCTAGATATTTGTGTTAGGTGACAAATTCTCCTTAGGTTAATTGAGGTAAATTTTAAGTTTATCTTGAATTAAGTTTCAATTTGATGGCTCAATGATGTCACCTGAATTCCTATAATGCAACTAAATGATAAAAATGAAATCTTTTCATTCGATGAAGGCTAAACTAATGAAGGAAGAGAGACAACTAAATAATGCATCAAACAAGCAGAATGCATCAAAACACAACTCTTTATCTTCCAATGCAAAATTTAAAAATGAAATCTAATCTTTCATTTTCACTAACAAATGCAATGCCAAAATGAAATCCTATGAGAAATGAAAATCACTTTCCTTTCACTAAGATGCACTAATCATTTCCTTTCACTTTGATTCAACAATGCAAACTAATGCAATGAGCAAAGGAAAATGCAATCTAACACAATGAAAATGAAAATTCCTTTCACTTATGGTTTCAAATGCAAAACATTCCAAAAATACTTAAATGAAGAAATATTTCACTTTTCTTTTCGAAACAAAGGAATTAAAACAAGTATTCACTTTCAGTCCTACCAAAGAAAACAACTGTAATCTATGCTTGACAATGGAGTAAAAGCAATATTCAAAGCATCAATATGACTCAATACTAATGAAAATAACTTCACATCAATGAACCAAAAGAAACTTGAAAAGGATGTCTTGACTGCAGCAAGACTCCTGAATGGAAGCAATCAATCTCAGAAAAGCAGACCAAGAAATGAGTAGAGGGTAACCTAGAGACCCTAGAAACCCTATAAGGCAATAACATACATTAATGAAGCCAAGAGACAATTGTAATCACAAAAGCATAACAATAAAGACAAATACATTGTAGTTACACTGGAAAATCACTAACAGAGGTCAAAAATTTTGAAAACAAGAAGAAACCCTAATTTTCTTCTATCCTCTAGGATCAAGGCACCTGTTATAGGCAAAAGGGTGATGAAAGGTAGATCAATGTGACTGTATTTAAAAAATCAGTGCTGATAGCACTTCTTTTGGAGTAGAAAATGCTTCAGGCGAGAAAAATAAGGAAAACAAATCTTGAAGACTAGAGCAGACTAAATATCCTTAGACAATAACTAGTGATTGAAAATGGCTATAATGAAACACACAAGCCAAGAAATTGATGGTTGGTCAAACTCATCAGAGAATCTGATTGAAGGAATGGATGGGAAGGGCTATGGCCTCCCCAGCAGAGTTGCCATTTTTTGTTTAGGTAAATCCTCTCTACGGACAAAGATGATCCCTCTAACCCAATGAGTGGGACTAACAACCTATGTGACAATATACAAGACACTTTCATAAATTACAATCAAAATGAGAGAGGAGGAAGATGGCCTACCTCGTTCTGATGCTATAATGTACTCCTTTGTTGAAGACCTTGAATCACTTTCACCTCAGGCTAAACTCTATTGCTCACATTGCTTGAATACATGCACAATATATCAAAGACACCAAAAAGCTTACAAGTACAACAAGCATAACCGAAAGTAATCCATTTAACAGATCAAGGAGCATTAAGATAAATGATGCATTAATTATTGTTATTTTTTTATCTATTTTTTTTTTATGGAAAGTGAACCAACAGTTGTATATATTAATGAAATAAAGGAGGAAGCATACAACCAAGCCTTGATGTCACTAAGCTCTCCTTGAGTGAATATCCAAGTCCAAGCTCAGGCTCTCCAAGCACTCCTTCTCCAAGCCAAATGAGTAGAATGTAGGCACTTTCCTAGCATAAGGGTGCAAATAATCAGATACCAATGATTTGGGAATGGGAGGGGATGAATATATAGGTAGGGAGAGGGAGTTAGGATCTCTCCAAACATAGGAGAAGACCCTAACTTCAAGGAGGTAGCTCATAGGGATAAGATCAAAGGGAAATATTGGGAGAAGTCGACCACATCGACACCGAACAACCTACAACTCATCGTTCTGGAAGGCTCTAGATCACAAAGCTTCTTTTCATCTTTGGGAAAACTTTCCTTTTAGGTATTAGCATGAGTATCTAAGAAAAAATCACGTTGGTAGCACGAGGCTAGTATAGTGCAACTAGTGATCGACACGAGTTTCTAGTGTCAGGGTCGCATTGATCATGAAATGAGGGTTTTAGAGCTCACTTCTTCAGGGAAGGCTCAAGGCATGTTTCCATTAGTGTTTCAGGAAGGATTTGAGTTGCATATCAGGATGAGTACACTACATGGTTTCCAAGTTTCAAGCACTTCGGGATATGACACAGGGAAGTGCAAGAAGTGTGAGAAAATACTGTGTAACACCACAGGGTGATGAGCTTGGCTTGATGTTCCCTTTCTGCAACAACTCCTAAATTTGCCTCTTGATCTCATCATTCTCTAGCACAAAGCGTTGATAGGTTGGTCCATTGGGTAGCAGCGCACCTGGGGTCAGATCGATGGAGTGCTTAACCTAACAGTACAGAGGTACCCTTGTAGGTGAGGCGAAAATGTCCCTGTACTCCTCCACACTTGTCAATTTGTTGCTGATGTGTAGAGGAGCCCTATCTAGAAGCCATGGCCACAAAATTATTCTTTCCCTAATGAAGAATCATAAGGAAAACAATTTTCCTAGTTTGGGAAATGATCTTACTACATTGATTTGTAGTGATCAAAGAGATGACAGTAGGTGGGGCTCGCTACGGTATCCTGTACAACTTATTTCCAAAAGTAATAATCATAGAGTGAGGTCTAGAATCATATACAACATGTTTCTTCCACAAGTATGGTTGTATTAATAATACATCACAAAATTCAAGAGGAGAAACATCACACAATACCTCATCCGTGAAGGGCTTGATACTGTAGGGAAGGTAGCACTGCTGGCTAACACGGAGATCTCTTCCTTGGTGAAGCCACCTGATGGTGTACGATTGTGGATGTGTTGTCATCAGTAGGCCCAACTGCTACAAGAACTTTACTGAAATGAGGTTCTTTTGGCTCCCCCTGGCAACAATAAATTGTAACGGAGAACATTTCACCCACATCTATGAGTTGAAGAGGTGTTCCCCCTCCCCTAGATCTTTAGGTTCATTCTTCTATATCTTAGTGGTGGTCATGGTGGAATTAGACTCCGCATCAATGATCTGCTTCGCTTTGTCATTCCCCTTGTTGGGTTCTAACTCAGAGTTGGAACATGCGTCTGATTCAGAAGCCTTCAGCTCAACCATCAATGATTGCTTAGCCCGTCACTCACTTGTGTTGTGAGTGGAGCTCTTATGGAACTCACACCATTTTCCTGTGTCCTTTTTCATATTCATGGTGTTGTTCTTTTCTTACAACTTCGGTGTGTTGTCTTGGGTCATCTCACCTTATATTTGGCCTTTTCTCTATGGTTTGGGGCCACCTTTTCCTTGCTTTGGATTCACAAATCCAAAGTCTCGCTTCTTCTGTTTAAAATTTTTCTCAATCTTGACAGCGTATCAGTATGTCATGCTGAGCGAGGAGATGTATAGGAACTACATCTTGTCCTAGATGTACTTGTGTAGACAATTGTTCTACTTGAGTACCAAATTCTGCTTAGAATCCTTGATATCCAACTTCGTGCGGAGGGTATGGAAAAAATTTGTGAACTCTGACACATCTTGGTCCCTTCCCTGCCGTAGCATGGTCCAGTTTATGTATTTATCTTTGTAGCTCCTGATAGGGTAATATTGTTCATTGATAGCGTCTCGGAAAGAATCCCGAGTGGGTGAAGTTGAAAACAATGAGGATTCCCACTCTTCCTTTTGTTCACAGTAGGTTTCTCACCAATCCTTCATGTGTGGGGCAGCTTTGAGAAGTACAAAAGTAATATTTTCTCGATTGGAAAAGTCATGAACTCAAAAATATCCTTCCAACAAATT
This sequence comes from Pinus tabuliformis, assembly GCA_031772625.1. Classification (NCBI taxonomy): domain Eukaryota; kingdom Viridiplantae; phylum Streptophyta; class Pinopsida; order Pinales; family Pinaceae; genus Pinus; species Pinus tabuliformis. The sequence continues at coordinate 1,077,485,672 of CM062807.1, read as the reverse complement.
CAACCATCTATCTATGATGTCTACATCTATTTGGCCCTCAAATATGGGAATATTGAAGTTAAATTGTACGTTAAAAGGAGTGACACCTCTAGAGTAGCTATTGGATTAAGACGCATCACATGTGGGTAGTCATCGAAGGATCTAGACAAAGTTATCCATCATTACATTTCTCTGTCACTCGAGGGATTCCTCGAGTAATATTTTGAAAAGATCTTTTGCCCTCTCATCTTTCTTTTCTACCACCATGGGAGGTCGGCGGGGTTTGTGAGGCTAGTACTGAAAAGGTTCAATGAGATCGAGCCCTAACTCCTTATACCCTGACCTCGTTGGGGACATGCAAAAAAAATAGAGAAAGAGAAGATTGCTCTGATACCACTGATCATAACTTAAATAGGAAAACAAACAGAATGGAAATAAACTAGCATGGGCGATGGTAGCTTATCTCTAAGAAGAGATGTGGTGGCTACATGCCTTTGAACTGTGTTACAATGAGGCACAAAGGCCTATTTATTATAGAGAAATAATGGAAAACCCTAAACATCCAAGAACCTAACCCCAGGACATGAAGTGCCAAAACTGTGGGTCCCGTTTGGGTAAATTGGTACATCAACTTCCTAGGCTCGTAACTTTGGCATACGATCGCCGTTTGGATATAATAATACCTTGTTTTGAATAGATCGAAGGGAAGTCTGAAAAAAATGGATAAACAGATTTGAGTTATTTTTAGTGTCTCCTTTTTCGCTAAAAACATTGTTTAGGTCTTGAAAACAACTTCGGAAGTTTAGGACCAGAAAAATTGCCAAAAATAATAAATTGTGCTACAATTAAGGAAACTGAAAAACTGAAAGAGACAATGTTGGGGGTCCAAATGGAATAGGCAGGTGGCCACCAATATCCACCTGAATCATAAGGTTACCAATCCTCCACCTTCTCTTTTGGCAGCATTAGGTCTTGGAGGATATTGGAAATATCTTAGCCAAATTTAAAAAAATGGCTATCGACAAAACATCAAAAGGTATCTTTACTTTTGCTAGGATATGTATAGAGATCAAACTTAGTAAAGGTTTCCTTAATCATCTTCTCATAAAACATGAAAAAATTCAGTGGACTTAGGTACTATACTATGGGAATACAAATTTTAGGTGCCGAACTTGTTTCCAAATAAGACATCTGCAAAATTCTATCTCGTGAGTAAAAAAGGCACCAAAAAAGAAAAAGAGGCATGCCCTAAAGCAGAGGGGATGGTAGTTTCTAAACAACACAAAAGATGAAGAATAATAGCTTGAAGAAGATCATCCAAATTTAGAAGTAAAAACTCAACTTGATAGCCAATCAAATGGTGGTGAAGGGGACATATTTAGATGAATGGATGTCATCCAAAAGGAGACTGAATAAACAAATATCATAGTTCCAGAACAATAGAAACAAGAATTACTCGTAGAAGATCCCATGTATCTGAGAGGTCAAACTTAGAAAAAGAAGTTCCCTTATAGATGGGTGGTAATAAATTGACAATAGTAACAACTAATCCCAATCAAGGAGTTTGGAAAAAGGTGGAAAGAAACAAAGGAAGAATGTGGAAGTTAAGTGATTTTTATCACACTTAGCCCTGTAAAATTTTATGTATTTTTTATATAGTGTATTCTTTATAGTGTGCATCAACTTCAAGATTGACATGATTGAATAGCTTTTGGGCATATGAAAAATGTAATTTTCACCCAGTTCATAGGTTGAATAAAATTACGATTGTTTCTTTAGAAATAATAGTAATTTCTCAAATTCAATGCTTATATCTATCTATCTATCTATCTATATATATATATATATATATATATATATATATATATATATAGATATATAGGGTATGCATTTGATTATTAATTTAATTAATTATTTTATATGCATCTTCTTATTAATATTATATCAAATATATTTATTATATATAATTTGAGCATTATTTTATTTTTTGATTTTGTGAAATATTATATTAAATCAAAATCATTATTATTTTGTTTTTAGTTTTGTAAAATATTATATTAAATTAACCTATAAATATGGATGTTAATCAATAGAGTCGTCATATGATTTATAGTTACTTATGGAAGATGTTATAATATATAGTTAAGTCATGTGACTTAAAAAAGATAACACACACACATAACAATATTTTATGTTTTTTCCCCCAAAAAAACCATAATTTTATTCATTAAAATAACGACAAAATCACATTATAATATATAGTTAAGTCATGTGACTTAAAAAAAAATAACACACACATAACAATATTTTATGTTTTTTCCCCCCAAAAAAACCATAATTTTATTCATTAAAATAACGACAAAATCACATTTTACATATTAACATTTATGGTGCATTTATGAGGAGAAATACAACTAATATGGGATCAATGACCCCCTTAAATAAGAGGAAAAAAAAATTGATATTCAATGAGTATATATACTCATAAGAGGAGTGAAACAACAAAGAATGCTCCAATGGATTCATAACTTATAGGTGGCTCCAATGGATTCATAACTTATAGGTGGCTCTGATGGATTAATGGATTTGTCTTTCCTTCAAAAAGGAAAATTATTCAAAGGAGATCGATTGGGAAAGGATAGGCTTAATCCATAGGGTGATGATTTTGGCAATGATTTTGTAGACTGCATTTCAAAGGGCCAGAGATAGTCCAAAAATCCTCTAGAGAGGTAGGTTGGTCAACTTTGGGGGATCAAGAAGATGAAGGAGGAGTTGAAGGCTAGGAACATGCACCTCTTTCTTTTGGATTCTTCTACCACTTTGAGGATATCTTAGCCAAAACTTTCAAACAAGTCTAGGAAAAAATCAACAACCCACATGTTAGGCCCTAACTTTTATCTCTCTAAAAGCTGTGAAGTGTATACTTTAATTCATCTTTGGTGACTTCATCCATTATGGTTTTTTTCTCTTCATTCTCAACCATATTTGGGAAAAGTTAGGAAACTCTAATAACTTCATTAATATAGGCACCGGGGGGCACAAAAAATATCTTCAAAATGTTTCTTTCTTAGAACTTCCAAACAATCAAAATTTGATATTTCAACACCATTTGGACCCTTGAGGCTGCACATAGTGTTGTGCATTTTTCTCCCTTTAGCATAGGCTTGAAATAACTTGGTATTTTCATCTTCGCCAGCCAACCAAATAGATTGAATTTTTAAATGCCATTCCTCCTTTCACACAACAAAGAGACATTTTGTTACATATTTCCAATGATAGGAGGGAATTGCAAGATTCAGGTGCTGAGAAACCTTCTCCTTCTTGATCAAGTATAGACTACAACCTCTCTTTGATCTCCTTTAGCTCTTGAGATGTTACTATCTTCTTTTGTTTGCCCATTCTTTTAGTTGTTTCTTAGGGAGCTTGATATTTTCCTCAAATCGATTATCCACTGAGGAGTCAAGATGTGGGTCTAATGCCTTCTAGTGAGTGGAGACACGAGAAATGAGATCCTTATATTTTAGCGAAGCTAAGTTCATTTTAAATGGGCTAGTAGGTTTTTGAGTGTCTCCCCTGATTTCCAGAAAAATGGAGGAATGGTAAAAATATCCTTTGACCCTAATCCACAATTTAATCAAGGGAAACATTCCAACGGTGGTATTAGATAGAAGAAAATGATAGATTATTTTGGCCATTCTATCTACTCGTGTACACCTGTTTCACCAAGGAGGGCCTAATTTCACAGGATCAATGTCGATTATATTACAACATTTGATTTGGTTTAAGAAGTAACTTAGCAATGGGATATGGCCTCATCCTTGGGCCCCAAGATTTAGAAGTACCCAATGAGAAATTTAAGTCCCCTCCTAGAATGAGATTCAGAACGTTGATGAAATATTTAGCAAAATTTCAATCCCAGAAGTCCTGACGATTTAGAGAGGGGCCACACACATTTAGTAGAGTGAAGGAGGAGCCCAAATTACCCACTTTAACGTCAATTCCTATCCCATAATGAAAACTCCATAAATTTGAAACATTGATTCTCCTAACTTTCCATCCCACTACAATCCCACCGCTTCTATTTGCATCCAATGGAAAGAACCACCAACCTTTCAATAAAGACTCTAGATATTTGATAAAATTGTCTCCACCCCCTAGAGTTTCCTGAAGGAAGATGGCATTCCAGAAATATTCTTAAATTAATATTATCAAGGCACGTTTTTATGGGGACATGGCAACCCCCTACATTAAAATAGAGGAGCCTCATCAAGAAACTCCTTTTGAGGTTGAAAATGCTCTAAGGGCCTCTTGAATGGAGAGTTGTTTGCATGCAGTTAGATCAATTCAAAAATTTTCCTTTCCCTTAGTTAAATGGGGTTTCCTACCTCGAACTATACTTTTAGGGATTGAAAGAGACATCTTCCCTAGACCTTAGGTGAGGTTCTCCTAGTGAGGCAAGACCGTTCGATATCAAAGGTTGTAAATAATGGCTTGGGATTTGAAGGACTTCAAATGGTCCAGTTGGTGGGAGGACATAGGGGAGGAGAGATTGCTTGATTCTGATGGGCAGGAGAATAGGGCCTTCATAAGGGTAGGGAGAAAGGGAGACTGAAGGGGAGGGGAAAAGGAAATGGCCTCAAGAGAAGTACAAAGGCTTAGGCTCTCGAGGGACAGGGACTTAAGGCCTAGAGGGGAGACATCAGGTGCATTTGAAAGAAGTAACATATGGGAGAGAGAAAGAAGGGGAATAGGTTGTAGCCTCTGAAGGGATTCCATCATGATTGCTATCCATTGAAATAGAATTGATATATTTAGAAAAAATAGGGGAAAAAATAAGGGGAGAAGGGAACATAGAGTTACTTGCAAAATTAGGCAATGGAGTGGCTGTCTCTAAAGTAAAACTCCTTGTCTCCATTTGGATGCTTGAAAAAAAACTAAAACCAATGTTTTGACACTCCATATATAGGTTAGGAATTGCGATAATTGAATAGGGAACATGACCCTTATTCGATTCCTCGGGGACTCGGTGCTCATTTTTGGAGATCATGGATTTTTTGGTGAGTGACAACTCACATTCCTTGTCTAAGTGCCCATACTTATGACATTGATAATAGTGAAATGGTATACCCTCATGATCCAGATTTTGAATTCTATCCTTTCCCAATATGATATCCATATCCTCTAACAACCCTTCTTTCAGGTTGATCTTGACCAAAACATTTACAACTATCTTAATTCTAATATCCAAGTAATAAGAGTCATGGTCCAAGTATGTGTCGATGGAATTTTTGATGTCTTGAAAGATTAAATCATCCCAAAAATTGGGAGGGGGGAGTACATGGAGGAGAACCTAGATTGGTAACAAGTCCATGCACTCCCTTTTTGCATCAAATAGTGGAGTCAAAATATTGAAGATAATGGGGGTTGAATCAATCTCCCATACCTTCTGTTTGACTTTTAAGCATCAATCAACTCTTGGAGGTGAATCCAACCCCTAGCCAAAAATTTTTCTTTTAATGAACAATTGACAATTGGTGTAATATTATCTGTCACCCATGCTTTAATTATTGTAATACTGAACCCTTGTCTAACCAATCCATAATTTCTCAACCATTGTGTCCACCTTATTCATAGAAACATCCACCCCTAAGACCAGTGATAGGTGGCTTTTGCAATTCTTTTTTAGATAATGGCTCTTTTCCCCTTATTGAGGGTTACAAAGGCTTCTTTTTGAGATGGTTAACCTTTTGATGTAGAGGAGGGCTCTTTCCCTGAAACCCTAGTTCTAATGTTTGCATATTGCATATATACTTCTTACTCCAACACTAGGATATTTTGTAAGAATTTTTCTGCTGCGAGAGAGGTCAGTGGTTCCAAAGGAGGGAGAGAAACCAAAAAAACCTCTGAGGGGAAGGTGCTGAAGCTAAACTCCATTCCTTTAGAAAACTCTAATGACATTGATGAAGATTGAAAATTGTTCCCATTGACTAAGGTGGGTGGAGGAAGGAAGGACTGGGAAGAGTTGAAACCCACCATAAGACCCATGACTGGTCCAAAATTCCTTGATGCCATTCTGCCTACTTGAATGATGCCACTTCACATATTAATGATCCTAGTAGTTCCTAACTTGAGGATATGGCCTCTAAATCGCCAGATGGGAAAAAAAATCCCCCCTTTGCATTAAGGGGTAAATACTGTGGGGTTATCCAACCTTTGTCATGTTCCCATATTATCATTTTCCTGGAATTGAGTGGAAACTAGAGGACTAGCCCATATCTTTTGAGGACTGTCTTCATCTGGTTGTAATTTACCAATTCTGCTTCCTACTTGGAGGCCTTTGGAGTGGAAAATGACAGGTCAACTATAGATGTTGAGGAGGAAATGCAATGTTCGAGATCCAACCAACTATTGGAAAAACTGTGATCAAGGATGGAATCCTATTTTGAAGATCATGATGAGTAGCTAATGCTCGAGGGGGAAAGTCATGCCGAATTCAGAGAAAACATGTAGAGAAAAAACCTATGTCTACAACACTAGCCCTGAAGCCCTAGGTCTTCACGATGACCCATTTGACTGGTCGCAAAGATCTAAACCTTTCGAATACTTTATTCATGCTACAAGTGACAATATTTTATGTTATAAAAAAATAATTATTTACACATGTACATGATAATATATAGTATAGATTTATCTTCTCTCATCTATCTAAAGCTCTAAATGGGATCATATATATATATATATATATATATATATATATATATATATATATATATATATAATTAATTATATAATTAATGAGAAAGTGATTTTTGGAAAAAACAGTGTTACAAAGAATTGAAACACCAACTATTAAAATATAAATATTTTAGGTGAACTCTTCACCAATCATCAAAACATGAAACATTAAACATAGATGAAAAAGAAAAGAAACCTAATATATATATCTATATATATATTTATTTATTTATATTTAAAAAAGAGATATTAGAAATTAGTGAAAATTTTATTATTCCAAAAAAATAATAATTAATAATATTATTATTGTTAACAAAATCTTATTAATAATATAATAATTATAATTATTATTAAAAATTATTTGAAAGAACAACAATATTTTTATTATAAGTAATAATAATTAATAAGATTTCTATTCTTAACCAGGTATTGTTAATAATATAATAATAATTAATAATAATGTTATTAAATCTATTATTAATATGAAATTATTAATAGAATAATATTATTAATATAAATTATTTTCTAGAAATAAAAATTATAACTATAAAAATCTTTATTCAATTTTTTAAATATATTTAAATTAAAAAGAAAAATATATATATATATTAATAAATTTAAAGATTAAAAATAATTAGAACTTATAAATTAATTTAATATCTAACTTAATTTCAGTCTCATATATATATATATAAACCAACAATTATGGTATAATAATAATATAATGATATATTGAATCTGAGCTCATATATATATATATATATATATATATATATATATATATAAACCAACAATTATGGTATAATAATAATATAATGATATATTGAATCTGAGCTCGACCATTCTGGTATAATGATAATATAATAATAACTGAGAATACGAAAATCTTAAATTTTGTTGGGAAAAGGTACCAGAAATTTCCCGGTTTCTAATTGTTCATCAAAATCTATAATCTTAACTCAAGAAATTCTTGTTTTATTTCTTCAAACAACTTTTTTCTAACTATTTTGGAGTATTATTTTTACACTTTATCTTTAAGATTAAGAATATGTATTTTATTTAAGAAATATGATGAGAAAGTGGTTTTTGGGAAAAATAGTGTTAGAAAGAGTTGAATATCAAATATAATGTAAATGTTTTAAGTGATTTTTTCACTCAGTATCAAAGATATGAAACATAAAGTATATGTAAAGAGGAGAGAACTAATTAATATATAACGGTAGTGTTTAGAAAAATATTAGAAAAAAAAATATTATTTCAAAAAAAATATAATAATTAATATTATTATTATTATTATTATTAAAGTCTTATTAAAAAAACCAATTTTTTAATTAAAAATAATAATAATTTTATTATTAATAGTATATTAATATAATAATAATAATGATTATTAAAAAAATAATATTTTATTATTAAAAATAATGATGATGATGATGACGATTAACATTTATTTAGACTAATGTAGTCTATCAGACTTCAAAAAAAGATAGTCTAATTGTCATTCTTCAAAATCTTGTTTCTGTGATCAAAGAGGAGGGAAAGAAGTGTTCCAAGATCGCTAGAGTTGGGTTGGCTTAATAAGTCAAGAAGATTGGAGGTGTGATTGATGATAGGGAAATGAGAGCGGATGTGGGCAAGAGCCAAGCAGTCTAAAAGGAAGTGCTTTTCATCTTCCACCTTCTTAGTATCACAAGTCTGAAAAATTCTATCCTCCCAGGGAGTCTTGGGAGTAGTCCACCGCGTGGTTTCACTCCGAAGCTCATGAGAGTTAGTTTTAATCCTAGAGATGTTCATTTTCTTCTTAGTGCTAGTCAACATAGAGAGGTAATTCTAGTTATCGAGGGTGGGGTTGATAACCTCCTTATATTACCTTAGCTTCCTTTTACCTTCCAGCTCCTTAGCATCTGACATCTTGTCCTTAAAACTGGAGGTAATAGTATATTTGATATTGTCTTTGCTTCCCATGTTGATCTCATCCTTAATCCCCCAAAGGTTGAGCCAAGACTGAGCATCCTGATGCCACCCACGCTTAAGGCATAGGTGGGGGTTTTGAATAAAGTTAGAAGCAATTTTTGGGAGCCTCCTGGATTCCATATTGTGAAGCTTCTTCTTATACATAAGATATCTAAAAATGGTCGCACTTTCAATGGGGGACATGCCAACTTTGTTTAAGAGGATATGATAGAGAGTATTTCCCTTGATCTTGACATTATAGGTTATGAATTTCTTTTGGATCATCTCAATCTTTCTCCACGACTCCCTAGATATATTGCAACCCCAAATTGTACATCCACATAAGATAATAGGGGTGATGAGAGTCTTAAAAAGGAACCTTTTTTTACTCCAAATGTAAAGATCGACTGACTTACAATTGTTTTCAAGATCATAATAAGCTTTCCAACCTCCAATAATTCTTTTCTCGATGCTATAATTCCAGTTGAGATGATGAGGAAAGTCAATACCCAAATATTTATAAGAATAAACCTGCTCAAGACAATGGTTATCATAGACAAAACTACCATGGGTGATATTTTTGGATTTAATGATCATGACTTTAGTCTTGTCAGTATTAACTGTCATACCCATCTTGGAGTAGTAGACATGAAGAGTCTTAAGCTGCTTGTCTAGGTCGTGGCTCCTTGCAAGAAGAACGATATCATCAGCATAAAGGATAAGAGTAATGATAATACTAGTGAGCTCGGTGCCTTTGGAGCCCATAGTTTTTAGATGCTTCTCTAACTTGTCAGTGTAAATACCAAAAAGGGTAGGGGAAAGGGGACAATCTTGCTTAATCCTGATATTACATTTAATATCTTTAGACCACCGTTCATTGGTCTTAAGTTTGACAATGACAGTCTCGTAGCGGCAGATCACAAAAATCCTCAGTTCAGGAGGAACCATGATCTCTTCAAGCCTCTCCCAGAGCTTATTTTGGGCTACAACATTGTTCAAATCTTTTCTAAAGTCCACAAAACAATAGAAGAAATCAATTTTACTATTGTGACATTCCTCTGCAATGATCCTAAGGGTGATAAGGTGGTTGATGGTCGAACGATGTCTCCTAAAACCAGCTTGCCCTTTAACTCTTTTAACCTAGTTCTCAAGCCACAGGCTAAGATTTTTTATAGAATGAGCCCATAAAGCTTGGCTAGGTTGTGGCTAATCATAATCATCTTGTAGTTAGAGGGAGCACTTTTGTCCCCATTTTTGAAGATAGGCACAATAAGGCTTTGCATCTAAAGCTTAATGAAGCCATGCTTTACAACCAAATTGAGAAGCTTGTGGAGATGAGGAATGAGGATAGTTTTTCCCATTTTAAAGATCTCAACTTGGTAACCTTCAATATATTTGGCTTTCCCATTAGCAAGCTTATTAATCCCAAACTCAACGTCTTCCTAAGAAAAAATATCATCCTTAATAAGAGTGTTTAAGATGGTGCCCATGGTGTCTAGAGAGTCATACAACTTGTTAAGATAGTTATCACAACTTTTTAGGGGGATAAAATGATTATCTTTAATTTTACGAACAAACACATTCCACCAAAACTTTCTAAACACAACTTTAGAAAGACGAAAAAAATGCTCTTACCTCTCTGTATATACTTTTATAATAATAACAATTATTAATAATAATGTTATTAAATTTATTATTAGTAATAAATTTATTAAAAAAATATATTGCTTATACAAATTTTTTCCTTTCTAAAAACCATTCTCTCATTAAAAAGACGTATGCATTCATTCAAAATTTTAAGAAATATGTTTAAATTGAGAACTATAGAATATATATTCTTTAATAAATTTAGAAACTACACATAATAAAGTCTTATAAATAAAATAAAATAAAATTATATATATATAATTAATTAATAATTAATGGTCTAAAATATATATATATATATATATATATATATATAAATAAAATTAATAATTAATGGTCTAAAATTTATTTTCGAGCAATTCTGGTATAATGATAATATAATAATATATTGAAAACCAAGATAAAAAATTATTCAATTTTGAACTCAAGAACTTAGATTTTAAGATATTTATTTTTTCAAACAACTCTTTTTTGGATAAGTAAAGGGTCAAGATTTCTAACTACTTTACAGTGATAATTTCACTTTATTCTTATAAGTGTTTATTTCTCATCTTTTAATTTTCTTCTTTCTCTTGTATTTTTGAAAAAATAATGTGTAATATCAATTTACACTGTGAACCATTTATGTTTAAGACACATAATAAGATTTGTTTAGCTCTGGTCAAAATCATTTTATTAGTTGAAATTGACATTATTGACTTTAAGTTGACTTTTACAGTTGGTTTGTTTGTTTGTTTGTTTTTATTTATTTATTTGGAGAAATCATATTAGGTGTATATATTCTTGTTAGGGACTAGATCACTACACATGTGGGGACCAAATCTCTCTATCTAATCATTGGACCATATCCTCAGAACTGATTCACGGTTGAAGACATTTAACCCCTTATTTTACTTCCAAATGTCTGCAACTTCATTTACACAACCATCAGAAAGTAGGACAAGAGGGAAATGCATTCCATCTAAAACTATCAAATATAAAACTTCAACAATGCTATTGTAACTAAGCAACCCTTCAACTCCACTGGTATGAAATGTCTTTCTTTGAACGATAATAAGGAAAAAAGAATGGTAACAACTAAAGAATATGCTAGATTTTTTCCTTAGTGTATAATAGAAAACAATAAATATGTTTTTGTGAGAATAAAAGGTAGTCCAGCAAACCCTGAACCTAAGGAATTATTGAAATGTTATACCAGTCATCAATATCACAATGACAACAAAGCTCTATCTTACAGAAAATATGAGTTCCAATGTAAAGACAATGTCCAAACTTTTAGAGGAATTTCTATTATTTGTTTTCCTTTCAAGGAAGAGTTCCAATGACACCAACTATGACAACTGAGGATACCCCACACATCTTGTATAGTTTCCCCCAAGATGCTCGTAGAGACGAGATAAGCAAGAGCTTAGCATCTTGGAGAAAAATATATAAGATGTCAGGCCAAACTTGTTTCAATCTCCCTATGTATCCTCTAGCTCTTCATTCTCACTCATGCTCTGGGCCATTCATTTTATTCCGCCCTCAAGTCCACATCCTCATAAATTACAATACCATGTTCTTGTCTATGTCACAATATTTTTAGTTTTAATTTACGTTCATCTTCTATTCTCATGTATTCTAATTCACATCACAACCCTTCTAGTTCCAATGTATGCTCATCTTATATTCTCCCACATTTTAGTGTATCACAACCCTTTAGCCACCAAATTCACCCGTTTTCATTTTACCTTTTCCATATGTTTAGCCAATTTAATGTCCTTATATTGTCAATCATAAATTATCAACCAAGGCAGGTATACTGTTGAAGAACAGGTGCACTATATGTGTTAGAAATTATTTGATGTCATTATGTTCCTATTAGAGTCTAAACTTAGAATTAGTGTGGAGATGGTATTGTTGATTATATTAGTGTATTGATCCCTAAAATTGTTAGCTAGTTTTCTTAGGAATTATTCTCTATTGAAACAATTTATGATTGGTATGGGAGTCATTCTAGACTTTACTTTCATTAAATTGTTTTTTGTTTTTATCTTAAACTTTTATGCTACAACAAAATCTAAAATACTATGTGCAGGAGGAATATATTCTATCAAATTATAAATGAATAATGTTTGAATTTAATTGCCAAGAAAAATACTGTCACTCTTTTTCTTATTCAACTTCATCCAAACAAGACATTCTAAAAAGTAGCTACGCTATGAAATGAAACAGTTGAACTACACTAACTATAAAGCAAAGGAAATGATCACACTATGCTAGATAAAAGACAAATAAAATGACAAAGTTAAGCTGGGTAGAAAGCAAAAGAAATTGCTTATGCATACAACGATTCAATGGTGAATTCATCATACTGCATTTCAACACACAAAATAGAGCATCTACGATTAAGTAATTAAATAAATCAATGTGCAATTGGTTAAAGAACTGTACTGTTCATAAGGGACCTCCACGAAACAGTGGACAATCTCTAATCAATGCAGCACGAAATGAACATAAACCAAGTCTATTACTTGCAAATATGTCTTAACAAAATGTTCTAAAAAATTACATGAATCGGCGCACCCAAAACATAGAGCGACCATAGCTTTTATAATACTTCTTTTCATAATAGTACAAGAGTTTCAAGCCTACATATCTCTATTTCGATCAAACTATATCGCTACATAATCGATTTTCTATTTGGAAAAGCAAATCGATAGTATTTCGTGAAAACTTGGATTATGTCTCGACGATAATCTTGCAGGTGACTTTGAGGTTGACCGTGTTATCATGCAACCTTCTTGATGAATTGGTTTGAGGGAATAGGAAAGAATACATGAGGGGATTATTCCTCATCCATCCATATATTCCTTCGCTGAGCTAGAGCTTCTAGACCCTATCAACAATGGAGGTAGTTGCGGAAATCCAGATTAGTTGTAGAAAGAAACCAATTTTGTAGCCGAATGCATACTTTAACAAAACAATAATGTATATAGAAAAATATGAAGAAGAAGACATGTAAGTGCTTACCTTTAACAAAACCTTGTACCTATTTCATTATTTAGGTGATAAATATAAGAAAAAGGGAAGAAGTACATGTAAAAAGGGTGTCAAGGTAAGACAATCCTTGTACTCTACATTCCCCCAGCTGGAGGTTTTGTATGTTCTCATACAATTCATCATTGTCATTCTCTTGTGCCTTCTGATCATCGCCTCCAAGATTCATTTATTTCTTCTTTCTAGCAACCATTGGCATCTTGGTTTTCTCATGAGGATTTTATATTTTAGGTTGATAATTTCTCTTTGCATTGCCTTGTTTTCCTTCTTCAACATTTTGTTATTTTTGTACCACAAAATCAAATGAAGGATTAGGTTGTCACTCTTTGAAATTTGAATCTCATTCCATGATTTCAATGTCTGATTTTCATTCTTGAGATATCTGTTCAATGTTTGCAGCTCAAAAATCTCTTGCTTTAAAACATTTGATGTTGAAGGTTCTTGTGGCTCATTGAACTGATTTCTCCCTTCTCTAGGACTTTGGATTGATTATTTAGTTTTCATTTCTTTTCTTTCTAATGAATTTATGTAGTCATAAATCTCTTTTTGAGAAATATCAACACCTGGACTGTGCATTGGGCTCCTTGGAAGCGAACTGCAAGGTGGCGATTACACTGTCAGTGATAGTTTTGGTGATCATCCGGGGGAACCTTCAGGGATTTCAGTTGGCTCGTTGTCCTTGAGATCAATGTATTCCGTAGCTTCTAACACTTCTTGTTGCATTGTGTTCAACCTGGTACTTCTCCTTAGTCCTGAGGTCTGTAACCCCTATTCTTTCCTTTTTTTGGCTTTTGGATTTTCTCCTTGAGGAAGGGTCCTAGTTTGTGATAAATCTTCTGTTCTTTTGCTAGCTTTCTTTCTTCTAAGATTTCCTTTTTTCATTTTCTGCAAAATATCCACTATGGGCACTTCATCTTCTGATAATTTTTCTTGAGTTTGGGGTTCTTGTTTTGTTATTGCTTCCATTGTTCTCTTCCTTCCCCTAAGGGTTCTACTGCTGCTAGGTTGTTCAGGAGATCTTTCTTCAAAATGGTTCCTTACCAAAAAATCTTCCGAGTTATCCCCTATACTTTGAAAGTTGAAGTCAAACAAGATTTTTATCAAGCCATGATGATACATGGTATTATCTATGAATTGAATTTTCTTTTGAACGTTCATGGCCATTTTCTTAAGACTACGCAAGAGGTAATAAGGAAGATCCATTTGGTGTTCCTCAAGAAAATGCATCATTATCCTAACATGGTAGAAATACATGTACCCAAACCGAACCTCACAAGTGATGAATTTTTGAAATACAAGTAGTAAATTCCTCCATTTACGCTTGAGGGCTTTACTAGGAATACCTTTCTTGAAGATGGTGGTGTCCATATTTGGATTTTGTAGGAAGACCTTCCAATCTTCTCCATTTATTCCCCTGTTTTTGAACCATTTCTCTCTGCTTCTAGGCAGTTCAGTAGCTTCTGTGATCATGGATTCTGTTATGGTGATTTTAATGTCTCCTATTTCAGCCTATGTTCCATCAAATGAGCTTGCAAAAGTCTTTGTCACTTCCCTATGAAAACCGTTGAATTTTTCTATGAATTGCAACCATTGTTTTTTCTGCAACAACTTCCTGGACTGAGGGTATCCTTCTAAGAATTTCTTCCCTGTTGAATCGGTTCGGACAATAACATCCATTATGGAAGATTCTTTGTCTTAAGGACTAGTGTTGGGCATGGAATCCCCCCGAGGCATGTTTTGTGGCTCAAAGCCCAAGTTTTGACTCAATATTGTTGTAAAGTCTCTGCGAATTGTGGGAACGGAGTGTGAAATGGATGATAGAGTCATAGGGTTGTCTACCCTACTTTTGTAATGTAATGTCGGCCTACCCATGGTCCACGGACCACGAGATTGTATAAATAGAGCAAGGCTCTAAGTGTAAAAGGGTAGAAGAGAATAGAGAATGAGCATAAAAGGTCTTAGTGATTAAGTCAAAGTGTGAAATGTGTCTTGGGTCCTAGAGTAGGAGAAGGCTCTACAGCTGAGTGTGTAGAGGCCTAGTAGAGTTTGTAGCTGAGTGCACAGACCCCTGAAACTGAGTGAATAGGGCGGAGTCGAGTCTGTAACTGAGGAAGAAGATAATAAAGAGAAGTTTTATCATAATTATGTGTATCTGTTCTTGGGTTATTACATGTTTGATATGAATTGCAAATATACTGTTTAGTTACTACGCACACATGTATGAATGATTTATATTGTTGAATATAACTTAACACATAAAAATAAGCTAATAGTGGAATACTAGTAAGAACTTGGGTAATAACAACGTTCATCCCCCACGTATGGCTGCGCAAAGGCAGCATCTCAGGCTGCGAGGTATTGGAAAGTGCGAGTAGCGACGTGTGCGCAGGGTTAAACCCCGGACCACCTGAACTCATCAGACATCTCCAGGGTGTGGAAACTTAGTTCTAGCACCTTCCCATACTACTTCGAGTGAGACCTCAGTTTGCACTCTGCAAACTGTTGCCGAAAGGGCCAGTAGTACTGGAATTTGTTTGACTAAATCACCTCTGAAACTGGGTCAGGCCCCTACAAGCCAGCAAATGGTTTCATTGCCAGGACCGGGATCTGCATAAGATATGTCTGATGTTGTGTCACTGGAATCTGACAAAGAAAGAAATTGAAAAGTGGCTGGACAGAAAGATTCATGAATTCGCAGTGCAGGAAAATAGGAATCCGCGAGTATTGAAGGAAGAGTGGTTAGAGCGCTACTTATATACATAAATCCACAAAATTTTCTTTGCATCCTTCCCCTCTGAGTTGTACAAGTGGATCGCAAAGCTAGAAAATAGTCAAGGAAGGTGTAGGCTTGACAAACAAATCGGGTGGACTCTAGAGTTGGTGTGTAGACTAGAAACATCAAAAGATAAAATTGCACGCGTTGTGGACCATTGGCTCGATCAGATTATAGGAGGGTTTATCACCGAGTTTTTGGTAGATACTTCAGCCAACGACAGTGAGGTGGAATGGTGCTTCCTAAAAGGGCCACGAGGTAAGTACATTAAATCTTTGAACACTTGGATTAAAATGCTACTGTGTGAAAAGCGGGTTATGTGAATAAATTGATGTTTGGGGCTATGCAAAGTGGGAGGATCTATAGAAATGAAGGTAGCGCAGAGATAGAAAATAGCCCCTTGATTTCACCTCCATGGGAGAGTGGGGAGGAGCTCATGAAAGTTTCACTAAGAAGTGAAATTAGTCTGATAAGACAACGAATTCCACGCATACCACCCCTACCCACACCACCACCAATCTCACCATCTTCACCCACACAACCTCCACCACCATCATAGTTCAAAATGGCGAGTGCGATTAAGTTACCAGTGTTCAAAGGAGTAGGGAACAAAGATCTGGACCAATTTTGGTTCGTGGTAGAGGCTGTATGGGAAGCACAAGGAGTCACAAATGATAATATAAAGAAGGAAACATTGGTAAGTGTGTTGTAGGATCATGCACTGACGTAATACATTAAGCATTCCAATGAAAATCCAAACGCAGGGATCACAGATATCCAAGCTACTCTAAACAGGGAATTTAGCAGGCCAAAATCGGAGACACAGTCGATTATCGGGTTTAAGGAAATTGTGATGCTTCCAAGCGAGACCCCTTGGGAGCTGAGTTAGAGACTGAAAGGTATGATTCACGAAGCCAACATGACCTTGATAGATGGGCAGCACCGTGCATGGTTTGTAGTGTCACTAACGCCACATCTAAGGACCATGTTGTCACAACAGAAGCTATCCACCCAGGTCGAAGCCTTGGAGATTGCAATGAGACTGCATGAGAAACCAATACAAGATCCTAGTCTGGGAGTCCAACAGATCCACATGGAGTTGAAACACCTATGTTTGTAGATGCAAAGTTTGAAACAATATAGTAAAACTCACCCAGAAGCGCACGAGGAAGTATGGTGCATAAAGTGCAAAGGCCAGGGACATGACAAGGACCACTATCCAGTATTCGCGAGCTACCTAGCGGGAGGAGGGCCAATGCCATTGAGACCAGAGGCAAAAGCAGGACCAAGTGAGATGCCTACATTACGGTGCCTGATTTGTCAGATAGGAGGGAAGCATACTACAGACAACTGCCATCTATTACAGAAGTATTCACAGACGTCCCAACAATTGTTATGTAATTTCTGTAGATCAATAGGCCATGATGAGTGCACATGTAGAAGTTATGAACTAATGATGGATCAGAATCCTACCTAAAGATTCCAGACCAAAACACGAGCCCTCGATAAAAATGAAGGGATGGTGTGCACTGGATTTCAGGGGCGCGGATGAGGTTGAGGTGGAATGGGACTAGGAAGGGGTTGCAGATAGCTGATTTGTTACAATTGTGGAGGGCCAGGGTATTATGCCCACGATTTTACAAATCCAACAAGAGCATCATGTTTATATTGTACTCAGTTTGATCATGAGATGGAGGACTGCCCCACATTGATAGCGAGGTTGCGCGATAAAGGAACATTCCGGCCTCCCCCAACTCAGAACCTACAAATGATGAGGTATGAATCATGTGAAGAGGACCCAAATGTAAACATTGTGCTTCGAAGTGGTATCACAACAGGAGATGACAAAGGAAAGCAACCTGAACAGAGTGCCTGGGTTTGCAAGGCTCCAACAAAGGAACTAGAATTTGATTTGGAGCATGCCAAGGAGACATTCATGGAAGCTAAGAAAATCTTCACAGAGGCTTCCACTTCATGTAGTAAGGATAAACTGGAACCGAAGATGGACCCATCAATGCTTAATACCTTTCTAGAGACATGCATGAAGCTGCTGCACGACAACAAAGTGGTGAAGGTACTACAATAACTCATCACTAGATGTGCTGGACCAGGAGAATCGCGCATAGTCTGAAAGCTTAGGAAGCACACAACATGAACAGGAAGGGAGATGAGATTGACTATGCAAATCAAGGAATACGAAATGGATCAAGTAATTTTGGATCTAGGATCAGACACGAATGTCGTGCCAAAGAAAACATGGGAGTGCATGGGCAAGCCCACATTGCAATGATCTCCTATTCAATTGCGAATGGTGAACCAGAAAAAGATCCTAACCATGGGAAGATTGCAGGGAATAATGGTAGAAATTGAAGGTGCAAGCGTGCTTGTAGATTTCGAAGTGATAGAGATTGTTGATGAAAACAATCCCTATCCCGCACTACTGGGAATAGATTGGGCCACTGATATGAATGGAGTGATAAATCTAAAGAAGCACAAGATGATTTTTGAGAAAATGTCACTGCACGTAGTGGTACCTATAGACCTTGCGAAAGGATCACGCTACACAGAACCGATGCGAAACTACGATAACAATGACGATCTAGACTGTATCTACAAGATAACCACGCGAGAGCAGGATTGGGTGAATCCAACAACGGATGGCAGGATTTCATGAGAGGGTGAAAGCTCCTACACTTTAGATTTGGATGAGGAAATAGAAATATGGCAGAAATGGTTACACGAGGTAACCACGCTCAAATGCAACATGATGGTAAGGTCACTACGTTGTGTAGCAACAGAGACAAGGGATCTGCCTATGTATGACAGACTGACTGCGATAGATGATTTCCTGAATAAATTGGAAAAAGAAGTACCGAAACAACAGTGTTTCGATACTCTGAAATGGGAACTGCGCACTATGCCCGCAAGGTGGTGGGGTACGCACTAGCAGAAGTGTGAGGACTGGTGGGAATCTAGGAACATGATGCTCATGCAGTTTGGAAAGCCTTAGATGTGGATGAAATCCAGGTACAATGGAAGAAATAGCCTACGTGCCCACCTCTCCAGATGGGTACAAGGATATGGTATGCAAACTGCATGAACACACACCATCCTTGCCATAGGAAATAGGACCAACAAGTAGGAGCATGCCAGAAAATGTCACGAACAACGAAGTTGGATAAGACCAAGCGCACCAACAATGATCCATGTAGAAGATTTTGGTAAAGTGTGCGAAGTACTGAATGTGGTCCACCATGTGAAATGCATCAACTAGGATCTACATGTACTAGTGACTCTATGGGCTTATAGGACCATGTGAAAAACCCTGACCATGCGGGCACTTCCGAAACTAAATTATGAGGCAGAGGCTGTGATCTGGCTGGAGCATGCAAAGCCTATACCGCACACAGTAGCACCCATAATTATGCTGGTTTGCAAAGCTCGGAAAGGAGAGATCACATAGCCGCATGAAACATAATATATGGGATTGGAGGAAGGAATCCAATAGGGAAACCTTAGACTCCACGAACTGGAAAAAGAAAGGGTGCGGTTATGATGAAAAAGCACTTTGATGGACGCAGAAGTCAAAAAGCTAGAGGACAAAATAAAGGAGGAGTTTCTCATTGAAAAAACTATGATGGCAAGGCAAGGTGCACACAATCATAATGACATAGTTGGGAACTATCGCAGTGAATTGGTCAGTTTGATGCCTTGGCTTGGACCACATATTGCTAGACATAGTGACCAGGGTAGCACGCTGTAGATGGTGAAGTGCATGATGCAGGCCCCGACAATAGAAGGTAGGAAGCTTCCATGAACCATGATGGAGGATAGGATGGAGACCCACACGGGTGGTGCAAACACCTGAATATCCATAGGAAGGATAGTGTTAACACTCCAAGCAGTTGGAAGGGAGCGCAGGACTATAAACTATTATGCTCGAAAGCTACGCGATATGGGAGATGTGTGCAAAAGCAGAGCGTCACAGTTCGCGACTGCACACAGAAGGCTGCGCCGCCATGCGAGTTGGCCAGAAAGTGATCATTGGAGTCACTATTCATAATGGGTTGCTTGATTTGAGGCCAAATGGAGTGGGAAGTGGGCATTTAAGATGCGATTTATGGGCAAGATTTTGGGGGTGACGTTCGAATTCGAATTCAAAAGGCACTATAAAACATAAGGGGCTACCCAGCAAACAACACTTGGTCATTTATGTGTTTAGCGATTGAGTAGAGCCCTGAGCATTAAGAGTCAAGTGATAAGTGAGCCCCTGAATTCGCGAGTGACAGATTATAGCCAAGAAAAAATGACAACAACTAAGGATGGCCTGGGAATTGAAGAGGTAACTGCCAGTGAGGCCGCGCAGGCCCTAAATATGGAGGATGCTCCCGATCGTTCCGGGGTTGTAGCAGAGATCTCAAAATCACCACATACACTAAGGCCTAAGAAATATAAAGAAGCAATGACCCCCATATGCGTGTCCCCTAGGAATATACTGTGCAACAAAATATCAATGGAAGAGAAAGGGAAAGCTGTGACAATAGAGATAGATGAGGAGGAGGAAGATTTGTAGGCCCTCATCATCACAAAGGAAGAAGATGAAGGCATGGAGGAGGATATTCCACCTATATTCTCTGTAACAAAATTGCTCGCATATGTCCCTCCATGGAAAGGAAAGACCAAAGTGCCAAAGGACTTGGATGAAACCAAGAGTTCACTCCAAACCCCGCTCCTTCTAGATGGCATTGTATTTGAAGGCACGCACTTGGGCCGCATGCCAACCATGAAGTTTTAAGATTGGGACCTCGCTGACTGTAAGAAGTTCCCTCACCTGGAGATTAGGAACCTCATGAAGTAGACCATTGCAGGGGTGGTGACGATGCTAGAGCTGCGGAAGTGGCTGCGTGGTGTGGAAAAGGTGGGGTCGTTGAACTTACTATGGGTGCTACATTTCCACCACACACCAATCACCATTTTCGTCATCAAGCAGCTGCTTTTCCTGGTGCATGATGGGTATCTATGGCTGGAGGAGTCTATCCCCATTACGACAGACCTAATTCACCGCATTTCTCGGCTCCCTTGCAAAGGAATGGACCCTGCGACCATAGCCAAAGGAAAAGGCAGTGATTGGGCCCTTGCAAAAGCCATGAAGATGAAATACAAGCTAGAGAAGAAGAAGAGGGGCTACACCATATCCAGCATCAAGGACAAAGGGGTATGCATAGCAACTCAAACCTTGGCCAACAAAGTTATGAGGAAGTGCCGCGCCAATGAGGTACCAACACTAGTGGTCGCACTGGCCGAGCAGTGCATGGAGGGGGTCCAATTCAACTGGTATGAATTCCTCTACGAGGAATTTTTAAAAAATTGTCGCAAAGCCTAGGAGCAGGGTAAAACCTTCCACTATGCATGGTTGTTGTTATCCATATTGCTCGTAGCGGGGGAAATACCAGAGGAAAGTCAATTCCCCAGCATTGACAGAGAATTACCGGAGGACGCGAGGTACGCTTCACTCTAGGCCACAAATGATGTGAAATGGATACACGACACCAAAATATTTTGGGTGCTCATGGAGATGAACATCCGGATATGGATCAACCAGAATTTGTGCCTGTTGCCCATAGTGTACAATAGTTTGTAGAGTTTTGTAGACTTTAAATCTGATATGCAAAACAATTTTATCAGGGCGTGTAAGGATCTAGCGAAGCAGTGGATGAAGCTACCTTTGTAGCCACTGAAGACACCATTTTTACTATCTTGGAGACATGGCCTCTAGAATGGTGCGTCCCAGATCTTGTAGAACTTGAGAAGGCGGCAGCGCAGAAGAAGAAGGATGATTCCAAGCTACGCGTCACACAATTGGTCGAGAAAAGGCGGAAGGAAATAATAGCAACTGAGGTAAGGGTAGCGTGCGAAGCGGCACAGAAAGCCGCCAAGAAAAAGAAGGTTGCAGAGGAATGAGGGCCAAGCAATGTCCTCGCAAGGGTAGGCGGCAGAGGAACTAGAAACAACAGAAGGGAGCATGGACCCAGGGACCATGTCTAGATAGTTGAAGTGCCCACACATCACAGAGTGAGTAGGATTGAGGAAAAAGGTCAAGGCCTCGAAATTGGCCATTGACCCAATCACCTTAACTGAGGGCAATCTGCATGACATCGGCGAGATGGTGTGTGATGTCACAAATTAAGCTCTTCAATATTTTATGTAGGAGCACCAGACTATGTTGGGTGCCCTTAGAGCATAGCTACAGGAGTTACAGGCACGCCCCCCTCAGGTGGGTACCCTTTCCACCCACCTCGCAACAGGATCCTCGGAATCAGAGCAGATGCTGCATGCACGGATAGAAAACACAATAGTGTTGCTAGAAGGGGCCCTAGTAACAGCGAATGTGACTGATAGATTTTCAGTTAACATGATGAAAGGCCTTGGCCTTAATTTGGCTGCCCTTCTGTGATAGACACTGTATTTGCTACAAGATGGGATAACGGTAGAGATGCACGCTAGGCAAAGCCACTCAATCCAACTTCTTAGTGAATAGAAGATAAACATGGAACAACTTAGCTTGCAGTGTGATGAATTAGTGTCGCAAAATCAATAGTTGGTGTAGGTGGTAGACAATGCTTGTCGATGCGTCCCAGAGCTTGCCATCCTACCATATCTACTCGTAGAAGTGCAGATCCACAGATTGGTAATCGAAGTCTGCGAGGCCAGGGAAGAAACAACAAAGGTTCACCTGGAGCTAAATCTTCAGATCGCCGAGCTACGGTTGAAGGAACAACCTTCCACTCCCCTAGAAGTCAGAGAACAACACGCTAGTGCTATCGCAACGAGATTGGAAGAAATTGGGGGTGCAGTACGAGACTGTATCGGCATGTTAGAACAAGAACTTGAGGTCCTCACGACTTTGCAGGAGGACCCCAACATTCAGTGCTTGGAAACAGAAGCGAGAGAATTCCAGCCGTAATATGACAGTGTCTGAGGAACTTCGCAGATAGTGGTCCTCACCCAGCAGCTTGTAAGGATGTAGCAGGTTAAGGCACTAATGGAATAAGTGGATGCAGCGTGACCCAAGGAGGTAGTTCTGAATGCGCGCGTTCAGCCATGGATTGATGAGGCCTTCACTATCACGGTGAATATCAAAGGAAAGCTCACACACATACAGGGGATGCACGCACATATACATAGAAGCACGTTGGACACAAAGCTCTTAGAACAGTGGATGCAGCAAGTTTACCAAGAAGCAACTTAGTGCACTACAAACATCAGCGTATTTCGAGGATAGTTGGAGGGACTTCGTACCAAGATCAACGCATCGACCTAGTGACTTGAGGGTGAGTCATGATGTTTGTGTTGGGGGTCTGTTGGGCATGGAATCCCCCAAGGCATTTTTTGGGGCTCAAAGCCCAAGTTTTGACCCAATATTGTTGCAAAGTCTTTGCGAATTGCAGGCACGGAGCACGAAATGGATGATAGGGTCATAGGGTTGTCCGCCCTACTTTTATAATGTAATGTTGACCTACCATGGTCTGCGAACCATGAGATTGTATAAATAGAGCGAGGCTCTAAGTGTAAAAGGGTTGTAGAGAATAGAGAATGAGCATGAAAAATCTTAGTGATTAATTCAAAGTGCGAAGTGTGTCTTGGGTCGTAGAGTAGGAGAAGGCTTTGCAGCTGAGTGCGCAGGGCGGAATCAAGTTTGTAACTGAGGAAGAAGATAATAATGAGAAGTTTTATCATAATTCTATGTATCTGTTCTTGGGTTATTACATGTTTGATATGAATTGCAAATATAGTATTTAGTTACTGCGCACACATGTATGAATGATTTATATTGTTGAATATAACTTAGCACGTACAAATAATCTAAGAGTGGAATACTAGTAATAACTTGGGTAATAACAACGTTCGGCCCCCAAGTAGGGCTGTATGAAGGTAACATATCAGGCTCCGAGGTACTAGAATGTGCGCGTAGCGACGTGCACGCATGGTCAAGCTGCGGATCACTTGAACTCATCAGACATCTCCAGGGTGTGGAAACCTAGTTCTAGCACCATCCCATACTACTTCGGGTGAGACCTCATTCCATGCTCCACGGACTATTGTGGAAAGGGCCAGTAGTACCAGGATTTGTTTGGCTAAATCACCTATGAACCTGGGTCAGGCCCCTATAAGCCAAAAACTGGTTACTTTGACAAGATAATGGTGTTGGTAGGGTTTTGTTTAGTGGGAGAGAGACATAGAGGCTATATGAGTTTGGAGAAATGCAAGAATAGGTGGAGTATAATGAAGGTTGTGAAAATGAATTTGACTATTGGGGCACATTTAAAATAATGATTCAGTGATTACTTCAGCATATTAGGAATGAGGATGTGACACTATTTTTAAGTTGTGGATTATGACATTTTTAATAAGCGAACATCACCCTTAAATTGTAATGATTTCATTTAAATATTATTTTTTTGTGGCAGTACTATGTCCTCTTAGTAATATATGCAATATATCAATCCCTATTGCTAAATTAAGGTAGCACATACCTTTGATTAACTTTTCTAACCTTATCTTTTGTTTTGAGATCTCCTGCAAGTATTGTGTATTGTCAATTATCATTCAATTCGAATGACCAAGTGTTCCTGTCAAGTAGGCTTCAAAATGTTTTAGGCTGCAGAAACTTGACCTAGCTACAGAAACTTGTCTGAGCTGCAGAAAGTTGTTGATTCTGCAGCTGAGAAAAAAAAATTTAATAAATGAACTTTAGTATTTTATTTTTTGAAAAGAAAATTTAAAGTGCCAACAGAAATTGGTTTTCACTTAAAATTTTCTGTATAAACATGCCAACAACATGTTGGTTTTCATGCTTATACCTTCTATTATATATATATATATATATATATATATATATTTTCTAAGTAAAACTAATCTATTGATATAGGCATAATGTACAAGGAGGCACCAGCCTCAGCAGTACTGGGTCAATGGAATGACCATTCTAATCTTCCAAACTTGAGATCGAGACTGCCCCAGAAGGGGAAACCAGTCCAGGCCCAAAATTAAGAAAGTTTCAGCTGCCCACGCAGGGGCTATAGTTCTCATATACAAAAAATTGGAGTTAAGACTGAGTAAATCAAAACTTGATTCAGACTTGACCATGATAAGTTGACCAGTGGGGACAAAATTCCAAAATTTTACACCCTAGAAGGAAAATAAGATAGTAAAAGATTGGATAGGATGCATGAAACAAAAGGCAGGTGTTAGTGTTGAACAGAACCAGATTAAGGCTTGCCACGTGACCTGGCGGGCTGCTTCTTTGTTTCCTCTGTAGGTTCCTTCCCCACTATCGAACACCACCTGTAGACTTCAGAGCCTATGTATTTTGCATGACCGCCACCTGCGCTGTCCTCAGGTTGAATGCCCTTATCCTTTCGGTGGGTTTCACTTTCCAGATTTTGTGGATTGCTGCTTGAGGGAAGATCCTTATCTGTTGTCGGAAGTCTGGAGCTTGGCTCCCCTGGTTCGAAATTAAAAGAAGGAACTTGGCTGAAATCCCTGCTGGGCGAAGGTTCTGAATTGGACGTAGAGATTTCCTTGAAGTCCACAGTGATGGTGATCATAATGCTCGGTTTGTTCAGGGAGCTTTGAAACTAGAAGTGTGCTTGCTGGGAGGTGGCATTGGTCGCTGCGTGCTGAGGGATGCTTCCAGAGTGACGAGCCCCACTGGAGCTAGTTCTTCCACGTCCGCTTCTCGTGTTCGGATATCTGCCTTGGGGGCTGGGATTAGAGAGGGTAGGGGACTAGGAAACTGAAGGGGAAGAAGAGGCAAAGGCGGAACAATATTTGGAATGCCGAGCACCACCAAGATTGCCTCCGTGCCTGCTACTCAATCTGTGACGATATCTCATGGGACTAATGGAGAGAGGCTCCACAGGAGGAAAAGGTCGGGGTTCTGTTGAATTCACAGGCGTAGCAGGGGGAGGAGATGGGATCTTAGAGTATAGATGGCAAAGAAGGAATTGGGAGTGGTGAATACCATTGCCAAGGTCTACGCAGCATAATAATCTGCAGCATCTTCCAGTAGGTGTGCGGAGGCTTAGTTTAGAGACAGAGGGAGGACAGGAACAATTGAGGGGCTGAATGAAGTTAAGTGGAGTCTCTTGATCCATATTTTGGGAGTTGTAGAGAATGTCTCGAAATTCCCAGGTAGTTAATGTTTCCAGCCTGAGAGCCATAATTTTCCTTGAGAGCACACAACCGGTGGCACAGATGGTTGTACGGATGGGACGCCTATTTGCCTGCCTGCTCATACACCATAAATGTCTATCTACCACCCGCATCCGGGGATGTTGCATCCATTTGCACCAGGTTGGTGAATTCTTATTGGTGTGAGGCATCTTTTATGATTTCTACCAGACCTTTGTGGATGGGCCTATCGTCCAAAACACCAAGGTTGGCTAAGTGGCCGGCTTCTTTGTTGCCAATTCTCTTGATGTGTTTGAATGTGATGGCTTTATTTCTTACTAGTAGTTGCTCAATGTTTTCCAAATGAGCTGCAAGACGCCAGCTATAGGAAATTTTGTTAGCAGGGGTTCCCTAAATGATTTGTTGAGCCATGTTGATGAGAATTTGGGAATCTCCCTCAATGATTAGGGGGAAAAATCTATGTTGTTGTGAGAGGATTAGTCCTTCCCATAATCCCTCTAATTCTGCTGAGTTGGTTGTGTCCCATCCTATATTGCCCAGATATAATAATAGAGGATTGCCTGAATGATCCCTGAAGATTCCTCTGAACCCTGCCTGACCTGGATTGCCTTTGGAAGTGCCATCAAAGTTGAGTTGAGTAATTCCAAAGGGTGGCGGGTACCACTTACTGGGAGGTTGTTGGGCGGAGATGGACTTGGTGGGTGGATCCTTAAATTGGATGGGCTTGAGATTCCAATTCATCCAGATATTTCATTCTTTTGGTTCAGTGGGAAAGTCCTCCTTGCTCCAAGACTTTATTATTATTATTATTATTATATGATGATGATGATGATGGTGGTGGTTAATGTCCCCTGAGACCAAACATTGGTCTATCGGACCTAAAAATGAATTATTTAATTTGATTTAAGATTTTATTCCTATGCTCAAAAAGCTTGGAGAGAAGCCTTCCGAGCTCACTATAATTTTGACATTGTAAAAGGCTAGGAAGGTTAGTATTGTAACAAATATTGTGAAACTGAGATCTAATGTGGTTGTACGCGGGGCACTCTAAGAGGAAGTGGTTTTCATCCTCGATGTTCCTATTCTCACATATATGGCAGATCCTTTCTAAAAGTAAAACTGAGTAAAATTTCTAAGGTGGAAAAGAAGAAGAAATCTTCTTGACCATCTTCAGTTTTGAATTAACTTGGAACATTTTGACAAATTATTCTTTTTTCAATGGCTTCTGGTAAAGTCTGAGTCGATGTCCATTTACTAAAAGAGGAATTTTCTCTTCATCAATAGTCCTTATTCTATTTGCACCATTTTCAAAGACACTTTCAACTTCATAAGGTCCAAGCCAATGGGTTTGGAATTTTCCTTGAAAAATTTTGAACTTTGAATCAAAGAGTAATGCCCAATCTCCTGGAAGAAATTTTATTTCTTTGATGTACTTATCATACCATCTAGATCTTTGTTGTTGAACTAGGCTAGTTCTCTGGAGGACTTCTTATCTAATTTCATCAAGCTCATTAAGTTTTCTCATCCTTTACTTCTGTGATTCTGATAAGTCAAGATCTAACTGGAGCTGTTTTA
Organism: Pinus tabuliformis; assembly: GCA_031772625.1. Classification (NCBI taxonomy): domain Eukaryota; kingdom Viridiplantae; phylum Streptophyta; class Pinopsida; order Pinales; family Pinaceae; genus Pinus; species Pinus tabuliformis. The sequence continues at coordinate 1,077,457,777 of CM062807.1, read as the reverse complement.
TGAGTCTGGATCTAGAACTCTATCGGAAGTACGACCTACTTCATCCTGTAGTATTTATCCATGTAGTTCTATAGGCCCATAAAGCTTATGGAAGCTTTTCTACCTAGTCCTTTCTGTGTAAATGTACAATCTTGGTAAGAACACATATTTCATTAAATTTGGAATTAAATAATTGATCTAGAATTTCAAAATAACTAAAAAACTCAATTCTAGTAATGTCCTTGTAATAAAAAAAATCCAATTTTAATGAAATATGTGTTTAAGGATTGCTTCAATCACCTTATTTGTATACTCAACTTGTCCATTGGCTTGTGGATGGTATGAAGTGGACTTCCGATGTTTGATTTTGTATTGCTCCACAAGCTTCTGCACTAATCTGGATGTAAACTGTGTTCCTTGATCTATTACAATTTCTCTTGGAACACCAAAACGGGTGAAAATATCCTCAAAAAGAAATAAAACTACATTATTTTCAGTAGCAAAAGGAAGTGCTTTAGCTTCTACCCATTTAGTGACATAATTAGTACACACCATAATATACCTCTTTTTCTTTGAAGGTGGGCTGATTGGTCCAACAAAATATAGTTCCCACTTTTCAAATGGTTTGATGAGTACCTGTGGTTGCAATGGAATTTCATTTGAAAGAGTGGGTTTGCCCATTATTTGACAACTATCAAATGTTTTAACATATTCCTTAGTGTCCCTGAAAATGGAAGGCCAATAACATCCTAAAAGCAATATTTATAAGAATTTCTTCTATCAGAAAAATATCCTCCACATGGCTCATCATGGCAGGCTTTAAGTATTTATGGTATTTCATCCTCTCGAACACATCTTCTGATGATAAGATCTGGTCCTATCTTGTATAACTCTTCATGTTGAAAATAGCAATAAGAAATTCTAAAAATAGCACTGCTATAAATAGCAATTTGGGTACCAGTGCTGGATTGAGCAACAGGGAATGAAAAATGGAAGTGTTAAAAATAGAATTGCTATTTTTAGCAGTTTAGGATGGATTCCTATTTTAGTCAGTCCCTGGACTATAAAGTAGGAAGTAAAATTCGAATTTGAACTTAACAGCTATTTGAAAATAAATTAATTAATTCACCATGAGTTAATTAGTTGTGGAAAATCAAACATGAAGTCTATGTGAGGACATGCAACAGTTTCTCTATTAAGTGAGGAATTTATCCATCAGTTAAAGAGATAAGGATGAGTTCTAATTCGAGTTGTAATTAGTTGGCTTAGTTAACTGAGTCAAGTCCAGTTAGATTGATTTAAACAGCTTGTTTAAATTAATGTGAGTTCAGTTAGTTAATGCATGCTTGCATATAACTGCTGCACTTTAGATAACTCAAGATTCTCTCATGAATAACTCATGCATGTCAGTTCAGACAGAGACCCAATTGAGATCAAAGAAGGGACAGTGTACTATCAGTTGGATGAATTTTTTCCTATAAAAGAAGCTCATCCATGGAGAAGGATTTACATCCTTTAGGATTGTGCAGTTGGATCAGAGGTTAGTGAGTGTGTGAAGAGGCCAATTCACACAAGTGGCTGCACTGCACCCCAATCAAAATTGTGCAAAGAAATAGGAAGCTTGATGGGTAGATCAAGAGGTTTGAGAGAGGCCTTTGATTGTCTATGAGTAGTAGAGGTATTGCAAAGAGAGAAGGATAGATTTTGGGCTGATTGTTTTTGTAATACTGGCTATATTCCACTTTTATGATAATACAAAGTTGGGGTTTTAGGCTGAGGCTTCCCCTGGTTATATCTTCTGTGTTATGTGTGATTGATTTCTTTATTATCAGTTATATGTTTTCTATTGATCTTGCTCAATTCGATTAAGCTTCCACATAATTATTTGTAGAAGTAGATAAAGTATTTTTCTTCAGTATCTTGCATTATCAAGTGATCTACAGTGGGAATTTTTACATGATATCGGAGCAAAGGTGATCAAAGAAGAACAATATACAAGAAGGAAAAGTTTGAAGTTTGTGATTCCTGAATATAGAAATCAAGTTCTTATCACATCTCTTTTTCACCTATGGCGTTCAGTGGTTTAAGACTCGAATATGCCCTTGATGGCAGTTCGAATTATATATCCTGGAAGGATTCCATGGAGGTAGTATTAGAAGATAACGGTCTACAAGTCTTCATTCATCAAGAAGTCCCCAAGCCGACTAATGCTACTCAATTGGCGTAATGGAAAATGTGTGTGGTTAGAGCAAGGAGAATCCTTCTGGAGGGAGTTCGAGATCACATAGTCTCGAGTCTCCATGGGAAGGAGACACCGTTTTTAATGTGGAAAACATTGAAAGATCTATATCAAAATAACAGTGATCAAAGGAAGCTAGCATTGAAAGACAAGATTCGGAAGATCAAGTGTGAAAAGGGTGACACGATCTCTACGTATCTGAAAAAACTCACCACATGCAGGGATGAGTTTGGAAGTGTAAGGATCACGACAGCTGATGATGACATGGTTAGTCTTGCACTCCTCGGTCTTCCTAAGAGTTGGAATAACTACTAGGACTCAGTTAATGGAAGAGAGAAACTGCCAGATTGGGAACAACTTTGGTCAGATTTGATGTAGGAGGAGATAAGAAGAAGCACTAGATATGGTTCTTCATCCATGGAGGATGAAGAAAACTGTGCCTTAGTGAGTAAGGTGAAGAAGGGGAAGGAGAAGGTTTCTCATTCCGAATCTAGTTCTTCCCATTGTGGGAAGAAGTTTGACAAATCGAAAGTGCGTTGCTTTCATTGTCATGAGGTGGGCCATTTTGCTACGAATTATCCATTGAGGAATCTAAGAAGGGATCTGTGGAAGGATCAGAAGGTGAGGCACTGGCCTCACAGTTCAAGTTGGATTTCACACTGTTCGCATGCATGGTTTCATCCATGGTGGGAAGTGGTTGGTTTCTTGACAGTGGAGCTCCTTTTCACATGACCGGTGACAAGAGTTTGAAAGATCTCCAAATACTCATAGCAATGGTTAATGATGAAAAGTATAGTGTCTCAGGTGTAGGCATGGTTGTTTTTTAGAAGGAGCATGGAGCTCACATTACCTTGACCGATTTCAAGTATGTACTAGGACTGAAGAGAAATTTGGTGTCGATCGTGATGCTGGAAGATAGAGGCTATGATGTAGTCTTCAATAAGGGAAAGGTTTTCCTTCGACACATCATCACTAGATAGGTGAAGCAGATCGGTTCACAGGTCAAGAACCTGTATGCTCTTAAGGTTCAATATGCATGCAAAGCCTTGAGGAGCAAGAAAACTGATGGAGACTTGGTGGTTGAGAGGGAGAGTACATTACCTCTCAACATGCTGCCAGAAGAAGTCTCAGACGATTGTGGAGGAGCCACAATTGGTGACGTAGCTTTAGGAGGTTGTGGAGTAGCCACAACTAGAGAAGTTGAGAGGAGATCGAGTAGAGACATCTACTTATGCAGAGACCTCCAATAGGGGGAAATTTCAAGCCAAGTGGGCAGAGGGATCACATGCATCCATACCTCTAGGTAGGAGGTGGGGTGATGTGGAGTGATCATCCCAAGGAGGAGGGGTAGGATCCTTAAGGTACCCAACCTATTTGATTCGACTTTGCTACAGGAGCCCCATTGAGGAGTAGTAAGACTGGCTAATTGGGTAGGGACAGATGTGGATGGAGTGGCAGAAAGAGCTACAGTGCAGGAATCCCAAGACTGTGCAGAGCTAGTAGGCTACAACAATGCGAGAGGCACAGGAGTGTTACACTAGTGCAGGATGGCACATAGAAGTGTGCAACGGTGTGAGATGCATGGAGTGTTGCAACAATTAAGAGGTTAGAGATGGAGCACTTGTTAGTGGCAAGTAGAGCATTAGCATCAGAGTATGTTTCTAACCAAACAAAGAAGTCAATGGGGAGTTTTTTTGTTTCTAAAGTTACTGGAGCAACCACACTTGGTAGGAGTGTTGCATGCAGAACATTCTAAAGGTACAGTATTGGGTTTGAGTTGAATGCCTTTCTTGTTGAGAGGGAGTGTTGAAAATAGCAACAAGAAATGCTAAAAACAGAATTGCTAAAAATATCACTGCTATAAATAGCAATTTGGGTACCAGTGTTGGATTGAGCAATAGGGAATGAAAAATGGAAGTGCTAAAAATAAAATTGCTATTTTTCGCAGTTCAGGATGGATTCCTATTTTAGTCAGTCCCTAGACTAAAAATAGGAAGTAAAATTCAAATTTGAACTTAATAACTGTTTGAAAATAAATTAATTAATTCACCATGAGTTAATTAGTTGTGAAAAATCAAATATAAAGTCTATGTGAGGACATGCAACAATTTCTCTATTAATTGAGGAATTTATCCATCAGTTAAAGAGATAAGGATGAGTTCTAATTTGAGTTGTAATTAGTTGGCTCAGTTAACTGAGTCAAGTCCAGTTAGATTGATTTAAACAGTTTGTTTAAATTAATGTGAGTTTAGTTAGTTAATGCATGCTTGCATATAACTGTTGCACTTCAGATAACTGAAGATTCTCTCATGAATAACTCATGCATGTCAGTTTAGATAGAGAACCAGTTGAGATCAAAGAAGGGACAGTGTACTATCAGTTGGATGAATTTTTTCCTATAAAGGAAGCTCATCCATGGAGAAGGATTTATCTCCTTCCGGATTGCGCAGTTGGATCTGAGGTTAGTGAGTGTGTGAAGAGGCCAATTCACACAAGTGGCTACACTGGACCCCAATAAAAATTGTACAAAGAAATAGGAGGCTTGGAGGGCAGATTAGGAGGTTTGAGAGAGGCCTTTGACTTTTTATGAGCAGTAGAGGTATTGTAGAGACAACAGGATAGCTTTTGAGCTGATTCTTTTTGTAATGCTAGCTATATTTCCACTTGTATGATAATACAGAGTTGGGATTTTAGGCTGAGGCTTTACCCTGGTTATATCTTCTGTGTTATGTGTGATTGATTTCTTTTTATCAGTTGTATGTGTTCTATTGATCTTGCTTAATTTGATTAAGCTTCCATACAAATTTTTGTAGAAGTAGATCAAGTATTTTGCTTCAGTATATTGCATTATCAGGTGATCTACAGTGGGAATTTCTACACTTCATTTATCCACGAATAAGATGTGCTACTGTGGACTATTCTCCTATTTTCTCTAGGAGACAAATGAAATGGCACTTTTCTTGCAACTAAATAGTTAGAAATATCTTCATACCAAGGTGATTTAGTAGATATTGCAAAAAGATATTCATTAGGAAATTTATCCTCTACAGGTTGATCATTATTATCATTTTGAAATCTAGATAAAATGTTGACAATTTTATTCTGTTTTCTGGGCCTATCTAGAAGGGTGATGTTGAATTCTGGTAACAATAAGAGCCATTTGGTTATTCTTCCATTAGTGACTGTCTTATTCATTAGGTATCTAATGGCAGAATGGTCTATGTGAACAAAGTTTTCATGGTCAGTTATGTAATGTCTGAACTTGTTAATGGCATGAATTACAGCTAAAAACTCCTTCTCAGTTCCAGCGTAATTTAACTCTGCAGGAATTAAATTTTTACTTGTATAATAGATTGCATAAGGAGTAATATATTTTTTTCCTAACACAACTCCTAAGGCTAAATCTGAAGCATTCGTTGAGATATGGAAAGGAAATTTCCAATTAGGTCCTTTTAAGATAGGTGCTTCAGAAATTCTCTTTTTCAAAGTTTCAAAGGCAGCTTGACATTCAAAATCCCAATTGAATTCACAGTCCTTGGTAAGTAATTTAAAAAGTGGAGATGCAATTTTTGTGAAGTTTTCTATAAATATTCTATAATATCTAGTAAAACCAAGAAAACTTCTAACATCTCGTTGGCAATTTGGCACTGATAACTTAGAAATGACCTCAACTTTAGATGAGTCCACCTTAATTCCATCTCCTGAAATATGGTGACCTAAAATAATTCCTTTGTTAAACATCATGAAACATTTTTTATGGCTTAATGAGAGATTTGTTTCTTTACATCTTATTGATACTTTTTCTAAATTTTCCAGTGCTTCATTAAAGGAATCCCCATAAACTGTGAAATCATGTGTGTACACTTCTACACAATCGTGAATAAGATCAGAAAAAATTTTGAGGACTGCTCTTTGGAATGTTGTTGGAGCATTGCATAATCTAGAGGGAAGTACTCGGTAAGCATAAGTTCCCCATGGACAAGTGAATGTGGTTTTATCTTGATCTTCAGGGGCTGCCTGAATCTGGTTATATCCATTGAACCTATCCAAAAAGGAAAAATACTTTTTCCCTACTAATGTGTCTAAGACATGATCTGTGAATGGTAGTGGAAAGTGATCTTTTCTTGTTGCTTTATTCAATTCCCTATAATTGATGCATACTCTCCATTTCCCATTTTTCTTTGGAACGATTACTAGGGGTGAAACCCACTAACTATCAAGTATTGGATAGATGAAATTTACATTTAAAAACTTTTGCAATTCCTCCTTAACAATTTCTTTTAAATTTGGGTTCATTCTTCGTTGAGGTTGTCTAATTGGTCTTGCACTATGTTCAATGTAGATATGATGTATGCAAGTTTTAGGATCAATCCCTCTCATATCATTGTATTCCCATGCAAAAGCAGAAGAATGTTTCTATAAAACTTCTACCAATTGATTCTTTTGTAATTCTTCTAAGTTTTCATTAACATTCAAAGTTTTACCTGGAAAGATCTCTATAAAATAATTCCCAAACTTTTCCATGGAGAGAAACGATGCCTGTTTAGATGAGAGATACTCATTTTGACTACAATCATAATGTGAGGAGGATTCATTATTTCCCAATAGGTTTAAAATTTGGTATTCCTCTCTTACTTGTTCAGTAGTAAAAATAGGTTGTATATCATCTTCATCATCTATCCATTCTTCATTCTCTGTTTCTATTGTTGTTCTTGCAGGAGGGTATAATTTAAATTTTTTTGTAGAATTTCCATTCGAGATAAACATGTCACCTAATCTACAATTGATGAAAGCATCAGCTGTGGCTAACCAAGGTCTTCCTAGGATTAATGGATGTCCTCCTAAATTATTCTTGAGTGTTAGGACTATGAAATCAACAGGATATTCCCAAGAATCTAAGGATACATAAACATCTTCCAACACACCATAAGGTTTAATCAAAGACCTATCTGCTAACTGTAATAAGGTTGGTGTTTTTTGAAGGCAAGGAAGCCTAATTGTGTCCATAACTTGTTTACTCATTATATTTATGGCTGCTCCTAGATCAATCAGTGTGTTTGGTATTTCAGTTCCATTGATGTGAATTTTTACAATGGGGATTCCTAGATTTAGATATTTTTGAATTGTCATTTCCCCCATCATAATGTCTACAAATTTTCTAACTAATTGAATCCTTTTTATGTCTTTTATTTTTCTTCCCAATATTTGAGTGATTAGTTCCTTAATTGTTTTTACAAAGACCTGGTAAGTAAGGACATTCCTTAGTATCATTATTATCTACACATACGGCACAAGTTTCTATGGCTTTTGAATCGAAGGACACTCTCTTAGACACTCTCTTAGAGCATGTTTCTTTCGACATCTAGGAAAGAAAATAGATGATGCAACATTTTTAGATTTTTTCTTGTTTTGTATTTTAAGGGTGTCTATCTGCTCACTTAGACTCCCTAAAATATATGTCTTAAAAGTATCAAGCAAACTTCCTAATTCTGCCCTGTTGACTATCCTAGCTGTAGATTTATTAATTCTTGATAAGAGAGGGTCTCTAGGACTCTTTCCAACTTCTGTTTACCCCTTGAGATATGTATACATAAATTGCAAATATCTGCAAATGGTAATTGAGAAATATCTCCCTTCCCAGTTAAGTTAAGGAGATCGATCCATTCATCTTTAATAGCTTTGAGCAGGAGGTATTTTAAAGTTTCCTCATCCAAATTGTCCATTTTTTCTCTTTTAATATTGTATACAAATCTTTCTACTAAATTGTTGGCTTTGTGGGCCTTGATCCAGGTTCAGTGTTAGTCATCCAAAAAAATCCCTACACTACAAGCCCTTTCGGCATCAGCTCGTGGAGCGTGGACCGAAGTCTCACCCAAAGCAGTATAGGGGGATGCTGGAACCAAGTTTTCGCACCCTGGGATGGTCATGATGTCGGTTTATAACCCTTGCTCCTATCTTCGTGTAGGTTGCTAAGCCTTCTGATCCACCTAGTGCACACAGTTATAGGGGTTTGTGCACTCAACTGCAGACTTCTACCCTAGGCCTCTGTACACTCTATTGCAGAGCCTCTACCTACACTAAGACCCAAAAATACTTAGACTTCTCCAAGCTAGGTCACTCTGTAGAAACCATCTCAACTCTACTTTTCTACTAACTACTTAGAGCTTACTTACTTAGATCCTTTTTATGCAATCCCATACAACTGACTTGACACTTTACAAAATAAGGGCGGACAACCCTTTATGACTCTTGATATCTTCATGCTCGGCGATCACAAAATGCAGAGACTTTACAACTTTATTACAAAATTGTCCCAAAACATGGGCTTTTAGCCCCAAAATTTCTCTTAGGGTAACCCGTTCCAAATAGGCCCCCAATACAAACATGGTGACTCTCCCTTGAGTCACTCTGCAGATGTGGAGATCTTAGTGTGAAGACCTCCCAGCTCGACCTGTATACTTGCCACCTCGGTGGTGCATTGCGCGACTGCTTGCTTCACTTCTTCAACCAATTGCTCTGTTGCTGGTCCTGAATTGTCAACCTGAAGCTTTTTCTGAGTCGCCTATAGACTAGCAAGCTTGCCTTCCATGGAGGCCATGACCAAATAGGCCTTGTCCAGCCAAGGCTTAAAGCACACCTTTAGCACTACCTCTTTGTGCTGAGCTGCATATACCTATTCCTTTGGTGTTTTGGACTCTTGCATCTTTGCAATTCTCTGTTGAGAGCGACGATGTGTATTGTTCCTTTCACCTCATCGTAGTTTTACTGCAATTCTCATGCCTCTATCTCTAGCCTTTGTACATTAGGATATTCTTGCAGATTGGTTAGTACTTTGAATGACTATTCAAACATCCTTGTGCAATCTGCTATTACACTGTCTATTGTCGCTATCACCTTTATGACAATGGTGGCACACTGCTCCTTTACTTTCGGCAGAGTTGCTGGCTGGGCCTTCAACTGCAACTCTGTAATTTGGAGGTTCAACTTCAGCTGAACCTTGGCCAACTCTGTGCAAGCATTGTGCACTCACGTAGCAAGTTTGCGAATGCGCACCTCTATCGGTTCTTCCTGAGGAATGGCCAACTCCGGGACCATTCGGCATGCTTCCTCTACGACCTGAACTATGCACTTGTTTTGGTTGGTTACATCATTCACGGTGGTGATGGAAGAGTCTTGCTGTAGGGCCATCTGCACATTATTGATCTTTTGTTCACTGATCACTTGCAAAGAGCGCTGTTTGTGAGCCCTCAGCTCCATGATCACCCCATCCTGCAGTAGGTGGAGTGCCTCACTAGGAAGCGCTACCAAGTTCAGCCCTACTCCCTTGAGGGTGCTGATAGTGGGTCTGTCATCTTCGATCTCTATGGTCAGTGCTCCCTTGGACAGCACTATCGCTTGGGAGTCCTTCGCGTGCAGCATTCTGGCAGCTTCTAAAGTACCAATGGCGAGGCTGGTGGACACCCCGCTGATTTGTGATGCACGGATCTGCAGCTCATGCAGACCTGTCTGGATGGCTCCCAATGCTTGCTACTACTGTTGTTGCTCGAACTGTTGTAGTACCTCCGCTGTGACATGCGACACTATATCTCCAATGTCGTTCAAATATCCCTTTGTTAGGGTGATTAGGTCCAGCGACGTCCTATTGGCCTTGGATTTCTTCTACGACCAAACTTTTTCATGTCCTCTTGGACGCTTGATACAGAATGACACCATTAGTGGGTTTGCTCCATGCTGCTCTGTTTGCTCGTTCATTTCTTCCTCTATTTCGGGTGAGGGAAACCTTGGACCTTTGTTAGAGCCACGATTTGCTCCGCCTATTTTCTCTTTCACCTGTTGTGCAACATTGATCTTTGCCTAGGCCTTATCATCAACCTCTTTCCTCCTCTTCTCAGCTAGATGCACCATCTTGAGCTTGGCCTCCTCCTTTTTGCGCTGCATGGTGGACTTGCTTGATCTCATTGATGAGTTTGAGGCAGTGCGCCACTCTGTTGACCAATGATCAACAAATGCATCGATTGCATCATTAGTTGCCAAGTAAGGCAAGTCATGCCACTTCTGCTCAGGGTCCTTCCATGCCTTGATCGATACGTGGTGAAAATATTCCTTGAACTCCATGTACTCCTGCAGTTTGTCAAAAACAGTAGGTGACAATTGCGGCTTGTGGTTGATAGCCATGCGTATATTCATTTCCATCAAGATCCAAAATATCTTGCTATCCTTGATGTGCTAAGAATCCTTGGTCACCCATAGCAAAGCTTACTTCCTTGCTTTTGGTAGGTCTGGCATGACCGAGGGGAATTGATTGTCTTTAGGTAGCTCCCAGGCTACCAGCATAATGGACAGTAGGAGCCACTCATAGTGGAAGGTCTTGCTGAGCTCTTGTGCCTCATGACAGTTCACAAGGAACTCACTGCAGAGATAGTGCGCCCAATTAAACTAAACTCCTTCTATGCATTGGGCCACTAGAGCGATGACGGGTGCCAACACTTCATATGCGCGACACTTCTGCATATCTTTTCCTGCCAAAATCTGCGTGGCCACCTTGACTGCAAGATCACAGATACATGAGATGGCATAACCTCACGGCTTCTTTGTGAGCTTGAATTTCTCCTTCATGGTCTCTACGAGGGTATGCTCACCACCGTTTCCACCAAACATCATGGCCGATTTTCCCCTGTATATGGAAGCCGTGTGATCCTATGGGTCAACATGTCAGTGATGGGTATAGCTCCTCCAGCCACAAACACCCATCGTACACCAAGCATAGTAGCTGCTTGATTACCAATAATGTAATGGGTGTATGATTGTAGTGTGGCACCCATAGCAGGTTGAGCAGACCTCCTTTGTCTACACCCTTGAGCTACTTCCGTGGTTCCAACAAATTCATCCCGGTGGTTGTATGAGCAATGCAGTGCATTAGCTGGTCTGTCAACCAAGTGAGGGAACTTCTCAGAGTCAGTTAAGTCCCAATCTTCCAATTTCAACAATAGAACCTACCCCATGTGCGGTCCTTCAAAGAAAATCTCGTCCGGCAGCAGAGGTATGTGCAAGGCGACATTGGTTTTGTTAATGTCCTTTGGCACCTTGGTCTTGCCCTTGCGCGGAGGGACGCATTTGGGCAACTTAGTAATAGGGTCAGAACCATCGACTTCAACATCCTCCACTTACACCCCCATATCCTCATCATCCATCAGGATGCCCTCAATCTCTTCCTCCTCTGTTCCAAGTTAATAGTTTTTCCTTTTTCCTGTGTAGTGGGTTTGTCCTTCTGTGGGTTTCTTCTAGGTGATGCATGCACTGGTATCGTAGTCAGCTTGCCTTTCTTATCCTTGGCACTCTCCTTGGTCTGGGTAGGCTTTGGTCTAGGCATCCGTGGTAACTTGGGGACTTCAACTAGTACCTCTGCAACCTCCGGAGTAGCTCCCTCTACCTCCATAACAAATTTCGGCACTGCCCCCTTGGCTGTCACTGCTTCAGCGTCCATAGCTTCTGATCCCAGGATAATGTCATGGATGATGTTACGGTTGGACTATGGAAATTGATAAAATGCTGGCAAGTTAAGCAATTCTTTGAAGAATGCACAGTTCATGCACGTCTGAGAGCTCATCAACTCAATGCTCAAAATGGCAAGTGTTTTTCATGTAGGGTTTAACCCCCTACAGAAATTACCTGCATATGAATTCTAAAACACAGAAAATAAAAAAGGCAAGAGCATAACACATAAAACACATATACACAGAGATTTTCCCCTGGATCCCAAAACCGGGACTACCAGCTTGATTTTTCATTATATTCCTTTCAATGTTACAATACATATTTATACATGCCGAAGCATCCAATACCATGGACCGAAAACCATTACGTCCAAAACCATGGACCGAAAAACCATTTCATGCAAAAAACATGTGTGAAAATAATGCACAAAACCATAGGTGGGCCCGCCCAACCTAACATAGGGTCCAAAACCAAAATTTTCTAGGGTGCTGCCCCGGAAACCATAGAGTGGGGTTATGGGTACCACTCAAACCCCCTGTGATCCCCCCCGCTACACAATCAACACAACAATAACCCCCTGGTTAACTACGTGGGCTAGTCATGGAAATAATATAACACAACCCAACATTCTCCCACTTGTTGTTTTCTTTCCGCAAGGGGCCACAAGAGAGCTTAGTCATTTTTCTAGCCCTGAAACGCCCATTGTCTCTCTACACTAGGAGAACTTCTCAGAGCTCACAGATTTTGTCAATGCATTTGAAGTATTCTTCAAAGTGTCCACCTTTACCAGCAACACCTTTTTTTCTTCTATCATATCCCTCACAAAGTGATACTGAACATTAATGTGCTTTGTCTTTGAATGATATGCAGGGTTCTTTGCCAAGAAAATTGCACTTTGGCTATCACATTCTATCCTTATAGCTTCCTGTACTAACTCGATACTTGAACACAATCTCCGCAACCAAACTGCTTCCTTGCTTGCATGAGTGGCTGCCATGTATTCTACCTCTATAGTTGATAGTGCCACTACATATTGTTTCTTACTCATCCAATTGACTGCACCTCCAAATAGGTTAAACACATACCCACTTGTAGATCTTATTTGATCTAGATCTCCAACCCAATCTGCATCAACAAAGCCATGAATATCCAACACTCTGTCCAATCCTAGTCTTCCTTGGTAGCACAAACCATAATCACTAGTGCCACGCGAATACATGAAAACCCACTTCACTGTTGTCCAGTGCTCCTTCCCTGGTTTTGACATAAACCTGCTGAATACTTCCACTGCATGTGAAATGTCTGGTCTAGTACAAACCATTGCATACATCAGGCTACCGACTACACTTGCATATGGAACACGGGACATGTCCTCTTCCTCTTCTTGTCTCTTGGGACACTGTTCAGCAGATAACCTCACACCTATAGGAATAGGAACCTTCACCGGTTTACTATCCTGCATATTAAACCTCTGCAGTATTGTCTCGACATACTTCCTCTGGTTTAACCAGAGCTTCCTCTTTGTACGATCTCTTTTAATTTCCCTACCCAAAATCTAGTTTGCAGCACCAATATCTTTCATGTCGAATTTGGAGGACAAATAGGTCTTCAAATCCTGGATAATTTCTTTATCATTTCAAACCAACAACATATCATCCACATACAAGACTAGATAAATAACATGGTCACCAATTAATTTAAAATACACACAGTGATCTGCTTTGCTTCTGGTGAAGCCAAGTCCCCGTATAAATGTATCAAATTTCTGATACCACATCCTTGGTGATTGTTTTAACCCATATAGAAACTTCTTTAACTTACGTACTAGTTCTTTCTTACCCTTCACTACAAAGCCTTTAGGTTGCTTCATGTAGATCTTCTCTTCCAGATCCCTGTGAAGAAATTCTGTCTTCACATCCATCTATTCTACTTCAAAATCAAAAGCAGCAGCAACAGATAAAAGTAACCTACTAGAATCTACCTTACCAACAGGAGAAAAAATATCACCAAAATAAATTCCCGGCACCTGGGAATAACCTTTTGCTACTAACCGAGCTTTGTATTTCTCCACTTTTCCTTTTGCATTTGTCTTCTTTTTGAACACCCATTTTTTGCCAATGGGTTTCCTTCTTGCAGGCAACTCCACCAGATCCCAAGCCTCATTTTTGTGCAAAGATGCCATTTCATCAACCATGACCTCTTTCCAGAGTTTTCCATCCTCTGAATCCACTACTTGCTTCACAGTTCTGGGATCATCATTAGTAACAGACAAAGCAAAATTTGAAGAGAAAGCAGATGGACTATACCTTTCTAGCTGCCTTCTTTCTCAAACTAATCTTCTCACAGCCGGAGTTTGTGGCTCTTCATCTTCTAATTCCTCCTCTGCTGTAGAGTCTGATTCTTCCTCCTTTAGCTCAAACTCTATCTTCTCAGGTTCCTTTGGTTGGACTTCATGTTTAATAAAATATTTCACCTCTCTGAACACCACATCTTGGCTGTACACAATCTTCTTTGTTACTGGGTTCCAAAGCTTATAACCCTTTAAACCATCCTTATACCCAATAAAGATGCACTTTTCAGATTTACTATCCAACTTGGTTCTTTTCTCCTTTGGAACATGTACATATGCATCACATCCAAATACCCTTAGATGTGAAAGAGATGGTTTCTTACCAGTCCATACTTCTTGTGGAGTCTTATCCTCCAACGTTGATGAAGGTGACTTATTGACTAGGTAACATGCAGTATCCACCGCCTCTACCCAGAATTCCTATCCTAACCCGACACCACTGAGCATGCTTCTTGCCCTTTCCATCAACATCTTGTTCATTCTTTCTGCAACTCCATTTTTTTGAGGTGTTTATGGAGTATTATTTTTCCGTGCTATAGCACACTTCTTACAGAATTCTTCAAATTCCTTGCTGCAAAACTCTCCACCATTATCTGTACTCAGCACCTTTATCTTCTTCTCTGTCTGATTTTCCATGAGAGCCTTAAATTCTTAAACCTAACAAAGACTTCAGATTTCTTCTTAAGGAAATATATCCATGTATTCCTTGAGAATTCATCTATAAATGATACATAGTACACAGAATTACCTAGTTATGGAACTTTCACAGGTCTAGACACATCACTATGCACAAGCTCTAATATCTGTTTTTCCCTCTTACCACCAGAGGGGAAGCTCACATGATTCTGCTTCACGTATACACAATTTTAACAGAAATCAAAATCCAAAGAGCTATTACTCATACCTTCTACCATACCTTTACCGTGAAGTATTCGAAGGCCCTTCTCTCCAATATGTCCAAGCCTTTGATGCCACAGCATGGTCTTCTCTCCAAAGACCACTAGATTTTTAGCTCCACTTTCAGGAACCACAGAACTATTGCACCCATCAACAACAATGCTACCTTGCAGCTTGTACAGAGTTCCAATCCGAACTCCCCGCATCAATACAAGTTCTCCCCGAACCATCTTGAAGGTATCTTTCTCGAACAATGTCTTTACACCTACATCATCCATCTTGCTTACATAAATCAGATTTCCAGCCAATGCAGTAATATGTAGAACACCCAGAAGTGCTCTAACCCTTCCACCCTGCGACTTCAACTTTACTTTTCCACGACCAATGATTCTAGCCTTCCTATCATCCCCCAAGAAGAAATTACCACCATCGTATTTCTCATACTCGCGGAACCACTCTCTATGGCGAGTGAAGTGAAAGGATGCACCTGAGTCAATCAACCATGCCTCATGATATACATGTGTACTTGAAGAAGCCAAGTACACATCCCCACCTTCATCTGAGGTGGTTTTTGCCTCTACAGAAGGAGAATTATCAGATCCCTTTCCTTTATCAGGAGCTTTAGATTTATAGTCCCTTTTGAAGTGCCCTTCCTTTCCACATTTCTAGCACACCACCTTTACAGTTTTTCCTGGAGATTTAGATCTCCCTCTAGATTTAGATCTCCCACTCAATGACTTATTTTTGTTTCTGTTCTGGGACTGTCCTCATACAGACAAGGCATCACCATTCT
This sequence comes from Pinus tabuliformis, assembly GCA_031772625.1. Lineage (NCBI taxonomy): Eukaryota > Viridiplantae > Streptophyta > Pinopsida > Pinales > Pinaceae > Pinus > Pinus tabuliformis. The sequence goes on along the minus strand of CM062807.1, from coordinate 1,077,442,024 downwards.
AGCTCTCCATATTTTTCCATCTCATCTCCTCCGTCAGCAAGGTTGAGACTATTTCATCAAACTGCAAGGCATTTACACTGCTACCTATTACAATAACTAGACTATCCCACGAATCTGGTAGAGAACACAACAAACTGATGCACTTATCCTCATCTAAAATTTTAATATCAACAGATGCTAACTAACTTACCACAGTATTAAATGCATTCAGATGATCTATCACCGAGTCTCCATATTTCATCCCCAGGTTATACAGCTTTTTCCGCAAGAATAGTTTATTCACCAGAGATTTAGATTGGTACAAAGTCCCTAACTTGTCCCACAAAGCCTTCGCTATAGCTTCCCCTGATACATTTAGCAATAATAAATCTGAGACACACAATCGTATTGTGCTTTTTGCATTCCGATCCAACTTCTTCCATTCTTCATCGGACACTCCCGTTGGTTTAGTACCTGGATCTACCACGATCCACTAATATTTATCCACCAACAGATCCTCCATCTTGAGTTTCCACAACTTAAAACTCTGACCATTAAATTTCTCGATCTCTATCTTTCCACAGCTCACCATCTTCTTTTACCACTAGAATCGATCTCGCATATCTCCCACTGAACAGGGTCTACCACAGGCCTGAGTGAAACCCCTCAACAACAAAGGCATCCCCTTGACGCCAAAACAGCTCTGACACCACCTATAGGTTTTAACCCTATACAGAAATTACCTGCATACGAATTCTAAAACATAGAAAACAAACAATGAGGGAGCATAAGACCTAAAACACATATACACAGAGATTTTCCCCTGGATCCCAAAACCGGGACTACCAGCTTGATTTTTTATTATATTCCTTTCAATGTTACAATACATATTTATACATGTCGAAGCATCCAATACCATGGACTGAAAACCATCGTGTCCAAAACCATGGACAGAAAAACCATCGCGTCTAAAAAACATGTGTAAAAATCATGCACAAAACCATAGGTGGGTCTGCCCAACCTAACATAGGGTCCAAAACCAAAATTTTCTGGGGTGCTGCCCTAGACCTCATAGTGTGGGGTTACGAGTATCACTCAAACCCCCTGTGACCCCCCCCGCTACACAATCAACACAACAAAGGAGGGGGGCTCCGCCCCCCCTCTAACCCCCTGGTTAACTATGTGGGCTAGTTGTGGAAAGAATATAACACAACCCAACATTTCGTTGGGAAACCACATATAATTTATACGCTATTTTGAATTCAAATCCGACCGTTCCCCCCAAATTCAGTTCATTAATGCCAGAATGGTGGTAGATTTTCAAGGATCTTACCCATATATTTCATCGTAAATGCTACTACCTTGCTCCATTTAGCCGCGTTCTCATCGTCAAATCATGAAAAATGACTTTAACAGTCACTTTCCAGCTGACCTGTGTGGTTTTTCCCTGGGTAGCACAACTCTCTCCACACTGTTACGAACCCTGTGACATCTCCTCGTTCCGCGCAATCCCCCGATCGCATAGTTTCCCAACCTAGGCATTATAGTTTATAGTCCCGCACCTACTTTCGGCCACCTAGAGCGCTAAGACTATGCTACCTTCATATAGTCACCTGGCCTAATAACGGTGTATGGCTTCAATCGGCTGCCATTCATCTTTCCTAGGAAGGGATCTCCATCCAATTTAACCAAATGAACTGCTCCACCATCAGTAATCTCCTTAATGACATAGGGCCATAGCCAGTGCATCCTAAATTTCCATGGAAATTTATCAAACTTGCTGTAATATAACAAAACTAGATCATTTACCTTAAAGGTGTGCAGTTTAATGTGCCGATCATGCCATGCTTTTTTGCACTACTTTTGGACCTGTTGATGAAATCCAGCCAGAAATATTTCTTCCTCAAGCTCGACAAGCTATGCGAGCCTCTCTTCCAAGGCTCCATGATCTATCATACCTGTGAATGCCACTATGCATAGACTAGGCACAATCTATTCCATTGGCATCACTACTTCAACACCAAAAACAAGCCTAAATGGTGTTTGTCCAGTAAAATTTTTGCACGTTGTTCGATAAGCCCATAGTACTGCATGTACACATAGGTCCCACTCATTTCGCTGATGTCACACGGAATAAGTCGATCTTGCGGACAAGATAGACCTTCCTAGAATCTAAAGAAGACCTAATGACAAGCAAACCAACCAGACACTATCTTTCTCTAAATATGCTTTGATTAACAATAGCAAATAAGTGTTTTTAGGGCCTACCTTAGGTCCAACGCAAGCTTGTGGATGCCCTCGCTCCTTCGATCCAAATGAGTTCCTTTTTCGTGAATCTGCAAACACAAACGAGGAAAACAAATTAAATAGCACCTGAAAAGCCAATTGCATAAAACATATTTAACATGAAAGTCAAGGAGTCCATGAAACAAATAACATGAGATACTTGTTGAGAAAAATGAGTTTGATTGTATTAATTCAAAAGAAGAAGAACTTTACAACCTTTGCCTTGACGTTGTACAAGCTCCTCCCAGGGTCCAGCAAGAAGTCTCCTCTACTTTGACAAGTTTCACTCACTCCCCAATGAAGCCAAAAAGGTATGTGATCTCTCCTCTTAAGCTCAACTAGGAAGTCTTGATTTCACCAGCATTTACCCTCAAAAATGTTCAGCTTCTAACCTCTTCAGCAACCAGCCCAATGCCTGTATTTATAGTGCAATGGAGGGAGGTTACTAGGTCCTCCTTCAAAGGGATAAAGCCCTACTTCAAAGGGATAGCTCCTCTCATCAAGGGATTAGCTCCTTCTCTTTTGGGATGCATGAACCACCTCAGAGCGAACAATCCACGTCAAAATTCCTTCTAGAAACCTCGAGAATTAACCCAAAGTGAGATTTTTAAGATAAAACTTGCGCCTTTTGACTTTCACAGGGGTCTGCACCTACACCGTTAAGGACAGAGTGGGCAGGTCCGCAGTTTTTGTACACAGAAGGTGCGGGCCGCAGGTGACAGTGAGAGAGAGTGCGAAACCAGAGTTACATTGATTTTTAATGTCTTTCTCTCATTTTCAAAGCTTGATTTGAAGAGCTGAGGTCTGTGACTTGCTTAGGAGGATAGTACAAGTGATGATAGACCCATACTGACTGCAAATAATCATGGTGACGATATTTTTGTGTAACGGATTGCCCCTAAAGTGAGAAGTCTGTAGTAGATGAGGATTTCTTATCATTTAGGAAGAGTGAAGTACTTTATCATTTCGAGGATCATCTTGTGGAGAGCCTGGTTGGAACCTGTAAAAACATTCAATTCAAGATATATATATGAGATCATATCATCGCTGAGGTAGGCATTCCCATACTCAGATCAAAACTGACTAGAAAACTAACTACTGCTCTGATATAGGAATGATCTTGTAAAACATCACAAGTAAAGACTCATGTGGACATAGTATGGACGCAACCATCTATTTATGAATAGTCCATTATATAATGAATACAAAATTCCTTGCAGCCTGGATTGTGGAAACTAGATCTAGGGTCTTCATTTCTACTTCCCGAAACAGTACGATTCTATCCATGCGAATGAATGTGTTGATGTTGAACATGGTAGAAACCACTTGATTACCAGTCAATGATGTAAACTATTAACAAGTGTGAGAGAAACCACCAGTGATGTCAATGGCTCTCAAAGTACCCAGTACAATCCATGAGATGCGAATAAATGTGTTGATGTCGAACATGTCACGGAATCCTTTGATGGAAAGTCAATTATGTAAACTGTCGTCAAAGGCGAGAAACCTGCCATTGAGGCATGTAGATCTCAAGGTACTGACGATTCCTAGATCACCTTTCTAGATAATGAGCTGATGTCGATAGAAAGTGATGCGTCGTAGGCAAGCCCACAACATGAAATCATAGATCAAGTTGAAGAAATTTAGTTGCAAGGACTGACTCAGGGATGGTCAAGATGGATGACAGATATTTTGCAGATGAATGGCATATTGGTAGTGACCTCTTGAACACATAACGATACGACAGATGGCTTGGTGACAATTTTTTTACCCAAAGTTAATATCTAGAAACTAGCTGAAGACTTTCAGTGTGGTTTGATCAACTGTTAGGCAAAGGATTTCCCAACCCAGGTGAATAAAAGTGTCATGTTCAAGAGTGGTTACAAAGTATGACAAACAGGCTCATTTTTCTCTCTTTTCCCCCACCATTTCTGGCAAGTACCTCTTTATTTTTGACAAGCTTAAGGAGGATAAAATTTGCTTGATTATAAGCTCATCCTTCGGATGAGTCCAACTTAGTTTAAATTCGAACCCTAAGAAGGAGTGGTTCGTTCCTGTTTGTAATTGAACAGGTCTCTTACTATGAAATTTTAATGAGTCCAGTATAGGAGAAACTCAGCGTTTTTCAATATTAGAGAGTCTGAAAAAAATTAAGAAGACTCCAGGGTTGACCTTTTTCGTAAATTTGTGTCTCCCAAGCCCGAAAAAGCATAAAATAATACTTGAGAGAATTGCTTGATCTTTTACGACTAAGGAGTACTTTTCATCATTAGTGCCTTTGACCCGAAAAAGTAAAAAAGTGATCAACGACACGTCGTTTTATAACCGATATCGAATTTGAAACGACAAAAATACGGCAATCTTTTCATGTTTTTTACGGTCGGAAAAGAGCTGTAAGTGGACCGTCTTTTAATTCTGTTTTAACGAGTTTAAAAGAAACAGTCAACAATCTTTTCATGTTTCAGGAGTCAGAAAAGAGCTTAAAGGTGACTCTACATGTTTCTTCGTCGAAAATGATAGATTTTGCCTGAATAATCCTTTATTCTGCACAAAAACACAAACATTACTCATACCTGTTTGAAATAGATAAAAACGTCGGAAAAATACCTTTTCAAAGTGAAACATAAACAAATTTGCAATTTATTTACTCAAAAAACTTATAAAAAGGGTCTTTGTCAATTCATTTTTACCGTTTGAGTTTGGGTGAGAAAATAGTGCTTTTGCTCAGGAATTTTCCCGTGAAGATTGTGGGAAATCCAACCGTCGGAATCGAACGCCCTCTTCTTCAGGTAATCCACATCATCCCATTCTTCATTTTTAACAGTTTAATTTTTTGTTTTAGTCATTTATTTCATTTTTGGGAGGGTTTTTAGGCACAAAACCTACGTGCGGGGGCCCGCAGGTTTACCATTGTGGGCCTACGGACCCCGACTTTTTCTCCATTGGGAAAAAGCTCGGGGTCCGCACCTTCCATGTAGACAAAGTGCAGTCCCACGCACTGTGTCTAACCCGGAGGGTGCGGTCCCCGTCGCAAGGGTTTTTAACCCAAAAATTCTAAAAAATGGACGACACAAAATAATTTCTAGCAATTTAATTTTCCTTTATACTTGATGCAGAGAGTACATAATGCTAGATTGGTGTGAATGAGAGCATGAGGACGTGGATACTGCCACATGGAATCATCAGCCTTCACTTGATGCTTTGAGGGAATGCGGCTTGTACAAATTATGGGCCATTCCTGGCATGAGGGCTCAGGTGGATTTCTTACAGTGGTTGGTTGACAGATGGAGCATACAGGACCAGTGCTTCTTCATTGGTGGCCACCAGCTCAAAATCGAGCCGGCGGACATATATTTCTTAACTGGTTTGCCTAAGAGAGGCGAAGACTTGACTCTATTTGGGGCTAGGCCAGGTGGCCAGTCTGTCGATAGCCTCAGGCTAGAGTACTGCAACAGCCAGGCTAGAGACAAAGGGATAGACATAAACACAATATCCCGTCCTAAGCTCATGGTGATTGTGTTCACTGTCACCAGACTTTGCGGAGCTGCCGCATTACATATTGCCACCGGATCCCAGATGCGTATGGCAGTTGATTACTTTCGAGGAACCATCTTCAACTGGTGCGATGCCGTGTTGGCCAATCTGAAAGGCCAACTAACCAGGGCCAAAAACGGACAACTAAAGACCTTTGGTTATGGGGCTTTGGTTGTGAGTTTTGGCCTGCAGAGGGTTCCTATGCTGATCCCACAACACCTTAGTGTTGGAGCTGGGCTTCCTCGAGAGCCCAAACTGATGCGATGGGTCGCAGTTATGGCCTGTCACTCGGACGAGAGGGCAGAGGTTGCTCGATTCAAACCTGAGTATTTCCAATGGCTGGAAAACCAGGTCTTTTCTATTCAGGACTTCCCTTACGCTGGGATAGATTTTCATGGTGACCCAGACATGGTTCTTCCACCAGGAGAGCAGTGGGATGAGTCAGGTAATTTTTTTTTTCAACATTTTTCCTATTTTAATTTTTTTGTTATTTTTTCATCGTCTCAAAATTGATAGTAAAAATTTCAAATGCAAATGTGGGTCCACAGTGACCATCCGCTCTCCGGCCTTATGAGAGGAAGCAACCAGTTGCACCTGCGCTAGCCCCACAAGACGAATCAGCAGAGGTTTTGGCCGAGTTGGAGGGTCATCTCGAGCGCTTGACAGGAGACATTCCTGAGACCACTATAGATGACATTCCTCGTCAACTTCAGCGCTATGTGATTGGGGTCCCGGGACCTTGTAGGAGGTTCCTTTGCAAGGTGGCCCGTGCAGTGGTTTCTTATAGAGATAATCACCAGTGATAGGATGATCGCCTATTGTGGGCACATGTGACATTTTTGTTTTTTGTACTTATCATTTTTGCCGATCATAAGGTGTTTTTTAACCTATGATCGAGGACGATGTATTTTTTGACACACTCCTATATATATCACTATTACCGGCTTATCTTGTAAATCATGTTATGGAATGGTTTTAAATTTACATGTATGATTATTGCAAATGTCTATTTAACATTCAAGAAGCAATTGCATATGCTAATGTATTTAAAGATCTTGGAATATGCTGATATTCAATATAATCAAATTCATGTTCCAAGAGACGCACTCTAAAAAATAATCTCAATAACACTGGATTTCTAATGGCATACACTCTATTAAGCTGTAATACAACGAGATCAGAATCTAACCTCGCTATCAAACTCCGAATCCCAAATGAAATGGATTCAGATAATAACTCAATCACTGCACTATACTCGGCAATGTTGTTCGTTTGCGAGAGATTTTTTGGCGAAAATCACATGAGAAACCATTTGTTAATGCGTTTCGAACCAACCAGTGTGGTTCATCATCAGGACAAGTTGAAGAAACAGATCCAGCTAAGCATGTTAAATACTCTGTGCAGAGACTCCAACGGCTAAATCGGCCAACGGCTAATTTTGGAGTCTCTGCACAAACTATTTAACATGCTTAGCTGGATCTATTTCTTCAACTTGTCCTGATGATGAACCACACTGGTTGGTTTGAAACACGTTGACAAATGGTTTCTCATGTGATTTTCGCCGAAAAATCTCTTGCAAACTTGTTATGGATCACAGAAGCCTCAGCTCTACAATGTTGTTCGTTGTTTGACCGAGGCTTACCCCATGCATAGATACTAACTCGTAAGAGGGTGAATAGATAACCCAAGCTGCAGAAGATATGTTCCGTGTATTACGACAAGCACCATCAGTGAAACCAATGTATGTGTGGAGAGGCATTGACATCTGTAATATCAAGAGTAAAACCAAGATAAGTAGGAATAATGACGAAAAACACTCTCTAAGCTAAGCACACTGTTTAAACTAAAACACACCAGCTGGAAAGAAAAACTATCCTAACTACAAATCTCCATACCCATTCTTTTAAGCATAATACCTCTTCAAGTAAAGGCCATTTCTGGGTTTACCCAAAGAGTCCCCGTCAAAGTCTACCAATTCATAGGCCCCTTTGGCTAACTTTCGCTTTACAATATAGGGACCATGCCACATAGGAACGTATTTTCCAGTGCCTAATTTATCATTAGCTTGATCATAAAATAAGACTAGATCTCCTTCCGAGAAATTTTGAGGGGTCACATTTCGATCATACTGAGCTTTCATTCGTTTTGCGTGAGTCTCGATCGCCAATGCAGCATCACGTCGATTCTCATCTAATTGAGCCAAGTATAACAAACGCTTTTCCTCTTCGGAAGTGGCAGGAAGTAACTCGATGGCCATTTGCAGTGACGAGATTTCGCATTCAATGGGTAACACAGCTTCTAAACCATAGACTAGTTGGAAACGAGTGAACCCTGTTGATGTTTTTACTGAAGTTCGGTACGCCCAAAGTGCTGAAAATAGCATGTTGTGCCAATTTGACTGATGAATCCCAATGATTCGTCGGATCATGATGACTAAAACTTTGTTGATGGATTCAACCAGACCATTCGCTTGTGGATAATAAGGGGTTGAACTATTGTGACGTAAACCAAGCTGGCCTGTAAGTTCGGTCATCATAACGTTTCGAAAATGATGCCCATGATCAATGATTATTGCTTGTGGGACACCAAACCTAGCAATTATATGATTGAACATGAAAATTGTAGCTGTCTTGCCATCTTCCTCAAATGTAGGCATCGCCTCGGCCCACTTAGTAAAATAATCTACCGCAAGGATGATATATGCATGCCCCCCGGCCGAGTGAGGGTTACATGTAATAAAATCAATACCCCATTTGGAAAAAGGACCAACGACAATTATAGGGTGGAGAGGAGCAGGTGGAGCGCGCATCTTACGATAAAAAATTTGGCAGTTGTGGAATTTTCGGACCACCGTAATGCAATCTTTAAATAAAGATGGCCAGAAGTAGCCAGCACGCAATATCTTTTGGGCTGTGGCAAACCCAGACATATGACCGCCACACGCTCCAGAGTGACAATCATTTAGAACCCTTTCAGCTTCTTCGTGAGTTAAGCAACGTCGAAAAACAAAATCCACCCCATGGCGATAAAGAGTATCTCCAATAATCCTGAATTGTTGGGACTGGAATTGAATCTTTCGACGTTCTGACCTTGAAATTTCTGGCCGAAAGGATTGGGTCTGGAGATAAATGATGATATCCCCATACCATGGATCTAAAGTGTTGATTACAAACAAGGATTCGCCCGCAATGGGCTCCTCCACCACAGTTTCCGTGTCAGCATGTGGGAAGTCACACATTAACTCCACAAAAACTAAAGATTTCTTAGACTTAGATTTCTCAAATTCCAAGTTGAAATCCTGCAGGATAACGATCCATTTAGAGTACTTGCCCCCTAACAATTGCTTGGTCAAAATGTAGATCATAGGGTTGCAATCTGAAATTACCGTAATTTTACGTAGTAGAATGTAGTGACGAAAACGTTGGATAGCTTGAACAACTGCCAATGCCAATTTCTCCACATGTGAGTATTTTAGCTCAGTTGGATTTAAAGTTCAACTAAGGTAATATATCACATGTTCAGTTCCGAATTCATCTTCCTGAACTAAAACCATTCCAATGGTGGAATGAGAGGCGGTGAGATACAAGAAGTAATCCTGGTTGTAGTTGGGAGGATGCAACAACAGTGCATGGGTGAACGCGTGTTTGAGTGCATCAAAAGATTTCTGAGCTATCTCATCCCAACAGAATGGAGTATTTTGCTTCAACAACCGGGTAAAACCCTTTGTGACCTCGGCGTAGTTAGGAATGAATCGTCGTAAAAAGTTTGCTTTCCCTTGCAAACTTTGGCGTTGGCGAAGACTCGAAGGAGAAGTAAACTTGATGATAGCTTCGACCTTCGAGGGATCAACGCGAATGCCGGCTTTCGAAACTACAAACCCAGCAATCGACCCGTTTCTATACAGAAGACACATTTGTGTGGGTTCAACCAAATACGATAATGCCTACACCTCATAAAGATTGCTCGTAAATGGACGAGGTGATCAGCTTGATGTAATGAATGAGTAGGCAAGTCATCGAGATAGGGTTGCACAATGTGCTTGATGTCATGAAACGCATAAGACATCGCCCTTTGAAAAGTTGCTTCGGCATTCTTAAGCCCAAAAGGTAACTTGAAATAAGAAAATATCCCTCATGGACAAATGAAAGCCGTTTTTGGTTGATCGGCAGGTAGAATATTGATTTGATTGTATCCGGAAAAACTGTCCATGAAGGAGAATATTTCGCTACCGGCACAATCATCAATGATTTGATCGATATAGGGAGTTGGGTAATTGTCCTTTGGACAGGCTCGATTAATATCCCTATAGTCGATGCATATTCTTATTGTTCCCTGCTTTTTGTTAACCGGAATAATATTCGATACCCAATCCGTTAACGGGATCAGATAAATGAAACCTGCTTTCAATAATTTTTCAACTTCTGCTTTAATTGCAACAGATTTTTGTGGGTGAATTTGACGCAAACATTGCCGGATGGGTTTAGCATCCGGGTAAGTCTTGATCTCATGAACAACAATCGCGAGATCAATTCCTGGCATTTCCTCATAGGACCAGGCAAACACGTCGCGAAATTCTTGAAATAGAGCCTTATATAGTTGAATTTCATCATCTGTACATGAGGCACCTATATGAATGTTTTCAACAATTCCGGGCTTAACCGAAATGTCAATAGGAATAGTTCGAGAGATGTTTCCCAAATTTAACTCTGGATCGGGATGTTTCATTGGATTCTGAGGTTCCTTGACATATTCAGTTGTAAAAATTGATGAGAAATCATTTTCAAAATGATCATCCTCAGGTAAAAACGAAGATCTGTGATGGAGATCTTCCCATGGTAAATCATCTACACATAGGATTTCACGAATTTGCTCATCAAAGTGAACAGGTTCAGAAAACCTAGTTAAATCCGAGGTTGATGTGAAAAATGATTCCTCACGGACCACATTCATTAAGTCATTTTCGGTTGAACGTGGGTCGGAAAATGACTGCATGGCTTCATAGGCAATTTCATATGGACTCAAAGGCATGGCATTACCAAATGAGTCTATCTCAGATTCAAAAGGGACAATCCAAGGATCATCGTAAATAAAGGTGTCTGATGTAATCATATGAATGGTTGCAAATGAAGATGATGCATTGATTGGAGGAAAAGGAAAAGTTCCCAGTAAACCGGCATCTTTAACTAGTCCTACTCCAACATCCTTATATGGGATAGTTGTTTTACCAACATGCTGAATACTCTTTGAAGAGGCCGGGTCGGATGAAAAGTAAGCCAGCTGGTCTATTGTTATGATCTTTCCATTATGTGGAAACTTTATTACTCGAAAGACTGATGAAACGACTGTTGTCATAGCGTAAGACCAACTTCGACCCAAGAGAAGGTTGTAATCTAGAGGGGCATCAACCACCTCCACATCTAGACTAATGGTTTTTCCTTCAACCCCTATAGGCAAATCCTGTAGAATGTCGAAAGGATGAAACCCACGGCCATCAAAGGCCTTTAGAATCATCGGGGATTGATTTAACGAAGGAGAACCAAGCGATCTCCAACACTGTATCGACATAATACATGTTGAGGCTCCCTCATCAATTACAATCCGATGAATAGGCCTGTTTTTTACTATCACTGGTATCTGGAAAGCCATTTGATGAGGCAAACGTAGTGTACTATTTTCTAGATCGAAAATTATTAGGTTTGGGTCCTGAACGTCAACAGCTCCTATAGCCGACAAAAGTAATTTACGTTGTGCTGGACATGATTGCAGCACTTCCAAAGCCGACATTGCTGAGGGTGAAACAGCTAAATCCTCAACAATGTTATAATTCTGAGCCGCTCTTGCATGTGGATTGAAAGCTGACTTTCGAAGTATACCCTTGGCGGGCGGTTTTATTACCAAGTCTGGATTAGGTTTCTTGATCTGTAGTGGATCGGAACCAGGAGCTGAGGTTGATGGATTAGAATGAGAAGATTCTGCTTCTTTACCATCAACAGGACTTTTACTACCATAATCTTGCGATCGAGTCACAATCCGAACATGGGACATCATCAGTATGGGTTCTTCATTGGCATTCGAGGATGAACCTATCATCTTACTTTCTTAAGCCGGAAAAGGATCCTTCAAAACAGCAGGAGTTTGGGAACCCTTGACAATCTTCGCAACCTCTACACGATGAGGGCAGTCTCTTGTAAATTGTTCATTGTCACAAATGAGACAATGATAACAAGGTTTGCGCTTTTCATCATTAGATTCCGCCTTTTCAAGTTTCTCCTTTGAACTTTTGTCCGTTTTATTCTTCTTTCCTTTCTTCTTCCCACCGGATTTTGATTTGACTGTAGATGACTCTACAACGTGAATATCGGCGAAGATCTCTACAGAGAATCTCCTGTTGGGGAATCAGGCAAGGTTATGATAGTCGAAGAATTCTTGGAAGACTTCTTCTTACTTTTAGTGTTAACCGTGCCAACCATACCATCGGCGCATGAGATCCCGAAGGAGCTGCAGTGATTTGATTTTGCTTGGGAAGATCGGGGATTTTTTTGTGTAATGTACCCGACTGAGTATAGACCAAGTCAAGGTACTGTGCTTGAGAAATTACTTGCTCCTCAGTAACAACTCCGTCTTTAGCAACATCTTCAGTGATGTTTGGCAACAAATATTTTACAAACCACTCGGCCAAGATCTGATCCGGAATAAATACCTTCACTAAATGTCGTCGATGTCTCCACTCATGAATATGATCTGAAATGTAAGTGGATGTCGATTGTTTTAGCAAAGTTAACAATTCCGTTCCATTGTCATATTGGACTGGCAACTGAAAATGAGTTAAAAATGAGGTAGCTAATAAAAAGTGCCTCGCGGTAACTCAATGTACCACTTGGCCGTGAGACCAATTAGAGTGCGCTGGAAAAGTCTAAGATGGATTGAATCATCTGTAATGGAGTTAGACGCACACCAGAGGTGGTGAGTCATCACATGGTTCGACGGGTCCTCTCCTGATTTACCTTCGAGCTTGGGAATGTCACTGGGCAACTTATTCGGAATTGGCGGCCAAAATGGAAGATAATTAATGGGATCGTTTGTTAGGCACGAAAAGTCAGGTAAGTCCAAAGTTGCGATAAACGGTAACTGCCGATTAGGATCCCTACAACTCTGGGTCATGAGACTAGCCCTAGGAGGAGGATATCCAGGATAACTAGGAATAGGAATCGCGTTTGGAATATTGTATCCTCTCGGTAAACCAGGATTAACCAGACCGTACTAGGGTTGTTGAGGTTGTTGATAAGTGTACCCAGGGTACGGTTGATACTGATAGACTGGCTGCTGCACAGCAGGACCGAATTGGTACTGTCCCTGGTACGGTTGATAAGTGAATTGTGGTTGACTTGTGACAATCGTACTTAAACTAGGTTGTCCTACAGGCATCTAAACTGAAGTTTGAATCGTAGATCCAGACGGTGGTAAAGATGTCTGAGGAGTAGATACATGAACAGTAGAAACCGGAGCTGTCGATACTATAGAAGTAGGTGGGGTAGATTGAACAGATGTTGCGGCAGTTGTAGCAGTCGTTTGAGGTGGAGTACGAGGTGTACCAGGCCCAGGCTGAGAAACTGCCGAAGGTACAGAAGTTTGAATGTTAGACTGGACTGGTTGCTGGGGTGAACCAGAAACCAAGGGTTGTCCAGTTTGAGATTACAACTATACACTTGGCTGCAATACCTGTTGAGCTTGCGATGGATCCCACACGATATTCATTCCGGGGTACTGACCCATAACTGGTTGAGAATACTAAGGACCATAACCGGACTGAGGGTAGGATTGATAATTGAAAGGTACATTTCCCGTTCCTTGAACATACGTTTTACCGGAGGGTGGTTGGAAACCTTTGTTCGAGTATTGACCTTGGGGTTGATACCCTTGAGGCACATACTGATACTGGGGTTGACCTTGAGGTATAAATTGATACTGGGGTTGACCTTGGGGTACATATTGAGTATGGGGTTGACCTTGAGGAACGTACTGTCCCATAGGTATGTACTGTCCTTGAGGTTGCCCCCCAGGTGTTAATTGAGGCTGCCCCCTAGGCGGTAACTAGCCACCTTGAGGTTGAGGATTGGGAATAGAACCTGACATCATGAGAATGTCTTCTACGCTCAACGGCTTAGTACCATTATTTCCAGTTAGTAACCCTTGCTCAATGGGTTCAGGAGATGCTCCCGAAAAAGTACCAGAAAGTGACTGATACCCAGAGGGAACATAAGGACCGTCGTACAAAAAGATTCGTGCGATTGAGTAAACATGGATGACTGCCCTGACATATTTACGGGAGTATAAAAACCTCTAGGTGTTGGGTGATAAGGAGCACGAGGTGGTGAAAAACTTAACCCTGAGTTTTCTAAGAAAATAGTCAAAGAAAGATACCAAGAACTACTCCTAGGTGGACTGTAAAAAATTGATTCACACTCCCTTAGTTCAATAACAGGTTGATTTTCAGGGATAGGGATGCCTACTTCTTCTTCCGGAGCAAGTTCTTCAATAACAATAAGTCCAGAAGGAATATCTTGGGTGATTACTCTTTCTACCCTAGGTGAACCAGGACCAGTAGAAGTTGGAGAAACAAACCCTGATGTCGGAGTAGCAAAAAATTCACTTTCAGGCTTGGATATTTCAGGTTCCTCACCTATATCACTAGTAGATGAAAATCTACCAGCAATTTTGGAAACAGACACTGACTGCGGATTATAATCTGCTACTAACGGTTGAAAATCAGGATGTACTATCAAAGAATATTCTCCTTCCTCAGGTAACCCTACTCTACTGTCTCTAGGAGTTACGAGGACTTTCAAGCCTTCAAGCTGGCTCGATACTTCCTCAGGAGGTTGGCCCCGAAGTCTACAGGACTTCCTCAGTAACTCAGCCACGTTTACAAACTCAGGAGACTGGCCCCGAAGTCTATGGGACTGTCTTGGTAATTCAGCCACAGTTGAAAACTTTTAACTACTTCACATGCAAACAAAGTAAAATCTCAATGAAAAGCACCTAAAGTCTCTAAAGAACCAAACAAATTTGAATCACACGCCTAAAGAATCTAAGAGATCAAACACACACAAAGAGTAACTTTCCGTACTGAAAACACTAGTTGGTGATGAAATCCAACATCGCAGAGTTAAATACAGAAATGGAGGTTAGAACAGTTACCCCAGCAACCTGCTTAATGAATAGACTGGCACAAGTTCCTCCACTTAACCGTCTCGAGTGAAGTGAACCCCCCTGAAAATCCAAGTGAGTCTAGCCGACGTCTGCTCCAGGTACAGTGGGATCTTCCCACCACTGTCACCTCAGGAAGAGTCCTAAAGAATATGGCCACTAAGGTTACCAACTGAGACAAATATATCTAGGGGAACAGTCTACGATCCGATACGCATGCAAGGGTAGAGTAGCAAGCTCAATCCCCTTGAAGGCTCCTTGACATAATCCAAGGTTTACCAACAAGTGACCCCAAGCTCCTCGACAATGGTTAATCCGAGGTTTACTGTTTTTAATACGTGAATATCTGGTGTCATTCCCAATGAGGAAGGATTGATTCCCACACTGGTTCAGACACGATCTCGTGCTTCTCCTCTAAGAGGAGCTTTCCCAGAGCATAAATGCAACAATTGGATTTCTTCCTACCACAAGATACAACTACTTGTTTTTTTTTACTGTCTTGGAGAGTTAATTACTCTCCTACTCCAAGACACTAGCCTAAGCTAATTGGTGTATTAGAGCCCTAGAAATAAAAATGTTACTAGGTGAATTTTACTTTAAGCGTTAATTTTAGTGCTTTTTGTTTAAGTCCAAAGGTGCGGAGATGAAACTCGTGGCATGAAGACTCGACTCAAAATCACTAAAAATGCACCTAAGATGATTAAAACAATCTTTTTCTCTTCGATGAACTTCTAAACTAAGAAAGAGTTTGAGAATGAAAATACTTTGTAAACACAAATCTTTCTCAATTCAACAAATTAAAAGAAGAGTTTTTGTCCTTTTCCAATGCACTCAAAACGAGACAACTAGTTATTTCACAAAAATTTCCCTTTTTCGTTCCAAAGCACTCAATCACTACAAAACAAAACTTTTTCCAAAAGAGATTTTTATATTTTTTATTTAATAAAACACTCAAAACTATGAAAATGACTAACTTTGAGATCTACAAATTATAAAAACCTATTTGAAGTCAAAGCCTACTAAAAGTCTTTTTTAAGGATGTTTTACTTAGCTAGATGTAAGCTAAGGACCAATTTATGCAGAATAAAAAATAAGTCAAGAACAACCAATTTTGTTTTCTTTTTGAAAATGAAAATCCAAACTTTTAAATACAAGCTTTTCGAAGTTTTGTAAAGAGAAAACTCAAAGCGGATTCCTCAAACAAGGGGAGATTTCATAAATGGTCAGACTCATAAGAAGGCTGGTAGATACTAAGGTGATCTGAAGTCCCTACAGCTTCTAAGCTCAGAGCCACTACACAACCAAAATGAAAAACAAACCCAACAAGCAAAACTCCTAGGAATTTCACTTAAAACACTAACACTAACGAAATCAATCTAAGGAAAGATTCTGACAAGTTATATGCAGGTCTGGGTAGTGGATAACAATTTCTAAACAAACACTAAGCTGACTAACAGAGGAAATCTTAGGGTTTTTCAAAATTTTGACAGGGTCCGCAGGCCCACAGTTGACACAGGTGCAGTCCCGCTCTGTGCTAAAAGCCAAGTTGCGGGTAGGTACGCACTGTGTCAAACGACTAGGGTGCGGTCCTCTCCCAAAGCTATGAAAAACAAAAAATAACTCTAGATCTACAAACTCTACCGAATTTTACACACAACAAGCCAAAAACAGAAACAAAAACACAATTTCTCAGGTCAAAGTAAAAACAAGGAAAACAATCAAGTCCCCAGCAGAGTCGCCATTTTGTCACACAGAATAAGTCGATCTTGCAGACAAGATAGACCTTCCTAGAATCTAAAGAAGACCTAATGACAAGCAAACCAACCAGACACTATCTTTCTCTAAATATGCTTTGATTAACAATAACAAACAAGTGTTTTTAGGGCCTACCTTAGGTCCAACACAATCTTGTGGATGCCCTCGCTCCTTCGATCCAAATGAGCTCCTTTGTCGTGAATCTGCAAACACAAATGAGGCAAACAAATTAAATAGCACCTGAAAAGCCAATTGCATAAAACATATTTAACATGAAAGTCAAGGAGTCCATGAAACAAATAACATGAGATACTTGTTGAGAAAAATGAGTTTGATTGTATTAATTCAAAAGAAGAAGAACTTTACAACCTTTGCCTTGACGCTGTACAAGCTCCTCCCAGGTGTTGTAGGGAAAAGTATCCGACTCGGATGACCCTAACCCACTCTAAGGGTGACAGTTCCTTAGCAACAACTGTAAAACAAACTACTGAAGGTTTACTTCTTTATGAAAACAAAAGAGGATGGAGAAAGCACTAACCGTTGCCTTGCGCTTAATGTCGAATCCAAACTCTCCTCTTTGGCCGCTTGTTCCTAGCTCTTTGTCCTTCTGCTCGCCCAGCTGCAATGAGATCCTGCACAATGACAAAGAAGGAAACTACAAGAGGCATGCAATCATAATTGGTTCATGGATTAGTGTAAACCAAACATGCAATCATCACAATACATAATTGAAACAAGAGCACATAGAAGAACCTCAATAGCTTTTATTAATGAAGAAATAAAGGTTCTGAGAGGATTACAACCATTGCAGGCTCCAACCCAGCAACACCTCCCAGCAGAAAGAATTGCTCTTCTTCACCTCTCTCAAACAATCACCCAATAACTCAAGAATGAAACCAACAGCATATCATTACTTTGCACAAAATTCCAGCCTCCTGAGCTCATAGGAGAGAGCTCAATATATAGATGAATTGAGAAAGGATGAGTCAGCTTGCAACTGATGTGTAGCTGCCTTGTGTCCTCTCTCTCTTCAGTTAATCTTTAGTTGATCTTCAGTTCTTGAGTCCACTTGGAGAACCTTGCTTCCACTTGGAGAAACAGAGCCTCTGACTCATCACAAGGCGAAATACCTGATCCAAGTGTCATTTTTGGAAGATTCCAGAGCAATGACTCAGTGTGCCACTTGTCCCATCTTGCTCAGCGCAGGTGGCCTTTGTCCCACTTGCTTTGCAACGCAGGTACACCATGGAGCAACTGAGTTTCAGCGCAGAAACCTAGTGGAGCACCTGCTTTGATTTCAGGATTGCTTGTTTTTGAGTGTTTTCAGGTGGAGAACTGATCTGAGAGCTGTTGGTTTGTTGACCTTGTTCCTCTAGGGGTAGGAACATCATGTTTAGGGAACTTTGGATCCCTTGGATTATTGACAATTCATGCTTATTGCTGTAAGGCACAAAATTGTCTATAACAGATGCCCCCTAAAGTATGAGGTCGTTTATCGGGTGAAATGCTTTATTGAGAGGATCCGAAGTTCATTCAATCTGCTGAGAAGTGTCCTGTAATAAGATACAATACAATACATTATTTTTCATACATTTTTCATGATCTAGCTGAGGCGAGCATTCCCATGCTCAGCTTTATAAATACATTTTGGTACATAGAACAGACGATCGTCTGATGTAGACTGATATTCCTCTGCCGAAATTATCATCCTTTGAGAAGGATGATCATCTGCTGTAATGATGTACATATCAAATGTCTTTATGCCCTGAATATATATCGCAGCCCGGATGGATGAAACTAGATCCGGGGTCTTCAATCTCTTCCGATCTTCACTCGATGTACAAGTCGATCCATGTGAGAATTTCTTGAAGTCGAACATGGAAAGACATCGCTTGATTACTGGTCAATGATGTAAACCGTTAACAAGCGCGAGAAGAGTCACCGATAAGGATGATGACCCTCAAGGTACGACAGTACAATCCACATGGTGGGAATAAAGGACTTGGCGTCGACACCATGCAAAATCTTCTGGTCGAAGGTCATTGATGTATACCTGTCGCCAGAAGTGAGAAACTTGCCATTGAGGCATGCAAGCTTCAAAGTACTGAGGGGGGTGTTCCTAGATCAACTCCTTGGATAATGAGCTGATGTCGACAAGGAGCGATCCGTCAAAGGAGGGCCTTAATGAATCCCACATCAGTGACACGGAACGGAGCTAGTGATTATGATGAGGTGAAAACAAACTGTGATGTATGATTCAGGGTGGCGGTCATGAAGTGGATGAAGGATAATGTATGGCAGTGGGTGGAACACGGTTGACTCTTTACAGAACCACATCTCTTGAACATATAACGACACTGATGTGATGGATTGGTAGCATTACCCCAATGGTGGATGGTGTGGCGAGGACCATGATTCTGCGACCGGTGAATGAAACAACCCAACCCGATGTGCTTCGGAGGACAAAGTGTCATGTTCAAGAGCGACTTGATTCCATTAATGCTGTGAGGTTCTCCCAATTTTTCCCCAGTCATTGCTGACCAATACCTCTTTATTTTTGTCAAGCTTGAGGAGGATAACATATGCTTGTTCTATAACCTGCCCTTCGGGCAAGCCCATCGCTATGTTTTAACGAGCCTAGCGATAGGGAAACTCGTTCTCGTCTAAAGACAAGTTTGTCGCTATTTAATCATTTTAACGAGTCTAACGACAAGGAAAACTCGGTCCTTTTCATTTTTAGAGAGTCTGAAAAGGTACGAAAAGTTAACTCCAAAATTCCTTTTTCGTCATCTAATCCCTTAAGTCCGAAAAAGTTTAAAACAATACAGAAGGGATGAATTTTCGGTTGCTTTAACGAGCCGAACAAACAAGCGCTTGATCTTTTTGTGCAATAATCCCTCAGGTCCAAAAAGATTAAAATCTAGAGGAGGGATAGCTTTCCGGTCGCTTTAACGAGCTGGAAGGCCAAAACTCGGCAAACTTTTCATATTTTACGAGTCAGTGAAAAGAGCTTAAAGAAGACTCGTCTTTTGAGGAACAAGTGATGAATAGGGATAGCAGCAGATTCCAGGTACATGTTGGAATTCTCCAATCACGGCAGTGTCACAAGGATGGCTAAGTGAAATCACTCTTCGCAGCTGTTCCTCAAAATGGGTAAACAAACATATGGAGGTGAATGATTGGCCAAATGAACAGATGGAGGTGATGGCATATAAACATGACCAAGGGCTTTTAATATGGCTTTCAAAGGTTACATTTCTCGAGGTTATTTACCGGTTCATTTTTCTGGATGAGCTTGAACTGCTAGGGAAACATTGCTCACAATTTACGTTTATTTTTTAACGAGCATGAACTTCTGCACAAAAACTGCTCGATGATTTCTTTTATTTTTTAACGAGCATGAACATTGCTAAAACTGCTCGAATTATACCAGTCTTAATACAAGGAATGCTTTAGGTGAGGTAATCTTATTTAAGGAGCGATACCTCACTAATTACTCCAAATTGGCAGGTTTTAACTTTTGCCCTTCATCCTTTCTTTATGCAAGCTAGAAACGGCTAATCCTACGAGTTTAACGGGTTAGACCTACAGGTTTAAAGGGAGGACCTAAAAATTTAAAAAATAAATAGTCGTCCCGTGCTTGCACTCCAAAAGGTTTGCATGCCCCCAGGTATAAAGTATAATTTCGAGATTCTGCCATCTCTTACTTATTATCCGAAAAATGGTTTTGTTTGCTGCCGCAAACTAAACCCTCTTTTCAGCGATGTCTATCATTAGGTTGCTAAGGATGGTGACTACTTGTTGCAGCAATTTCATCTCTTTCTTTGAAGACTGCCCCTACTTATCCTTCAAAACAGCTTGTTTTAATGGGTGAGGCTTGACATTCAAAGATGGTGGCTTCTTGCTACCACAAATAGACCCCCTCCTTAGGAGAGCCCACTTCTTTAGACAAAGGGAGCGATTGCTTCGCTCACATAACTTTGACAAAAGAATTTTATTCTAGAACAACCCTCTCTTCCTCTGCCGGACGGGGTACGGACTAGTCCATCCTTCTGCGGAAATTAACTTTATACCTAAGGTTTTCTCTGCCCGAGGCAGGCCAGGGTGCATGCCCCCTGGGTCCCAGTTCTTTCTTTCCGAATTACTCACATTCATCGGGAAGTAGAACCGGGGGCGGTGGAATTCCTTGAGCGAATAAACCGTTAAGGGATGGTATTTGACTATTTGTAATGCGTGATCCTGGAAATGAAAGTTGGTCTACTAGCTGGACCATTCTTCCTTCGTGCGGAAAACACATGACTCTAAAGAGTGAGGACACTATTGCCTCCATGCAATATATATAGTCTCGTCCAAGGAGTAAGTTATATGCCAAGGGTCCCTGGACGACCATGATGTTCATGCGAACTGCTTTCCCTTTCAATGTAACCGGAACATTGGGGAGAATCCCTAACGGGTGACTGGTTCCTTTATCAAAACCTGATAGATTTCTCATCTCAGGTAAAAGCGCCGGGCAACCCAGTGCTTTCCAAGTAACAGAGGAAAGGATTCTCACAGATGCCCCTTCATCAATGATAGTTCCAGCCATCACCATTCTGTAGATTTGGACTATGATTCTGAATGGGATACTGGCTGGTAACCGGGGTCTGCCTAGTTGATTCCAATCAAAGGATACAACTAGGTTGCTTGGTGGTGGGACCGAATATACGGCCGGATACGACCCTGACGATGTTCCTTCCTGCGATAAAGGAATGGGCGCATTGCCCTAATGTTCATCAGAGTCTGTGTTGATGAAAAGAATATGGACGGTGTCATCCTTATCCTCTTCAGTGAGGGTGTCATTTGAAGATGGGTCTTCAATGACGGAGTCATTGGACGATGAAACCTCTGAAGGAAGAACCGGGTCAACTGCCGTTTCAACCTTTAGACTTTTGTCTGGTCTGGATTCAGTAGGTTCATTCTCAATGACCGACACTTCAGCTGACCACTTGGGCGGGTCAACTGGATTTTCAACTATCGAGGGATTAGGCGCGAGTTTTTGGTATCCAGGAGGAAGTCGTAAAGGCGAAACCGGACGATCTTCCAAAACTCTCTTTGCCTCATCTAAGAATGGACATCTGTGGATGGCATGCTCGCCTTCACACAATATACAGGGTGATCTTGGTCTCCCTCTTCGTCCTTTACTCTCGCTAGTTAACGGACTGCACTCAACATGACTGCCAGAGGTTGATGCTACCAGATTGTGCAATCTTGGGGACCAGTCCCTTAGTATCCGGGGAATACAAGGACAATCACGATGGAAGTGGGCCCCTACGCAAATGACACACGGCGATTTAGGCCCGGTCGGTGCAGTGTGTGGGTTTTTGTCAGCTGTCTTTTGCTTGCCTCCAGTCGCCTTCGCCATAGGCTCCTTCTGCTTCTTTTCTCTCTTCTTCCTTTCCTTCTTCTCCTTGGGAGGCTGACTTTTGCCAGCTCTACCTTGCGAAGATGAAGGATCAGAGGAAGTATTGTAAGAAGTGGAAGGCTGGTGGGTAGTCCTAGACTGGTCTGACTGTTGATTCGACTGCTCAGGATTAGTGGCGATCTGGATTACATTAGTTGAAAAGAGCCATACAGGTAGGCCAATTGTCAATCCTGGAAGTGACAATGTCGCCATATGAGGCGCACCAACATCTCCCCAAGAGGAGAAGGGATTTGGACTTCCGCCAAGGTTGCCTCCTTGGTTGGTGGGCTCCATACTTTTCAACTGAAAGATCAACGTGGGAATAACAGGTGATTTTGTTCCGCTTAAAATAAATTTTATTAACGACGCTTTTAGACACAAACTTGCTTTTTCATGTTTTAAGAGTCGAGAAAAATCTAAAGATGACTCTAGTCGCCTTCGATGTTTTAACGAGCCCGAAGTGACAAATGCTCGGATGGACTTTTTCAGTTATAGAGTTTGAAAAAGGCCAAAAGAAACTGCTCTGGAGTTCTAGGCAGAGGGTGTGCCAAACTTTTCGCGAAACCACAAAATACGTTTTACGGTACGGGTGGTCGATCTTCGTGAATGCTGTGTTCACTGGATCGCGATCAGTAGGGCGGCCGACATGGCTTCCTATGGATAAAGGATAATTGCCTATAGGGGTCTCCCAATATATACTCGACGGTACGTGGGAGCACAAGTCCGTATTAGTGCCACCGACTCTCAGGAGGAATCACCCACCTTCGTAGAGATCGACAGTCACTATGTTTAACGACGCCGGAACACGTCTCTACCTAGACCTCTAGATGTTTGCGTTATGTTACAAAGCGTTGTTATGTAAATTGGATTTATTTTAATGTTGATCTTGCTTATCAGTTTGCCTTTAAGGATCACCACGAGATGTATATAACAAATTCCTGAATGCAGTCTAAGATGAGAAGCAAACTTTTCAATCTTTCAACTTTGAAAACCTTAACTACTGAGGGAAAAGAAAGGCAAATCTTTTCACACAGATCATAGAGCACACACTAAAATGCAAATTTTTCTAAATCGTCAAGCACACAGTCAAATGAAAAATGCACAATGCATGTATTTTCTTTTCCCTTTCTTAATGTGGATGGATACAAAAAGAAAGTGGTTATATAACTTTGATTTCGATTTAAAGCGAAAGTAAACAAGCTTGTCCAAAATCAAAAGACACCTTAAGATTCACTTGCTTAATCACTGGAAATACATGAAATCAAACCATACGAATGAAAGTAAAATGACTAACCAGCTATGGACAGCAAACAAGCTAACTCTTTAGACCAGCAAAACGCCTAACACAGGTTCAGATCTAAGAGGCCAAAATCATGACTAGTTTACTTTTCGTTATGGGAAATTGTAAATGAGTAAGAAATAAAAAGAACAAGTACAATTTCATTATATAACAGAGGCAGAATGATGGCAAGTAATATTGGTTTCAAAACAGGCACAAGACTGACACCTAGCAGCAAAACTAAGTGAAAACAGGCAAGAGAAAGGAGGAAACCCCAAATGCACTAAGCAAATTTGGGCCAACGCAGGCTCGGCACAGTCAAACTGGCTCTCAGCGCAGGTAGCCAGTTCGGGACCTGCGTTGCAAAGCAGGTAGCCTGTGTACTACCTGCTTTGGAAAACGAGAATTGCGTTTTCACAGTTTCCGGGTCATAATTTTCTAAAAAATGCACGGTTTTTGCTCAAATCAGAAGCATTCAGTCAAGCATAATCAAAGGGATGATTTAGAAGGTGCAAAGCTATCACTAAGAGCTTACAAGGATCTTTGTAGATCAGCTCTTCAAATCATGAATCTGCTCAGACAATGAGCAAGAGTAGCAGCCCCTCTACTTCGCTTTTGATATAGTCAAAAGCTTTTCGATTTGGCACTCTTTTCTTCAGGAAATGAATAGCAAAGATACTACAAACACAATCAAACGGATACGATCCCCAGTGGAGTCGCCAGTTTGTTGTAGGGAAAAGTATCCGACTCGGATGACCCTAACCCACTCTAAGGGTGACAGTTCCTTAGCAACAACTGTAAAACAAACTACTGAAGGTTTACTTCTTTATGAAAACAAAAGAGGATGGAGAAAGCACTAACCGTTGCCTTGCACTTAATGTCGAATCCAAACTCTCCTCTTTGGCTGCTTGTTCCTAGCTCTTTGTCCTTCTGCTCGCCCAGCTGCAATGAGATCCTGCACAATGACAAAGAAGGAAACTACAAGAGGCATGCAATCATAACTGGTTCACGGATTAGTGTAAACCAAACATGCAATCATCACAATACATAATTGAAACAAGAGCACATAGAAGAACCTCAATAGCTTTTATTAATGAAGAAATAAAGGTTCTGAGAGGATTACAACCATTGCAGGCTCCAACCCAGCAACACCTCCCAGCAGAAAGAATTGCTCTTCTTCACCTCTCTCAAACAATCACCCAATAACTCAAGAATGAAACCAACAACATATCATTACTTTGCACAAAATTCCAGCCTCCTGAGCTCATAGGAGAGAGCTCAATATATAGATGAATTGAGAAAGGATGAGTCAGCTTGCAACTGATGTGTAGCTGCCTTGTGTCCTCTCTCTCTTCAGTTAATCTTTAGTTGATCTTCAGTTCTTGAGTCCACTTGGAGAACCTTGCTTCCACTTGGAGAAACAGAGCCTCTGACTCATCACAAGGCGAAATACCTGTTCCAAGTGTCATTTTTGGAAGATTCCAGAGCAATGACTCAGTGTGCCACTTGTCCCATCTCGCTCAGCGCAGGTGGCCTTTGTCTCACTTGCTTTGCAACGCAGGTACACCATGGAGCAACTGAGTTTCAGCACAGAAACCTAGTGGAGCACCTGCTTTGATTTCAGGATTGCTTGTTTTTGAGTGTTTTCAGGTGGAGAACTGATCTGAGAGCTGTTGGTTTGCTGACCTTGTTCCTCTAGGGGTAGGAACATCATGTTTAGGGAACTTTGGATCCCTTGGATTATTGACAATTCATGCTTATTGCTGTAAGGCACAAAATTGTCTATAACACCAGGGTCCAGCAAGAAGTCTCCTCTACTTTGACAAGTTTCACTCACTCCCCAATGAAGCCAAAAAGGTATGTGATCTCTCCTCTTAAGCTCAACTAGGAAGTCTTGATTTCACCAGCATTTACCCTAAAAAATGTTCAGCTTCTAACCTCTTCAGCAACCAGCCCAATGCCTGTATTTATAGTGCAATGGAGGGAGGTTACTAGGTCCTCCTTCAAAGGGATAAATCCCTCCTTCAAAGGGATAGCTCCTCTCATCAAGGGATTAGCTCCTTCTCGTTTGGGATGCATGAACCACCTCAGAGCAAGCAATCCACGTCAAAATTCCTTCTAGAAACCCCTAGAATTAACCCAAAGTGAGTTTTTTAAGATAAAACTTGCACCTTTTGACTTTCACAGGGGTCCACACCTACACCGTTAGGGACAGAGCGGACAGGTCCGCAGTTTTTGTACACAGAAGGTGCGGGATTGCAGGTGACAGTGAGAGAAAGTGAGGAACCAGAGTTACATTGATTTTTAATGTCTTTCTCTCATTTTCAAAGCTTGATATGAAGAGCTGAGGTCTGTGACTTGCTTAGGAGGACAGTACAAGTGATGATAGACCCATACTGACTACAAATAATCATTGTGACGATATTTTTGTGTAAAAGATGAGCATTGAAAACCTTGGTCAATGCGTTCTCTAGTACCTTATTGAATGCCTCTACCATCCCATTAGCCTATGGGTGATAAGGCGTGCTTTTCTAGTGATATACCTGAAAATCCTTTGTCAACACGGTGATCATTTTGCTCAAAAAGTGCATACAGAAATCACTCATTAAAATCTTTGGACACCCAAATTGAATCAGTACATACTCAAAGAGAAACATAGTAGAGGTTGTACTTGTGTAGTCCTTCATAGACTGTGCCTCCACCCATCGAGTCAAATACTCAATCACGGTGATAATGTACCACACACCTGTCTTCTTTCCTTGAGGCTGAATGGGTCCCACAAAATATATTGCCCATTTCTCAAAAGGTTGTAACGTCATATGTGGGTTTAGGGGTAGCTCATCTCTCCACGATGGCCTGCCAGTCCTTTGACACATGTCACACGCCATGTAGTAGGCTTTTGAATCCTTATGGAGGGTTGGCCACCACAACCCTAAACATAGAATCTTTTTGTGTGGTCGCCCTTCCTGCGTAATGCCCTCCTGCGACATCCCCATGAGCATCTGTGGGTTTACTACTTCTTTCAAACTCCGGTAAATATCTTCACAATACTTCACCAGAACCCATTTTGTACAGATGTCTGGAAATGACAGAAAAGTCTACCACGCGCACCACTAACTCCTTTTTCTGTTGTGTGGTGTAACGTTCTAGGGAAGTTCCTGTCGTTAGGAAGTGTATGATGTCTTCAAAGTGACCATCTATGACATGCACTGCAAAGAGTTGCACGTCAGGAAATCCTTCGTTCAAATTAGTGGGCTCTTCTCCCATTTCGATGCACGACATATGGTCTGGTCCCACATTTAGTCATCCAGGCTTCACAATAACTTCAAAATCATACTCCTGGAACAATAACAACCACTTGCAGATTCTCTACCCTAACATAGGCTTATTGATCTGGTATTTCAACGCAAAATGATCCGTACACATCTTAAAATGTCCACCCAACAAATAGTTTCTAAAATTCTAGAGCGTGTATACCATGGCTAGTCCTTCGTGCTTAGTGGCGGAATAGTTTTTCTCAGCCTTGGATAACTTTCTGCTTGCGAATACTATAGGATGGTCCAGTTCTCCTTCACCAGCCTGTGTCAGTACTACTCCCAGTGCTATACATGACGCGTCTACATGTACATGAAACTCCTTCTCTCAATCCGAGAAGATTAAAATCAGCACGGTGACCATTTTTCCTTTTAGCACATCCAAGCTTTTCTGACAGTCCTTGTTCCAACAAAATGTGACATCCTTTTTCAAAGACTTCTTCATAGGCATGGTGATATGTGCATAACCCTTAATAAACTTCCTATAGTACTCAGTATGTCCAAATGTCGCGCAAAAATATTTCAAACTCCTTGGTGCCTGTTACAGGGAAAAGTGTCTATTTAGAACTGCTCTATCCCACTAAGGTGTGACAGCTGCCTTAGAAACAAACAGAGAAAAAATACTTTTGTATTTCCTTTATGAATTATAGATAGGGAGGAATAGAAAGAACCAACCTGTGTCTTGCGATAATCCTTTGATCCAATCCCTCTCTTCTTTGATAGTCTCCAGCTACTTGCTCCCTTGCATGCCCAACTTCACAAAGTACCTGTAAGATCACATAAGAAGAGCACTATACAAAGACATGGATCTATATTCATAAACAACTTAGGATCAGATTTAAGTTAACCATACAAATGTAACAAGCATCAATGATACAAAAGCATGGAGGAGAACTCAAATAGTTTTTATTGATAAACAAGAAAAGATCTAGGAGGAGTTACAACCAGTGGTTTCGACCCAACATCAACCTCCCAGCAAAGAAGCCCCTCTTCACCTCAAACAAAGCATAAATCACCCAACAATCTGATGTTTGTCTCTAGAAACCAACAACAATTCCTTACAATATGAAAAATTCCAGCCTCTAGATCTCTGGGATGAGGGATCCATATATAGATATCTGTAAGGAGGATGAGTCAAATTTTGATTTGATTAGTGTCTTCTCTCTGTCAGTTCTTGCTTCCACTTGGAGACTGAGGGCCTCTTATTCATCCTTGGTCAAATTCAGTGAGGCAAGTGTCACATGAGAAGATTCTGGAAGCTTCCTTTGCCTCCCCACCTCGCGGAATGACACTGCCATTTGTCATTTCTTTTCCGTCGCACCTTACAGAAGGGAGTTTTGAAATGCAACGCACCCTCACAGTGTATTTAGGTGCAATGCAACGCACTTAGCCAGTGGAGCAGCTGAAATGATCCTGTTTTGACCAATTCTGAGCAGTTTCTGGTGGAGAACTTCTGGGAGAAGCTGTGATCTGTTGACCTTGTTCCTTTAGGGGTTAGAACAACACTTCTAGGGACTTAGGAGCCCTTGGTTTATGGACATTTCATGCTTGGTGTTGTAGGGCACAAAAATGTCTATAACAGTTGCCCCCTAAAGTATGAGGCCGTTAACCTTTTGGTGTCGGGTGAAATGCTTTATTATGAGGATCCGAAGTTCTTTCAATGTTAGGAGGAGACTTGTAATAAGATACAATACAATACATTATCTTCATACTGTTTTCATGATCTAGCTGAGGCGGGCATTCCCATGCTCAACTTTATAAATTCATTTTCATGTACATAGGACAAACAATCGTCTGAATGTAGACTGATGATTCTGATAGAGCCATCATCCTTTTGGTAGGATGATTATCTGTGCTGCAATGTTGTACATTAAATGTCTTTATTTCCCTAAATATATATCGCAGCCGAATGGATGAAACTAGATCCGGGGTCTTCAATCTCATCCGATATTCACTCGAAGTACAAGTCGATCCATGTGAGAAATGTTCTGAAGTCGAACATGGAAAGACATCGCTTGATTACCAGTCAATGATTTAAACTGTTAACAAGCGTGAGAGGAATCACTGATAATGATAATTTTCCTCAAGGTACTGCAGTACAATTCACGTGGTGTGAATAGAGGACTTGGTGTTGAACACCACGCAAAATATTTCGGTCGAAGGCCATTGATGTAAACCTGTCGCCGGAAGTGAGAAACTTGCCATTGAGGCATGCAAGCTTCAAAGTACTCAATGGGGTGTTTTTAGATTAACTTCTTGGATAATGAGTTGATGTCGACAAGAAGTGATCTGTTACAGGAGGGCCTTAATGAATCCCACATCAATGACATGGAACGGAACAAACGATCTGATGATATAAGGTTTAGGGTGGCGGTCATGAAAGAATGGAGTATAATGTATGGTAGTGGGTGAGACACAGGTGACTTCTCTGGATGACTTATCTTGAACATATCGACGACACTAATGTGATGGATTGGTAGCAATAACCACAAATGTGGATGGTATGGCGTGACCATGGTCATGTGATCGGTGAATGAAACAACCCAACCCGACTCGGACACGGAGTGGAAGTGTCATGTTCAAGAGCGACTTGCTACCAACAAAGTTTCTTTGAGTTTTCTTCCCAATTTTTCCCCAGTCATTGCTGACCAGTACCTCTTTATTTTTGTCAAGATTGAGGAGGATAACATATGCTTGTTCTATAATTTTACCTTCAGGCAAACCCATCGCTATGTTTTAACGAGCCTAGCGATAGTGAAACTCGTTCTCGTCTAAAGACAAGTTTGTCGCTATTAATCTTTTTAATGAGTTTAACGACAAAGATAACTCGGTCCTTTTCAATTTTAGAGAGTCTGAAAAGGAACATAAAGGTAACTCCAAAATTCCTTTTTTTTCATCTAATCCCTTAAGTCCGAAAAAGTATAAAACAATACAGAAGGGATGAATTTTCGATAGTTTTAATGAGCCGAACAAAACAAGCGCTCGATCGTTTTGTGTAATAATACCTCAGGTCCAAAAAGATTAAAATATAGAGGAGGGATAGCACTTCCTATCCCTTTAACGAGCTGGAGAGGCCAATGGCTCGCCAATCTTTTCATATTTTACGAGTCAGTTGAAAAGAGCTTAAAGGAGACTCGTCTTTCGAGGAACGAGTGATAAAACGGGTAGCAGCTGATTCCAGGTAAGGTTTGGAATTTTCCAATCATGGCAGTGTCACAAGGATGGCTAGTGAAATCACTCTTCGCAGTTCCTCAAAATGGGTAAACAATCAAATGGAGGTGAATGATCGGCCAATGAAAAATGGAGGTGACGGTGCAAACACGACCAAGGCTTTAACGGCTGAAGTACTACATTCACGATGGTTATTTACCGGGGGAATATTTCATTTTTTAATGATCTTAAACACGGGTGGAAACATTTGCTCATGTCTTATGTTTATTTTTTAACGAGCTTGAACTATGTGCTAAAACTGCTCGATTAGATGGTCTTGTTTTGATTTTATTGTAAATAGCTTTGTCCTTTCAAAGATCGTACTATATTTTCAACTGCTTCATCAAACTAGTCAGAAATGAACAATATTTGCTTGAAAACGAGTTAGAACACTAATATTTTACTTTGAACTACGTAAAAGTAATGAAAAAGTGTTTTTTACCTCTCATTTTACCATTTCATTTGAACTTGGTTTGTTGGAGCTTTGGAGGTGCTTTTCCCCCTCGATTTTCATCAACTGATTTCGGGAGATTCTATGGACGATTCTCGGCGCCGTCTGGACCATGTAGGAGCTAAACCTGAGCTCTTTCATTTCATGGTTTCCATTTTGCATTTTGAGCTTGATTCCTAGCTTTTCTAAGTCCTTGGGGTTTAAAGAACTCGTTCTACCATCAACGCACCCTCAGTGTATCGAAAACTGCGTTGAATGTTGGCCTGTCTAAAGGCTATCTGACATTCAACGCACCTAGAACACTGTTGCAGGTGCGTTGGGCGCAAAAAGGGAATTTGATGCACAATTTTTGATGGAATTTTTGCCTGTTTCTCACCAAAATCAGGACCTAACTTCTCTCTTGTTTGTTTTTCAGATATCTTTGGAGTAAGATGACCATTACATGGCGAGAACGTGAGCATGAAGAAGAGGACATGCTTGCCCTACATGATCCAGTTACAGTGAACGTGCTGCGGAACTGTGGCTTGCTGAAGTTCTTTCGCATTTCTAGCATGAGACAATAGATCAACTTACTGCAGTATTTTCTCGATGCTTGGGATCCTACCAATCAGGTTTTCCAGATCAGGGGAAAATCTATCCCCTTGACTGTAGTAGACATCTATTTCTTAACTGGCTTGTCGAGGTGGGGTGCCCCCATCTCTTTGTCAGGTTCGGCTCGAAGAGGCGATTCTGTGAGAGATTATGTCCGCCGGTACTGCAGAGAAGGATCTCAGCCGAGTAATGACGGCAAGATCATCATTCGTGATGTCACTGACAGGTCCCTCAGGACTATTCTGTTTACTTTTGGTAGGATGGCTGGTGGTGCGGCTCTTCATGTAGCCAACCGATCTTACATGCAGCATGCCTTGGAATGCCTCCAACCGAAGGTGTTCAACTAGTGCGACACAGTACTTCTTGTGATGAAAGAACATTTGACCAAGATAAAGAGCATGAGGTTGAAGAACTTCCGTTAGGGACAGAGCGGACAGGTCTGCAGTTTTTGTACACAGAAGGTGCGGGACTGCAGGTGACAGTGAGAGAAAGTGAGGAACCAGAGTTACATTGATTTTTAATGTCTTTCTCTCATTTTCAAAGCTTGATTTGAAGAGATGAGGTCTGTGACTTGCTTAGGAGGACAGTACAAGTGATGATAGACCCATACTGACTACAAACAATCATGGTGACGATATTTTTGTGTAAAAGATGAGCATTGAAAACCTTGGTCAATGTGTTCTCTAGTACCTTATTGAATGCCTCTACCATCCCATTAGCCTATGGGTGATAAGGCGTGCTTTTCTAGTGATATACCTAAAAATCCTTTGTCAACACGGTGATCATTTTGCTAAAAAAGTGCATACAGAAATCACTCATTAAAATCTTTGGACACCCAAATTGCATCAGTACATACTCAAAGAGAAACATAGTAGAGGTTGTACTTGTGTAGTCCTTCATAGACTGTGCCTCCACCCATCGAGTCAAATACTCAATCACGGTGATAATGTACCACACACCTGTCTTCTTTCCTTGAGGCTGAATGGGTCCCACAAAATATATTGCCCATTTCTCAAAAGGTTGTAACGTCATATGTGGGTTTAGAGGTAGCTCATCTCTCCACGATGGCCTGCCAGTCCTTTGACACATGTCACACGCCATGTAGTAGGCTTTTGAATCCTTATGGAGGGTTGGCCACCACAACCCTAAACATAGAATCTTTTTGTGTGGTCGCCCTTCCTGCGTAATGCCCTCCTACGACATCCCCATGAGCATCTGTGGGTTTACTACTTCTTTCAAACTCTGGTAAATATCTTCACAATACTTCACCAGAACCCATTTTGTACAGATGTCTGGAAATGACAGAAAAGTCTACCACGCGCACCACTAACTCCTTTTTCTGTTGTGTGGTGTAACGTTCTAGGGAAGTTCCTGTCGTTAGGAAGTGTATGATGTCTTCAAAGTGACCATCTATGACATGCACTGCAAAGAGTTGCACGTCAGGAAATCCTTCGTTCAAATTAGTGGGCTCTTCTCCCATTTCGATGCACGACATATGGTCTGGTCCCACATTTAGTCATCCAGGCTTCACAATAACTTCAAAATCATACTCCTGGAACAATAACAACCACTTGCAGATTCTCTCCCCTAACATAGGCTTATTGATCTGGTATTTCAACGCAAAATGATCCGTACAAATCTTAAAATGTCCACCCAACAAATAGTTTCTAAAATTCTAGAGCGTGTGTACCATGGCTAGTCCTTCGTGCTTAGTGGCGGAATAGTTTTTCTCAGCCTTGGATAACTTTCTGCTTGCGAATACTATAGGATGGTCCAATTCTCCTTCACCAGCCTGTGTCGGTACTACTCCCAGTGCTATACATGACGCGTCTACATGTACATGAAACTCCTTCTCTCAATCCGAGAAGATTAAAATCAGCACGGTGACCAT
Source organism: Pinus tabuliformis (assembly GCA_031772625.1). NCBI lineage: Eukaryota > Viridiplantae > Streptophyta > Pinopsida > Pinales > Pinaceae > Pinus > Pinus tabuliformis. The sequence continues at coordinate 1,077,409,087 of CM062807.1, read as the reverse complement.
TTTTCCTTTTAGCACATCCAAGCTTTTCTGACAGTCCTTGTTCCAACAAAATGTGACATCCTTTTTCAAAGACTTCTTCATAGGCATGGTGATATGTGCATAACCCTTAATAAACTTCCTATAGTACTCAGTATGTCCAAATGTCGCGCAAAACTATTTCAAACAACTTGGTGCCTGTTACAGGGAAAAGTGTCTATTTAGAACTGCTCTATCCCACTAAGGTGTGACAGCTGCCTTAGAAACAAACAGAGAAAAAATACTTTTGTATTTCCTTTATGAATTATAGATAGGGAGGAATAGAAAGAACCAACTTGTGTCTTGCGATAATCCTTTGATCCAATCCCTCTCTTCTTTGATAGTCTCCAGCTACTTGCTCCCTTGCATGCCCAACTTCACAAAGTACCTGTAAGATCACATAAGAAGAGAACTATACAAAGACATGGATCTATATTCATAAACAACTTAGGATCAGATTTAAGTTAACCATACAAATGTAACAAGCATCAATGATACAAAAGCATGGAGGAGAACTCAAATAGTTTTTATTGATAAACAAGAAAAGATCTAGGAGGAGTTACAACCAGTGGTTTCGACCCAACATCAACCTCCCAGCAAAGAAGCCCCTCTTCACCTCAAACAAAGCATAAATCACCCAACAATCTGATGTTTGTCTCTAGAAACCAACAACAATTCCTTACAATATGAAAAATTCCAGCCTCTAGATCTCTGGGATGAGGGATCCATATATAGATATCTGTAAGGAGGATGAGTCAACTTTTGATTTGATTAGTGTCTTCTCTCTATCAGTTCTTGCTTCCACTTGGAGACTGAGGGCCTCTTACTCATCCTTGGTCAAATTCAGTGAGGCAAGTGTCACATGAGAAGATTCTGGAAGCTTCCTTTGCCTCCCCACCTCGCGGAATGACACTGCCATTTGTCATTTCTTTTCTGTCGCACCTTACAGAAGGGAGTTTTGAAATGCAACGCACCCTCACAGTGTATTTAGGTGCAATGCAACACACTTAGCCAGTGGAGCAGCTGAAATGATCCTGTTTTGACCAATTCTGAGCAGTTTCTGGTGGAGAACTTCTGGGAGAAGCTGTGATCTGTTGACCTTGTTCCTTTAGGGGTTAGAACAACACTTCTAGGGACTTAGGAGCCCTTGGTTTATGGACATTTCATGCTTGGTGTTGTAGGGCACAAAAATGTCTATAACAGTTGCCCCCTAAAGTATGAGGCCGTTAACCTTTTGGTGTCGGGTGAAATGCTTTATTATGAGGATCCGAAGTTCTTTCAATGTTAGGAGGAGACTTGTAATAAGATACAATACAATACATTATCTTCATACTGTTTTCATGATCTAGCTGAGGCGGGCATTCCCATGCTCAACTTTATAAATTCATTTTCATGTACATAGGACAAACAATCGTCTGAATGTAGACTGATGATTCTGATAGAGCCGTCATCCTTTTGGTAGGATGATTATCTGTGCTGCAATGTTGTACATTAAATGTCTTTATTTCCCTGAATATATATCGCAGCCGGATGGATGAAACTAGATCCGGGGTCTTCAATCTCGTCCGATATTCACTCGAAATACAAGTCGATCCATGTGAGAAATGTTCTGAAGTCGAACATGGAAAGACATCGCTTGATTACCAGTCAATGATTTAAACTGTTAACAAGCGTGAGAGGAATCACTGATAATGATAATTATCCTCAAGGTACTGCAGTACAATTCACGTGGTGTGAATAGAGGACTTGGTGTTGAACACCACGCAAAATATTTCGGTCGAAGGCCATTGATGTAAACCTGTCGCCGGAAGTGAGAAACTTGCCATTGAGGCATGCAAGCTTCAAAGTACTGAATGGGGTGTTCCTAGATTAACTTCTTGGATAATGAGCTGATGTCGACAAGAAGTGATCTGTTACAGGAGGGCCTTAATGAATCCCACATCAATGACATGGAACGGAACAAACGATCTGATGATATAAGGTTTAGGGTGGCGGTCATGAAAGAATGGAGTATAATGTATGGTAGTGGGTGAGACACGGGTGACTTCTCTGGATGACTTATCTTGAACATATCGACGACACTAATGTGATGGATTGGTAGCAATAACCCCAAATGTGGATGGTATGGCATGACCATGGTCATGTGATCGGTGAATGAAACAACCCAACTCGACTCGGACACGGAGTGGAAGTGTCATGTTCAAGAGCGACTTGCTACCAACAAAGTTTCTTTGAGTTTTCTTCCCAATTTTTCCCCAGTCATTGCTGACTAGTACCTCTTTACTTTTGTCAAGCTTGAGGAGGATAACATATGCTTGTTCTATAATTTTACCTTCAGGCAAACCCATCGCTATGTTTTAACGAGCCTAGCGATAGTGAAACTCGTTCTCGTCTAAAGACAAGTTTGTCGCTATTAATCTTTTTAATGAGTTTAACGACAAAGATAACTCGGTCCTTTTCAATTTTAGAGAGTGTGAAAAGGAACATAAAGGTAACTCCAAAATTCCTTTTTTGTCATCTAATCCCTTAAGTCCGAAAAAGTATAAAACAATACAGAAGGGATGAATTTTCGATAGTTTTAATGAGCCGAACAAAACAAGCGCTCGATCTTTTTGTGTAATAATACCTCAGGTCCAAAAAGATTAAAATCTAGAGGAGGGATAGCACTTCCTGTCCCTTTAACGAGCTGGAGAGGCCAATGGCTCGCCAATCTTTTCATATTTTACGAGTCAGTTGAAAAGAGCTTAAAGGAGACTCATCTTTCGAGGAACGAGTGATAAAACGGGTAGCAGCTGATTCCAGGTAAGGTTTGGAATTTTCCAATCATGGCAGTGTCACAAGGATGGCTAGTGAAATCACTCTTCGCAGTTCCTCAAAATGGGTAAACAATCAAATGGAGGTGAATGATCGGCCAATGAAAAGTGGAGGTGACGGTGAAAACACGACCAAGGCTTTAACGACTGAAGTACTACATTCACGATGGTTATTTACCGGGGGAATATTTCATTTTTTAATGAGCTTAAACACGGGTGGAAACATTTGCTCATGTCTATTGTTTATTTTTTAACGAGCTTGAACTATGTGCTAAAACTGCTCGATTAGATGGTCTTGTTTTGATTTTATTTTAAATAGCTTTGTCCTTTCAAAGATCGTACTATATTTTCAACTGCTTCATCAAACTAGTCAGAAATGAACAATATTTGCTTGAAAACGAGTTAGAACACTAATATTTTACTTTGAACTACGTAAAAGTAATGAAAAAGTGTTTTTTACCTCTCATTTTACCATTTCATTTGAACTTGGTTTGTTGGAGCTTTGGAGGTGCTTTTCCCCCTCGATTTTAATCAACTGTTTTCGAGAGATTCTGTGGATGATTCTCGGCGCCGTCTGGACCAGGTATGAGCTAAACCTGAGCTCTTTCATTTCATGGTTTCCATTTTGCATTTTGAGCTTGATTCCTAGATTTTCTAAGTCCTTGGGGTTTAAAGAACTCGTTCTACCATCAGCGCACCCTCAGTGTATCGAAAACTGCATTGAATGTTGGCCTGTCTAAAGGCTATCTGACATTCAACGCACCTAGAACACTGTTGCAGGTGCGTTGGGCGCAAAAAGGGAATTTGATGCACAATTTTTGATGGAATTTTTTCCTGTTTCTCACCAAAATCAGGACCTAACTTCTCTCTTGTTTGTTTTTCAGAGATCTTTGGAGTAAGATGACCATTACATAGCGAGAACGTGAGCATGAAGAAGAGGACATGCTTGCCCTACATGATCCAGTTACAGTGAACGCGCTGCGGAACTGTGGCTTGCTGAAGTTCTTTCGCATTTCTAGCATGAGACAATAGATCAACTTAATGCAGTATTTTCGCAATGCTTGGGATCCTACCAATCAGGTTTTCCAGATCAGGGGAAAATCTATCCCCTTGACTGTAGTAGACATCTATTTCTTGACTGGCTTGTCGAGGTGGGGTGCCCCCATCTCTTTGTCAGGTTCGGCTTGAGGAGGCGATTCTGTGAGAGATTATGTCCGCCGGTACTGTAGAGAAGGATCTCAGCCGAGTAAAGACGGCAAGATCATCATTCGTGATGTCACTGACAGGTCCCTCAGGACTATTCTGTTTACTTTTGGTAGGATGGCTGGTGGTGCGGCTCTTCATGTAGCCAACCGATCTTACATGCAGCATGCCTTGGAATGCCTCCAACCGAAGGTGTTCAACTAGTGCGACGCAGTACTTCTTGTGATGAAAGAACATTTGACCAAGATAAAGAGCATGAGGTTGAAGAACTTCCGTTAGGGACAGAGCGGACAGGTCCGCAGTTTTTGTACACAGAAGGTGCGGGTCTGCAGGTGACAGTGAGAGAAAGTGAGGAACCAGAGTTACATTGATTTTTAATGTCTTTCTCTCATTTTCAAAGCTTGATTTGAAGAGCTGAGGTCTGTGACTTGCTTAGGAGGACAGTACAAGTGATGATAGACCCATACTGACTACAAATAATCATGGTGACGATATTTTTGTGTAAAAGATGAGCATTGAAAACCTTGGTCAATGCGTTCTCTAGTACCTTATTGAATGCCTCTACCATCCCATTAGCCTATGGGTGATAAGGCGTGCTTTTCTAGTGATATACCTAAAAATCCTTTGTCAACACGGTGATCATTTTGCTCAAAAAGTGCATACAGAAATCACTCATTAAAATCTTTGGACACCCAAATTGCATCAGTACATACTCAAAGAGAAACATAGTAGAGGTTGTACTTGTGTAGTCCTTCATAGACTGTGCCTCCACCCATCGAGTCAAATACTCAATCACGGTGATAATGTACCACACACCTGTCTTCTTTCCTTGAGGCTGAATGGGTCCCACAAAATATATTGCCCATTTCTCAAAAGGTTGTAACGTCATATGTGGGTTTAGAGGTAGCTCATCTCTCCACGATGGCCTGCCAGTCCTTTGACACATGTCACACGCCATGTAGTAGGCTTTTGAATCCTTATGGAGGGTTGGCCACCACAACCCTAAACATAGAATCTTTTTGTGTGGTCGCCCTTCCTGCGTAATGCCCTCCTGCGACATCCCCATGAGCATCTGTGGGTTTACTACTTCTTTCAAACTCTGGTAAATATCTTCACAATACTTCACCAGAATCCATTTTGTACAGATGTCTGGAAATGACAGAAAAGTCTACCACGCGTACCACTAACTCCTTTTTCTGTTGTGTGGTGTAACGTTCTAGGGAAGTTCCTGTCGTTAGGAAGTGTATGATGTCTTCAAAGTGACCATCTATGACATGCACTGCAAAGAGTTGCACGTCAGGAAATCCCTCGTTCAAATTAGTGGGCTCTTCTCCCATTTCAATGCACGACATATGGTCTGGTCCCACATTTAGTCATCCAGGCTTCACAATAACTTCAAAATCATACTCCTGGAACAATAACAACCACTTGCAGATACTCTCCCCTAACATAGGCTTATTGATCTGGTATTTCAACGCAAAATGATCTGTACACATCTTAAAATGTCCAGCCAACAAATAGTTTCTAAAATTCTAGAGCGTGTATACCATGGCTAGTCCTTCGTGCTTAGTGGCGGAATAGTTTTTCTCAGCCTTGGATAACTTTCTGCTTGCGAATACTATAGGATGGTCCAATTCTCCTTCACCAGCCTGTGTCAGTACTACTCCCAGTGCTATACATGACGCGTCTACATGTACATGAAACTCCTTCTCTCAATCCGAGAAGATTAAAATCAGCACGGTGACCATTTTTCCTTTTAGCACATCCAAGCTTTTCTGACAGTCCTTGTTCCAACAAAATGTGACATCCTTTTTCAAAGACTTCTTCATAGGCATGGTGATATGTGCATAACCCTTAATAAACTTCCTATAGTACTTAGTATGTCCAAATGTCGCGCAAAACTATTTCAAACTCCTTGGTTCCTGTTACAGGGAAAAGTGTCTTTTTAGAACTGCTCTATCCCACTAAGGTGTGACAGCTGCCTTAGAAACAAACAGAGAAAAAATACTTTTGTATTTCCTTTATGAATTATAGATAGGGAGGAATAGAAAGAACCAACCTGTGTCTTGCGATAATCCTTTGATCCAATCCCTCTCTTCTTTGATAGTCTCCAGCTACTTGCTCCCTTGCATGCCCAACTTCACAAAGTACCTGTAAGATCACATAAGAAGAGCACTATACAAAGACATGGATCTATATTCATAAACAACTTAGGATCAGATTTAAGTTAACCATACAAATGTAACAAGCATCAATGATACAAAAGCATGGAGGACAACTCAAATAGTTTTTATTGATAAACAAGAAAAGATCTAGGAGGAGTTACAACCAGTGGTTTCGACCCAACATCAACCTCCCAGCAAAGAAGCCCCTCTTCACCTCAAACAAAGCATAAATCACCCAACAATCTGATGTTTGTCTCTAGAAACCAACAACAATTCCTTACAATATGAAAAATTCCAGCCTCTAGATCTCTGGGATGAGGGATCCATATATAGATATCTGTAAGGAGGATGAGTCAACTTTTGATTTGATTAGTGTCTTCTCTCTATCAGTTCTTGCTTCCACTTGGAGACTGAGGGCCTCTTACTCATCCTTGGTCAAATTCAGTGAGGCAAGTGTCACATGAGAAGATTCTGGAAGCTTCCTTTGCCTCCCCACCTCACGGAATGACACTGCCATTTGTCATTTCTTTTCCGTCGCACCTTACAGAAGGGAGTTTTGAAATGCAACGCACCCTCACAGTGTATTTAGGTGCAATGCAACGCACTTAGCCAGTGGAGCAGCTGAAATGATCCTGTTTTGACCAATTTTGAGCAGTTTCTGGTGGAGAACTTCTGGGAGAGGCTGTGATCTGTTGACCTTGTTCCTTTAGGGGTTAGAACAACACTTCTAGGGACTTAGGAGCCCTTGGTTTATGGACATTTCATGCTTGGTGTTGTAGGGCACAAAAATGTCTATAACAGTTGCCCCCTAAAGTATGAGGCCGTTAACCTTTTGGTGTAGGGTGAAATGCTTTATTATGAGGATCCGAAGTTCTTTCAATGTTAGGAGGAGACTTGTAATAAGATACAATACAATACATTATCTTCATACTGTTTTCATGATCTAGCTGAGGCGAGCATTCCCATGCTTAACTTTATAAATTCATTTTCATGTACATAGGACAAACAATCGTCTGAATGTAGACTGATGATTCTGATAGAGCCGTCATCCTTTTGGTAGGATGATTATCTGTGCTGCAATGTTGTACACTAAATGTCTTTATTTCCCTGAATATATATCGCAGCCGGATGGATGAAACTAGATCCGGGGTCTTCAATCTCGTCCGATATTCACTCGAAGTACAAGTCGATCCATGTGAGAAATGTTTTGAAGTCGAACATGGAAAGACATCGCTTGATTACCAGTCAATGATTTAGACTGTTAACAAGCGTGAGAAGAATCACTGATAATGATAATTATCCTCAAGGTACTGCAGTACAATTCACGTGGTGTGAATAGAGGACTTGGTGTTGAACACCACGCAAAATATTTCGGTCGAAGGCCATTGATGTAAACCTGTCGCCGGAAGTGAGAAACTTTCCATTGAGGCATGCAAGCTTCAAAGTACTGAATGGGGTGTTCCTAGATTAACTTCTTGGATAATGAGCTGATGTCGACAAGAAGTGATCTGTTACAGGAGGGCCTTAATGAATCCCACATCAATGACATGGAACGGAACAAACGATCTGATGATATAAGGTTTAGGGTGGCGGTCATGAAAGAATGGAGTATAATGTATGGTAGTGGGTGAGACACGGGTGACTTCTCTGGATGACTTATCTTGAACATATCGGCGACACTAATGTGATGGATTGGTAGCAATAACCCCAAATGTGGATGGTATGGCGTGACCATGGTCATGTGATCGGTGAATGAAACAACCCAACCCGACTCAGACACGGAGTGGAAGTGTCATGTTCAAGAGCGACTTGCTACCAACAAAGTTTCTTTGAGTTTTCTTCCCAATTTTTCCCCAGTCATTGCTGACCAGTCCCTCTTTATTTTTGTCAAGCTTGAGGAGGATAACATATGCTTGTTCTATAATTTTACCTTCAGGCAAACCCATCGCTATGTTTTAACGAGCCTAGCGATAGTGAAACTCGTTCTCGTCTAAAGACAAGTTTGTCGCTATTAATCTTTTTAATGAGTTTAACGACAAAGATAACTCGGTCCTTTTCAATTTTAGAGAGTGTGAAGAGGAACATAAAGGTAACTCCAAAATTCCTTTTTTGTCATCTAATCCCTTAAGTCTGAAAAAGTATAAAACAATACAGAAGGGATGAATTTTCGATAGTTTAATGAGCCGAACAAAACAAGCGCTCGATCTTTTTGTGTAATAATACCTCAGGTCTAAAAAGATTTAAATCTAGAGGAGGGATAGCACTTCCTGTCCCTTTAACGAGCTGGAGAGGCCAATGGCTCGCCAATCTTTTCATATTTTACGAGTCAGTTGAAAAGAGCTTAAAGGAGACTCGTCTTTCGAGGAACGAGTGATAAAACGGGTAGCAGCTGATTCCAGGTAAGGTTTGGAATTTTCCAATCACGGCAGTGTCACAAGGATGGCTAGTGAAATCACTCTTCGCAGTTCCTCAAAATGGGTAAACAATCAAATGGAGGTGAATGATCGGCCAATGAAAAGTGGAGGTGACGGTGCGAACACGACCAAGGCTTTAACGGCTGAAGTACTACATTCACGATGGTTATTTACCGGGGGAATATTTCATTTTTTAATGAGCTTAAACACGGGTGGAAACATTTGCTCATGTCTTATGTTTATTTTTTAACGAGCTTGAACTATGTGCTAAAACTGCTCGATTAGATGGTCTTGTTTTGATTTTATTGTAAATAGCTTTGTCCTTTCAAAGATCATACTATATTTTCAACTGCTTCATCAAACTAGTCAGAAATGAGCAATATTTGCTTGAAAACGAGTTAGAACACTAATATTTTACTTTGAACTACGTAAAAGTAATGAAAAAGTGTTTTTTACCTCTCATTTTACCATTTCATTTGAACTTGGTTTGTTGGAGCTTTGGAGGTGCTTTTCCCCCTCGATTTTCATCAACTGATTTCGAGAGATTCTGTGGACGATTCTCGGCGCCGTCTGGACCAGGTAGGAGCTAAACCTGAGCTCTTTCATTTCATGGTTTCCATTTTGCATTTTGAGCTTGATTCCTAGCTTTTCTAAGTCCTTGGGGTTTAAAGAGCTCGTTCTACCATCAGCGCACCCTCAGTGTATCGAAAACTGCGTTGAATGTTGGCCTGTCTAAAGGCTATCTGACATTCAACGCACCTAGACCACTGTTGCAGGTGCGTTGGGCGCAAAAAGGGAATTTGATGCACAATTTTTGATGGAATTTTTGCCTGTTTCTCACCAAAATCAGGACCTAACTTCTCTCTTGTTTGTTTTTCAGAGATCTTTGGAGTAAGATGACCATTACATAGCGAGAACGTGAGCATGAAGAAGAGGACATGCTTGCCCTACATGATCCAATTACAGTGAACGCGCTGCGGAACTGTGGCTTGCTGAAGTTCTTTCGCATTTCTAGCATGAGACAATAGATCAACTTACTGCAGTATTTTCTCGATGCTTGGGATCCTACCAATCAGGTTTTCCAGATCAGGGGAAAATCTATCCCCTTGACTGTAGTAGACATCTATTTCTTGACTGGCTTGTCGAGGTGGGGTGCCCCCATCTCTTTGTCAGGTTCGGCTCGAGGAGGCGATTCTGTGAGAGATTATGTCCGCCGGTACTGCAGAGAAGGATCTCAGCCGAGTAAAGACGGCAAGATCATCATTCGTGATGTCACTGACAGGTCCCTCAGGACTATTCTGTTTACTTTTGGTAGGATGACTGGTGGTGCAGCTCTTCATGTAGCCAACCGATCTTACATGCAGCATGCCTTGGAGTGCCTCCAACCGAAGGTGTTCAACTAGTGCGACGCAATACTTCTTGTGATGAAAGAACATTTGACCAAGATAAAGAGCATGAGGTTGAAGAACTTCCGTTAGGGACAGAGCGGACAGGTCCGCAGTTTTTGTACACAGAAGGTGCGGGACTGCAGGTAACAGTGAGAGAAAGTGAGGAACCAGAGTTACATTGATTTTTAATGTCTTTCTCTCATTTTCAAAGCTTGATTTGAAGAGCTGAGGTCTGTGACTTGCTTAGGAGGACAGTACAAGTGATGATAGACCCATACTGACTACAAATAATCATGGTGACGATATTTTTGTGTAAAAGATGAGCATTGAAAACCTTGGTCAATGCGTTCTCTAGTACCTTATTGAATGACTCTACCATCCCATTAGCCTATGGGTGATAAGGCGTGCTTTTCTAGTGATATACCTAAAAATCCTTTGTCAACACGGTGATCATTTTGCTCAAAAAGTGCATACAGAAATCACTCATTAAAATCTTTGGACACCCAAACTGCATCAGTACATACTCAAAGAGAAACATAGTAGAGGTTGTACTTGTGTAGTCCTTCATAGACTGTGCCTCCACCCATCGAGTCAAATACTCAATCACGGTGATAATGTACCACACACCTGTCTTCTTTCCTTGAGGCTGAATGGGTCCCACAAAATATATTGCCCATTTCTCAAAAGGTTGTAACGTCATATGTGGGTTTGGAGGTAGCTCATCTCTCCACGATGGCCTGCCAGTCCTTTGACACATGTCACATGCCATGTAGTAGGCTTTTGAATCCTTATGGAGGGTTGGCCACCACAACCCTAAACATAGAATCTTTTTGTGTGGTCAACCTTCCTGCGTAATGCCCTCCTACGACATCCCCATGAGCATCTGTGGGTTTACTACTTCTTTCAAACTCCGGTAAATATCTTCACAATACTTCACCAGAACCCATTTTGTACAGATGTCTGGAAATGACAGAAAAGTCTACCACGCGCACCACTAACTCCTTTTTCTGTTGTGTGGTGTAACGTTCTAGGGAAGTTCCTGTCGTTAGGAAGTGTATGATGTCTTCAAAGTGACCATCTATGACATGCACTGCAAAGAGTTGCACGTCAGGAAATCCTTCGTTCAAATTAGTGGGCTCTTCTCCCATTTCGATGCACGACATATGGTCTAGTCCCACATTTAGTCATCCAGGCTTCACAATAACTTCAAAATCATACTCCTGGAACAATAACAACCACTTGCAGATACTCTCCCCTAACATAGGCTTATTGATCTGGTATTTCAACGCAAAATGATCCGTACACATCTTAAAATGTCCACCCAACAAATAGTTTCTAAAATTCTAGAGCGTGTATACCATGGCTAGTCCTTCGTGCTTAGTGGCGGAATAGTTTTTCTCAGCGTTGGATAACTTTCTGCTTGCGAATACTATAGGATGGTCCAATTCTCCTTCACCAGCCTGTGTCAGTACTACTCCCAATGCTATACATGACGCGTCTACATGTACATGAAACTCCTTCTCTCAATCCGAGAAGATTAAAATCAGCACGGTGACCATTTTTCCTTTTAGCACATCCAAGTTTTTCTGACAGTCCTTGTTCCAACAAAATGTGACATCCTTTTTCAAAGACTTCTTCATAGGCATGGTGATATGTGCATAACCCCTAATAAACTTCCTATAGTACTCAGTATGTCCAAATGTCGCGCAAAACTATTTCAAACTCCTTGGTGCCTGTTACAGGGAAAAGTGTCTATTTAGAACTGCTCTATCCCACTAAGGTGTGACAGCTGCCTTAGAAACAAACAGAGAAAAAATACTTTTGTATTTCCTTTATGAATTATAGATAGGGAGGAATAGAAAGAACCAACCTGTGTCTTGCGATAATCCTTTGATCCAATCCCTCTCTTCTTTGATAGTCTCCAGCTACTTGCTCCCTTGCATGCCCAACTTCACAAAGTACCTGTAAGATCACATAAGAAGAGCACTATACAAAGACATGGATCTATATTCATAAACAACTTAGGATCAGATTTAAGTTAACCATGCAAATGTAACAAGCATCAATGATACAAAAGCATGGAGGAGAACTCAAATAGTTTTTATTGATAAACAAGAAAAGATCTAGGAGGAGTTACAACCAGTGGTTTCGACCCAACGTCAACCTCCCAGCAAAGAAGCCCCTCTTCACCTCAAACAAAGCATAAATCACCCAACAATCTGATGTTTGTCTCTAGAAACCAACAACAATTCCTTACAATATGAAAAATTCCAGCCTCTAGATCTCTCGGATGAGGGATCCATATATAGATATCTGTAAGGAGGATGAGTCAACTTTTGATTTGATTAGTGTCTTCTCTCTGTCAGTTCTTGCTTCCACTTGGAGACTGAGGGCCTCTTACTCATCCTTGGTCAAATTCAGTGAGGCAAGTGTCACATGAGAAGATTCTGGAAGCTTCCTTTGCCCTTGGTTTATGGACATTTCATGCTTGGTGTTGTAGGGCACAAAAATGTCTATAACAGTTGCCCCCTAAAGTATGAGGCCGTTAACCTTTTGGTGTAGGGTGAAATGCTTTATTATGAGGATCCGAAGTTCTTTCAATGTTAGGAGGAGACTTGTAATAAGATACAATACAATACATTATCTTCATACTGTTTTCATGATCTAGCTGAGGCGGGCATTCCCATGCTCAACTTTATAAATTCATTTTCATGTACATAGCACAAACAATCGTCTAAATGTAGACTGATGATTCTGATAGAGCCGTCATCCTTTTGGTAGGATGATTATCTGTGCTGCAATGTTGTACATTAAATGTCTTTATTTCCCTGAATATATATCACAGCCGGATGGATGAAACTAGATCCGGGGTCTTCAATCTCGTCCGATATTCACTCGAAGTACAAGTCGATCCATGTGAGAAATGTTCTGAAGTCGAACATGGAAAGACATTGCTTGATTACCAGTCAATGATTTAAACTGTTAACAAGCGTGAGAAGAATCACTGATAATGATAATTATCCTCAAGGTACTGCAGTACAATTCACGTGGTGTGAATAGAGGACTTGGTGTTGAACACCACACAAAATATTTCGGTCGAAGGCCATTGATGTAAACCTGTCGCCGGAAGTGAGAAACTTGCCATTGAGGCATGCAAGCTTCAAAGTACTGAATGGGGTGTTCCTAGATTAACTTCTTGGATAATGAGCTGATGTCGACAAGAAGTGATCTGTTACAGGAGGGCCTTAATGAATCCCACATCAATGACATGGAACGGAACAAACGATCTGATGATATAAGGTTTAGGGTGGCGGTCATGAAAGAATGGAGTATAATGTATGGTAGTGGGTGAGACACAGGTGACTTCTCTGGATGACTTATCTTGAACATATCGGCGACACTAATGTGATGGATTGGTAGCAATAACCCCAAATGTGGATGGTATGGCGTGACCATGGTCATGTGATCGGTGAATGAAACAACCCAACCCGACTCGGACACGGAGTGGAAGTGTCATGTTCAAGAGCGACTTGCTACCAACAAAGTTTCTTTGAGTTTTCTTCCCAATTTTTCCCCAGTCATTGCTGACCAGTACCTCTTTATTTTTGTCAAGCTTGAGGAGGATAACATATGCTTGTTCTATAATTTTACCTTCAGGCAAACCCATCGCTATGTTTTAACGAGCCTAGCGATAGTGAAACTCGTTCTCGTCTAAAGACAAGTTTGTCGCTATTAATCTTTTTAATGAGTTTAACGACAAAGATAACTTGGTCCTTTTCAATTTTAGAGAGTGTGAAAAGGAACATAAAGGTAACTCCAAAATTCCTTTTTTGTCATGTAATCCCTTAAGTCCGAAAAAGTATAAAACAATACAGAAGGGATGAATTTTCGATAGTTTTAATGAGCCGAACAAAACAAGCGCTCGATCTTTTTGTGTAATAATACCTCAGGTCCAAAAAGATTAAAATCTAGAGGAGGGATAGCACTTCCTGTCCCTTTAACGAGCTGGAGAGGCCAATGGCTCGCCAATCTTTTCATATTTTACGAGTCAGTTGAAAAGAGCTTAAAGGAGACTCGTCTTTCGAGGAACGAGTGATAAAACGGGTAGCAGCTGATTCCAGGTAAGGTTTGGAATTTTCCAATCACGGCAGTGTCACAAGGATGGCTAGTGAAATCACTCTTCGCAGTTCCTCAAAATGGGTAAACAATCAAATGGAGGTGAATGATCGGCCAATGAAAAGTGGAGGTGATGGTGCAAACACGACCAAGGCTTTAACGGCTGAAGTACTACATTCACGATGGTTATTTACCAGGGGAATATTTCATTTTTTAATGAGCTTAAACACGGGTGGAAACATTTGCTCATGTCTTATGTTTATTTTTTAACGAGCTTGAACTATGTGCTAAAACTGCTCGATTAGATGGTCTTGTTTTGATTTTATTGTAAATAGCTTTGTCCTTTCAAAGATCGTACTATATTTTCAACTGCTTCATCAAACTAGTTAGAAATGAACAATATTTGCTTGAAAACGAGTTAGAACACTAATATTTTACTTTGAACTACGTAAAAGTAATGAAAAAGTGTTTTTTACCTCTCATTTTACCATTTCATTTGAACTTGGTTTGTTGGAGCTTTGGAGGTGCTTTTCCCCCTCGATTTTCATCAACTGATTTCGAGAGATTCTGTGGACGATTCTCGACGCCGTCTGGACCAGGTAGGAGCTAAACCTGAGCTCTTTCATTTCATGGTTTCCATTTTGCATTTTGAGCTTGATTCCTAGCTTTTCTAAGTCCTTGGGGTTTAAAGAACTCGTTCTACCATCAGCGCACCCTCAGTGTATCGAAAACTGCGTTGAATGTTGGCCTGTCTAAAGGCTATCTGACATTCAATGCACCTAGAACACTGTTGCAGGTGCGTTGGGCGCAAAAAGGGAATTTGATGCACAATTTTTGATGGAATTTTTGCCTGTTTCTCACCAAAATCAGGACCTAACTTCTCTCTTGTTTGTTTTTCAGAGATCTTTGGAGTAAGATGACCATTACATAGCGAGAACGTGAGCATGAAGAAGAGGACATACTTGCCCTACATGATCCAGTTACAGTGAACGCGCTGCGGAACTGTGGCTTGTTGAAGTTCTTTCGCATTTCTAGCATGAGACAATAGATCAACTTACTGCAGTATTTTCGCGATGCTTGGGATCCTACCAATCAGGTTTTCCAGATCAGGGGAAAATCTATCCCCTTGACTGTAGTAGACATCTATTTCTTGACTGGCTTGTCGAGGTGGGGTGCCCCCATCTCTTTGTCAGGTTCGGCTCGAGGAGGCAATTTTGTGAGAGATTATGTCCGCCGGTACTACAGAGAAGGATCTCAGCCGAGTAAAGACGGCAAGATCATCATTCGTGATGTCACTGACAGGTCCCTCAGGACTATTCTGTTTACTTTTGGTAGGATGGCTGGTGGTGCGGCTCTTCATGTAGCCAACCGATCTTACATGCAGCATGCCTTGGAATGCCTCCAACCGAAGGTGTTCAACTAGTGCGATGCAGTACTTCTTGTGATGAAAGAACATTTGACCAAGATAAAGAGCATGAGGTTGAAGAACTTCCGTTAGGGACAGAGCGGACAAGTCCGCAGTTTTTGTACACAGAAGGTGCGGGACTTCAGGTGACAGTGAGAGAAAGTGAGGAACCAGAGTTACATTGATTTTTAATGTCTTTCTCTCATTTTCAAAGCTTGATTTGAAGAGCTGAGGTCTGTGACTTGCTTAGGAGGACAGTACAAGTGATGATAGACCCATACTGACTACAAATAATCATGGTGACGATATTTTTGTGTAAAAGATGAGCATTGAAAACCTTGGTCAATGCGTTCTCTAGTACCTTATTGAATGCCTCTACCATCCCATTAGCCTATGGGTGATAAGGCGTGCTTTTCTAGTGATATACCTAAAAATCCTTTGTCAACACGGTGATCATTTTGCTCAAAAAGTGCATACAGAAATCACTCATTAAAATCTTTGGACACCCAAATTGCATCAGTACATACTCAAAGAGAAACATAGTAGAGGTTGTACTTGTGTAGTCCTTCATAGACTGTGCCTCCACCCATCGAGTCAAATACTCAATCACGGTGATAATGTACCACACACCTGTCTTCTTTCCTTGAGGCTGAATGGGTCCCACAAAATATATTGCCCATTTCTCAAAAGGTTGTAACGTCATATGTGGGTTTAGAGGTAGCTCATCTCTCCACGATGGCCTGCCAGTCCTTTGACACATGTCACACGCCATGTAGTAGGCTTTTGAATCCTTATGGAGGGTTGGCCACCACAACCCTAAACATAGAATCTTTTTGTGTGGTCGCCCTTCCTGCGTAATGCCCTCCTACGACATCCCCATGAGCATCTGTGGGTTTACTACTTCTTTCAAACTCTGGTAAATATCTTCACAATACTTCACCAGAACCCATTTTGTACAGATGTCTGGAAATGACAGAAATGTCTACCACGCGCACCACTAACTCCTTTTTCTGTTGTGTGGTGTAACGTTCTAGGGAAGTTCCCGTCGTTAGGAAGTGTATGATGTCTTCAAAGTGACCATCTATGACATGCACTGCAAAGAGTTGCACGTCAGGAAATCCTTCGTTCAAATTAGTGGGCTCTTCTCCCATTTCGATGCACGACATATGGTCTGGTCCCACATTTAGTCATCTAGGCTTCACAATAACTTCAAAATCATACTCCTGGAACAATAACAACCACTTGCAGATTCTCTCCCCTAACATAGGCTTATTGATCTGGTATTTCAACGCAAAATGATCCGTACACATCTTAAAATGTCCACCCAACAAATAGTTTCTAAAATTCTAGAGCGTGTATACCATGGCTAGTCCTTCGTGCTTAGTGGCGGAATAGTTTTTCTCAGCCTTGGATAACTTTCTGCTTGCGAATACTATAGGATGGTCCAATTCTCCTTCACCAGCCTGTGTCAGTACTACTCCCAGTGCTATACATGACGCGTCTACATGTACATGAAACTCCTTCTCTCAATCCGAGAAGATTAAAATCAGCACGGTGACCATTTTTCCTTTTAGCACATCCAAGCTTTTCTGACAGTCCTTGTTCCAACAAAATGTGACATCCTGTTTCAAAGACTTCTTCATAGGCATGGTGATATGTGCATAACCCTTAATAAACTTCCTATAGTACTTAGTATGTCCAAATGTCGCGCAAAACTATTTCAAACTCCTTGGTGCCTGTTACAGGGAAAAGTGTCTATTTAGAACTGCTCTATCCCACTAAGGTGTGACAGCTTTCTTAGAAACAAACAGAGAAAAAATACTTTTGTATTTCCTTTATGAATTATAGATAGGGAGGAATAGAAAGAACCAACCTGTGTCTTGCGATAATCGTTTGATCCAATCCCTCTCTTCTTTGATAGTCTCCAGCTACTTGCTCCCTTGCATGCCCAACTTCACAAAGTACCTGTAAGATCACATAAGAAGAGCACTATACAAAGACATGGATCTATATTCATAAACAACTTAGGATCAGATTTAAGTTAACCATACAAATGTAACAAGCATCAATGATACAAAAGCATGGAGGAGAACTCAAATAGTTTTTATTGATAAACAAGAAAAGATCTAGGAGGAGTTACAACCAGTGGTTTCGACCCAACATCAACCTCCCAGCAAAGAAGCCCCTCTTCACCTCAAACAAAGCATAAATCACTCAACAATCTGATGTTTGTCTCTAGAAACCAACAACAATTCCTTACAATATGAAAAATTCCAGCCTCTAGATCTCTCGGATGAGGGATCCATATATAGATATCTGTAAGGAGGATGAGTCAACTTTTGATTTGATTAGTGTCTTCTCTCTGTCAGTTCTTGCTTCCACTTGGAGACTGAGGGCCTCTTACTCATCCTTGGTCAAATTCAGTGAGGCAAGTGTCACATGAGAAGATTCTGGAAGCTTCCTTTGCCTCCCCACCTCGCGGAATGACACTGCCATTTGTCATTTCTTTTCCGTCGCACCTTACAGAAGGGAGTTTTGAAATTCAACGCACCCTCACAGTGTATTTAGGTGCAATGCAACGCACTTAGCCAGTGGAGCAGCTGAAATGATCCTGTTTTGACCAATTCTGAGCAGTTTCTGGTGGAGAACTTCTGGGAGAAGCTGTGATCTGTTGACCTTGTTCCTTTAGGGGTTAGAACAACACTTCTAGGGACTTAGGAGCCCTTGGTTTATGGACATTTCATGCTTGGTGTTGTAGGGCACAAAAATGTCTATAACAGTTGCCCCCTAAAGTATGAGGCCGTTAACCTTTTGGTGTCGGGTGAAATGCTTTATTATGAGGATCCGAAGTTCTTTCAATGTTAGGAGGAGACTTGTAATAAGATACAATACAATACATTATCTTCATACTGTTTTCATGATCTAGCTGAGGCGGGCATTCCCATGCTCAACTTTATAAATTCATTTTCATGTACATAGGACAAACAATCGTCTGAATGTAGACTGATGATTCTGATAGAGCCGTCATCCTTTTGGTAGGATGATTATCTGTGCTGCAATGTTGTACATTAAATGTCTTTATTTCCCTGAATATATATTGCAGCCGGATGGATGAAACTAGATCCGGGGTCTTCAATCTCGTCCGATATTCACTCGAAGTACAAGTTGATCCATGTGAGAAATGTTCTGAAGTCGAACATGGAAAGACATCGCTTGATTACCAGTCAATGATTTAAACTGTTAACAAGCGTGAGAAGAATCACTGATAATGATAATTATCCTCAAGGTACTGCAGTACAATTCACGTGGTGTGAATAGAGGACTTGGTGTTGAACACCACGCAAAATATTTCGGTCGAAGGCCATTGATGTAAACCTGTCGCCGGAAGTGAGAAACTTGCCATTGAGGCATGCAAGCTTCAAAGTACTGAATGGGGTGTTCCTAGATTAACTTCTTGGATAATGAGCTGATGTCGACAAGAAGTGATCTGTTACAGGAGGGCCTTAATGAATCCCACATCAATGACATGGAACGGAACAAACGATCTGATGATATAAGGTTTAGGGTGGCGGTCATGAAAGAATGGAGTATAATGTATGGTAGTGGGTGAGACACGGGTGACTTCTCTGGATGACTTATCTTGAACATATCGGCGACACTAATGTGATGGATTGGTAGCAATAACCCCAAATGTGGATGGTATGGCGTGACCATGGTCATGTGATCGGTGAATGAAACAACCCAACCCGACTCGGACACGGAGTGGAAGTGTCATGTTCAAGAGCGACTTGCTACCAACAAAGTTTCTTTGAGTTTTCTTCCCAATTTTTCCCCAGTCATTGCTGACCAGTACCTCTTTATTTTTGTCAAGCTTGAGGAGGATAACATATGCTTGTTCTATAATTTTACCTTCAGGCAAACCCATCGCTATGTTTTAACGAGCCTAGCGATAGTGAAACTCGTTCTCGTCTAAAGACAAGTTTGTCGCTATTAATCTTTTTAATGAGTTTAACGACAAAGATAACTCGGTCCTTTTCAATTTTAGAGAGTGTGAAAAGGAACATAAAGGTAACTCCAAAATTCCTTTTTTGTCATCTAATCCCTTAAGTCCGAAAAAGTATAAAACAATACAGAAGGGATGAATTTTCGATAGTTTTAATGAGCCGAACAAAACAAGCGCTCGATCTTTTTGTGTAATAATACCTCAGGTCCAAAAAGATTAAAATCTAGAGGAGGGATAGCACTTCCTGTCCCTTTAACGAGCTGGAGAGGCCAATGGCTCTCCAATCTTTTCATATTTTACGAGTCAGTTGAAAAGAGCTTAAAGGAGACTCATCTTTCGAGGAACGAGTGATAAAACGGGTAGCAGCTGATTCCAGGTAAGGTTTGGAATTTTCCAATCATGGCAGTGTCACAAGGATGGCTAGTGAAATCACTCTTCGCAGTTCCTCAAAATGGGTAAACAATCAAATGGAGGTGAATGATCGGCCAATGAAAAGTGGAGGTGACGGTGCAAACACGACCAAGGCTTTAATGGCTGAAGTACTACATTCACGATGGTTATTTACCGGGGGAATATTTGATTTTTTAATGAACTTAAACACGGGTGGAAACATTTGCTCATGTCTTATGTTTATTTTTTAACGAGCTTGAACTATGTGCTAAAACTGCTCGATTAGATGGTCTTGTTTTGATTTTATTGTAAATAGCTTTGTCCTTTCAAAGATCGTACTATATTTTCAACTGCTTCATCAAACTAGTCAGAAATGAACAATATTTGCTTGAAAACGAGTTAGAACACTAATATTTTACTTTGAACTACGTAAAAGTAATGAAAAAGTGTTTTTTACCTCTCATTTTACCATTTCATTTGAACTTGGTTTGTTGGAGCTTTGGAGGTGCTTTTCCCCTCGATTTTCATCAACTGATTTCGGGAGATTCTGTGGACGATTCTCGGCGCCGTCTGGACCAGGTAGGAGCTAAACCTGAGCTCTTTCATTTCATGGTTTCCATTTTGCATTTTGAGCTTGATTCCTAGCTTTTCTAAGTCCTTGGGGTTTAAAGAACTCGTTCTACCATCATCGCACCCTCAGTGTATCGAAAATTGCGTTGAATGTTGGCCTGTCTAAAGGCTATCTGACATTCAACGCACCTAGAACACTATTGGAGGTGCGTTGGGCGCAAAAAGGGAATTTGATGCACAATTTTTGATGGAATTTTTGCCTGTTTCTCACCAAAATCAGGACCTAACTTCTCTCTTGTTTGTTTTTCAGAGATCTTTGGAGTAAGATGACCATTACATGGCGAGAATGTGAGCATGAAGAAGAGGACATGCTTGCCCTACATGATCCAGTTACAGTGAACGCGCTGCGGAACTGTGGCTTGCTGAAGTTCTTTCGCATTTCTAGCATGAGACAATAGATCAACTTACTGCAGTATTTTCTCGATGCTTGGGATCCTACCAATCAGGTTTTCTAGATCAAGGGCAAATCTATCCCCTTGACTGTAGTAGACATCTATTTCTTGACTGGCTTGTTGAGGTGGGGTGCCCCCATCTCTTTGTCAGGTTCGGCTCGAGGAGGCGATTCTGTGAGAGATTATGTCCGCCGGTACTGCAGAGAAGGATCTCAGCCGAGTAAAGACGGCAAGATCATCATTCGTGATGTCACTGACAGGTCCCTCAGGACTATTCTGTTTACTTTTTGGTAGGATGGCTGGTGGTGCAGCTCTTCATGTAGCCAACTGATCTTACATGCAGCATGCCTTGGAATGCCTCCAACCGAAGGTGTTCAACTAGTGCGACGCAGTACTTCTTGTGATGAAAGAACATTTGACCAAGATAAAGAGCATGAGGTTGAAGAACTTTGGGTATGGTTCTATTTTGATCACCTTTGCCTTGGAGAAGATACCATTGATGCAGCCGCAGTACATTTCACTCGATTTACCTTCTCCTACTGAACCACGTATGCAGAGATGGGTTGACCATATGTCTAGGCATGCTGGCCAGTCTCAGATTTTATTTTTTGATACCTTCTTCAAGTGATTTGATCGTCAGGAGATGGTTTATTCTGAGTATCCATACGCTGGCATGGACTTACGGGGTGATCCAGATTTAGTACTACCGGATGGCGAGCAGTGGGGCGCCATTGGTAAAATATTTGACCATATTCTCGTTTATCGTTTTTTATTTATAATGTCGTTGTGCTTTATTCTATCAAGACTTTAATCAAACTCATGTGTACATGCAGATGTTGGTCCTGTTTGTCCAGTAGTTCACCTAAGAGTACCAGCTGCTGCCCCAGCAGGAGAGGCCGTCGGAAGGGATATTCTTCGTGACCTCGATGTGGCCGAGACTCTCACAGCATTATAGGAGCAGGTTGAGGGCCTCACTCTCGGTATTCTAGATGTGAGGACCAACGAGCTACCTTTGCGGTTACAGCGGCATACTACTGGTGTGCCCAGACAATGGACTCGTCTCTTACGCATGATCGCACAGGCTGTGACTTGCTATCACGAGCATCATTAGACTAGGGTGCCCCCTAGCATTTTGAGTTTTTGGGTCATTTGACCGATTTTGTCTTGGTTACAAAACATTATGTGTAAACCATAAACAGTTATATATATTTTTGATTTTCAGAGTTTTATTTTGGTTGAGCTACATGATCCACATGCAAAACTTTGATGGTGTGTTTCTTTTTACAAATGTTGCAAATGTCTATCTAACACATAGTTTGCTAATGAGTCAGTTAATGTGTTTAAGTTTCTGGAAATATGTTGATATTGAATAAGATCAAATTGTCTTTCCAAAATCTTAACCCTTAGGAACATGTGATAAATAGCTGGGTTTCGGACGGAATATATACCATTGAGTTGTAGTATTACGAGTTGTGAGTCTAGCCTGACAATTAGTCGGCGTATACCATGTGCGATGGCATCAGAGAGAAGTTCTATCAACACGCTATATTTAGCGATGTTATTCGTTGATCGACTAATATATACACCTCTAAAACTTACTAACTCGCTGCTTGGATCAAAAATGGCCCAGGGTACAGAGGATAGGTTCAACGAACTACGACTCGCTCCGTCGGCATATCCAACACATGACTCCAATAGGTTTGACATCTGCAACAAATGTAAAAAGTGGATTACTTGACCAAAATAAACACTTTAGCGAAAACAAAAATATAACAAAAGCACACAGGTTACCATTACGCATAGTAACGCTTGAGGTACAACCCATTACGAGGTTGTGCCAGCGGAATTCCGTCATAATCCATTAACTCGTAGGCTCCTTTTACTAACACTCGTTTAACAATATAGGGGCCCATTCATAGAGACTTAAATTTACCTGCTCCCAATTTATCGGATTCTTGGTCATAAAGCAAGACTAAGTCACCTTCTGAGAAGACAAGGGGTTTGACATTTTTGTCGAACTGCGCCTTGACTCGTTTCTTATGGGCTTCGTTAGCCAAAGAGGCATCACGACGGGTTTCATCCAATTGGATTAATTCCAAGAAACGAGCTTCTTCTTCTGAATTTCCGGGGAGGAGATCAATTGCGAGTTTGAGAGACGAGATTTCACACTAGATTGGTAAGACTGCTTCCAAGCCATATACCAGTTGGAAAGGTGTGAACCCAGTTGCATTCCTTACCGATGTTCGGTAAGCCCACAAAGCTGAGTATAGGATTAGGTGCCATCTTCTTTTGTGAAATCCAATCATCTTTTGCAGCATGTGTTTGAGGACCTTGTTGATTGCTTCAACTTGTCCATTGGCTTGCGGATAATATGGAGTAGAGCTGTCGTGAGACAACCCTAGTTTGGCAGCTAATTCGACCATCATGTGATTGCGAAAATGCGATCCATGATCTGTGAATATAGCTTGCGGCACACTGAATCTGGCGACTACATGATTAAAAAAGAAGAGGGCAGCTGTTTCACCAGTATTATCTAATGTAGGCATCACCTCGGCCCATTTGGTAAAATAGTCAACTGCGACTATGATGTACCCATGCCCCCCGGTCGAGGTGGGGTTACATGTCATGAAATCGATGCCCCATTTGGCGAATGGCCCAACAGCAACTATTGGTTGTAGAGGTGCGGCTGGCCTTCTGGTTTTGCTATCGAAAATTTGACAAACATGGCAACTTCTGACTGCGGTTATTTAATCTTTGAACATTGTTGGCCAGAAGTATCCTGCTCGTAAGATTTTTTGTGCCGTAGCATATCCAAATTGATGTCCCCCACACGCGCTTGAATGACAATCATTCAGGACTTTTTCGGCCTCCTCATGGGTGAGGCACCTTCTCAGAACTGTATCGATACCACTACGGTAGAGTGTATCACCGACGATCATGTAGTCTTTTGCTTGGTATCGAATACGTTTTTATTCGGAGTGGGAGGTGTTTGCCCTGTATTTTTGAGTTTGGAGATAAATGATTATATCTACATACCACTCATTGCTTGCAGATATCAGAAACAAACTTTCATCCACGATTGTTTCTTCTGATGTGTCATCGTTGGACGACGATGGGAGATCGCACAATAATTCTGCGAAAACTAGAGCTTTCTTTGACTTGGATTTTACAAATTCCAGATCAAACTCTTGTAGGATTCCTATCCATTTTGAATATTTTCCCCCCAACAACTGTCGCGATAGTATATAAGTCATGGGGTTACAATCTGACAGAATGGTAGTTTTCCGAAAGAGGATATAGTGTTGAAATCTTTGTATCGCTTGAACAGCTGCGAGTGCTAGCTTTTCAACGTAAGAATATTTTCTTTCTGTATCATTTACGTTTTTACTTAAATAATATATAGGATGTTAAATTCCATCGACTTCTTGAACTAAAACCATTGCGATGGTCGTATCCGCTGCAGCCAGATACAGGTTAGAATCTTTTTGATAATCAGGGGCGTACATTAATGATGCTTTCATTAGGGAATCTTTTAAAGCATCAAAGGAAGCTTGCGCAACCTGATCCCAGACAAAGGGTACCTCCTTTTTCAAAAGACGTGTATAACCTTTAGCAAGTTTGGCGTAATTTGGAATGAACCTCCTCAGAAAGTTCGCTTTCCCTTGGAGTTTCTGAATCTGAAGAAAATTCGAAGGTGGAGGCAAATTTATGATTGCCTGGACCTTACATGGGTCGAGACGAATCCCGTCCTTCGAGACTACAAAGCCAAGTAAATGGCCAGAACTGATGCAAAATACACATTTGTGTGGATTGAGTTGTATCTTGTAGTGTCGACAACATAGAAATATCGCTCTTAAATGCTGCGGGTGATCAGTCCGCTTTCGTGAATGAGCCGGAAGGTCGTCGAGGTATGGTTGAACGATTTTTTTGATGTCATGGAAGGCATAATTCATTGCCCTCTGAAAAGTCACCCCTGCGTTCTTTAAACCAAAGGGTAATTTTCGATATGCGAATGTGCCCCACGGACAAATAAATGCAGTCTTTGACTGGTCCTATGGGCAGATATTTATTTGATTATAGCCGGAGAATCCATTCATGAATGAAAAGATTTCGCATCCGGTGCATTCATCAATTATCTAGTCAATGAAGGGTGTAGGGTAGTTGTCCTTTGGACAAGCTTGATTTACATCCCTATAATCGACGCACACTCTAATTGTTCCTTGTTTTTCATAACAGGGACAATATTCGATACCCAATCGGTTAGAGGAACTGGGTAGATGAAACCAGCATGGAGAAGTTTTTCAACTTCTGCCTTAATGGTAGTGGCTTTCTTGGGGTGCACCTGCCGTAGCCGTTGTCGTACTGGTTTGACATCTGGATACATCTTAATTTCGTGTTCAACGATACTCGAGTCAATGCCTAGCATTTCATCATATGACCAAGCAAAGACATCTCTGAATTCACGAAAAAGAGTGTTATATATCTCTAGTTCTCAAGGAGAACAACATTTGCCGACATGAATATTCTCTACACTATCTGTTTTAGTCGAGATATTTATGGCGATAGTCTGTTCAATATTGGACAAGTTTCGCTTGGAATCCACTGTGTTTACAGTGTTTGATAGGAATTCAAAAACTGAAGGATGACACAGGTCATCTTGATTATCTTCTCCACAATTCGGAAGAAGGGAACGATGGTGGGAATCATTCCATGGTGTCCCTTCAATTACCATAGATTGGACAATTCCTTCGTCGCTGACATGCACTCGCGACCAAGGATCTGAAGGGGTACCATATTCTCTAGACCTATCTATCCAAACGCTTGATGAGCGTTGATTTGGGTTTGCCTCCCATGCTAGGAACATTGATTGCTATAATATTTCCGTTGGGCTTGGGGGCAAAACCACTGCATGATCCATGTCGATATCATTTTCTGATATCTTCTTAGAAGACATCATGTTGCAGGTTCCTATCGACGCTACTTCCGCTAGATTGATTGGAGGTGGAAGAGCGAAAGTTCCCATTAGTATAGGATCTTTTAGTAGGCAAACTCCGATATTCTGAAGTGAATAGGGGCTTCCATGGATCATGGGAATGCTTCCAGTAACTTGAGAACCATTGGGGAGGAAGTTTTGTTGATTGACAATTGTAATCCCTCCTTGAAAGGGAAATGCAATCTTTATAAAATAGGTCGACACAACAGCTGCCATGGCATATATCCATGGTCTTCCTAGTAGGATGTTGTAATCAAGATTCCCATCGATGACTTCAACATCTATTTCTACCGTTTTCCCTCCTAGTTCAACTTTCAAGTTACTTAGGATACTATATGGGGTATATGTCCTTCCGTTGAATGCTTTTAATGTCATCGAAGATCGCGACAAGGTTGGAGATCCTAAAGTTTTCCAGCAACTCATCGACATAATGCATGTAGATGCCCCCTCATCAATAATCGTTCGATGAATAGTTTTGTTGAGGGCTTTCACTTGAACAAGGAAAGCTAGTTGAGCCGGTAATTGAGGATCGTATACTTTATGATCGAAGGATATAAGATTGGAATCCTTTGGGTCAATCCCACCAATGGCCGATAATAAAGCCTGCCTTTGGGATGGGAAATTTTGTAGTACTTCAAGAGTCGACATAGCGAATGGCGATTGGGCCAAATCTTCCACTATGTTATAATGTTGTGCCGCTCTAGCGCAGGGATTAAATGTCGACTTGTGTACTACTCCCTTTGGCGGTTTTATCGTCAATTCAGGAATGGTGGGTGGCATAACTTCTGTCAAAGTCATTGTCGAACTACTTGGTTGATCTTTATCCTTGTTGTTCGACAGCTATGGATTCCCATAATCCTTATTCCTTGTCGATATCAAAGCATCATTTTGCTGTTTTGAAACCGACAACATTAGCACTTGAGACGGGGAAGCATTTTCCCTTTCAACCAGATTTGCTCCTGGATTTGGAAACGGATCAGTTAACACTGTGGAGGTTTTCGAATTCTTGAAGAATTTCTTAAGCTCAGCCCTGTGTGGAAAATTCGCGGTCCAATGATCCTCATCACATATAAAGCATGGATTTTTTGGTTTCCTATCTCCAGGAGGGTTTGAAGAATATTTTTCAGGTGATGATTCCTCCTGTTTCTTCTTCTTCCCTTTGCCTTTTTTCTTGCTTCCTAGTTGTTTGGTTTCTTTGCCTTTATCTGTCGATACGGCATTTAATTCCGAAGCAAGAAGTTCGTCTTTTGCATTTTGACTTGAAATATTATGGGCCTTTTTGGATGTAGCCTTTGTCGATTTTGTGTCTGTCGTGCCAATCACGCCATTGCCGGCATGAGAGTCATTGTTTGATTTAGGAGGAGGAGGAATTGAGAATTCCAGTCTAGGGGCGTCAGGTATTTTATCGTAGAGCATGCCGGACTGAGTGTAAATCAACTCCAGATATTGCGCACGAGCGATAACTTGCTCTTCTGTTACGACTCCCCCCTTTGCCACATCTTTCGTGATGGAAGGCAGTAATGACTTGATAAACCATTCAGCTAACAGCTGATCGGGGACATACGTTTTTACCATTCTACGACGACGTCGCAACTCATGTATTTGATCAGATATGTGAGTGGCCGTTGTCTGTTTGAAATTGGTAAGAAGTTCTGTTCCCGTTTCGTACCTTATTGGTAATTGAAAATGGGTTAAAAAGGTTGTGACTAAGGTACTGAAGTTGTCGAACGAAGCTCTAGGCAATTCGATGTACCATTTTTCCGCTGGACCCGTTAACGTCCTCTGAAAGAGGTGAAGTCTTATCGAATCATCATTTAGGGTGTTTGATGAACACCATAGATGAAAGGTCATCACGTGATTTGATGGATCTTCACCCTCATTTCCATTAAATTGAGGAATATCTGATGGAAGTTTATGCGGAATCGCTGGCCACCAAGGGGCGTAAGCAATTGGATAGTTTGCTAACCGATTTAAATCAGGTAACTCTAAAGTTGCCACAAAGGGTAACTGTTGGTTCAGGTTAGGTGAAGCATACCTAGGGTAAGATGGGATTGCCTGAGTAGTTGGTCTTTGCATACCAGCATAATGCATTTGCTGCTGGTACGTTTGGTAAGGTTGGTGGACATGACCATTGTAAAATGGTTGATTTTGACCGTTTTGAATGTACGGTTGTTTGCTGCTCAGAACCTTGGTATACTTGTTGGAATTGCAGTTGTTGGTATTGCACCAACCATGGTTGTGAAGCCATGTGTTGTTGCCCGATCCTAACAGTTTGACCAAGATGAGGGGTAATTGTACCCGTCTGAACCTGTGTCACTCCACTAGTCGGCGATTGTGATTGAGTCGCAAGGTCAAGGGGTTGTTGCATTACAACCTGAGAAACCTGAGGTTGGCATACAACAGGCAGCGCTTGAACTTGCGACACCATCACAATAGTTGGCGTAGTTAGGATATTCGACATAGGTATGCGTTGTTGCATTGAGTACACAACTCTTGGTTGTTGAGGTAGTATAGGTACCCAACCACTTGAGGTAATTCTAGTATAACCTGAATGTTGTTGTGAACTCCCGTATGGATATCCTCTCGGAGGGGATAATGAAAGGGTATACTGCCCCCCATACGGTGGTAATCCAGAACTCAAGGGAATTGTTTGCCCTTGGGGGCCGGACTCCCCAAATTGACCTCCAAATGGATCAATTTGTTGAGACTCAACATAAGAGTTTCTGGATATTATTCCAGATGAACAAAGAGGAACGGACCATACTGTCGAAATACCCCCTGAGTGGGCTCCTTCTAGCGGCTGAGAGCTAGTCGGGACAGATGGTATACCGATGAATATTGTCGGAGTGATAGCAGGGAGTTCTGCGTCGCTGTGTCAGACGACACAGTCCTAGATGTTGACGGTTGTTCAGACATTTGTAGTCTATCCAAAAGATTACCTAGCCATTCTACAGGAGCTTCCGCTGGTGGTAGACTAACTTCTGATGAAGAAGGATATAGAGTGATCCTGACTCCAAAGTGTGTTGGAGTACTTGTTTGAGGATCTTCTACAATTTCTTTTATGGCAATTAGACCAGGTGGAAGGGGAAGACCGTCAGGTCCGTAAAATATTTCTGGTGCCGAAGAAGGTGTGAAATCGGCAGCGACAGATGTTTGAAGAGTAAGACTCTCCGAACTGGTTGTAGATGGAACTGGTTCGGTAACACAAGTGTTTACTCTCAGACTAGGATTAGTATCACTGTCCTTCTGTGGTTGTTGAACTTCTTCTGTAGAGGCAGGGATTCCAGAAATGTTTGGAGTAACCGGAGTCCCTGATGTCGTTGGAACACTTGTTCTAACTTTAATAGGAGATTTGGAACCGGTTAAACGAGTTCGCTTTGTCCGTACTGGTTTCGATTCCGGAGACAAAGACAGTTGACTCATAAGCCTCCACGAACGATGGGGTTTCAATTGACTTTCTTCCATGATTGCGGATTACTCGATCAACTAAAATAAAGGGGAAGTATGTTTCCGAATTAAATGAATTTTAGACGCTTTGACACAACTTGTTTTTTTATTTTTTAAGAGTCGAGAAAAAACAAAAGATGACTCTAGTCGCCTTCGATTTTTAATGAGCCTGAAGTGACAAGTGCTCAGATGGACCTTTTCCGTTAAGGAGTCTGAAAAGGAACGAAAGGGACTACTCTGGAGATCTAGGTAGAGGGAGTACCAAACCAATCGCAAAACTGCAGAATACTTTTTACAGTACGGCAGTCAATCTTCCCGAATGCTGTGTTAAGTGCATTGCGATTGATAGGGCGACAGACACGGCTTCCTAAGGATAAATGATTTAAGCCTATATGGGTCTCCCAAAATATACTCGACGGTACGTGGGAGCACAAGTCCGTACTAGAACTTATCGTCTCAAAGTGGAGGAATCACCCAACCATCAGTGAGGACAACAGTTACCAGGCTTTACGACGCTGGAATACGTCTCTAGCCTAGACCTCTAAATGTTGTGCATTAAGTTCCAAAGCGTTGTTAGATTCATTGAATTTATTTTAAGTTGATCTTGTTTATAAAGTTTTCCTTTCGGGTTCACCACAAGATGTAGATGTAATTCCTAAAATGCAATCTAAAGATGATAAACAAACTTTTATCCCTTTTGTGCAATGAAAATCCTAGCTACTAGGGGAATAGAAATACAAAATCTTTTCACAAAGAGCAAAGAGTACACTGTAAATGCACTTTCCTAAATCAAGCCAAACAGACTGTCTATATGCAAATGCACATGCATGTATTTGTTTTTGACTTTCTTAGTATTGATGCTAAAAAGAAAGTTGATGTACAAATCTGAATTTCTTTTCAAGCGACAAATATAAACAAGCTCTTTTTCGAAATAAAAAACAGAGATGATTACGACACCTTACGATTTTGAAATGAACACTCATTCTTGACACTAGAAAATTACAAATTCAGACCAAAGGCAATAGTAACAGTATAATCGACCATCAACAGCAATCAAACTTTCTCCTATGATCGAAATCGACACTTGCGACAGATTCAAATCAAAGGATGACAGTACGACTATTCTACTTTTGCAAAGGAAAATTGTAAACGACTCAACAAACACATAAAAACATCTACAATTCTTTTGTACAAAGGAGGCGGAATAACAGCAAGGAAAAGAGGTTTCAAATAGACATATACTGATCACAGGCAGCAAAATTCAGGGATAGAATTGGAAAGGATGAAGCACAAGAACCACAGATGCATAGAGCTAGTCTGATCAGCGCACCTGTAACACAGAGAATCTGAAATGCAGCGCAGGTTGCCCCTTCAGGAAGTGCGCTGAAATTCAGGATCTCTGAAAAGTACCTATGCTGGGCCAGAAACGAGACTCTGTCTGGGTTCTGGGTCACAGTTTGCAGTTCAGTCCTTGGTTTTTGGCCGAGTAAAAAGCAATCAGTAATGCAAAAATCAGGGGTAGATCTAAGGAGGATCTAAGAGCTATCACAAGGGCAATAAAATAGTTTGTGAATCAGCTGTTTAAATCATAAACAGATCCAGTGAATGGATTGAAGCAGCAGTTATCTACTTTGCATTTGTTATGGCAAATGCAGTTCGAAAGCTACTTATAAGTTTATGAAACAAACAACAAAGAATGATACGCAAAGAAACTAATTAGACATCCCCGCAGAGTCGCCATTTTGTTACAGGGAAAAGTGTTTATTTAGAACTGCTCTATCCCACTAAGGTGTGACAGCTGCCTTAGAAAAAAATAGAGGAAAACTACTTTTGTATTTGCTTTATGAATTATAGATAGGGAGGAATAGAAAGAACCAACCTGTGTCTTGTGCTAATCCTTTGATCCAATCCCTCTCTTATTTGATAGTCTCCAAATACTTGCTCCCTTGCATGCCCAACTTCACAAAGTACCTGTAAGATCACAGAAGAAGAGCACTATACGAAGACATGGATCTATATTCATAAACAACTTAGGATCAGATTTAAGTTAACCACACAAATGTAACAAGCATCAATGATACAAAAGCATGGAGGAGAACTCAAATAGTTTTTATTGATAAACAAGAAAAGATCCAGGAGGAGTTACATCCAGTGGTTCCGACCTAGCATCAACCTCCCAGCAAAGAAGCCCCTCTTCACCTCAAACAAAGCATAAATCACCCAACAATCTGATGTTTGTCTCTAGAAACCAATAACAATTCCTTACAATATGCAAAATTCCAGCCTCTGGATCTTTGGGATGAGGGATCCATATATATATATCTGTAAGGAGGATGAGTCAGCTTGTGATTTGATTAGTGTCTTCTCTTTGTCAGTTCTTGCTTCCACTTGGAGACTTAGGGCCTCTTACTCATCCTTGGTCGAATTCAGTGGGGCAAGTGTCACAGGAGAAGATTCTGGAAGCTTCCTTTGCCTCTCCACCTCGCAGAATGACACTGCCATTTGTCATTTCTTGCGCATCACACCCTACAGAAGGGAGTTTTGAAATGCAACGCACCCTCATAGTGTATTTAGGTGCAATGCAACGCACTTAGCCAGTGGAGCAACTGAAATGATCCTGTTTTGACCAATTCTGAGAAGTTTCTAGTGGAGAACTTCTGGGAGAAGCTGTAATCTGTTGATCTTGTTCCTTTAGGGGTTAGAACAACACTTTTAGGGACTTAGGAGCCCTTGGTTTATGGACATTTCATGCTTGGTGTTGTAGGGCACAAAAATGTCTATAACAGTGCCTCCAATTTAATTATCACTGTGATCTTTGCGGGGTCTACCATCAATCCCTATCTGCATACCACATGATCAAGCAAAATCCCAAAAGGGACACAAAAAAAACATTTCTTTAGATTGAGCGCAATATGGTACCTTTGACAAGTATCTATCATTAAGCACAAACTTGCCACATGGAATTTTACCAACCCAAACATAGTCCAGTCATCAAAGTACACCTCCAGAAACTTATGAATGAAGTCGTTGAATGCAGCAATGAGTATGTTTGAAAAAATCGCAGGTGCATTCTTTAATCCGAAAGGCATTACGGTGTACTAAAAACATCCCCATTCAGTTGCAAAGGTCGTCTTTCTTCTATCTTCAGGCGCAATTTTGATCTGATGGTACCTAGAGAACCCATCAGTGAAGGAGTACGCTTCCTAGCCACCTACTAGCTCATCAGTGAATGAATTCAGGAAAGGATCATGCACGCAAGCATCATTCAACTTCCTAAGATCTACGCATATCCTTATTTCATCCTTCTTATTCTTTTCTTGTACCACCATTGGGCTCACCCAATCAGATTCCTCTATGGGCTCAATGATGCCTGGTGTGAGCATCTTATCTAACTATAAGTAGACCTTATCCTTATACTTCAGATTGAGGTGGTAAGGTCTTTGCTTAACTGCCTTTACGTCAGGTTTTAACATGATCTTCATAACACCAAAGTCTCCTATTACCCCCTTTAACTCTGTAAAATTGGTATGGAACAAATCCTAGTATTCACAGAGTAATTCGACGACCTTATCTACCATCTCATCATCCTAGTAATCTCAAATCTTCGTGAATTTGGGTCCTACCTCCATGCCAATATTTATCTGTTTAGTTTTCAGCGGCCCAGTTATATTAGGATTCTCGACCGATGGTCCCTTGACCTCATGATGACCCTCGGTTTCAGTGATATTAATCTTTCGAGGCTCCTCATCTTCTTCTTCAACAGTCACGTTATAGCCTTTTGGCACGTGGCTCAGCTGAGTAGTTCAATTGGGTTGAATCAAATACAAAGGATCCTGTGGTATCCTAAAGATCGTTGTTTTAAATTATTGTAGCGCTTCTTCAATACAATCAAACCTATCTTCAAAGTTGAATGTCATTATGAACCCTTCATGCAAAATATCCCATTCTTTTGTACCATGGCAAAGTTCTGTCTCCAAGTACCAGTTCATCGGGATGACATCTAGGGTGTGACAAAACAAGTGCACCCATTTAGGTTGGGGCTCCACTCTATAGGCCTTAGCCCATTTGGCCAAGTGTTCACATGCATCATCCTTCCCGTCATACTTGTCTGTCACTCATACCTTCGGCTTCCCAAAGCGTGTTCTCATCATCCTCCTATACTCGCGCCAATCATCAAAACTACCCTTTTTTGTACCCCACCATCTCATGGGCATAGCGTGCAGTGCCCAATCCAAAGCTTGGAAGCGCTGATTCTTTGGTACTTCCCTCTCAACTGCATCCAAAAACACATCCACATCATTCAAGCCATCATAAGTGGGAAGATTTCTTACCTCTTAGAACACACAGTGCAATGACCGGGTCATCATGTTACAGCTCAGCATAGTTACTTCATTTAGTTGATTTTGCCAATGCTCTAATTCTTCATCTGAGTTTGAGGTACAGGAACTCTTGCGATCCCATGTAATTCGTCCATCCGCTCTCAGATTCACCCAATCTTGGTCTCACGCTGTTATCTTATATATGAAGTCCAAATCGTCATTGCTTTCGTAATCGCGGACTGGTTCAATATAACACGATCATTTTGTAGGATCTAAGGGTACTATTACGTGAAGCGATTTCTTTTCAAATATCATCTTTTGCTTCTTTAGGTTGATCACCCCGTTCATGTCAGTAGCCCAATCAATGCCAAGGAGCATAGGGTAGGGGTTGTTGTCATCCACGATTTCTATTACTCCAAAATCAGCCAATGTGCTCGTGCCTTCAATATCTACTGTTACTCCCTACAACCATTCCATGAGGATGATATTTTACTAATTTTTCATCCTTAATTGAATCGGAGACCATTGCAGTGTGGGTCTCCCCATTCACTCCTGAGTATGCTTTGGCAAAACATTCGTGTCTAACCCTAGATACAGAATAACTTGATCCATTTCATACTCTCTTATCTACGCGGTGAGTCTCATCTCACGTCCTGTCCTTGCCTTATGCTTACCAATCTTCTGTACCACGCACGGTTCACCTAGAGTGTTTCTGGCACATCTATTTATAAGTTCCTGTAACCCCTTCACAACCTTACTATCATGCAACAACTTCATGCAGGTCCCTAGAAAGGTTGTAAGCATAGAAGGGTCCATTTCCTGAACATGTTTATGCTAGCTCCCTGAGGTATAGGCCTCAACGAAGCTCTTCTTTGCTTCCATGAACATTTTGCGTGCGTGCTCCAAATCAAATTCAGCCTCCTTCTCTGGAGATTTTCAAACCCACGTGCTATCTTCAGGTTGTTTCCCCTTATTGTCACCCATTGCAATTCCACTTCGGAGCACTATATTCACATTCAGATCTTCTTTGCAAGGCTTAGCCCTCATCGTCTGTAGGTTCTGAGTCGACAGTAGAGGTAGCATCCCTTTGTTGTGTATCCTTGCTATCAGTGTATGACAGTCCTCAGTCTCATGATCAAACTGAGTACAATATTTGCATGACAGACATGTTGGCTTAGTGCATTCGCGGGCATAGTGTCCTGGTCCTCCATAATTGTAACAGATTGGATGTACCTAACCTTTGCCAAGTCCTCCTCTGTCTTGGCCTCGTCCGTGCCCATGAAAGCCTATCCGCGCCATCTTAGCGATTTGGTCAAGAGGCTATGTTTCTGCCTGAACTCTATATGCAAGTGTTCTATCCATCATCAATTCATAACTTTGGAAATTGCACTCA
Source organism: Pinus tabuliformis (assembly GCA_031772625.1). Classification (NCBI taxonomy): domain Eukaryota; kingdom Viridiplantae; phylum Streptophyta; class Pinopsida; order Pinales; family Pinaceae; genus Pinus; species Pinus tabuliformis. The sequence goes on along the minus strand of CM062807.1, from coordinate 1,077,374,001 downwards.
TCATGCTCTATCGGCCTACAGAATTTGTAGAACAGTTGTTGCGGTGTTTGTACAAACTTCTCCAACAAATGAAAATTATCAGTTGTATGCTTCCCTGCTACCTGACATATAGCGCACCATAATGTAGGCTCCGTGCTCGACCCTACTTGGGCTTCTGGCCTTAAAGGTGTTGATCCTCCTCCTGCAGTATAGTTTGCAAATATTGGGTAGTGGTCTTTATCATGCCCCTGACCTTTACATTTCAGGCACCATATCTCTTTGTGCACCTCTGGCCGAATTGTTCTGTCTTGCTTTAGACATTGCATTTCTAGGCAAAGATTTTGCAACTACGCATGGATCTACTGAACCCCCAGACTCGAATCTTGCATCGGTGTTTCATGCAGCCTTATTTCAATCTCCAAGGCCTCTGCCTGAGTTGTAATATTATGTTGTGACAATGCAACCCTTAGGTGAGGCAGGAGCAAAGCCACGAGCCATTCGCAGTGCTGCCCATTCATTAAATTCATGTTATATTAATGGATTGTACACTTTAACCTCTGATCCAACTCCCAAGGTGTCTCTCCTGGTTTCATTCCGATTTCCTTGAACCCCACAATTGACTGCACCTCAGATTTAGGCCTATTGAACTCTTTATTCAACATGGCCTGGATCTCTGCTAATGCAGCATTTGGGTTATCATTAGAGTATTTGATGTACCAAGTTAGTGCGTGATCCTGCAAAGCACTAACCAACGTCGCCTTCTTCATGTGATCATTTGTGACGCCCTGAGCTTCCCATACAACTTTTATGACGAACAAGAACTAGTCCAGGTCCTCATTTCCCAAGCTCTTAAATAATGGCAGCTTTACTGAATTCGCCATGTTGAACTGTGGTGGAGTTGGTGGTGATGTGGGCGAAGTCACAGGTGATGGTGGTGAAGGTGGAGGTGGTAGTCGCGGGAACCCTTGTTTTATCAACTGAAATGCACTTCACGGAGAAGCTTGTGCTACTCCCTCGTTGTCACTAAAAGGAGGTGAAATTAGTGGGCTATATTCAGAACCCTTTCTTCCTTTGTTCCTGTAAGTCTTTCTACTTCACGTAGCTCTGAACATTAAGGTAGCTGCATAACCCACTTTTCGTACAATAACATCTTAATCCAAGTATTTAAAGACTTCAAGTACTTACCTCGCAGACCTTTGAAAAAGCGCCACTCTGCCTCACTATAACTGACTGAGGTATTGACCGCGAATTCAGTCACAAACCCTCCTATGATATGATTGAGCCAATGATCGACAGCACAGGCGATCTTATCCTCATAGGCTTCCAGTCTCTATACTAACTTTGGGGTCCATACGATAGGAATGTCAAGCCTCCACCTTCTTTGGCTATTCGCTAGATTCACGATCCACTTGTATAACTCAACTGGAAAGGAACATAAAAATATCTCATGGATTTCTGTATACAGGTACCTGTCTAGCCACTGTTCCTTTGTCAACCGCGGATTTCTGTTCTCCTGCGCCATGAATTCATGGATATTCCGATTCAACCAACCTTTGATAACTTTCTTAGTTGGATTCCAGTGATGTCAATTCTCGGTCCTGACAACAGAACCATTTGTTGGCTTTGTGGGCCCTGACCTAGGTTCAGTGTTAGTCAGCCAAACAAATCCCTACACTACTGGCCCTTTCAACATCAACACATGAAGCGCAGATCAAAGTCTCACCTAAAGCAGTATGGGGGGATGTTGGAACCAAGTTTCCACACCCTGAGATGATTGTGATGTTGGTTTATAACCCCTACTTCTACCTTCACGTAGGTCACTAAACCTTAGGGCTTATCGATCTACCCTCTATCCCTCCCTTCAGCACCTTCGTTAAGGTGTACAATTAATCTTCACGCAACCCTAACTTGTGGTTCACGTACTTTCACACTCCTATGACGATGTATTGTATAGATTCCAAAGTTATCTCAAGTGTTCTACTTATTCTACCTATCAATTACAATTATCGTCACGTAAACTGATATTCTTATTTTCATTCAATTAACAAATATAATCACATACATTCATGCATCAAATAAAAACTGTAATATAAACCCAAGTCATAAGGCAATATAATAAGATGCATTAACATAGACTAAATACAGAGTAATTGCATAATACTTCTCTTTATTGATATCTCCAGTTTAATACAAACTCCATCCACCTTGTGCACGTAGCTGCAGGGGCCCGCGCACTCAGCTATTGACTTCTACCCTAGGCATTTGCGCACTCAGCTGCAGAGCCTTTACCTATGCAAAGACCTAAAAATACTTAAACTTCTCCATCCTAGATCACTCTGTAGAAACCATCTCAACTCTACTTTTCTACTAACTACTTAGAGCTTACTTACTTATCTCCTTTTTATACAATCCCATGGTCCGCAGACCATGGGTAGATCTTTACAGCCAACTTGACACTTTACAAACTAAGGGAAGACAATCCTTTATGACTCTTGATACCTTCACTGATCTAGAATTTATCCAGGATAAAGAATGAAAGGTATTACAGACTCATGTGCATGGATGTGCCTATGTTACTTATGCAACAGATCGATAAGATTGCTAGAATACATAGACACTAAGGCAAATAGAGAAAAAATAAGAGTCAAACATGCAAACAAAGCAAGTTTAATAAGGAGTTCACCCAATGCTCCTAGGCTACATCTCCTGGTCTAGCCTTTCAGTGGTGGCCTCTCTATTATGTTTTCAAGTAGAGTTTTACAACAGTGAGCTCGATTCGAGACTCACTAAAAGAATGCAGTCAGTAGGAATGGAGTGCACTGACTCTCCTTACTGAGACTTGACCTCTAAGGGTCACAGTAGTATGACAGGCCTATGCTGAGGAGTTTGCTTGAACCTCTAAAGCCTTCAATGGAGTACACAAACTCTCTAACTCTCTCTGGCTCTGTTTGGCTTGATGCTCCCTTTAGGTTAGCTTAGCTTCTACTCTCTGTGTGTTGCTTCTCTAAGTGCTCTCTCTTTGTATCCTCTTGCTCTGTTTTTATCAGTTTATGGCAGGGAAAATTTTAAGAACCCCGCCTAAATTTATAAATATAATAAATGGGCGAATCTCCATGGTATATAGGAAAAATGGAGGGCAATTTTATCAATAATATAATATGTATATATAATTTTTTGGCGAATCTCTCACCAGGCATGGCGAATATTTTACTCAATTATAAAATCTTGTAAGATCTTGGCGAGTCTTTCACTAAATAATAAAACTTTGCAAAGTCCTAGTGAATCTTAGCATAGGCTACATGCTGGTTTAATTCCCCCATTTAAATAGGCTACATTCCAGGTGAATACCATGGGTCAATACCATGTGCCATTTTGGTGAATACCATGGGTCAATACCATGTGCCATTTTTGTTTTTATTAATTCTAATATTAGGGTTAATAATGGTTTTTTGCATGGTATCAATAACAATCTAGTCCATGGTATTTGTCCCATAGTATTTTGGCCATAGGTTTCAGCTAAATATAACCCATTTTTTAGTGTTCGTAAATATAAGGTGACTTATGGAGTAAATATAAAAAAATGTTTTATTTGTTTACCATACCTCTCGTTTATTTATATTTTTATTAATTTACCATACCTCTTTTACAAATATGGTATTTGGCCCATAGGATTCACTTAAATAAAACCTCTTTCTTGAGCCTTCATAAATAGAACGAGGGTTATGGACTAAATATAAAAAGAGGTTTTATTTATTTACGATACGTCTAGTTTATTTATTTACCATACCTTTTGAGTAAGTATAAAAAGACGTTTTATTTATTTACCATACCTCCACTTTACTTATATTTTTATTTGTTTACACCCTTACATGTATATAAGGTGACTTATGGAGTAAATATAAAAAACATTTTATTTATTTACCATACCTCCACTTTACTTATATTTTTATTTGTTTACACCCTTACATGTATATAAGGTGACTTATGGAGTAAATATAAAAAACGTTTTATTTATTTACCATACCTCCACTTTACTTATATTTTTATTTGTTTACACCCTTACATGTATATAAGGTGACTTATGGAGTAAATATAAAAAATGTTTTATTTATTTACCATACCTCTCATTTATTTATATTTTTATTAATTTATCATACCTCTTTTATAAATATGGTATTTGGCCCATAAGATTCACTTAAATAAAACCTTTTCTTGAAAATGGGCGAATGGATTCACTTAAATAAAACCTATTCTTGAAAATGGGCGAATGGAAGGTTGTAAGTCCTAATTTCAAGGGCTAAATTTACCTTTTTTACCCTCTCCCTTAAAATAAGGTGGGCTATTTGAGGTGATTTGTAAAAATGTACTATGATACAAAATATTCGCCCACTAAAAATTTAAAACCCCTTAATTTCGCCAAAGGGCGAACATTCGCCCCTAAAATTATCCTTGGTTTATGGCTTTAAAGCCAGTCTGTTCTTTTGATTGTTTGTTTTCGCTTCCTGGCATTTTGGTTTCCTTTCTTTTGTCCATTTAAATTCCTCTGCTTTGTGTCATCATCACCAGGTAACACCTCGTAGGGAGGTGGCCAACTGTTTACTAATGAACTAGGTGTCAGATTCCCTTAATCATACTCGAATGGCCATTAAATCTGTTTGCTTCGAGATCGCCCATGAACACGAATCATTTTCCAACTCGTCATCCATGTCGGATGTAAAATCCTTGTCATCTTGCTTTTTGAACTGTCAAATCCAGTCAGCCATTGGGACATATCTCTGCCGTCGATTTGGACCCCCCAGATCCTACGGTCATCCTTCATATCAAGCGGACATGTCACACGGTGTTTACCCATCTGTTGTGGGAGGTTTTCTCTCTCATCCACCGAACGTGTGTCACTCGATATGTGGCATCAGGCAGGACTCAGTCAAAACTGCTTACCGCCTCGAAGCCTTCCGATATCCTATTGGTTTGGGGAATCTCGCGCTACAGAATTGAAACAGTTACTTTTCCAAATTTTATAGTGATTTCAGGTCTGGGCACCTCGGGGCTTTCCTTCACTGAGGGGGACACCCTGCGATACTTGATTAGCACTTCAGCGCTAATCGTGTATCAAAATCTACCTCCTTTTCTCATTTTAGCCTTCGGTTTTTCCAATTGGTGCCATTGCGCTTTACCATGGGCAAACGGTCTGCATGATCGATCGAGGGTCCTCGTTGCTCCACTCCAGCCATAACTGCAATTGTCATGAGGATTCCTTCTGATAGCTTGATTTCTCTGAGACTTAAATCTTTTACCATAATTTGAAACAGTCATGAAAACTTAGATAGTTTTAGGATCCAATTCAGATCATGGCCTTCCCACTGAAAAAGCTTTTGGACCACCAAAAGTTGGTTTTCTTTCAAGCTTCAATCAAGTGAGGGTATTTCTTCCTCGCTTGCTCAATTTCTATACATTTCACACTGCTTGGCTTTGAACCCTTGAGTCCGATCCTGAGGTACTCAACATCCCCTCTACGTATAGTTCTTACCTTCCTATCCAGAACTGCATCTTCCTACAACTCATTAAGATATTAAGGTAACAGATCATCAATAGAAGGCAATTGACTCTGCTCTTTGGGATCTTCAATTAATAAAGGTTCAAATAGTCTCAAGCTATCTGCATTAACAACTGAGTATATGTGCATGTAAGATGGTAAATCAAGGCGAAAAGCATCCTCACCAATTTTCTCAAGTATCTTGAAATGTCCATACCTTATTGGCTTCAACTTCTTACCTTCTCCTTGCATTCAGTCTTTTCTGATATACAGCCAGATTTGATCACCAACTTGGAAACTATGCTCCATCCGATGCTTGTCATGCCTTGCCTTGTACTTGGCTTGGCTCTTTTCCATCTTTTCCTATACTGCCTGGTGAATCTCTTGGATTTGTTGAATGAACTTAGTTGCCTTGTCCACATCATTGTGTCCATCAACTGCTATGTCTTTACCAAAGAAAAAATCCAATGGAGACCTTGGTGTGAAACCAAAACAGGTCTGAAACGGAGATCTCTATGTAGAAGAATTTTTAGCTCGGTTATAAGCATGCTGCATATAACATAAATGTTCATCCCAAAGTTTGGGATGCTTGCTGCAATAGCCTATGATAAACCGGATCACTGTCCTATTTACCACTTCTGTTTGGCCATTTGTTTGTGGATGAAAAGCTGTGCTTTTCTTCAACCTGGTGTCCATCAATTCCCACAAACTTGACCAAAATTTCCCAACAAATCGGGTATCTCGATCAAATATTATGGAAGTGGGTAAACCAAAATGAACCCATACATGCTGAAAGAACAAATTTTCAATTTGTTAAGCTATAATCTATTTGCTACAAGGTATTAAAATACACATCTTACTGAACCTGTCCACAACAACATATAAATAGTCATGACCTTTCCTAGATTTAGGTAGCCCTCCAACAAAGTCCATGGAAACACTTTCCCAAGGATGAGAAGGAACTGGTAGTGGAGTGTACAAGCCTAGTTTTATATTTCCGGGCTTGCTTTTAGAACACATGGTACACCCTCTTTCATATCTAGAAACTGTGTCATTCATTTTTGGCTAATAACAAAATCTTTGCAGCTGTGCGACCATTTTAATTACACCAAAGTGACCTGATATTAGAGAAGTGTGTGCTTCTCGAATTATCTTTACTCTTTTAGTTTGTGGAATGCATAGCTTCCCACAATGATGCAAAAGTTGGTCCTTAATATGATAATCCAATTCTTATACCCTTTTTCCTTGACTCAAAGTTGCATATACATCTTTAAAATCTATATCTTGAGCATATTGTTCAATGTAGCTTTCATGCAATACTGAATTATGCTTAAGTGTAGTAGATGCATTTATAATTGGTCTAGATAACATATCTGCAGCTTTATTGTGTATGCCCTTTTTATATTTGATGACTAAATGAAACTATTGTAGAAAACCCATCCATATATAGTGTCTTGATTGGTGCAACTTAGTTTGGGAGTGTAGATATTGAAGTGGTTGATGATCAGTATGTATAACTGTCTCCTTGCCGATTAAGTAATGTTTCCACTTTTTCACACTCTGTACTAATGCATACAATTCTTTATCATATGTAGGATAGTTAACTACTGCAGAATTAAATGTCTCGGAATGATAACATATAGGTTTACCGTGCTGCATCAACACTGCTCCCATGGCATAGTCACTGGCATCTGTTTCAATCTCAAATGATCTTTGAAGATAGGGCAATGCTATTACTGGTGCTGTACTAATCTTTTCTTTCAAGGTGTTGAAGGCTTTCTGCTGTTTGCCTCCCCACTGAAACACCTTGTTCAATCCTGTTAAAGCATGTAAGGGAGTTACAATTAAGGAAAAGTTAGAAATAAATTTTCTCTAATATCGTGCTACTTCTAAGAAGCTTCTGACTTCTGTAGCAGATTTGGGTTTAGGCTGGTTTACAATGAATGCGACCTTAGAGGGATCTATCTTCAATTCACCACCCCCAACTATATGTCCCAAATAATTAAAAGATGTTTTGCCAAATTCATATTTTGAGAGTTTAACATAAAGTTTTTCTCTTTTCAAAACATCCAGTGTCTGCTTAACATGTTTTAAATGTTCTTCCCACATTTTTCTAAATATAAGAATGTCATCTAGATATACAATAACAAAATCATCAAGAAAAGGTCTGAGTACATCATTCATTACTCTCATGAAAGTAGCGGGAGCATTAGTTAAGCCAAAAGGCATAACCAACCACTCATACAATCCCTGCTTTGTTTTTAAAGAAGTCTTCCATGCATCTTTCTCTGCAACTCTCACCTGATGATATCCACTATGCAAGTCTAACTTGGAAAAATAAACAACCTCTTTCAATTGATGTAATAGATCATCTATGCGAGGAAGGGGATAACATTTTTTGATCATTATCTTATTCAATGCTTGGTAATCAATGCACATTCTCCATGAGCTATCTTTCTTCTTCACCAAAACAATTGGAGACCCACATGGTGATGTGCTAGGTCTGATGAACCTTTCTCGAGCAGCTCCTGTACCTGCTTCTCGATTTCTACATTCTCTAAAGTGGACAACCTTTTATACCTGTGGCTACGATTGTTGCTTCATCTCCTGAGTCTAACCCCAAATCCTTTTGAATAGTTACAACAATCTTCTTCTTCTTGCCCTCGAACTTCTTAGGTTTCAGGTCCGGATGTAGAATCTAGTAGTGTTCATCATCATGCCCATCCTTCTTACAGTGAGTGCATGAAGACTTGTTTTTCTGTACAGTGTTTTTCTTCCTCTCTTTCCATTTCTGTTTTATTTTCTCCTTATTTTTTCTTGCAATGGGTTTGGATGATCCCCCAACTTCTGGGTTCCCATTCTTACCTCTCGCTTCAAGATGCATAACCTGAACAGATACTTCATCTATACTAGTGGGATTAAACATGAGGATAGTGTGCCTCATGTAGCTGTGTAGACCACCTATATACTTCAATAGAGTCTCAGGTGAGTCTAACGAAATTCCTAGAATCAAAGCTCTTTTCCTAAATTCTTGGGTGTAACCTTGTACACTTTGCCCCTTTATTTGTCGAAGAGTTTGCTAGCTCATCATGGCTTGCTGCATGTAGGCTAGTGGATATAATTGCTTTTTAATTGTAGAAACAAATTCACTCCAGACAGAAATAATCTTACCATGTTTCTTCATGTCAGCTTGTGTCTTGCCTTCCCACCATACCAAGGCAATGCCTCCAAGGCGTAGGCTGGCCAACTAAATTTTACTCTTGTTTGAGTCAATACTCTGCACTCTACAATAAACATCAATCTATTTGATCCAATTATCCAGCTTCTCTGCATTCAACTCTCCATCATATATCGGTAAATCAAATTTAACATATAATTTAATCAAATATGTCTTCTTTTTATTTTCAGGGCTATTAGGAGGTGTGAGAAATTTTTCTTCTTTCCCTTTGCCTTTGGAGTGGTCATGGAGGAGAGATTCTTCTACTCCTTTGTCTTGTTTTGAGTTTGATGAATCTTCATCTCTATGTTTCTTATAGTCCCTATACATTTCCTCCACCATGGATTTTAGGGTCATAAAATTATCCATGAACTGGGGGTCTAATTCCAAGGGATTTTCTCCTAACATTTTCCTCTTAGAATATACTCTTCCAATTTCTGGGTTAGTTTCACCCAATTCTCCTTCTCCTAATTTAAGCTTTGATCTAGTTAGCATTCAACAACAAGATCCAGCACAAGCTTGTCTAACCTTAGTAGCCTCTGGCTCTGATACCTCTTGATTTGAAATTTATCCAGGATAAAGAATGAAAGGTATTACAGACTCATGTGCATGGATGTGCCTATGTTACTTATGCAACAAATCGACAAGATTGCTAGAATACATAGACACTGAGGCAAACAGAGAAAACATAAGAGTCAAACATGCAAAAAAATCAAGTTTAATAAGGAGTTCACCCAATGCTCCTAGGCTACGTCTCATGGTCTAGCCTTTCAATGGTGGCCTCTCTATTATGTTTTCAAGAAGAGTTTTACAACAGTGAGTTTGATTCAAGACTCACTAAACAGAATGGAGTTAGTAGGAATGGAGTGCATAGACTCTCCTTACTAAGACTCGACCTCTAAGGGTCACAGTAGTATGACAGGCCTATGCCAAGGGGTTTGCTTGAACCTCTCAAGCCTTCAATGGAGTACACAGACTCTCCGACTCTCTCTGGCTCTGTCTGGCTTGATGCTACCTTCAGGTTAGATCGGCTTCTACTTTCTATGTGTTTATTCTCTGTATGCTCTCTCTCTATATCCTTCTGCTTTGCTTCTATCAGTTTATGGCTTTAAATCCAGTCTATTCTTTTGACTGTTCATTTCCGCTTCCTAGCCTTCTGGTTTCCTTCCTCTATCCGTTCAAATTCCTCTGCTCTGTGTCATCATCACTGAGTAATGCCTCGCAGGGACTTGGCCACTTATTTACTAATGAATTGGGTGTTAGATTCCCTGAGTCATACTCAAATGGCTGTTAAATCTGTTTACTTCAAGATCGCCTGTGAACACGAATCATTTGCCAACTCGTCATCCACGTTGGATGTCAAATCCCTATCATCTTTCTTTTTGACCTGTCAAATCCAGTCAGCCATTGAAACATATCTCCGTCATTGATCTGGACCCCCTAGATCCTACGGTCATCCTTCATATCGGGCAAACAAGTCGCACGGTGTTTACCCATCTGACGCAGGTGGTCTTCTCTCTCGTCTGTCGGACGCGTGTCACTCTATGTGCGAGATTGGGCGGGACTCAGTCAAAACTGCTTACCGCCATGAAGCCTTCCAATATCCTGCCCGTTTTGGGAATCCCGCGCTATGGAACCAAAATAGTTACTTTTCCAAATTTTATAGCGATTTTGGGTCCGGGCACTTCGGGGTCTTCCTTCACTGAGGGGGATGCCCTGCAATACGTGATTAGCACTTCAACGCTAATCGTGTATCAAAATATACCTCATTTTCTCGTTTCAGCCTTCGGTTTTGCCAATTGGTGCCATTGAGCTTTACCATGGGCCAACGGTCCGTGCGCTCGACCGAGGGTCCTCATTGCTCCACTTTGGCCACAACTGCAACTGTCACAAGGATTCCTTCTAATAGCTTGATTACTCTGAGACTTGAATATTTTAGCATAATTTGAAATAGTCATGAAAACTTAGAGAGTTTTAGGATCCAATTCAGATCATTCACGCTTCGTGACCAGAAAATGTAGAGACTTTAGCCATTTATTACAAAATTGTCCCAAAACTGCTCTTGGGGGAACCCGTTCCCAACATAAATATTCAAGATTTTCATCTTCCTTTTGTGTCATTTTGAAGACTTCATCTTTAAGGTTGCTAGGCATACAATAATATCTATATCTGCCTAAGAAATCTTCTTTCATTTGTCCCCATGTTATAGAATGCACTCCTAGACTCATGAACCATTTTAATGATGAATCCTTTAAGGTAGCAGGGAAACATTTCAACTTTTGAGCATCATGCAAATAGTCACATGATCTACATAATACCTCAAATTTGAAGAGAGATGTCTTTGGGTCTTCATTTCTTTTTTCCGTGGAAATTACGAAGAATTGAGGGTGATATATTTTTCATTGTGAGGGTTGCATCTTCATCAAGAATAGGAAATCCAAAAGGATCTTGGTTTCCTTAACCTCTAGCCCCACCTCCGTTCCTATCTCCACCTCCTCCTCTACCTCTACCTCTACCTCCTCCAATCCTATTTTCCTCACCATTGACATTGTGTACCTCTCCTTCCCCTTCTTTAGCCATGACAGATTCCTCAGAACTAATATAGAGTTCTTCTAATTATTCTAGTTCTTCTATCAATGGTTGTTCAAAATAAGTTTCCTATTCCCCTTCTTCACTAGGAACTTCTAATTCTTCTCTCAAAATTTGGTCACCAATGGAGGATAGAAAGATTACTCCTATAGTTGGGGATATAGGATTTTCTTCAATTACAACTTTAGTAGATGAAGTAGGTGAAGTTCTAGATTGGATTTATGATCCTGAGACTTCAAGAAGTCTTTGTCGACTTCCAAATGAGATTCAAGTTTGAGTAGGTGGTATGGAATCTCGAAAATGTGGTGAAGTGAGTGGATTTATGGGGATTAGAATTCTTCCTTGTCCTACAAATCTACCTCTAGAGTCTCTATCCTACACATATCATGTTTTGAATTAATGATTTCCTTTTTTTTTTAACTTCTATTTGTACTTCCCTGGCAACAACGCCAAAATGTTTAGCCAATTTAATGTCCTTAAATTGTCAATCATAAATTATTGACCAGGGTAAGTATACTGATGAAGCACAGGTGCACTATATGTGTTAGAATTTATTTGATGTCGTTATGTCCTATTAGAGTCTAAACTTAGAATTAGTGTGGAGATGGTATTGTTGATTATATTAGTGTATTGATCCCTAAAGTTGTTAGCTAGTTTTCTTAGGAATTATTCTCTATTGAATCAATTTATGGATGGTATGAGATTGATTCTAGACTTTACTTTCATTGGACTATTTTGGATTTTTATCTTAAACTTTTATGCTGCAGCCAAATCTAAAATACTATGTGCAGGAGGGATTTATTCTATCAAATTATAAATGAATAATGTTTGAATTTAATTGCCAAGAAAAATACTATCACTCTTTTGCTTATTCAACTTCATCCAAACAAGAAATTTTGAAAAGAAGCTATGCTATGAAATGAAATAGTTGAACTAAAATAACTAGAAAACAAAGGAAAATGATCACACTATGCCAGATAAAAAGAAAATGAAATGACAGAGTTAAGCTGGGTAGAAAGCAAAGGAAATTTCTTATGCATACAATGATTCAATGGTGAATTCATCATACTACATTTCAACACACAAAACAGAGCATCTACGATTAAGTAATTAAAGAAATCTATGTGAAATTGGTTAAAGACTTGTACTGGTCGTAGGGGCCCTCCACGAAACAACCGACAATCTCTAATCAACCTAGCATGGAACAAACATAAACCAAGTCTATTACTTGCAAACAAGTCTTAACAAAATGTTCTCATAAATTACATGAATCGCCGCGCACCCAAAACACAGAGCAGCCATAGCTTTTATAATATTTCTTTGCATAACATTATGAGAGTTTCAAGCCTACATATCTCTATTTCGATCAGACTATATCATTACATAATCGATTTAGTATTCAGAGAAGCAAATTGATAAGATTTCGTGAAAAGTTGGATTTTGTCCTGGTGATAATATTGCAGTTGACTTTGAGGTCGACTGTGTTATCATGTGACCTTCTTGATGAATTGGTTTGAGGGAATAGGAAAGAATCCATGAGGGGCTTATTCATCATCCATTGATATCTTCCTTCGCTGAGCTGGAGCTTCTGGACCCTATCAACAATGAAGGTAGCTACGAAAATTTGGATTAGCTGCAGAAACAAATCAATTCCATAGCCGAATGCATACTTTAACAAAACAATAAGGTATACAGACAAATATGAAGAAGAAGACATGTAAGTTATTATGTTTAACAAAACCTTGTGTCTATTGCATTATTTAGGTGATAAGTATAGGAAAAAGGGAAGAATTATAGGAAAAGAGGGTGTCAAGGTAAGACAGTGCTTGGACTCTACACCATACTCCCCATATCATTTGTCATACACATCACATATAAATTTCACCACATTTTAGTCTGTGTCAAAATCCTTTAGCCACATAATTAACCATATGCCTTTGCCCTTTTCCATGATACCCATATAATTTTCCATAGGCACCACATATAAATTTTCCCTCATACCTTTTCCATACACCCATACGATATGCCCTTTCCCTTTACCATATGTTTCACATACACCATACAATGTGCCCTTGCCCTTTGCCATATGTTTCAAAAATTATATGGTCACAAAGAATTCTTCATTTTTTCATTTTTATCTCGAGCCATTCGCTATTCGATCATTACATCACCTGTCAAAGACTTCTACAATGAACTAAAATAATTAAAATATTAAAAACAAAAATATTCAACAAACTTAGAGACATAGATACAAAAGAATTAAGGTTTTTAGTGGATGAGATGTCCATCAAGCTAAGTGGTCTTGATACAAATATTTTTAAATGGGATCACCCAAAATGTCAACAAAATCATTGATTTTTTCCAAAAAACTTGAATACATGGAAAGTGAGGTCAATACAAACACAGACAAGGGATTGAGTAAACCAAATTCACACTCTCATTTTCCAACACCAAAGCATTCATATAATTTTGGTTCACTTAATGGATTTAAACACAAAATAAATATTCATAAATTGATTTCATGAAAAAAAATTCACTTAATGGATTTAAATGCAAACTAAATATTGATAAATTGATTTCATGAAAAAAATTATAGAGAAACTACAAGGTGATTAAATATACTCTAGCACTATTTTGAGTTGTAGGAAATGCATGGTGATGAAAACATAAATAAACTTTTCATCATTTCACTTAGACAAATTAGTATGTGATTGTGGTTACACTTATGCCAAGTCAAGAAACTAGGAAACATTTATACAACATTTTTCAAGAGGTTTTAGAACATTAAGGAAAAATAAGTTTTCTCCAAACTCACGTGATTATAGTTGTTGGGTTTGGTGGATGATTTTTTTAATGATTTACATGTGCTAGCTACTCACATTCTTGAACTACCATATGTTTTTATCTTACAAATAACCATATTGAGATTGATTTCAATTATTTTTATCTTGGGTGGTTGGGAGAAATGATTGCTATCCTCCCAATCGAGGTTTGATTCACGCAAGTGAGATAACGAACTTTTTTGTAATTCCTTTGAGCCTTATTATTGATTTTGAGTAGTCCCTTGAGTACTATAACATCTATATTCTTTATATGTAATATAATTGAGTTTGACTATCCCCTTGAGTATCGAAACATGTATATTATTTGTGTGGAATATAATTGACTTTGAGTAGTCCCTTGAGTACCAAAACATATATATTATTTATATGGAATATAAAAAGATTTCTCATGAAAAAATAAAACATAGCGCCAGATTGAAATAAAAAGTATGGAATGAACTCAAAACGATATGTTTGTCTATATTTCTCTTTACCTTCAAGTCACAATTCTAGGGGATAAATTTAACATCTAGACAGTGAAAGATCATAAGGTTAAATTATCAATTAATGATAACTAATTAAAATGCCCCATGGTTTCTTGAGATGTTAACATTTCTCTATGTATACAAATAGAATACAATATATTATCTAGGTCATATCTAATAGATCACCTTCTATCTATTGATAGGTGGTTGTCATTGATGTCAACCCAAGGAGCACTAGGAGATGCCCTACTTTCGTTGACTAATACAACATGGAAAATAATTGTTTCTTGAATCCAAACCACTCTAGATGGATTCTCCTCATCAAGATGTTTCTGGTGGTATGTGGCATGCCACATAGTTCTTCAGGGTTTGAGAGAGATTCAAGTTTCAAGTTGGAGACCTAAGTTAGTGGGATAAAACCCCAAGGGTTGGTGACATGACACACATTCATTGGTGGTTGGTGTTAGGTTCCTATACCAATAGGTGTCATATTTCATGATTGACTGTTAAAATGCCAAATATGATCATCCTTTCCATGCTGCAAAGGTTCCATATTTTCAAAAAAAAAAAAAAAAAAATTAAAAAATGAAAAGAGGGTGTGCCCTAAAAGAAAAATCAAAGGGCAAAAGAATGAATTGGTCAAAAAAACAAAGAAAATGAACCCCAAAGAAAAGACCAAGAGAGTGGGCTAGTCCAAAATGCCACTGCTATCCTATTTTTGCAAAGAAGTTCAAAATATGCAATCAGTGACTTCTGTCACACTTCATGGATGGCCCAACAGCTCAATCTTGGCCTCCCCATGTTTAAATTTCTTGTTTTAGAAATAGGGAGTGAATTCTGTCCAAACAGTTCAAGCTTGGCAGATCAGTAGTTAGGTAGAGAAGCAAGGGTGCTCAACAGCTAAATCTGAGCCCCTGGAAGAGATAAGGGTAGACTTAGATAGGAGGGCAGTTAAAAGAAAACAAGAGAGAAAGGGTTTGCTAGTTCAAATGCACCCAATCAAAAAGAAGAAAAAATGTTAGGTGTATTAGGCTGGGTAGGCAGTTTGGTGTTGCAGAAGCAAGTTCGTGATTAGTCTTGTCTTTTTTTAAGATACTGCATCTCATGGCTATCACAAATTCCATGGCAAAGTGGATGCAAAACAATTGAAGCATGACTAATCTCCCCTCTCATTTCTCTAAGAACATTTACTGACATCCCCTCATGGACATTGGGATCTGCTTAGTGGTCCTAGTTAACTTCATTTTATGAGAAATACTAAGTAAAACCTTGTGTTTACTTGGGCAAAGGAAGCCACATTTCTTGTGTAAAAATACTTTTATTCCATTCTACTAAGTTTTCCTAATTCATAACTGAGATACCCCTCACTCTCCTAAGCCTAAGTTTCACCTTTTGCTTAGCGCTTTGTTTGAAAACATTTCTCATATTAACATCCTAACTATATTATATAACTCCTATGTAATGTTTCCCCCACCCCTATTATACATAAAATAGACAAAACCCTAAAGTTTATACTATCCTGCACCGGGCTTGATAAAGCCATATGTTAATATTTACGGGGGTCCAAGGTTTACCCGAAACCTTGTTGACAACCCTCCCTGCATGCATATAACAAAGGATTTCATTTAACACTTGGTTAAATGAATAACCAGCTCGCAAACCCAAATATTGAATACATTGCAAACCCCACACATACATTACAGAATGATAAATATATTGTGCAAGTCCCATACTCTAGCCCTCTGCTATGTTTTGTTTTCTGCCATCCGTTGGATCGCAACACATGGATCGGACGATCCACGTCGATATCGCGACCCCTCCGATGATCGAATGATAGCATCCGAGAAATTAGTGGTTTTGTTGTTGTACACAATCCACGCATCGCCACCAGGTTTTATAGTGTCCGCTATGCCCAAAACCTCTGTTGTCCAATAAGCGGTGCGATAAAACCATAAACCACCCCCACTCCCCACCGCTGACGTCATTGCCCACGTCAGCACCCACGTCGGCTGCCACCTCACCACTGTATCACCTGCCGTGTCTGCCAAGTCACCACCAGGTCAGCTTCCGTACCCCCACTACCCAACAAAGATGATGTCATGCTGACGTCACCTGACCAAAGCGCGCCAAAAACCTACCAAAATCAAATTTTTGTTAAAAAGTCGTTAAAACGTCATTTTTCGTCCATTTCTCTTTGCTTCTTCTGTGCAATTTTTTGCATGGTTTTTACATTCCAAATGCATTTCCACTGCACAGACCGCCACCCAGGGAAATTGACTCTGCAGCTCAGCCCCTCAGCTCAGTCTACCACCCACATTTCGCACCAGGCGTCCATTAAACAGGTATTTACCCGAATCCTACTCGTAAACCCTGTTTTTCTAGCTTTCTCTGTAAAAATTGCCTGGAAAACCAAAATTCGAATTAAAACGCGGTGCTGCCTTCAAACCTCTGCATCATAGCCACTGTTTTACCCATTTTTTCCAAAGAAATCCCGTGAACTCTGTTTCCCTCTGCAAAATTGCCCATTAAGCTAAATTCAAGCTCATTTCAGCCTGCAATTTCCGCAGAAAAGCCCACAAACTATCATTTTACATACTGTTGCTGCAAAAGCCCTAACTCCAAGTTGAAAAGTCATAAAATAATTTGAAAAATGGAGGCTCCAGTGGCCCTGAATGTTGCCCCCTTGAATGCACCACATAAGGAATTGGAATGGTTGCCCCTTGCTGACAGGGATTTCCAAATTAAGGATATGATGGGTGACAAGCCTCACCTTCAAGCTTTTTGTGAAATTAAGAATAGCTACAGACGAAATACTGATGTCTTTGGAATTTGGGAGTCCAACATGCCCATTTACTACCTCCCTTCAGTAAATGTGCTTCCTGATCTCATCCATTTATGTTGTGCAAATTATGACCCCACACAAAGAGTAGTTATGGCTCCATCTGGGACTGTCCTCTTCTATATTACTCCTCAATCCATAAATGAGATTCTGCACTTTAAGCCAACTCAGCCTCTGGCTCCTCTTACTATGGAATTCTTGCTTGACCAAGGTGCCAAATTGCCCAGTTCAGAGATAACCAGAATAGCTCAATTATTCATGAGACCAGAAAGCCAGCCCAGGTAGCCACCTCCTTTTAATCAGGTCTGGTTCAATGAAGCTAGTATATTCATTACTGATATGATTTCCTATATCTTGGGCTTCAAAACCAGTGAGCATATTGATGAAATTGTCTTATTGTTGATGTCCATATTCACTCCAGGACAACCCCCTGCTATCCAATATGATTATACCACCTTCATAGCCAATAAAATCCATGAGAAATTCATGAGCCTAGACAGAGAAAGAGTGTTCAAGTAAACATCCTACATATATCATTTGCTGTTGTACAATCAACCTGATAGTTTCCAAATTCCTCTTAGAAAGTTGGACCTCAAAGGAGAAAGGAGGTCTGTAATTTTCTGGACCTCAGTATTCCATGAAGTCCATAACTCTCCTTATACATATTGTGAGTTCATTGACCTGTTCATATATCCAGCTACTTCTTTATTATTGATAACTCCTCCTGCTAGACTCTCTGCTGAAATGCAGAAAATTTTGCATCTCTCAAAAGACTACAGTATTGGTGACTGGTACTTTTACCAGAATCACATAGAGATCAGGATTTATGGTTGTGAATTATCCCCCTACAAGCTGCCAAAGTATGTCCCTATGAGACTGTTTGCCCTGGAATACTTTAGGCAATTTATTAGTTCAGATTTGACTCATTTCTATGGTGCTAGGAAAAAGGCACAGCTCAAGATAAGAAATCAATTGGGCCCTTTTATCTTCAACAAAAGGGAAGCCTAGGAGGAGGCAGATAAGATTTTAAGGGATCAACTTTTGCTGAAACAAAGCTTTTATTGGGCACCATATGACCCTGAACATTTCATAAGTTATAGGAAGGTGAAAAACAAGCTTACAACATATGTTCACCACAAAATCCCTGAAATTCAACAATATGCTAACCAACAAGAATGGGTAGAAGGCACATTAGTTGAAGAGATTACCGAAGAAGAAAAATTGGAAAAAGCCATGAAAGAGCTTGAAACAACGCTTGACCTAGACTCTTTTGGATAGGTATCCTTCAAACTGCCCTAGCACACAAGAGGTGATACATCTTTTGCAGGGACTTCTCAGTAGCCCACACAAAAAGCCAGCATAGGGTCCACAAAGGGCAAAGAGGTAATAGGTGCAGAACAAGAGACAATGACAGACCAGCGAGCTACATCAAAGGAACAAGGCCAAGGGCAGGTCCCCCCAGCACAAACAAAGGCCCCAAAAATCCCTATACTACAAACTCCTCTAAATGAGGAGAGAGGCAAGAAAAGGGACAGGAAAGAAGACACACCGATGAGTGGTCCTGAAGAGCTACCAGGGGAGAAAAGGCAGAGATTGAACCCCCTATCAGAGGAGGAATTCATTCAGGAGATAATAGACAGTCCAAGGGAAGAAAGAGTGGCCAGCCAGGATACATCTCCAGTCACAGAAACATCAGCCAGTTCACATAGACAAGAGATTGGAAGAGAACATAGTGTGGAATTCTCTTTTGCCAGGCAACAAAGTAAGCAAGGGTCAGACATTAAGAGAACATTCACTGAAATAAAATCAAAGAATGAGCCAATAAGAATTCAACTCTATAATCACTTGCTAAGGATGGCCCCCACAAATCAACAAAGGTTAATGTCAGCATATGACATCCAAGAAGGGAAGATGATCCTAAGTCACTTCAAGCCTAAAATGCTGCAGCCACAGACAACTGTTGATTACATCAGGACCAATCTAGAAGTATTGGCCAAGGATATCCAGCCAATGCACCAAATTGAATTACATAAGCAAACCAGAGAAATGGTATACTCCACATTGGCAAATAAGGCATTGCTAGCCCATAAATTGCAAAATTCTTTAAATAATACTTCTGCCCAATTGGAATTGGAAAAGGCTTCCTCTTTAGCTAAGGATAACAGAATTAAATCCTTAGAAGAAATTATCATAGAGCTGGGACATGATCCCAAGGATCCCAAAGGCATCCAAGCATTAATAAGAAAGAAGGAGGAAGATATTGCAGCTCTCAAGAAGATCTTAAGCTGCCCATTACCATGCATCCCAAAACTACAGAGATTGTTGAACAAAAATCACAGGAAGATGCAATGCAACTACTTATCAAAATGAATGAGAGATTGGCAGAAATAGAGAAGGCATTGGAGGAAGCACTACAAGGAAAATAAGGAGAGTTGGCCTCTCAGCCATCACAAATAGCTCCAATAGTTACAACTGATCCTTCTACAATCACAACAGCAATCCCTCCTACTGTTCTGGCATCAGCAGCACCAAGCACTTCAACAACAACAACAGCAGGTAGCAGCACTACCATGACTACTGAAGAACTGATAAAGGCCATGGAGGATCTAAAACTCTAGGTGTCAGAGTTAAAAGGTGCCAAAGAGAAATTGGCAAAATTGGAAGTAAGTTATGATAAATCCAAGATGACTGTAGCAGAAAAAACAAGGGAGGTGAAAGCATTGGAAAACAAAATAAAGGCATTGGAAAAGGACCTCTTATTGGACAAACCCCTGGCAGAAATTAGGAGCATTCTGTGGACTAACATTAGCCAATCCATCACTGATATGTGGAAATCAATACAGATAATTCATGAGCAGATTGATTTGGTAGCAGCAGCTCAAGAAGAAATGAAAAAGGCCAGGGATGCATTGGGAAACATGCCCGAACAGGCCAATAGGCTAATATATTTCATGAACACCCACACCAAAGAAGATCTGGCAAAATTGGATATCAGGGATAGGACAAGCACTATTTTAATAATTAAAAGGGTCCTAACCATGAGGAATTTCATACAAAATCTGGAAAGGAAGTGCCAAGAAATGCAAATGGAGATAACTGCTTTCACATAGAAATTTAGAGTTTTGGAGGAAAAGGGTCTACCCAGTTTGTTAATTGATGACTACAGACTAATGTCACATGTAGCCTATGTACACAGATTAAATACATGTGTGGATACTCAGGCCACAGCATCATCAAGTTTTACAGGAGAGAAGGCACTCCCATCTAGACATAGCCTATATGACAATTTGGAGACTTTGTTTTTTATTGACCATGAAGTTAGGCATCTTTTCACAGTCCAGCCCACTTTTTTTAGGTACACAGATGCAGATGAAACTCTAATTAAAATGCGTAGGAACAAATTACTAGATAATGAATGGTGGCAGAGTGTGTTGGAGATTTTGTAGGTAGATATGAAAGTTTTGTTCATATTCCTATAGGAATTTACAGGGTAAGTTCCTCAGACAGAACACCAAAGGACACCGCTCACACACAGATCACAGATCAATACACTAGTATTTTGACATGGTTAAAACCCTCAAAGAGGGAAACAGTCCACGGCCTGAGCCAATGCGGCCACTTCAGGCAATTTATTAATAAAAGAATGAAATTTTACATAAGCTTCTCTCATGAATAGTTAACCTACAAATTACCCTCCATGCTCTTTAAATAGAGATCATGGACCAATCGGGTGTTAAGCCATGGATCAAGTGTCAGTAATACCGAGGAGAGAATGAACCGTCGGATCACTACATATCGTGACCATCGGATTGTAAGTTACAAAATGTACATAGTAAAGAAACACACTTTACCTAACTCTATACTAGACCAAGTTATACTTAACTATTTCCTATGTGTCGGAATATCCTAACATCCCCCCTTAAGAACAACTTGGGATAGGATTGAAGGATTTACAAATATGACACAATAGGAGAAGGAAGGAGGCACTAGAGCCTATCCCCCCTTAGTGACAACTTCTTGAACTCCAACCATAAATTGAAGTTTAGTGAACTTTGCCTTTGTGAGAGCCTTTGTAAAGATGTCTGCAACTTGATCATCTGTTGAATAATATTGCACTTCAAGAACATGGTCGTGGATGAGCTTTCTGATGAAGTGCATGTGCAATTCAATGTGTTTTCTGCGCTGATGTTGGACTAGATCTTTGCATAGTTGAATGGCACTTTGATTATCACACCAAAATGTAGTCAGATGTTGCTGCTGAAAGCCAAACTCTGACAGGATTTGATGAAGCCAGAAGGCTTCCTTACTAGCTTCTATGGCACCACGATACTCTGCTTCTGCTGAAGAAAGAGAAATGACACCTTGTTTCTTGCAAGCCCATGTAATAGGTCCTGAACCAAGAGTGAACACATAACCTGTAGTAGACTTCCGATCATCAGGGTCATCAGCCCAATCGGAATCAGTGAAACCAACCAATAGAGGAGTTGCTTCGGCATTGTAATGAATCCCAAACTGAACTGTACCTCGAACATAACAAAGTATTCTTTTAGCTGCTTTCCAATGAATTTCATGTGGGTTTTGCATAAACCGAGCAACAAGGCCAACAACAAAGGAAAGGTCAGGACGAGTATGGGTTAGATACAAAAGTTTTCCTACAAGTTGACAGTATAAGGTAGCATCAACTTCAGGAGAAGTACAAGTGACTAAAAGTTTGACTCCAGACTAAAAGGGAGAAGGGGTTGGCTTACAGTCTTCCATGTGAAAATGGCGTAGAATATCACAGGCATACTTGGACTGGGAAATGGAAATACCTTCCTTGGATTGCAAGACTTGAATACCAAGAAAATAATGTAAGTGTCCTAAGTCTATCATTTCAAACTTCCTTTTAAGGCTAGACTTCACATGGTTTATAAGGTTTGGATCACTACCAGTTAGGATAAGATCATCAACATAAAGAACAAGAATGATAAGAGACTTGCCCACTTTCTTGGTGTAGACAGTATTGTCAGAATGACACCTAGAAAAGCCATTTTCTAAAAGAAAGTTATCTATTTTGGCATACCAAGCTCGAGGAGCTTTCTTGAGACCATAAAGTGATTTCTTAAGCCGACATACAAGGTTGGAGTCTGTTTGTATAAAGCCAATAGGTTGTTCCATATAGATTTCTTCATGCAAGTCCCCATGCAAGAAGGCGGATTTAACATCCATTTGATGGACTTCCCATTTGAAAGAGGCAGCAAGGGGAAGAACAAGGCAGATAGAGTTCATTTTGGCAACAGAGGAGAAGGTTTCAGTATAGTCATTGCCTTCAACTTGTTAAAAACCATTAGCAACAAGACGAGCTTTATGTTTATCAACTTTCCCATCTGGTCCATACTTGGTTCTATAAACCCATTTGCATCTAACAAGTTTTCATCCCTTTGGTAGAGGAACAAGATCCCATGTATCATTTGCCAATAATGAATGATATTCTTCATTCATAGCTGCTTCCCAATCTGGATGGCCTGAAGCTTTTGCAAAGGTGTCAGGATCATAATTCACTGAAGCTCGAGCCAATAAAGAAGAGGCTCTATCGAACTGAGAAGGTGTACGTCGCTGATCTGTAGGATCACCGGCAAGATCACCTGCTGCATCCCAAGTAGCACGGACCCATTTTGGAAGCTAAGGAGCTGAAGGAGGATCCTGAGAATGTAAGGGAGGATTTTCATCCTCGCTTTCATCATTTGAAGAAGAAATATTTTCAAAAGTAGAAGAGATAGGGAGAGGTGGCACATCCACCGAACTAGGCTCGTAGGCCGATATATTTTCAGCAAACTTAACATCTCTTCTAATGATAACATTTTTGGACTTAAGTGGAATAAGTCTATATCCTTTGACATCTTCAGAATATACAACAAAAATACATTTTTCACTCTTGGGTTCTAAAGCTTTATGTTTCTCATCTGGAATATGGGCCCATGCTTCACTTCCAAAAACACGAAAGTGACTTACATCTGGTTTAATTGAGCTCCATGCTTCTTCTGGAGTGATATTCTTTAAAACCTTAGTAGGAGTGCAATTTATTATGTAATTTGCACAGTTAATTGCTTCTGGCCAATAATTAAGACTAAGTCCTTTAGATTGAAGCATACAATTAGCCATTTCCTTTAAGGTGCGATTCTTCCTTTCAGCTACACCATTTTGTTGTGGAGTATATGGAACAGTATGTTGCATTTGCATTCCATTCTTAGTGCAAAAGTTGATGAATTTGTTGTTAACATATTCTCCTCCATTATCAGATCAAAGCTTAAGAATTTGATGTCCAGATTGTTTTTCAACAAAGGCCTTAAAGGCCAAGAACATGTTAAATACTTCACTCTTGAGTTTTAAGAAGTATACCCAAGTGCGTCTGGAGAAATCATCAATGAAAGTTAAGAAATACTTGTAGCCAGAGAATGAAACAACTGGAAGTGGACCACATAAATCACTATGCGCGAGCTGTAAAGGGGCTGAGGCGTGCCAAGAGGCATGTTTCTCAAAACTATCCCGATGATGTTTTCTGAGTACACATCTGAAACAAACACCATCTCTGCAAGATGCCATTGGAAGACCTGTCACCATATTTTCTTTACATAGATTCTGAAGGGAGCGATAGTTTAAGTGACCAAATTGCTCATGCCAAAGTTTGCTCACTTCATCGTTATGAGCAACAAATACCAATGGAAGATTTGATGACCCAAAGTTGTGAAACTTATACAACCTTGTAGAATCATCAACAATGCCAGTAGCTAAAATCTGTCTAGGATCTCTTAGGTCCTTAATTACAACATCGTGAGGTGAAAATTCAACGATTTTCCCTTCACCTGAATGAGTTATCTGATATACAGATAGAAGGTTGTAGGATAAGGTTGGAACACATAATACATCATTAAATTGACCATTATCTATATGAACAGTTCCGGTCCCTACAACACTAAGAGATCTATCATCACCAACATATATATTTTTGGTGTTACAATCATTTAAAGAAGAAAACATGCCTTTGTTTTTGGCCATGTGATAAGAAGCTCCAGAATCAATGAGCCACTCATGAGAATGAGAAGAAGAAGATACATTTAGTGCATAGCCAGATCGAGATTCTTGACAACCACATGCAGAAAGTGCCATTCCTGAAGATGAAATTGAAGTTGAAGAGTGCTCCAAATGGATATTATGCTTCTTCATTGTTGCTTCCAAGGCTTCCATCTTCTTAAAGCATTTGGATTCTAAGTGGCCATCTTGATTACAAAAGTTGCAATGTCTATCAGTCTTCTTCCCTTTGTTTTTATTTGTCTTATCATTTTGTTGAAATGATTTTTCATTTTGAGGCTGAAATTGCTTAGGACCCTTGTTTGGTTTAGGACCATTCCTTTTAGGATACAACTTCTTAGGATTCTTTGAATTTGGTTGCTGCTGGGCGGCTAACGCTTTCTTAGAAGAGTTTCCAAGATGAAGAAGACCAAGGTGTAAGAGTTTTTCTTGTTCTCTTATTAAAGAATCACAAAAGGAATCAAAGGAAGGGGACTTGTAGGCTTGTCCTTGAGAAATGAAGGCTTATCTTGTAGAATGGAAGGTGGAAACAAACACAGAATAGGCTGGTCCCAACTTAGTAAGAATGGAGTAGATAAGGCTACTATCTTCTTTCTTAACCTTAACACCTTCCAAGAGAAGTCTAAGGGTCTTGAACTTGGACAAAAAATCATCAATGCAAGAAAAATTATTTGGGTCCAATTTAAGCAACTCATTTTCAAGTTGATGGGATTTAAGTTCATTTTTAATTCCAAAAACTTTAGTGATCTGTTCCATTGCTTCTTCAGGAGTATCAATTTCTACAATATGGAATCTAAGATCTGGAGAAATAGATATCCCTATCAACCCATGTGCTTGATCTTGCCTATTTTCCCATTTAGCTGCCTTATCTTCATCTTTCGGTTTGGTTTCTTGGCCTGAGGCTATTCTGTAGAGACCTTTACTTCTAAGTAAATCCACAATGTAGGACCACCATTGGAAGTAGTTGGTGCTATCAAGAATAACTTGGAATGGACTTTCCATTTTAATAGAAACTGAAGCTATAGATGCTAAAACTAAGTGTTCCAATGGAAGATCTCGAAAAATTAGGTTGTTTAAAAAAAAAACGGCTCTGAAAACGGCTTCTGAATGAAGAAGTTATGGCTTTCTGAAGAAAATTTGATGAAGATGCCGACGATGTGTGGAAATGAAAAATCCGCCCCCACAAAAAGGAGACTTGAACTTATGATCTCTACTCTCATAAATTAGCTTTGGACTAAGTGAGCTAAACTAAAAGTTTGAGAGAGGGGGGGGGGGAGATTTTATTTTTAGTCACTGAAGCTTTGGGTTGCGTGCTTGCTTGAGAAAGCTCTTTTTCCCTACAAAACAAAAAACACAAAACCCAACACGGACATACAAAAAAAATGAACCCTATGGCTCGAAGTTAGCTTTAGTCGGAAAGTAAATATTTTCCTCAATGTTTCTGATTTTTTGAGATCACACTAAGGCGCAGTAGAAAAGAGCATACACATGAGAAAAATCCTTTCTTTCTGTTTATGATTTTCCTAGATCGCACAGAGTCGCGGGGCAAAGAGAATATGCAGAAATGAAAGGTACAGATCTGGTAATAAAAAAAAAACAAAAAGCTAAATAAACTGAAACCAAAATAAATAGAGAGAAAATAACTGTAAAATGCAAATAAACACTGTATACCTCCAGATCTTAAAAATGACGTAGCTAGGGATACCGGAAACCTTTTCGCGTGAAGCGAAAGGGGTTCCTCACTGGAACAGATTCTCCCAACACAATAGAGCAGTCCTCTCAGCTCGAAAGTAGTAAAAAACAGTAGATCTAGGAAACGGTAATCGGATGCAGTTCTACCGGCTTCAGATTTGGATCACCAACGAACGTGGCCCTCAAATAGCTCTGATGGCATGTGGGAATTTACAGGGTAAGTTCCTCAGACAGAACACCAAAGGACACCACTCACACATAGATCACAGATCAATACACCAATATTTTGACATGGTTAAAACCCTCAAAGAGGGAAATAGTCCACGGCCTGGGCCAACGCGACCACTTCAGGCAATTTATTAATAAAAGAATGAAATTTTACATAAGCTTCTCTCATGAACAGTTAACCTAAAAATGACCCTCCATGCTCTTTAAATAGAGATCATGGACCAATCGGGTGTTAAGCCACGGATCAATTGTCGGTAATACCGAGGAGAGAATGAACCGTCAGATCATTACATATCGTGACCGTCGGATTGTAAGTTACAAAATGTACATAGTAAAGAAACACACTTTACCTAACTCTATACTAGACCAAGTTATACTTAACTATTTCCTATCTGTCGAAATATCCTAACAATTCCTAGAATGCTACATATGTTATAAAGTGAAGGAAAGAGCAGATAAAACATCGCACTGGAGAGCAGTTAATTGAAGCGCAAGAAAAAACACCCAGGAAAGCAACGCCAGCAGTGCAAAATTTCACTAATATCCGTCGGCCGACTTACTGGGCAAACAATCAATGAATCTCACCAAGAAAACGGCCAGCACAACATTTCTTATTTCTGCATTCATTTCTCTCTGTTCCCAAGAGCATTTACTCCTTCTGTAGAGTAGGTGAAAGAAGTTATGACAAGATATTATCTCCTTTGAGATATTTTGTAAAATTTTGTACAAATACCTCCCCAATCTAAGTATTAGGGGTTGGTGAATATCATTATGGTACTGCGTTGTAAATTTGAGAACTATTCTGAATAAAGATTGCTGGAATGCTTTGCTGATGAACTCTCTGGTTATGGAATTGATGGCAGAAGCCCATGTTGCAGAATTCTTGGATTATCTCATGGATCAATAAGTCTTTTTAACTCTTGTTTTACTGTTTCTGTGTCTTATATATCATCTATATATCATGTTCTAAATTGCAGGAAGAAAGAATAGCCCAGAATTTACTTAACTCTACTCTGTGTTCAATTCATGTCATTTTTATGTTTTCTTCAGGACTAGCATAGGCAGGAATTCTTGACTGCTCCTGCCTCCCCGGTTCTTGCACCCCGAATATAATTAAGGAATTCTTAGCTGCTCCTTGGTAATATTTGCCCACCTTCCCTTTGTTAGCATGAAGAAAGATTCTTGATTGCCTTTCATCTCCTGACTCCATTTCACCTGATTCCAGCTTAAAAATTGTTCCATGGTTAATTATCTTGCTCTGTAGTCCCTCCTTTTGTCAAAGAAACCATACCCAGAAATTTATTTTCATTGACTCCATTAACCCAATGGTGTGAACTTCTCTTACTTTGTAGCCCTGTTCTATTGAATGTCACCATCCAAAAATCAAACAACTACTTACACTTCATAACTAGCCTAACATATAGCAAAATAAAGCTAAATCATAAAGAGAGAGCCCTCTCTTGCTGCAGATTGGCTAGAATCTGCATCTAAAATATTGGTTAGTGGTTACCTCGGCCGTATTCCCTTTTCTCATAGCTTTTTGGGAACAACCTAAGTGATAACAGTTGGTAATTTAAAAATAAAGAATAAAGGTTATTTATTATGTTTAGTGGATAAATCATCTTAAGATAGGATATTAAACTATTTTCCACCCATAAGAAGTGCCCTTCACCATTTAAAAAGGAATAAACCCACATTCATCCACCACAAGGCCAATGAACTTCCTTACTTAGACTACAAGGTATCCATATTATGAATTTTAAGTTCCTAAAGTCCTCCAACATTTACTTCATGGGGCCCCTGCTAAGCCCTCTCCTTTTGTCTATAAAAATGAACCTATATACCTTCCATTTGCATGCATTTTTGAAAGTATGATATTGTGAAAGGACCTCTGAAATTTTTGGCCACCCTGAGCAGTAACGCAGAGATCATTAGATGAAAGGGTTTTTCTTTTGTATTGTTTTGGAGGTTCGGTCTTATTGGAGGTCACCTTGCTGAGAAAGAGCGAAGGACTAAAGAGTGGAATATTCCTAAAAGAGCAACAAAATATTTGATGATTAACTTCATTCCTGTTTTAGGTTAGTTTAATGTACACTGTTTTGGTTTTTGGATTTACTTGGGTAAGTTTTTATTGCAGGTGGATGAGGGCCCTTCATTGACACAACTATAACATGACCATATGTTCAAATCCTGAAGTGTAAGTCCTTGCAAAATAGAAAAGTGTGATCTAGGTTAAGGTGGAAGACTTAGAGTCTTGGTCCAAAAGACTGGAATCTTATTGCAACAAATTGTGATTTTTAAAGCTCTAGCAGTCTACATAAAATCTAGTCTTGTCATTAACACACAAAACCATTTTGGAGGCATTTTAAAGGCTCCTTCCATCAACAAGTGAAGTTATAGGTGTCCTTCCATAAGAATTTCTTGTATCCTATAGTCTCCTTGCAGTCTAAATACTCTATTGAATTGTGGTCAGTTCTAAAAAACGTCTATATACATATACACATCTAACCAATACGAAGGATGAATTTTACAAGACGACTTGTTGACATAGAGTAAGAGGTTCCTGGAGTGAGCAACAATGTTGTTTTGTAAAGTGATCTACAACAGTTCCAAAAATGAAACAGTAAGGTCTCAAGTGTGATGTGAACTTTGCAACATTTTTGAAGTAAAGGTCTTGAGAGAAAATCATCTACAAGGACTTGATATCAACATAGCTACTACAACTATGCATGTTGTCGACTTTGATAACAATTATTGATAGGACTTTGGCTCCCTTCAAGACATAAAATTGTCTAATCATTAAAGGCAATGTAGAAAGAGTAGTGTTCTTACTGAAAGTAGAGAAAATAACTATAATTGTGAAGCAGTAAGGGAAGAGCAAGAAAGTACATCTTCATCATCTCCAACAATAGGATCTCATCTTCAATTCAAAGACATTTCATATTGTACATTTGTAAATTCAAGTCTTGTAAAATTGTGCAAAGGCATTATTATACAGGGACTTGTAGAAGTCATTTGATCATAGGGTTTGTTGGGACAATGGTTTCTAATACTAAGGTTTGTTGGGACAAGGGTTTTAGGTCCTAGGGTTGTTTTGATCATTTGAATAAAAATCATTGAATATCACTGTAAAGTGGATAATTTTCCTTGGTACTAGAGTCCATAAATTTGTACTTAAGTTTTGTCTTTTTGGGGTGGTAGGGTGGTGTTAAGGAGGTGATTGAAGTCACCTTCAAGTTAGTTCTTGAAAACACTTCAAGGTGGTTAGGCGGTGCTAGTGAAATTTGGAGCTTGCTAGGGTGTTTGGGCATCCTTTTAGCTGACTGCTAATAAAACCTAGGGCATTGGGGCATCCTTCTAGTGGGTGCTAGAGAAGAATTATTTTGTAGAGTTCTAGATACATATATCTTTCTTTTCAGCCTGAGTTGAAGATTTAAAGAAAATATTAGAAAAGGGTTTGGTGGTTTTTGAAACGAAGTGGGTTTTCCACCTAAAAATTATTGTGTTCACTATCTATTGTTTATTTATGATTTTTTCAATACTATTGAAGATTAAATAATTCTCTTAAGAGATTAATAAGTTACTAATTGTAATAAATATTGATTCACCCCCTCTTAGTATTTCAAACAATTGGTATCAGATTTGGTTCCTTCAATAACAATTTAACAATTGGAATGAGGTCATGGAGTGGAATAAGCTAGGTATTCTTGTACTAAATGGAAACAACTATGCATTTTGGGTTGGGAAGATGAAGTCATATATTCAAGCACAAGGGGTTGATGTTTGGAATGTTGTGTTTACCGAATACTAGGAATCTTTAACTCATCTCGTAGATACTAATGGACAAAGGATTTACGGACGAAATGCTAAAGATAAAAATGCTCTCTTGACTGGTGTGAAAAATCCCATATATGTGAAAATAATGCACTGCAAATTAGCAAAAGAAATTTGGGGAAAACTTCAAAATACATATGAAGGAGACAAGAAGGTAAAGGATGCCAAGCTCTAGACCCACCCAGGAAAATTTGGGCAGCTAATAATGAATGAAGAAGAGGAAATTTCAGCCTTATTCCTCCACGTTGATGAAATATTGAATGCTATAGAAGAATTGGGAGAACCAATGACAAACAAGGTTGTTGTCTGAAAGTTTATAAGGTCTCTTCTCGATATATTTGATGTTAAAGTATTTGTGTTAGAAGAAAGAGATGATTTGGAGAAATAAAGCATGGAACAGTCGCACAGAATACCTATGACATATGAAATGAGGAAAGAACAAGAAATTCATTCTAACCAAGAAGAAACATTTACAACATCCAAGAAGAATAGGAAAAAAAACAGGAATCAAGGCCAAGCTCCAATTGTTGTTGTTGTTGTGAAGAATACTCAGATGAAGAAATATCTAACTTTGCAAGAAAGATGAAAAGAGGAACATGTAAGTCCAAAGATAAACTTCCATTTATGTGTTTCATTTGTGTTGAGATTGGTCACTTTGTAGATAAATGTCCTCATAAAATGAATAAGGGTAAAAGAAGATTCAACAAGCAAGGTAAGAAGAAAGGCTTGAAGAAAAGTTATTTCTCTAAAGAAGATATCTCCTCATCTGAAGAAGGAAGTGACAATGATAAATAAAATAACAAAGGAAGAGTGTTATTCATGGCTAACGAAAATAGGAAATAAGCTCTTGAAGAAGAATAAGAAGAAGAATGCGAAGAAGATAAGATGGACAAATTACATTTCAAAACAAGAAGATCAGGGTTATAAAAGGTCTTAAGGTTGAAAGATGAAATGTCAAATTTGTGGAAGATGAACTGAAGATAGAAAAAGAACATGAAACTCTATGGGAAGAATGAAGAATAAAAGGAAGTCATTATAAACTTTAAAGTACCATTGAAATAAGCCAAAAAAATTGAAGAATCTCTCAGAAGAGAAATGAAAGAAAGCACTAAGGCAAAAGAGTTAGAATTAGAAATTGTCTATTTACGAAAGGAAGCAGGGAAAAGAAGAAACGTTCAACATTATTTTTCAAATAGATCCAGAGCAATAGATGAGCTCATTAGTAACCAAAGGCCACATAGTGACATAATAGGATTGGGTTACAAGGAAAAATTTGTAAAAGGCTCAACCTCTTCCACAATAGAAAAAGGAAATGGACAAAAAACCTATGCATAAACTGCTAAAGGATATATCAAGGAAGGGAGCTTCCCAACAGAACCAAGGGTTTAAGATATACAAAATTAGCAAGAAGGATCTTGGAGAATAGTTCCAAGCAGAGGGTTCCTCCTCTCAGATATCAACCCATCTTTCATGGTTTTTTTATTCATGTGAAATATTTGGACATAAAGATGTAAATTGTCAAGCTTATGGTTGGAATGGAAGCAACTTTGAAGGTCCTTTAGGAATAGTTATCCAAAAAATTTGCAAGAGAATTACAGGAAAAATTACAATTAGTTTGATTACTTAAGAAATGAAGTAGAATGTCATAAATGAAACAAATTTGGATATTTGGCTAAAGACTACAGGATAACTGCTTGCCCAAGGGAATCGCAACATAATCAAAATGATCAAGTTTTGAGGAAGAAAATTGAAAGATGTGCTTTTTCCTAAAGGATCAAAGAAAAAAGAATTTATAGTACGTTGATAGTGGTTTCTCAACACATTTGACAAGAGACAAGAATAAATTTATATCTTTAGAGAAGGAAAAGATGGAACAATGCCTTTTAGAAATTTAGGATTTGCAAATATTATAGGAACAAGTACTTTCAAGCTTAAAAGAAAGGATGCTATAGCAAAGGATGTGGTTCTTATTGAAAATATGAATCAAATTTTGTTGAGTGTAAGTTATAAGTGTGATCAAGGACATACATTGCTTTTTGACTGAAATAAATTTGAAATAAGAAGAGAGAAATTGGCCAACTGGTGGCCAATGCAACTAGGACTCCAAATGCCATATACACATTGGATGGAGTTATTAAAGGTTATTTATTGGCAAAATAATATGAGAGTTGGCGATGGATGATCCAGGTGGATTTTGGTGGCCACCAGCCAAGTCTACTTGGACCCCCGCCATTATTTCTTTCAGTTTTTTAGTTTCCTTAATTGTAGCACAATTTACTATTTTTAGCATTTTTTGGGACCTAAACTTCTGGGGCCATTTTGAGGCCCTAAACGACGTTTTTTGGGAAACCTAGGAGCAACATGGGCCCATGGATTAATATTTCACTTCCCAAAGTTGTATTTCTCAGATAGATATTTCTAACGTGACATTGTGTGCATCAAACGAAGATCGTATGCCAAAGTTATGACCCTGGGAAGTTGATGTACCAATTTACCCAAACGGGGCACACAATTTGGCGTTTCATCTTCTAGGGTTAGGTTTTTGGATGTTTCGGGTTTTACATTACTTCTAAACAATAAATAGGCCTTCGAGCCTCGTTGTAACATAGTTCAGAGGCATGTAGCCCCCACATATCTTCTCAGAGATAAGCTACCATCGCCCTAGCTAGTTTATTTCCATTTTGTTTCTAAGCATATTTCAGTGTTTTACAATAATGAAATGAATTATTATTTCTGCTACATCTTTATAAGCATGGTTATATCTGTAATTTGTTGTGTTCCTATTTAAATATGAATCAGTGGTATCAAAGTAGTTTGCTCTTTCTCTATCTTTCTTTGCATGTCCCCAATGAGGTCGGGATATAAGGAGTTAGGGCTTGAACTAGTTGAACCTTTACAAGACCGGCCTTGCAAATCCCGATGACCTCACATGGTAGATGAAAAGAAAGATGAGGGGGCAGGAGATCCTATTAAATCTTTCTTGAAGAGGCCCTCCAGCAACAAAGGAACATGATGATGGACAACTTTTCCTAGATCCTTCAGTGGCTACCCAAGAGCGACACATCTACTTCCAGCAGCTACTCTAGAAGCACCACACCCTTTAAGGTACAAGTTAACTTTGACATTCCCATATTTGGGGGTCAGATTGATGCAAACGCCGTAAATAAATGGTTAAATCTGCTAGAAGGGTATTTTTCTGTTCATGAATTTTCCGGTCCGGAAAAGATTAATTTCGCTCTTTTCAAAGCCACCCCCCATGTCAAGCACTGGTGGGAAACCTACTGCGAGTAGAAGGATGAAAGTATGGCCTCACTATTTTCAGCCGCATCCACCTGGAATTCATTCTAGACTGCCATCAAGGAGCAGTACTACCCTGTCGAAAGCTATGAGGATCAATACATAAAGTGGACCACACTGCGGTAGGGAAGGGACCAAGACGTGCCAGAGTTTACCAATATTTTCCATACCCTTTGCACAAAGTTGGGTATCAAGGATTCAGAGTAGAATTTTGTACTAAAATATCACAGTTGGCTACACAAGTACATCCAGGAAGAAATATAATTCCTGAACATCTCCTTGCTTGGCATGACATACTGATATGCCGTCAAGATCAAGCAAAAGTTTAAACTGAAGAAGCGAGACTTTGGGTCTGCGAATATGAAGCAAGGGAAAGGTGCCCCAAATTGTAGAATAAAGGAAAAAGCCAAGGCGGGGTGGCCCAAGACAACCCACCAAAGCTACAAGCAAAGAACAACACCACACAGCCAAAAAAGGACACTGGAAAGTGGTGTGAGTTCCATTAGAGCTCCACTCACAACACAAGTGAGTGTCGGGCCAAGCAATCATTGGTGGCTGAGCTAAAGGTTTCAGAATTAGATGCATGTTTCGACTCTGAGTCAGAACCTAACAAGGGGAATGACAAAGGGAAGTAGATTATCGATGTGAAGCCCAATGTCACCGTTGCCCCCATGATGATCCAGAAGGAGGAACCCGAAGATCCAGAGGAGGAGCAGAATCTCTTCCACTCCTAGATGTGGGTAAGGGGCTCTCCACTATAGTTCATTTTTGATAGTGAGAGCCAAAAGAACCTCATTTCAGTAGAGGTCGTGAAGTGCCTCAGCTTACCGACCACAACACATCCACAACTGTACACCATCAGGTGGCTTCACCAAGGACGGGATCTTCACGTGAGCCAGCTATTTCACCTTCCATACAACATCAAGCCCTTCATGGATGAGGTATCATGTGGCATTGCTCCCCTTAATGTTTGTGACGTATTATTACGACAACCATACTTCTAGAAGCAACATGTTGTGTATGAATCAAGGCCCCGTGCTGTTATTGTTACCTTGGGAAATAAGTTGTATAGGATACCAGAGGTAGCACCACCTACCGCCATCTCTTTGGTTACAGCAAAACAATGCAGCAAGCTCATTTCCAAAATTGGGAATTTTTTTTCCTGATGATACACCCTCAAGGAAAGAAGAAGACAGTGGCCACAACCTCAAGACAGGGACGCTCTGCACGACAACTACAGATGGACAAGGTCGTGGAGGAGTATGAGGACATATTCACCTCCCCCGCAGGGGTTCCTCTACACTGTTAGGTCAAGCACTCCATCGATCTGACCCTAGGTGCACTGCTGCCCAATGGACCAATCTATCGATACTTCGCTATGGAGAACGATGAAATCAAGAGGTAGATTCAGGAGCTGTTGCAAAAAGGTCACATTGATCCGAGTTCATTGCCTTTTGGGAGCCAGATTGTGTTGGTACAGAAGAAGGATGGGACTTGGAGACTCTGTATTGACTATCAAGTGCTGAACAAGATCATTGTTCATAATAGGTACCCGATACCATAGATTGATGACCTCTTGGACCAACTGAAAGGGGGGAAATATTTTAGCAAGATTGATTTGAAGTTAGGATATCACCAGGTACCAATTGAACCCTCTGATGTGTGGAAGACTACCCTCAAAGCCAAGGAGGGCCTTTTCTAATGGTTGGTTATGCCTTTCGGATTGACGAATGCTCCTGCAACTTTCATGAGGCTAATGGATGAAATCTTGCGACCATTCACAAACTCATTTGTAGTGGTATACTTGGATGACACCTTGATCTTCAGCCAGAGTTGGGAAGAGCACCTCCACCACATCCGACGGGTTCTCCAAACACTATGGCAACACAAGTTATGTGCCACTTTGGAGAAATGAAGTTTTGGCATGAACCAGGTTCAGTATTTGGGATACATTATTGATGAACAGGGGGTGCATGTGGATCTAGCCAAGATCCAAGTCATTCAGGATTGGCCATCTCCATCCACTCTGACGGAGCTCCGCAACTTTCTATGTATTTCCAACTTCTACCATAGGTTCATGTTGGGATTTTCTCATATCACTTGGCCCTTGAGTCAAGTCACCAAGGGAGGAGAGAAAGAAACATTCTTTTGGTCCGAATCTCAAAAGAAAGAATTCATAGAGTTGAATGATCGCCTCTGCTCGGCACCAGTGCTCGCACTACCAGACTTGCAAAAACCATTTGAGGTTGAGACACATGCCTTTGACTATGCTATTGGGGTAGTCCTTACTCAACACGGGCATCCAGTAGCATATCACAGGGAGACACTTTCAGACACAATCTGGAAGTATCCCACTTATGACAAAGAGATGTATTCCATTGTGCAGGCCTGCAGATAATGGAAGCATTACATTTTGGGGAAGGAAATGGTCATCCCCATAGACCACTGACCCCTGCAGTTCATACAGACCCAAGGGAAATTGCAGAATGTTCGCCATCGGAAGTGGTCCACAACCTGTAATAGTTCCATTTGAATATCAAGTATAAGAAGGGCAACACCAATAATGTTGCAGATTGCCTCAGTCGACCTCTAATCATGGCTTTAACCACCGTGCTCAACTCTTGTGGGAACGAGACTTCTGATTGGCCACTTCTCTACAAAATCAACCCAAAATCCAACCACACATACCAGACACTCTTGGAGGGTCAGCATGTTCCATATTTTCACCTCCATGATGCCCTGTTATGCAACTTGGGTCACCTTTGTGTTCCTTCAAGCGAGCGTGCCAAGATGATTTGGGAAGAACACTATAGTCAGGTTGTTGGGCATTTCGGGGTCGAGAAAATGGTGGTAGTACTACAGAAGTATTTCTATTGGCCAAATCTTCAACAGGATGTCGGGAAGTACATCAGATCATGCACTGCTTGTGCCATTGCCAAACCAACCATCAAGAAGCAAGGCCTCTATACCCCGCTACTTACCCTACTCGACCTTGGGAATCCATCTCCATGGAATGCATGTCAGGCCTTCCTTCTACTAAGCATGGAAATGACTGTGTTTTTGTGGTCAAAAATAGGTTCTCGAAGATGGCCATTATGGCAGCCTACCAGAAGAATATCACAACAGAAGCCACTACCAAACTCTTCTTTGAATGAGTGTGGGTACACTTTGGGATCCCACATTCTATCATCTCAGATTGGGATAGAAGGTTCTTTAGTACATTTTTGTCCAGCCTCTAGTCAATGCTGGACACCAAACTCACTATGTCCACCACCTGCCATCCTCAAATTGATGGCCAGATAGGGGTTGTCAACAGGATGAGTGTACACATTCTACGCATGTACAACTCAAAGCATCCATGCACATGGGATGAGAGCCTCCCCTATGTTCATAACAACTACAACCAGGCTCTACACAGCTCGACTGGCCACAACCCTTTTTAGGTGGGCTTGGAATTCTAGCCACTATGTCCCATTGATGTGGCCATGCCATTTGAAACTACTTACGCAGATTCAGCTCATATCCAGTCTGAAATAGACAAGGCAAATAGCTTCATTGAGCACATCCAAAATATTTTCTAGCAGGTCCACAACATTCTAGAGAAATCAAATTCCAAGTACAAGCAGTGGCATGATCAAAATTGGGTTCCACACAAGTTTCAGGTGGGTGACAAAGTATGGTTTCATTTGCAAAAGGAATGCCTTACCGGAGCCTATCGGAAACTCAAAC
Source organism: Pinus tabuliformis (assembly GCA_031772625.1). Classification (NCBI taxonomy): domain Eukaryota; kingdom Viridiplantae; phylum Streptophyta; class Pinopsida; order Pinales; family Pinaceae; genus Pinus; species Pinus tabuliformis. Next base: position 1,077,336,689 of record CM062807.1, on the reverse strand, counting down.
CACTCTGATATGGTCCTTATACTATTACAAGGTTGTGGGAGATAATGCATTTGAGCTTAGCATTCCCCCATTCCTTGACCTACACCTAGTGTTCATTGTGGATTGCCTTCGGCCATACTTTCCACCATTGCTAGACACATCCGACATTGCAGAATAGCTCACACCCATGGAGTTAAATCCAGATGGCATGGAACAAGCTGCAACTGACCAGATCATGGACACATATATCAAGCACACTCACCAACAGAATATCCAAATGTATCGAGTTTTCAAAGCAGGCTAACTCCTTCACCAGGGCAAGTGGCTCACCAAGGACCAAGTTAAGCAGAAGTTTCCTCATCTCATGCAGGAACTCAACGCAATGGGGACCATTGATTCCTAAGGAGGGAGGAATGATCTAGGTGGATTTTGGTAGCCACCCGCCAAGTCCACTTGGACCCCCACCATTGTTTCTTTCATATTTTTAGTTTCCTTAATTGTGGCATAATTTACTATTTTTAGTAGTTTTTCGGGTCTTGAACTTCCGGAGCCATTTTGAGGCCCTAAATGATGTTTTTTGGGAAAAATGGGAGTAACATGGGTCCATGGATTGATGTTTCTCTTCCCAAAGTTGTAGTTCTTGGATAGATCTTTCTAACGAGATATTGTGCGCATCAAACGGAGATTGTATGCCAAAGTTATGACCCGGGAAGTTGATGTACCAATTTACCCAAACGGGGCCCACAGTTTGGCGTTTCATCTTCTATGGTTTGCTTTTTGGATGTTTAGGGTTATCCATTGTTTATTAACAATAAATAGGCCTTAGAGCCTCATTTTAACACAATTTAGAGGCATGGCCACATCTCTTCTCAGAGATAAGCTACCATCACCCTAGCTACTTTATTTCCATTTATGTTTGTAAGCATATTTCAACATTTTACAGTAATGAAATGAAGTATTATTTTTGTTGCATCTCTATATGTATGGTTATATTTTTAATCTAGATCAATGGAATAGACATATGGGACATATAAAATTCGACAACCTTGCCAAAATCAACAAAAAGCAAGTTGTGAGAGAAATGTTGCTAATGTCGAAACCAACCAATGCTATATGTAAACATTATAGGCATGGAAAATAGACAAGAGTTGAATTCAAGCTAAAAGAACATTCTACATGAAAACCATTGGAATTGATACACAATGATATGTGTGGACTAATGCAGACTAAAGAACAAGATGGTGTGTTGTATTTCATGTTAATATTTGATGATTATACTAGGATGACAATAATTAGCTTTTTGAAGAAAAATTCTGAACCATTTGAATGTTTGAAAATATTCAACGAAATGGTTGACAATGAAACTAATTTGAAGATCAAATATTTGTGATTAGATAACGGTGGAGGATTCACATCCAAAGAATTTTAGTATTTCTGTGAAGAACATGGAATAAAAAGGAAATTCTTAAGAGCTAGGACACCACAATAAAATGGAGTTGTCGAAAGGAAGAATGGAACTGTAGAATAAATGGTCAGAACAATGTTGAATGATTAAAAACAGGATATAAAATTTTAGGTTCAAGAAGTTGATACAACTCTGTACGTTTTGAAAAAAAAAAATTACTTAGGAGAAATTGTGATAAGACCCCCTATGAACTATGGAGAGGAAGACCATCAAATGTCAAACATTTTGAGTTTTTAGAAGAGAATGATACATCAAAAGGGAAAACCAGAAGATAGGAAGAATTGACTCTCGGGTAGATGAAGGAATATTTGTTGGCTATTCTCGAAAAAGGAAAGCATACAAATGTTATATTCAAGTACTTAATCAGATAGTTGAAAGAATCAATGTAACATTTGATGAATATCATGGCCAAAATATTGAACAAGGAAACTCCTCTTCAAGCAAACTAGAGACACAGGAGACAAAACCAAAAACGGTAAAGGAGGAAGTCACAAAGAAAGTACAATCGAATGAGGAACTAATGATAACCGGGAAGAAGCAAGAAATAATCAATAGGCATCTTCAAAAACTCCTAAAGAATGGTATCAAAAGAACCACCCTTTATATCATATCACTCAGGATATAAATCAAGGTATAGGAATAAGAAGACGTCAACAGATACGTAGGCTAGAGAAATCACATATGACACTTTTAGTCGTATGTGAACCTAGTAGTTTTGAAGCCAACTATGATGAGAATTAGGTAGATGCTATGAATAGTTGGATCAAATTGATAAGAATGATACTTGGGAATTGGTTACACGATCAATGGACAAAAAATTTATTAGCACAAAATGGACTTTTAGGATCAAGCTGAATGAGGATGGACAAGTTACGAGAAACAAAGAAAGGTTGGTCAACAAAGTATATGCAAATGTTGAAGGAATATATTTCAAAGAAACATTTTCTGTTGTTGACAGAATGGAGGCCATCAAAATGTTTTTATCTTATGCATGTTTGAAGAATATCAAAGTATATCATATGGAAGTAAAATCAACCTTCATAAGTGGAGAGTTAGAAGAAGGGGTATACATAGAACCACGTGAGGGATTTTTTCTCATTGACAAGAAAGATTATGTTTGTAGGGTAAAGAAGGCATTGTATGGTATCAAATAGGCTCCTAGGGCTTGGTATGACCATCTTGAGAAGTACTTGTAGAAACAAGGATTGAAGAGAGGAAGTGCAAATAACAACCTTTATGTAAGGGTTGAACATGATAGCTTCATGATTAATGAAGTGTATATGGATGATATAATCTTTGGGAGTGATGATGACAGGTTAAGAAAGAAGTTTGCAACAAATATGTAGAGTGAGTTTGAGATGTCATTACTTGGTGAGTTGACATTATTCTTGGGACTTTCAATATCTAAGGAAGACAAGGGAATATTCGTTTGTCAATCCAAATACATCAAGGAAATGTTTAAGAGGTTTCAAATGTAATATTTCAAGTCAGTCAACATCCCAATGGTGATAGGTTGCAAGTTGAGTATAAATGACTCATCCAAGGTTGTGGATCAAAGGATGTATATATCTATGATTATAAGTTTCATATATGTAACAAATTCTAGGCTAGGTGTAATGCATATAGTTGGCAAAGTAACATGGTTCCAAGCAACACTAAAAGAATCCAATGTCATTACAGTGAAGAGAATCTTGCGATATCTCAAGGGAACACTAGAATTTGGCTGATGGTATCCTAAAGGAAATGAGTTAAGCATCACAACTTATATAGATGCATATTGGTAAGGAAGTTTTGACAATCGTAAAAGCACCACTGGAGCAACTTTCTACCTAGGTGGTTGTCTGGTTTCATGGTGGAGAAAGAACTAATCTTCAGTCTCCTTATCCACATCGAAAGCATAATATATCGCAGCAACAACTTGTTGTATGCAAGTCCTCTGGATGATGCAAACATTGCAAGATCTTCAAGCTAAATTTTATAAGCCCATTCTGATGTTCTGTGACAACACCAACAAAACAAATTCCAATCAAGTACCATTTTATGAGAGAACAAGTTGCAAATAAGAACATAAAGGTGGAATATAATGGGACCAAAAACAAAATAGCTGACATATTCACTAAACCATCATCGCGTGAGACATTAAAGTATCTTCACCAAAAACTTGGGATTCTCCCAAGTTCACATTAGATTATTCTTTTATCTCACCAAGCAGACAGGGGGAGTAGAGGTAGGTTATAGGCCCATAGGAAGCATGTAGATTTTTTGAGGGAGTCACCCTTTTCCATTGATGTCAAAAGGGGAGAGAAAGCATTAGGTAGGTTACAAGCATGATTTCAAGGAGAGCCATGATCATAGGGGGAGTACATGTGTTTCCATTAATGCCAAAGGGGGAGATTGTTGATAGGTGGTTTTCGTTGATGTCAACCCAAGCAACAGTAGGAGATGCCCCACTTTCATTGAAAAATATGACATGGAAAATATTTTTTTATCACATATATACCACTCTAGATGGATTCTCCTTTTCTAGATGTTTCTGGTGGTATGTGACATGCCACATAGTTCTTCACAACTTGAGAGATATTCACATTTTACGTTGTAGATCCCAGTTAGTGGGCTAAAACCCCAAGGGGTGGTGACAACGAAAAACTTCACTGGTGGTTGGTCATTTAAACATAAAGAATAAACATGTTTATTATGTTTAGTGAATAAATCATCTTAAGGTATGGTATTAAAATATTTTACACCCATAAGAAGTGTCCTTCACCATTTAAAAATGAAGAAACCCACAATCATCCACCACAAGGCCAATGACCTTCCTTACTTTGACCATAATACATGCATATTTTGAATTTAAAGTTCCTAAATTCCTTCAATGTTTACTTCATGGAGCCCCTCCTAAGACCTCTCCTCTTGTCTATAAAAAGGAACCTGTATACCTTCCCTTTGTACGAATTTTTGAAAGTATGATCTTGTGAAAGGAACTTCGAAATTTTCGGCCACCCTGAGTAGTAATGCAAATATCATTAGAGGATAGGGTTTTTATTTTGTATTTTTTGGAGGTTCGGTCTTATTGTAGGTCACCTTTGTAAGGAAAAACAAAGGACTAAAGAGTGGCACATTCCCAAAAGAACAAAAAAATATTTGATGATTAACTTCGGTCTTGTTTCAGGTTAGTTTATTGTATATTATTTTGGTTTTTGGATGTACTTGGGTTAGTTTTTATTACAGGTGGAGGATGACCCTTTAATGACACAACCATGACATGACCATCCACTCAAATTTTGAAGTCTAAGCCCTTGCAAACCAACAAAGGGTGATCTAGGTCAAGGTGGAAGACTTAGAGTCTTGGTCCAAAAGACTGGAATCTAATTGAAACAAATTGTGATATTTAAAACTCAAGTGGTGTACATAAAACTAGATGCTGTCATTAATGCATAAAATTCTTTTCGAGGCATTTTAGAGGATTCGTCCATCAAAAAGTGAAGTTACAAGTTTCCTTCCATAAGAATTGCTTGCAACCTATAGTCTCCTTACAAATTATGGTAAGTTATAAATGGTGTCTAGATACATATACACATTTAACCAATATGAACGCTAACCTTTACAAGTTTACTTGTTGACATAGAATAAGAGGTTCCTGGAGTGAGAAACATTGTTGCTTGGGAAAGTGATCTATAATAGTTCCAAAAATGAAATAGTGAGGTCTCAAGTTTTATTTGAACTTTGCAACATTTCTGAAGTAAAGGTATTGAGAGAAAAGCATCTGCAAGGACTTGATATCAACATAGCCACTAGAATAGTGCATGTGTTATAGACAATTTTGTGCCTTACAGCAACAGGCATGAATTGTCAATAATCCAAGGGATCCAAAGTTCCCTAAACATGATGTTCCTACCCCTAGAGGAACAAGGTCAGCAAACCAACAGCTCTCAGATCAGTTCTCCACCTGAAAACACTCAAAAACAAGCAATCCTGAAATCAAAGCAGGTGCTCCACTAGGCTTCTGCGCTGAAACACAACTCCTCCATGGTGTACCTGCGTTGCAAAGCAGGTAGAACAAAGGCCACCTGCGTTGAGCGAGATTGGACAAGTGGCACACTGAGTCATTGCTCTGGAATCTTCCAAAAATGACACTTGGATCAGGGATTTCGCCTTGTGATGAGTCAGAGGCTCTGTTTCTCCAAGTGGAAGCAAGGTTCTCCAAGTGGACTCAAGAACTGAAGATCAACTAAAGATTAACTGAAGAGAGAGAGGACACAAGGCAGCTACACATCAGTTGCAAGCTGACTCATCCTTTCTCAATTCATCTATATATTGAGCTCTCTCCTATGAGCTCAAGGGGGGCTGGAATTTTGTGCAAAGTAATGCTATGCTGTTGGTTTCACTATAGAGCTATTGGGTGATTGTTTGAGAGAGGTGAAGAGGAGAAATTCTTTCTGCTGGGAGGTGTTGCTGGATTGGAGCCTTCAATGGTTGTAATACTCTCAGAACCTTTACTTCTTCATTAATAAAAGCTATTGAGGTTCTTCTATGTGCTCTTGTTTCAATAATATATTGTGATAATTGCATGTTTGGTTTACACTAATCCTTGAACCAGTTATGATTACATGCTTCTTGTAGTTTCCTTCTTTGTTATTTTGCAGGATCTCATTGTAGCTGGGCCAGCAAAAGAGCAAGGAGCTGGGAGCAAGTAGCCAAAGAGAAGAGTTTGGATTCGACATTAAGCGCAAGGCAACGATTAGTGCATTTCTCCATTCTCTTTTGCTTTCATAAAGAAGTAAACCTTAAGTAGTTTTCTTTACAGTTGTTGCTGAGGTACTATCATCCTTAGAGTGGGATAGGGTCATCCGAGTCGGATACTTTTCCCTACAACAAACTGGCGACTCCACTGGGGATCGTATCCATTTGATTGTGTTTGTAGTATTTTGCTATTCATTTCCTGAACAAAAGAGTACCAAATCGAAAAGCTTTTGACTATATCAAAAGCGAAGTAGAGGGCAGCTACTCTAGCTCATTTCTGAGCAAGTTCATGATTTGAAGAGCTGATCTACAAGGATCCTTGTAAGCTCTTAGTGATAGCTTTTCACCTTCCTAATCATCCCTTTGAGTGTGCTTGACTGATTGTCTCTGATTTGAGCAAAAACTGTGCATTTTTGAGAAAATTATGACCCGGAAACTGTGAAAACGCAATTCTCGTTTTCCAAAGCAGGTAGTACACAGGCTACCTGCTTTGTAATGCAGGTCCCAAAGGGGCTACCTGCGCTGAGAGCCAGACTGGCTGTGCAGCACCTGCGTTGGCCCAATTTTGCCTAGTGCTGTTGGGGTTTCCTCCTTTTCTCTTGCCTGTTTTCACCATTGATTTGGCTGCCAGTTACCAGTCTTGCACCTGTTCTGAAACCAATATTACTTGCCATCATTCTACCTCTGTTATATAACGAAATTGTACTTGTTCTTTGTATTTCTTACTCATTTACAATTTCCCATAACGAAGAGTAAACTAGTCTTGCTTTTGGCCTCTTAGATCTGAACATGTGTTAGGCATTTTGCTGGTCTAAAGAGTTAGCTTGTTTGCTGTCCATAGCTGATTAGTCATTTTACTTTCGTCATTATGGTTTGATTTCATGCATTTCCAGTGATTAAGCAAGTAAATCTTAAGGTGTCTTTTGATTTTAGACAAGCTTGTTTACTTTCGCTTTAAATTGAAATCAAAGTTATATAACGACTTTCTTTTTGTAACCCAACCACATTAAGAAAGGGAAAAGAAAATACATGCATTGTGCATTTTGCATTTGACTGTTGGCTTGACGATTTAGAAAAAATTTGCATTTAGTGTGTGCTCTATGATCTGTGAGAAAAGATTTTCCTTTCTCTTCCCTCAGTAGTTAAGGTTTTCAAAGTTGAAAGATTGAAAAGTTTGCTTCTCATCTTAGACTGCATTCAGGAATTTGTTATATACATCTCGTGGTGATCCTTAAAGGCAAACTGCTAAGCAAGATCAACATTAAAATAAATCCAATTTACATAACAACGCTTTGTAACATAACGCAAACACATAGAGGTCTAGGTAGAGACGTGTTCCGGCGTCGTTAAACATAGTGACTGTCGATCTCTACGAAGGTGGGTGATTCCTCCTGAGAGTCGGTGGCACTAATATGGACTTGTGCTCCCACGTACCGTCGAGTATATATTGGGAGACCCCTATAGGCAATTATCCTTTATCCATAGGAAGCCGTGTCGGCCACCCTGCTGATCGCGATGCAGTGAACAAAGCATTCACGAAGATCGACCACCCGTACCGTAAAACGTATTCTGTGGTTTCGCGAAAAGTTTGGCACACCCTCTGCCTAGAATTCCAGAGAAGTTTCTTTTGGCCTTTTTCAAACTCTATAACTGAAAAAGTCCATCCGAGCATTTGTCACTTCGGGCTCGTTAAAACATCAAAGGCGACTAGAGTCATCTTTAGCTTTTTCTCGACTCTTAAAACATGAAAAAGCAAGTTTGTGTCTAAAAGCGTCGTTAATAAAATTTATTTTAAACGGAACATAATCACCTGTTATTCCCACGTTGATCTTTCAGTTGAAAAGTATGGAGCCCACCAACCAAGGAAGTAACCTTGGTGGAAGTCCAAATCCCTTCTCCTCTTGGGGAGATGTTGGTGCGCCTCATATGGCCACATTGTCACTTCCAGGATTGACAATCGGCCTACCTGTATGGCTCTTTTCAACTAATGTAGTTCAGATCGCCACTAATCCTGAGCAGTTGAATCAACAGTCAGACCAGTCTAGAACTACCCACCAGCCTTCCACTTCTTACAATTCTTCCTCTGATCCTTCATCTTCACGAGGTAGAGCCGGCAAAAGTCAGCCTCCCATGGAGAAGAAGGAAAAGAAGAAAAGAGAAAAGAAGCAGAAGGGGCCTATGGCGAAGGCGACTGGGGGCAAGCAAAAGACAGCTGACAAAAACCCACACACTGCACCGACCGGGCCTAAATCGCCATGTGTCATTTGCAAAGGGACCCACTTCCATCGTGATTGTCCTTGTATTCCCCGGATACTAAGGGACTGGTCCCCAAGGTTGCACAATCCGGTAGCATCAACCTCTGGTAGTCATGTTGATTGCAGTCCGTCAACTAGCGAGAGTGAAGGACGAAGAGGGAGACCAAGATCACCCTGTATGTTGTGTGAAGGCGATCATGCCATCCACCGATGTCCATTCTTAGATGAGGCGAAGAGAGTTTTGGAAGATCGTCCGGTATCACCGTTACGACTTCCTCCTGGATACCAAAAACTCGTGCCTAATCCCTTGATAGTTGAAAATCCAGCTGGCCCGCTCAAGTGGTCAGCTGAAGTGTCGGTCATTGAGAATGAACCTGCTGAATCCAGACCAGACGAAAGTCTAAAGGTCGAAACGGCAGTTGACCCGGTTCTTCCTTCAGAGGTTTCATCCTCAAATGACACCGTCATTGAAGATTCATCTTCAAATGAAACCCTCACTGAAGAGGATAAGGATGACACCGTCCCTATTCTTTTCATCAACACAGACTCTGATGAGCATCAGGGCAATGCGCCCATTCCTTTATCGCAGGAAGGAACATCGTCAGGGACGTATCCGGCCGTATATTCGGTCCCACCACCAAGCAACCTAGTCGTATCCTTTGATTGGAATCAACTAGGCAGACCCCGGTTACCAGCCAGTATCCCATTCAGAATCATAGTCCAAATCTACAGAATGGTGATGGCTGGAACTATCATTGATGAAGGGGCATCTGTGAGTATCCTTTCCTCTATTGCTTGGAAAGCACTGGGTTGCCCGGTGCTTTTACCTGAGATGAGAAATCTATCAGGTTTTGATAAAGGAACCAGTCACCCGTTAGGGATTCTCCCCAATGTTCAAGTTACATTGAAAGGGAAGACAGTTCATATGAACATCATGGTCGTCCAGGGACCCTTGGTTTATAACTTACTCCTTGGACGAGACTATATATATTGCATGGAGGCGATAGTGTCCTCCCTCTTCAGAGTCATGTGTTTTCTGCACGAAGGAAGAATGGTCAAGCTCGTAGACCAACTTTCATTTCCAGGATCACGCATCGCAAATAGTCAAATACCATCCCTTAACGGTTTATTCACTCAAGGAATGCCACCACCCCCGGTTCTACTTCCTGATGAATGCGAGTAATTCGGAAAGAAAGAACTAGGACCCAGGGGGCATGCACCCTGGCCTGCCTTGGGCAGAGAAAACCTTGGGTATAAAGTTAATTTCCGCAGAAGAATGGACTAGTCCGTACCCCGTCCGAAAAAGGAAGAGAGGGTTGTTCTAGGATAAAATTCTTTTGTCAATGTTATGTGAAGCGGAAGGATCGCTCCCTTTGTCTAAAAAAGTAGGCTCTCCTAAGGAGGAGATCCACTTGTGGCAGCAAGTAGCCACCATCTTTGAATGTCAAGCCTCACCCATTAAAACAATATGTTTTGAAAGACAGTAGGGGCAGTCTCCAAAGAAAGAGATGAAATTGCTGAAACAAGTAGTCACCATCCTTAGCAACCTAATGATAGACATCGCCGAAAAGAGAGTTTAGTTTGCGGCAGCGAACGAAACCATTTTTCGGATAATAAGTAAGAGGACAGAATCTCGAAATTATACTTTATACCTGGGGGCATGCAAACCTTTTGGAGTGCAAGCACGGGACGACTATTTATTTTTTTTAAATTTTTAGGTCCTCCCTTTAAACCTGTAGGTCTAACCCGTTAAACTCGTAGGATTAGCCGTTTCCAGCTTGCATAAAAAAAGGATGAAAGGCAAAAGTTAAAACCTGCTAAATTGGAGTAATTAGTGAGGTATCGCTCCTTAAATAAGATTACCTCACCTAAGGCATTCCTTGTATTAAGACTGGTATGAATTGAGCAGTTTTAGCAATGTTCATGCTCGTTAAAAAATAAACGCAAGAATTGAGCAGTTTTAACAATGTTCATGCTCGTTAAAAAATAAACACAGGAAATCGAGCAGTTTTTGTGTAGAGTTCATGCTCGTTAAAAAATAAACATAAGTTGTGAGCAATCTTTCCCTACAGTTCAAGCTCATTCAGAAAAAATGAACCGGTAAATAACCATTGAGAAAAGTAACCTTCGAAAGCCATATTAAAAACCTTTGGTCGTGTTTATATGCCATCACCTCCATCCGTTCATTTTGGCCAATCGTTCATCTCCATATGTGTGTTTACCCATTTTGAGGAACAGCTGCGAAGAGTGATTTCACTTAGCCATCCTTGTGACACTGCCGTGATTGGAAAATTCCAACCTGTACCTGGAATCTGCTGCTATCCCTGTTTATCACTCGTTCCTCAAAAGACGAGTCTTCTTTGAGCTCTTTTCACTGACTCGTAAAATATGAAAAGTTTGCCGAGTTTTGGCCTTCCAGCTCGTTAAAAGGATTGGAAGAGCTATCCCTCCTCTAGATTTTAATCTTTTTGGACCTGAGGGATTATTGCACAAAAAGATCGAGCGCTTGTTTTGTTCGGCTCGTTAAAGAAATCGAAAATTCATCCCTTCTGTATGGTTTTATACTTTTTCGGACTTAAGGGATTAGAAGACGAAAAAGGAATTTTGGAGTTAACTTTTCGTACCTTTTCAGACTCTCTAAAAATGAAAAGGACCGAGTTTTCCTTGTCGTTAGACTCGTTAAAATGATTAAATAGCGACAAACTTGTCTTTAGACGAGAACGAGTTTCCCTATCGCTAGGCTCGTTAAAACATAGCGATGGGCTTGCCCGAAGGGCAGGTTATAGAACAAGCATATGTTATCCTCCTCAAGCTTGACAAAAATAAAGAGGTACTGGTCAGCAATGACTGGGGAAAAATTGGGAGAACCTCACAGCATTAATGGTAGCAAGTCGCTCTTGAACATGACACTTTGTCCTCCGTATCACATCGGGTTGGGTTGTTTCATTCACCGGTCTCATAACCATGGTCCTCGCCACACCATCCTCAATTGGGGTAATGCTACCAATCCATCACATCAGTGTCGTTATATGTTCAAGAGATGTGGTTCTGCAAAGAGTCAACCGTGTCCCATCCACTGCCATACATTGTCCTTCATCCATTTCATGACCGCCACCCTGAATCATACATCACAGTTTGTTTTCACCTCATCACAATCACTAGATCCGTTCCGTGTCACTGATGTGGGATTCATTAAGGCCCTCCTTTGACGGATCGCTCCTTGTCGACATCAGCTCATTATCCAAGGAGTTGATCTAGGAACAACCCCTTCAGTACTTTGAAGCTTGCATGCCTCAATGGCAAGTTTCTCACTTCCGGCGACAGGTATACATCAATGACCTTCGACCAGAAGATTTTGCATGGTGGTCGACGCCAAGTCCTTTATTCCCACCATGTGGATTGTACTGCCGTACCTTGAGGGTCATCATCCTTATCGGTGATTCCTCTCGCGCTTGTTAACGGTTTACATCATTGACCGGTAATCAAGCGATGTCTTTCCATGTTCGACTTCAAGAAATTATCACATGGATCGACTTGTACATCGAGTGAAGATCGGAAGAGATTGAAGACCCCGGATCTAGTTTCATCCATCCGGGCTGCGATATATATTCAGGACATAAAGACATTTGATATGTACATCATTACAGCAGATGATCATCCTTCTCAAAGGATGATAATTTCAGCAGAGAATTATCGGTCTACAATCAGACGATCGTCTGTTCTATGTACCAAAATGTATTTATAAAGCTGAGCATGGGAATGCCCGCCTCAGCTAGATCATGAAAATGTATGAAAAATAATGTATTGTATTGTATCTTATTACAGGACACTTCTCAGCAGATTGAATGAACTTCGGATCCTCTCAATAAAGCATTTCACCCGATAAACGACCTCATACTTTTGGGGGCATCTGTTATAGACAATTTTTGTGCCTTACAGCAACAGGCATGAATTGTCAATAATCCAAGGGATCCAAAGTTCCCTAAACATGATGTTCCTACCCCTAGAGGAACAAGGTCAGTAAACCAACAGCTCTCAGATCAGTTCTCCACCTGAAAACACTCAAAAACAAGCAATCCTGAAATCAAAGCAGGTGCTCCACTAGGCTTCTGCGCTGAAACACAACTCCTCCATGGTGTACCTGCATTGCAAAGCAGGTAGAACAAAGGCCACCTGCGTTGAGCGAGATTGGACAAGTGGCACACTGAGTCATTTCTCTGGAATCTTCCAAAAATGACACTTGGATCAGGGATTTCGCCTTGTGATGAGTCAGAGGCTCTGTTTCTCCAAGTGGAAGCAAGGTTCTCCAAGTGGACTCAAGAACTGAAGATCAACTAAAGATTAACTGAAAAGAGAGAGAGGACACAAGGCAGCTACACATCAGTTGCAAGCTGACTCATCCTTTCTCAATTCATCTATATATTGAGCTCTCTCCTATGAGCTCAAGGGGGCTGGAATTTTGTGCAAAGTAATGCTATGCTGTTGGTTTCACTATAGAGCTATTGGGTGATTGTTTGAGAGAGGTGAAGAGGAGAAATTCTTTCTGCTGGGAGGTGTTGCTGGATTGGAGCCTTCAATGGTTGTAATACTCTCAGAACCTTTACTTCTTCATTAATAAAAGCTATTGAGGTTCTTCTATGTGCTCTTGTTTCAATAATATATTGTGATAATTGCATGTTTGGTTTACACTAATCCTTGAACCAGTTATGATTGCATGCTTCTTGTAGTTTCGTTCTTTGTTATTTTGCAGGATCTCATTGTAGCTGGGCCAGCAAAAGAGCAAGGAGCTGGGAGCAAGCAGCCAAAGAGAAGAGTTTGGATTCGACATTAAGCGCAAGGCAACGGTTAGTGCATTTCTCCATTCTCTTTTGCTTTCATAAAGAAGTAAACCTTAAGTAGTTTTCTTTACAGTTGTTGTTGAGGTACTATCACCCTTAGAGTGGGATAGGGTCATCCGAGTCGGATACTTTTCCCTACAACAGCATGTCATCAAATCTAACAATAGTTGTTGACATGACTTTGGCTCCCTTTAAGACATAAAATTGTCTAATCATCAAAGGCAGTGTAGAAAGAGAAGTGTTCACATTAAAAGCCAAGAAAAATAGTACAACTGTGAAGTAGTAAGGGTAGAGAAGGAAATTACAGTTTCATCATCTATAAAAATAGGATCTCATTCATAGAAAATTTTAGGGGCGAATGTTCGCCCTTTGGCGAAATTAAGGGGTTTTAAATTTTTAGTGGGCGAATATTTTGTATCATAGTACATTTTTACAAATCACCTCAAATAGCCCACCTTATTTTAAGGGAGAGGGTAAAAAAGGTAAATTTAGCCCTTGAAATTAGGAGTTACAACCTTCCATTCGCCCATTTTCAAGAATAGGTTTTATTTAAGTGAATCCATTCGCCCATTTTCAAGAATAGGTTTTATTTAAGTGAATCCTATGGGCTAAATACGATATTTATAAAAGAGGTATGGAAAATTAATAAAAATATAAATAAATGAGAAGTATGGTAAATAAATAAAACATTTTTTATATTTACTCCATAAGTCACCTTATATACATGCAAGTGAGTAAACAAATAAAAATATAAGTAAAGTGGAGGTATGGTAAATAAATAAAACGTCTTTTTATACTTACTCAAAAGGTATGGTAAATAAATAAAAATATAAATAAACTAGACGTATGGTAAATAAATAAAACCTCTTACTATATTTAGTCCATAACCCTCGTTCTATTTATGAAGGCTCAAGAAAGAGGTTTTATTTAAGTGAATCCCATGGGCCAAATACCATATTTGTAAAAGAGGTATGGTAAATTAATAAAAATATAAATAAACGAGAGGTATGGTAAACAAATAAAACATTTTTTTATATTTACTCCATAAGTCACCTTATATTTACGAACACTCAAAAAAATGCGTTATATTTAGGTGAAACCTATGGGCAAAATACTATGGGACAAATACCATGGACTAGATTGTTATTAATACCATGCAAAAAAACATAATTAACCCTAATATTAGTATTAATAAAAATAAAAATGGCACATGGTATTGACACATGGTATTCACCAAAATGGCACATGGTATTGACCCATGGTATTCACCTGGAATGTAGCCTATTTAAATGGGGGAATTAAACTAGCATAGATCCATCTTTACTATGGATCAACTAACCCCGAGAGGTATCAAATATCGTGATATGCAAATTTGATCCCTCTCAGGGCTTGGTGGACATTAATTTTTATAAATTACTAATAGTAATTTTTAAGCTCTAGGTTTATGATAACTCATGGTAATACCAAGATCTTACAAGATTTTATAATTAAGTAAAATATTCGCCATGCCTGGTGAGAGATTCGCCAAAAAATTATATATACATATTATATTATTGATAAAATCGCCTTCCATTTTTCCTATATACCATGGAGATTCGCCCATTTATTATACTTATAAATTTAGGGGGGGTTCTTAAAATTTTCCCTGATCTCATTTCAATTCAAAGACATTTCATATTGTACATTTGTAAATTCAAGTCTTGTAAAATTGTGCAAAGGCGTTATTGTATACGGAGTTGTGGAAGTCATTTGATCCTAGGGTTTGTTGGGACAAGAATTTTTGGTCCTAGGGTTTGTTGGGACAATGGTTTTAGGTTCTAGGGTTGTTTTGATCAGTTGAAGAAAAATAACTAAATATCATTATAAAGTGGATCATTGTCCTTGGTATGGGAGTCCATAAATATGAACTTAATTTTTGTCTTTCATGGGCGGTAGGGTGGTGCTAGGGAGATGGTTGAAGTCACCTTCATGTTGGTGCTTGAAAACACTTCAGGGTGGTAGGGTGGTGCGAGGGCAAGTTGGAGCTTGCTAGGGTATTTGGGCATCCTTTCAACTGATTGCTGATAAAATTCAGGTAATTGAGGTGTACTTCTAGTGGGTGTTGGAGAAGAATGTTTTTCTAGAGTTCTACGGACTTGTAGCTTTCTTTTCACTTGGAGCTGAATATTTAAAGAACTTATTAGAAAAGAGTTGAGTGGTTTTTGATCCAAAGGGGGTTTTATGCCTAAAAATATTTGTATTCATCGTCTACTATTTATTTATGATTTTTTGAATACTTCTAAAGATTAACTAATGATATGAAAAGATTAATAAGTTAGTAATGGTAAAAAACATTGATTCAACCCCTCTCAATATTTCCAATGCTATCAAAATGGTCAAACTATTCACATTTAAAAATCATGCATCTAAATAACCCATAATCTAACTCAGTCATTTCTTGAATGGTGTGAACATTAAGGCCTCAACTAAATTTCTTAAAGGAAATAAAGGTGTTGATTAAATGCCCCCATGCTAAATCAAACTATTCTTGTTTTTCTAGTAAGAGATCATATCATTTTCAGGCATGTAGAATCAAAGTTTTTTAATAGTGTTAAAGGGCCAACCTATGGTGAGTTTATTGATTGTCACACCAATAAATATAAGGATGATGTATGGATCCCTTGAACTTGAAATATTTATTTAAACAAATGCAACAATAATCCACATATTTATTTTCTATTATATGCACCATCCACTAGTTACTAGTTTACTTAAAAAAAACATTAATAATCCACGTGTTTGTTTTCCATGATTTACACCACTCACCAATTACTAGTTTACTTATCATTCATCGTAATTAGAATGAACACGTCGTTCTATTATGTCTTATCCCATGAACTTGGAGGATTTGTTTAAAAAAATGCAACAATAATTTACATGTTTGTTTTCTGTGATTTGCATTATCCACTAGTTATTAGTTTACGTTAAACAAATACAACAATAATCTACATATTTTTTTTTTGATGATTTATACTAGTTACTAGTTTACTCTTTAGAAAAATTTCCTAGGAGGTTGAATCTTGTCCCTATCAGGAAAGAAGATCAACAGTTTATTGACGTACATTGGATATATGGACACATTGACGTGGCAATGGTACAAATATTTTAAGGATCATAATTATTCCCTTCAAACTTGGATTAAGATAAAATTGCCATGGTCGGAAAACTTGGATTAAGATAAAATTTCCATTGTTGGAAAATTTTTGATGAGTAGAAGATGATGGTGAGCACAAGAATGAGGTATAAAGTGAGTAAAAGAAATTTGTTTATATATATATATATATAAAATTAGTATTAATATTATTATATATTAATATAATTGTTGTTTGGTTATATTATGTATTTTTGTTGTTTTTTTTTTTTTCTTTTCAATGAGTTGTTACACTTTTTAACACATACACGTTAGATTATGATATATGTTTATTGAAAATTTTCATCTTTAATATAAATTGAGTTGTATATAGCATTATGATCAAAATTGGTACAAAACATACAATTCTAACTTATATTATCGGGAATTGATATGTTGGAAAGTTGCATTTGGAATGTCGATCAAATTTTATATATATATATATATATATATATATACCCAAGAAAAAAACGTTATATTTCTTGAAAGAAATATACATGTTTCATAGTAGTAGGTTGAAAAGTGCCATTTCTAGTTGTTACTTTGTCAAATAAATGCTTTGTCTTATATTTTGTAGCAACAAAATTGAGTACATTTTCACATTTTCCTTTCCCACATTTTTTTGCTGACTCATTGGGAATTTGAACCGGTGGCCCATCGCAAGGATTACTTTAATAGTGCACCCATTCACCATCAATCCAAAGCCCCATGGGCTTCATTTTCTTTCCTTTTAAACCACATAGCTATTATGGAAATTTCTATGCATTTATTTTGTGAAAGATAAAAAACTATCAAGAAACAAAGATAAAGGCAAGGCACCAAACCCTTATGTCCATCAATTCTATGATTTTTTCATCAAAATATTCCCAAATGTTAAAAGGTTTTGTCAGGGGTTCCAAAGCTTAGTTTGATAGTTGATATACTTTCTCATGCAGTTTCCTATATATATGCTTGAAACAAAGCCATTAAGATGACCAGGAGGATTCCTGTAAGATATGGGGGAGAGAGTTTAATTGTATATTTTCCATAAAAAAATGATTGTTTTCACACTTAATTACTAGCTGATAATCCATGAAAAATTGTAGTTTTCTGATGCCTTTATCCTTTGACATTTGTAATAGGGACCATTAGCCTAGGAACTTGACCTTGCTATTTTTGCCTCTACCATGAGCATATGTTACATGGATAAAATGGTTTTGTACAATGAATAAAACCACACCAATTCGAGACATGGGAGGATCCCCTTATCATGCTCCATAAAAAAACCCCAAAAAATGTTTTTATTGATATCCACCATGATAAGGATCCTTAGATTTTTTTCTTCCCCTTTATCTCATATTCCTTAGTCATAATTTTGGTAGAGGTTGTAGTGATTTCTAGGGGTATTGTTGACTGCATGGTCTTGGCATTGATGTCAACCTAGGATGTCTACCTAAGGAGTCAACCATGGAGTCATTTGTGTTGGAATTGATGTCAACAAGCTTGGAGATTTTTTCATGATTATCATAGGCTTGATGATATGTTACTGAGGTGTTTCTAATGTTTGTAGAGGTTTTATAGGTGTTGGAGAAGGATTGAAGACAAATGGAAAATTTCTGGGCATAGAGGAGGTGATGTTCCCTAAGTTAGAGCATCTTCTTTGGGATGATAACTAGCACAAAATGATGATTGCAACTTATTTGTTGGGGGCCCACACTATCCTTGTGATGATCATCTTTAAGAGCCATTACAATCCCCACGATGATGCTTATAGGTGAAAAATTCCGATTTGCACACAAATAATTTACAATCAGCGTTTCCTATAGTATTTGCCCAAGTTTTTTCATGGTATAGAGTCAACTTGAGTTAGTATTCATTTTAGAAGGTGATCAAGTCAAGGATAAGTATATCATTGAATGAAGTTAATGTTGGATCAAGTCAATGAGAAAAATACCAGAGTATGAAAAGGAGTGTTTGTCTCTCCGTTAGAGATATTTTGAGGTCTAAAATGGGCCTCTTAACAAAAATGTACAACCAAAATAAACTTTATAAGAACCAATAGGATTCAAGATGATGATGTCATCCATGGGGGATGATTCACCATTTTTGGAGTAAAAGAATAAAAAGATTAAAAAATAATAAAATAATAAAACTACTTTTTCAACTCGTATTTTCAACTTATCTCACTAATGTTTTACTCAAATTTCAAGTGGGAGTACTCATTGGATGCAAGATTTAATTCCTTGTCCAAAGAGTACCCATGTTGCATATTTTTATTGGAACCTGTTACACAAAAAATGAGAAATACATGAAAAAACATAATTGCAATGACATTTTCATGTTTTTCTCATTTTTTGTGTAGCAGGGTCCATTGAAAATATGCAACATGGGTAGTCCTTGGATGAGTAATCAAATTCTGCGTCCAATGAGGGTTCCTTCTCGAAATTTGAGTAAACCCATAGGGAGATAAGTTGAAAATACGAGTTGAAAAAGTAGTTTTATTGTTATTTTTTCCCTCTAAGATTTGATGATGTAATATAATCTTATTTTATTATTTCCGATTTTATTTTATAATTTCCTTAGGAGGCCCATTTTAGACCTCAAAATTCCCCTAATTCATATTTGAGCTATTATTTTTAATCGCTTTAGATCATCTATTTATAGGAGAAATATTTGTGAAAGTTGGCTGGTTTCTTTGTGAGAGTAAGTCATTGGAGAAAATTGAGAACATTGACATCCAATGGTGAGAGGAGAGACATAGTTGTAGAAAATTGCAACAAAAGACCAATTTTATTGTAGATTTTTGTGTGTATGCTTCAACAAATGTTTTATGTAAGTTTATGAAGGCACTTGATTGATGAAATTTCTACTACCTTGGAGATTGAAAGTTAGTGTGTTTTCTATGACACATTTATATTGATAACATCATGTATGTAGGGGATCATAGCTGAGCAGATTATGTTTTATTATTATAGAAATTTTATATGGTTGTAGCATTGTAGTTGATGTCTTATATGGCTGCAATTATTGAGTGTTATAGACATTTTTGTGCCTTACAGCTCTAAGCATGAAATGTCCATAATCCAAGGGATCCAAAGTCCCTAAACATGTTGTTCCTACCCCTAGAGGAACAAGGCTAGCAAACGACAACAATTCACAGAGGTTCTCCACTAGAAACTGCTCAAAAACAAGTCAAATCAGGATCATTTCAATGGCTACACTGGCCACCTGCGTTGCAAAGCACCCCAGTACACTAGCTAGGTGCATTGCAACGCACCCAACTGCACTACCAGGGTGCGTTGAGCGGGAAATGACAAATGGCAAGGTCCTTTGTGCGAGTTGTAAAGACTGTGGAAGCTTCCAGAATATTCCTCCATGACACTTGCCTTGCTGAGTTCGACTAGGTGATGAGTAAGAGGCTCTTAGTCTCCAAGTGGAAGCAAGAACTGACAGAGAGAGAGGACACTAGTCAGATCTCAAGCTGACTCATCCTCTTTCCAAACATCTATATATGGATCTCTCCTCCATGAGATCCAGGAGGCTGGAATTTTGTTATTGCAAAGAATTGTTGTTGGTTTGAGATTGAGATCATTGGGTGCTTAATGCTTTGAAGGGAGGTGAAGAAAGGATTTCATTCGCTGGGAGGTAGATGCTGGATTGGAACTCTCTTGGTTGTATCTCCTCCTGAACCTTGTTATTTCATCAATAAAGCTATCTTGGTTTCTCCTATATGCTGATGTGTCCTTGATGTATGATTGCATTAGTATGTTTAGTTTATTTCTAATCCTGAACTAGTTATGAATATGAATCTATGTCTTTGTGTAGTGTTCCCTCCTTGTGATCTTGCAAGAACCTGTTGAAGCTGGGTGAGCGAGAAGGCAAGTAGCTGGGAGCTCTCAAAGAGAAGAGAAACCGGATCGAGGGACAAACGGAAGACACCGGTTAGTCCATCCATCTCTCTTCATTCTTAATTCATAAAGGAAGAATACTAGAATAGCTGTTTCTGTTTGTTGCTAAGGCACTGTCACACCTTAGGTGGATAGGATCGTCCTGCATAGGCATTTTTGCCCACAACAAATTGGCGACTCCGCTGGGGAGATCTGTTTAGTCATTTTATTTGTGTTTCTATCATTGTTTGTGTCATAGACTCAAGAGCAGCAATCGAACTGCATCTGCTATTTTCAGATGAAAAGTAGACAGCTGTTGCTTTGATCCAATCACTGGATTTGTCTATGATCTGAACGATGGACTCACAAATGATTTGATGATCCTTTGTGATAGATCTTAGCCCTCCTTCAAATCATCCCTTTGATTGTACCTTGCTTGTTACTTTTATTTGGCCTAAAACTGTAGATTAAATTGCAAACCATGACCCAGAACCCGGAGAGAACTCTCGTTTCTGCTCCAGCACAGGCCCTGTGAAGAGACTCTGCATTTCAACACAGGTCCCGAGAGGGCTACCTGCGCTGTAATTCAGTTTCTCTGTTATACAGGTGCGCTGATCCAGTTTATGCCTTGTGCAACTGGGGTTCTTTGCTCTGTTTTGCCTTGCTTTGGTCTCTGGTTTTGCAGCCTGTAACCAGCATAGGTACCTATCTAATAACCCCTTTTCTCTGCCTTAATTCCGCCTCCTTTTGTACAAAAATACTGTGAGTGTTTTTATGTGTTTGTGGCATCATTTACAGTTTTCCATTGCAAGAGTGAAATAGTCATCCTGTAGCCCTTGATTCAGATCTGTTGATTGTGGTCTTAGGAGAGAGTTCATTGGCTGTTTACAGTTGTTTATACATTTACTTTTGCTTTTGGTTTGAGTTTGTCTCTTTTAAGTGTCAAAACAAGTGCTCATTTCGAAAATCGTAAAGTGTTGTAATCTCTTCTACCCTTTTTGATTTCGAAAAACTAAACTTGTTTGTATTTGTCGTTTAAAAGCAAATTCAAAGATGTGCAAAAAGCTTTCTTTTTAGGCATCAATATTAAGAAAGCGGAAAACAAACACTTGCATTGTGCATTTGCATCTTGATAGTTTGCATGCTTCATTTAGGAAAAGTGCATTTAGAGTGTGCTGATTGCTCTCTGAGAAAAGATGGTGTCTTTCTTTTCCCTTTGTAGCTAGGATTTTCATTGTTGAAAAAGAGATAAAATTTGCTTATCATCTTTTAGATTTCATTTAGGAGTTGTATCTACATCTCGTGGTGAACCTCAAAAGGCAAACTTCTAAGAAAGATCAACATAAAATAAACTGAATGAACTTAATAACGCTCTGTAACATAACGCACAACATAGAGGTCTAGGCTAGAGACGTGTTCCGGTGTCGTAAAACCTGGTATCTCTTGGCCTCGCTGATGGTTGGGTGATTGCTCCTGAGGGACCAAAAGTGCCAGTATGGATTGTGCTCCCACGTACCGTCGCGTATATATTGGGAGACCCCTATAGGCTCAAAACCTTTATCCTTAGGAAGCCGTGTCGACCACCCTACTGATCGCAATGCACTGAACACAACATTCGGGAAGATTGACTGCCGTACTGTAAAACGTATTCTGCAGTTTTGTGATTGGTTTGGCACACCCTCTACCTAGATCTCCAGAGCAGTTCCTTTTGACCTTTTTCAGACTCTATAACGGAAAAATTCCATCCGAGCATTTGTCACTTTGGGCTCATTAAAACATTGAAGGCAACTAGAGTCATCTTTTGTTTTTTCTCGACTCTTTAAAACTGAAAAAAACAAGTTGTGTCTAAAAGCGTCTAAAATTCATTCAAATCGGAAACAAACTTCCCCTTTTATTTTAGTTGATCAAGTAATCCGCAATCGTGGAAGAAAGTCAATTGAAACCCTGTCGTTCGCGGAGGCTTACGAGTCAACCGTCTTTGTCTCCGGAATCGAAACCAGTACGGACAAAGCGAACTCGTTTAACCGGTTCCAAATCTCCTCTTAAAGTTAGAACGAGTGTTCTGACGACATCGGAGGTTCCGGTTACTCCAAACATTTCTCGAATCCCTGCCTCTACAGAAGAAGTTCAACAGCCACAGAGGGACAGTGATACTGATCCTAGTTTGAGAGTAAACACTTGTGTTACCGAGCCAGTTCCATCAGTAACCAGTCCGGAGAGTCTCGCTCTTCAAACATCTGTCGTTGTCGATACCACCCCTTCTTCAGCACCAGAAATATTTTATGGACCTGACGGTCTTCCTCTTCCACCTGGTCTGATTGCAATTGAAGATATTGTAGAAGACCCTCCAACAAGTACTTCAACTCACTTTGAAGTCGGGGTCACTCTATATCCTTCTTCAGAAGTTAGTCTACCACCAGCGGAAGTTCCTGTAGAATTGCTAGGGAATCTATTGGATAGACTAAAAATGTCTGAACAACCGTCAACATCTAGGACTGTGGCACCTGACATAGCGATAGCAGAACTCCCTTCCGTCACTCCGACAATGTTCGTCGGCATACAATATGTCCCAACTAGCTCTCAACCGCTGGAAGGAGCCCATTCAGGGGCTATTACGACAGTATGGTCCGTTCCTGTTTGTTCTTCCGGAATAATACCCGGCAACTCTTATGTTGAAACTCAACAAATTAATCCGTTTGGAGGTCAATTTGGGCAACCCAGTCCCCAAGGGCAAACAATTCCCTTAAGTTCCGGATTACCACCGTATGGGGGGCAGTATGCCCTTTCATTACCCCCTCCGGGAGGTTATCCATACGGGAGTTCACAAAAAAGTTAAGGTTACAATGGAATTACTTCAAGTGGTTGGGTACCTATGCTACCTCAACAACCAAGGGTGGTGTATTCAATGCAACAATGTGTACCTATGTCGAACATCCCAACTACACCAGCTATTGTGACGGTATCGCAAGTTCAAACGCTGCCTATTGTATGTCAACCTCAGATTTCTCAGGTTGTAATGAAACAACCCCTTGACCCTACGACTCAACCACAATCGCCAACTAGTGGGGTGACACAGGTCCAAACGAGTACAATTACCCCACACCTTGGTCCAACGGTTAGTATAGCACAACAGCACATGGCTTCTCAACCGTGGCTGGTGCAATACCAACAACCATAATTCCAACAAGTATACCAGGGTTTTGAGCAGCAGATCTTTGCAAACAGTGGACAACCGTACATTCAAAACGGTCAAAATCAACCATTTTACAATGGTCTTGTCCACCAACCTTACCAGTCATACCAGCATCAGCTGCATTATGCTGGTATGCAAAGACCAACTGCTCAGGCGATCCCATCGTATCCTGGGTATGCTTCACCTAACCGGAGCCAGCAGTTACCATTCATGGCAACTCTAGAGTTACCTGATTTACACCGGTTAACAAACGATCCAATTGCTTACGCCCCTTGGTGGCCAGCGATTCCACACAAACTTCCATCAGACATTCCTAAATTTAATGGAAATCCGGGTGAAGATCCATCGAATCACGTGATGACATTCCATCTATGGTGTTCGTCAAACACCTTAAATGATGATTCGATAAGGCTTCCCCTCTTTCAGAGGGCGTTAACGGGTCCAGCGGCTAAATGGTATATTGAATTACCTAGAGCTTCGTTCGACAATTTCAGCACCTTAGCCACTACCTTTTTAACCCATTTTCAATTACCTATAAGGTATGAAACGGGAACGGAAATCCTTACCAACTTCAAACAGACAACGACCACTCACATATCTGATCATACACATGAGTGGCGACATCGTCGTAGGATGGTAAAAACATACATTCCCGATCAGCTATTAGCTGAATGGTTTATAAAGTCATTACTTCCTACCATTACGGAAGATGTGGCAAAGGGGGGAGTCGTAACAGAAGAGCAAGTTATCGCTCGTGCGCAATATCTAGACTTGGTCTATACTCAGTCTGGCATGCTCTACGACAAAATACCTGATGCCCCTAGACCGGAATTCTCAATTCCTCCTCCTCCTAAATCAAACAATGACTCTCACGCCGGCGATGGCGTGATTGGCACGACAAACGCGAAATCGACAAAGGCTACATCCAAGAAAGCCCGTAAGGTTTCAGATTAAAATGCAAAAGATGAAATTCTTGCTTCGGAAGTAAATGCCGTATCGACAGATAAAGGCAAAGAAACCAAACAACCAGGAAGCAAGAAGAAACAAAACAAAGGGAAGAAGAAGAAACAGGATGAGCCATCACCTGAAAAACCTTCTTCAAACCCTCCTAGAAATAGGAAACCAAAAAATCCATGTTTTATATGTGATGAGGATCATTGGACAGCAGATTGTCCATACAGAGCTGAGCTTAAGAGATTCTTTAAGAGTTCTAAAACCTCAGCGGTGTTAACTGATCCGTTTCCAAATCTAGGAACAAATCTGGTTGATAGTGTAGATGCTTCCCCGTCTCAAGTGCTAATGTTGTCGGTTTCAAAACAGAAAAATGATGCTTTGATCTCGACAAGGAACAAAGATTACGGGAATCCGCAGCTATCGAACAACAAGGATAAAGATCAACCAAGTAGTTCGACAATAACTTCGACAGAAGTTGTAACGCCACCAATAATACCTGAATTAATAATAAAACCACCAAAGGGAGTAGTGCACAAGTCGACGTTTAATCCTCGCGCTAGGGCAGCACAGCATTATAACATAGTTGAAGATTTGGCCCAATCGCCATCCACTATGTCGACTCTTGAAGTACTACAAAATTGCCCATCCCAAAGGCAGGCTTTGTTATCAGCTATCGGTGGGGTTGACCCAAAGGATTCCAATCTTGTATCCTTCAATCATAAAGGATACGATCCTCAGTTACCAGCTCAACTAGCTTTCATTATTCAAGTGAAAGCCCTCAACAAAACTGTTCATCGAACGATTATTGATGAGGGGGCATCCACATGTATTATGTCGATGAGTTGCTGGAAAACTTTAGGATCTCCAACCTTGTCGCGATTTTCGACAACATTAAAAGCATTTGATGGATGATCGTATACCCCATATGGTATCCTGAATAACTTGAAAGTTGAACTAGAAGGGAAAACAGTAGAAATAGATGTTGAAGTCATTGATGGGAACCTTGACTACAACATCCTACTAGGAAGACCATGGATCTATGCCATGGCAGCTGTCGTGTCGACCTATTTTAGAAAGATTGCATTCCCTTTCCAAGGAGGGATTACAATCGTCGACCAGCAAAACTTCCTCCCCAATGGTTCTCAAGTTACGGGAAGCATTCCAATGATCCATGGAAGCAACCATTCGCTTCAAAATATCGGAGTAGGCCTACTGAAAGACCCCACATTAATGGGAACTTTCGCGCTTCCACCTCCAATCTATATAGGAGAAGTAGCGTTGGTAGGAGCCTGCAACATGATATCTTCCGCACAAAAGATTTCAGAAGACGATATTGACATGGATCATGCAATGGTTTTGCCCCCAAGCCCAACGAAAATATTGTAGCAATCAATGTTCCTAGCTTGGGAGGCAAACCCAAATCAACGCTCATCGTGCGTTTGGGTAGATAGGTCTAGAGAATATGGTACCCCAATGGATCCTTGGTCGCGAGTGCATGGAACCGACGAAGGAATCATACAATCAATGTTGATTGAGGGGGCACCATGGAATGATAGCCACCATCGTTCCTTTCTTCCGGATTGTGAAGAAGATACTCAAGATGACCTTTATCATCCTTTAGTCTTTGAATTCCTATCAAATACTGTAAATACGGTGGATTCCGAGCGGAACCTATCCAATATTGAAGAGACTATAGCCATAAATATCTCGACCAAAACAGATGTTGTAGAGAATATTTATGTTGGCAAATGTTGTTCTCCTTCAGAACTGGAAATATATAACGCTCTTTTTCGCGAATTTAGAGATGTCTTTGCTTGGTCATATGATGAAATGCCAGGTATTGACTCGAGTATCGTTGAACATGAAATTAAGATGTATCCTAATGTCAAACCAGTAAGACAACGGCTTCAGCAGGTGCACCCCAAGAAAGGCACTGCCATTAAGGTAGAAGTTGAAAAACTTCTCCATGCTGGTTTCATCTACCCGGTTCCTCTAACCGATTGGGTATCGAATATTGTCCCTGTTATGAAAAAACAAGGAACAATTAGAGTGTGCGTCGATTATAGGGATGTAAATCAAGCTTGTCCAAAAGACAACTACCCTACACCCTTCATCGACCAGATAATTGATGAATGCGCCGGATGTGAAATCTTTTCATTTATGGATGGATTCTCCGGGTATAATCAAATAAATATCCACCCACAGGACCCGTCAAAGACTGCATTTATTTGTCCGTGGGGCACATTTGCATATCGAAAATTACCCTTTGGTTTAAAGAACGTTGGGGCGACGTTTCAGAGGGCAATGAATTATGCCTTCCATGACATCAAGAACATCGTTCAACCATACCTCGACGACCTTCCGGCTCACTCGCGAAAGCGGACTGATCATCCGCAGCATTTAAGAGCGATATTTCTACGTTGCCGACACTACAAGATATGACTCAATCCACAAAAATGTGTATTTTGCGTCAATTCTGGTCGTTTACTTGGCTTTGTAGTCTCCAAGGACGGGATTCGTCTCGACCCCTGTAAGGTTCAGGCAATCATAAATTTTCCTCCACCTTCAAATTTGCTTCAGATTCAGAAACTCCAAGGGAAAGAAAACTTTCTGAGGAGGTTCATTCTAAATTACGCAGAACTTGCTAAAGGTTATACACGTCTTTTGAAAAAGGAAGTACCTTTTGTCTGGGATCAGGTTGCGCAAGCTTCCTTTGATGCTCTAAAAGATTCTCTAGTAAAAGCATCATTAATGTATGCCTCGGACTATCAAAGAGACTTTAACCTGTATCTGGCTGCAGCGGATACGACCATTGCGATGGTTTTAGTTCAAGAAGTCAATGGAATTGAACATCCTATATATTATTTAAGTAAAAACTTAAATGATACAGAAAGCAAATATTCTTACGTTGAAAAGCTAGCCTTGCTGCTGTTCAAGCGATACAAAGATTTCGACATTATGTCCTCTTTCGGAAAACTACCATTCTATCAGATTGCAACCCCATGACTTATATATTGTCGCGACAGTTGCTGGGGGGAAAATATTCAAAATGGATAGCGATCCTTCAAGATTTTGATCTGGGATTTGTAAAATCCAAATCAAAGAAAGCTTTGGTTTTCACAGAATTATTATGCGATCTCCCATCGTCGTCCAACGATGAAACATCCCAAGAATCAATCGTGTACAAAAGTTTGTTTCTGATATCCACAAGCGATGAGTGGTATAGAGATATTCGTTTATCTCCAAACCCAAAGATTTTGGCCAAACACCTCCCACTCAGAACAAAAACGTATTCGATACCAAGCAAAAGACTACATGATCGTCGGTGATACACTTTACCGTCGTGGTGTCGATATGGTTCTGAGAAGGTGCCTCACCCATGAGGAAGCCGAAAAAGCCCTGAATGAGTTTCATTCAGGCGCCTGTGGGGGGCATCAATTTGGATATGCTACAGCACAAAAAATCTTACGAGCAGGATACTTCTGGCCAACCATGTTCAAAGATTGCATAACCGCAGTCAGAAGTTGCCATGCTTGTCAGATTTTTGATAGCAAAACCAGAAGACCTCCCGCTCCACTGCAGCCAATAGTAGCTGTGGGGCCTTTCACCAAATGGGGCATCGATTTCATGACATGTAACCCCACCTCGACCAGGGGTCATGGGTATTTCATAGTCGCGGTTGACTATTTTACCAAATGGGCCGAGGTGATGCCTACATTAGATAATACTGGTGAAACAGCTGCCCTTTTCTTTTTCAATCATGTAGTCGCCAGATTCGGCGTACCACAGGCTATAGTCACAGATCATGGATCGCATTTTCGCAATCACATTATGGTCGAATTAGCTGCCAAACTAGGGTTGTCTCACGACAGCTCTACCCCATATTATCCGCAAGATAACGGACAAGTTGAAGCAATCAACAAAGTCCTGAAGCGCATGCTGCAAAGGATGATTGGGGTTCACAAAAGAAGATGGCACCTAATCCTGTACTCAGCTTTGTGGGCCTACCGAATATCGGTAAGGAATGCAACTGGATTCACACCGTTCCAACTGGTGTATGGCCCAGAAGCAATCCTACCAATCCAGTGTGAAATCTCGTCTCTTAAACTCGCAATTGATCTCCTCCCCAGAACTTCAGAAGAAGAGGCTCGTTTCTTGGAGTTAATCCAATTGGATGAAACCCGTCGTGACGCCGCATTGGCTAACGAAGCCCATAAAAAATGAGTCAAGGCGCAGTTCGACAAGAATGTCAAACTCCTTGTCTTCTCAGAAGGTGATTTGGTCTTGCTTTACGACCAAGAATCCGATAAATTGGGAGCTGGTAAATTTAAGTCTTTATGGATGGGCCCCTATATTGTTAAAAGGGTATTAGCAAAAGGAGCCTACGAGTTAATGGATTATGATAGAATTCCACTGGCGCAACCTCGTAACGGGTTGTACCTCAAGCGTTACTATGCCTAATAGTAACCTGTATGCTTTTGTTACATTTTTGTTTTCGCTAAAGTGTTTATTTTGGTTAAGTAATCCACTTTTTACATTTATTGAAGATGTCAAATCCATTGGAACCGTGTGTTGGATATGCCGACGGAGCGAGTCGTAGTTCGCGAAACCTATCCTCCACAGCCTCGGCCATTTTTGATCCAAGTGGCGAGTTAGTAAGTTTCAGAGGTGTATGTATTGGTCAATCAACGAATAACATCGCTGAGTATAGCGCGTTGATAGAACTACTCTCTGATGCCATCACCCATGGTATACGCCGACTAATCGTCAGGCTAGACTCACAACTCGTAATACTGCAACTCACTGGTATCTACTCTATCTGAAATCCAGCTATTTATCGCATGTTCCTAAGGGTTAAGATTTTGGAAAGACAATTTGATCTTATTCAATATCAACACATTTCCAGAAACTTAAACACATTAACCGACTCATTAGCAAACTATGTGTTAGATAGACATTTGCAAAATTTATAAAAATAAAAACATCATCAATGTTTCACATATGGATCACATAAACCAAAATAAAACTCCGAAAATCAAAAATATATATAGCTGTTTATGATTTACATATAATGTTCTGTAACCAAGACAAAATCGGTCATATGACCCAAAAACTCAAAATGCTAGGGGGCACCCTAGTCTAATGATGGTCGTGATAGCAAGTCACGGCCTGTGCGATCATGCGTAAGAGACGAGTCCATTGTCTGGGCACACCAGTAGTATGCCGCTGTAGCTGCAACGACAACTCGTCAATCCTCACATCTGGAATACCAAGAGTAAGGCTCTCGACCTGCTCCTGCATAGCTGAAAGAGTCTCAGCCACATCAAGATCACGAAGAATAACTCTCTCGACAACCTCTCCTACTGGGGCGATCGCTGGCACTCTCGGGCGGGCTACTGGGCTGACAGGACCAACGTCTGCATGTACACATGAGTTTGATTAAAGTCTTGATAGAATAAAGCACAAC
The DNA here is from genome assembly GCA_031772625.1 of Pinus tabuliformis. Taxonomy (NCBI): domain Eukaryota; kingdom Viridiplantae; phylum Streptophyta; class Pinopsida; order Pinales; family Pinaceae; genus Pinus; species Pinus tabuliformis. The sequence continues at coordinate 1,077,306,763 of CM062807.1, read as the reverse complement.
AACATTATAAGCAAAAACAATAAATAGTGATATGGTCAGAAATTTTACCAATAGCACTCCACTGCTTGCTGGCCGGCAGTACTAAATCTGGGTCACCCCGGAAATCCATGCCAGCATATGGATACTCAGCATAAGCCATCTCCTGACGATCGAACCACCTGAAGAAGGTAACAGAAAACGAAATTTGAGACTGGCCAGCATGCCTAGACATGTGGTCAACCCATCTCTGCATACGTGGTTCAGTAGGAGTAGGCAAGTCAAGTGCAATGTACTGAGGCTGCATCAGTGGTATCTTTTCCAAGGCAAAGGCGGTCAAAATAGAACCAAACCCAAAGTTCTTCAATCTTCCGGTCTTTACCTTGGTCAACTGTTCTTTCATCACCAGAAGTACTGCATCACACCAGTTGAACAATTTCGGTTGGAGGCATTCCAAGGCATGCTGCATATAGGACCTGTTGGTTACATGAAGAGACGCGCTACTGGCCATCCTACCAAAAGTAAACAAGATAGCCCTGAGGGGCCTGTCGGTGACATCGCGGATGATGATCTTGCTGTCTTTACTCGGCTGAGATCCTTCCCTACAATACTGGCGGACATAATCTCTCACAGAATCGCTCCCCCGGACCGAACCTGACAAAGAGATAGGGGCACCTCGCCTCGACAAACCAGTCAAGAAATAGATGTCCACTACTGTCAAGGGGATGGACTTGCCCCTAATCTGAAAAACTTGGTGGTCGGGATCCCAAGCATCGAGCAAAAATTGCAATAGGTTGATCTGTTGTCTCATGTTAGAGATGCAGAAGAACTTCAGCAAGCCACAGTTCCTCAGCGCGTTCACTGTAACTGGATCATGTAGGGCAATCATGTCCTCTTCTTCATGCTCTCGTTCTCACCATGTAAGGGTCATTTTGCTCAAAGATCCATGCAAAACAAACAAGAGAAGGAGTAAGATCCTAATTTTGATGAAAAACAGGCAAAATTTTCATCAAAAACTGTGCAACAAGTTCCTCTTTTTCACCCAACGTACCTGCAGGAGTGCTCCACTTGCGTTGAATGCCAAACTGCCTTCATATTGGCATAGATTCAGCGCTGGTTTCGATAGGCACAGGGTGCGTTGATGGAAAAACGAGCCCATCAAACCCCAGGGGCTCAGAAAAACAGGAAAAAAGGCACAGAATGCAAAAAGGAAACCATGAAATGAAAGAGCTCGGGTTTAGCTCCTACCTGGTCCAGACGGCGCCGAGAATCGTCCACAGAATCTCCCAAAATCAGCTGATGAAAATCGAAGGGGAAGAGGCACCTCCAAAGCTCCAACAAACCAAGTGCAAATGAAATGGTAAAATGAGAGGTAAAACACTTTTTAATTGATTTTCACGTAGTTCAAAGTAAAATATTAATGTGTCAATCTCATTTTCAAGCAAATATTGTTTATTTCTGACTCGTTTGATGAAGCAGTCGAAGATACATTGCTATCTGTTGAAAGAACAAAGCTATTTATGGTAAAAATAAAAAACAAGACCATCATCGAGCAGTTTTAGCACACAGTTCATGCTCGTTAAAAAATAAACGCAAGATTCGAGCAGTTTTATCACATAGTTCATGCTCATTAAAAAATAAACATAAGATCGAGCAAATGTTTCCACCCGCGTTTAAGCTCGTTAAAAAATGAACTATTCCGGTAAATAACCACCATGAATGTAGCGACATCAGCCATTAAAGCCTTGGTCATGTTTTCCCATCACGTCCACTTTTCCATTGGCAGATCATTCACCTCCATATGATTGTTTACCCATTTTGAGGAACAGCTGCGAAGATTGATTTCACTAGCCATCCTGGTGACACTGCCGTGATTTGGACATTCCAATCCTTCCCTGGAATCAGCTGCTACCCATTTGATCACTCGTTCCTCAAAAGACGAGTCTTCTTTAAGCTCTTTTCATCTGACTCGTAAAATATGAAAAGATTGCCAAGTTTTAGCCTTCCAGCTCGTTAAAGTGACTGGAAGAGCTATCCCTCCTCTAGATTTTAATCTTTTTGGACCTGAGGGATTATTGCACAAAAATATCGAGCGCTTGTTTTATTCGGCTCGTTAAAGATATCGAAAATTCATCCCTTCTGTATTATTTTATACTTTTTCGGACTTAAGGGATTAGATGACGAAAAAGGACTTTTGGAGTTAACTTTATGTACCTTTTCAGACTCTCTAAAAATGAAAAGGACCGAGTTATCCTTGTCGTTAGACTCGTTAAATGAATTAAATAGCGACAAACTTGTCTTTAGACGAGAACGAGTTTCACTATCGCTAGGCTCGTCAAAACATAGCGATGGGTTTGCCCGAAGGGAAAATTATAGAACAAGCATATGTTATCCTCCTCAAGATTGACAAAAATAAAGAGGTGTTGGTCAGCAATGACTGGGGAAAAATTGGGAGAAACTCAAAGAAACTTTGATGGTAGCAAGTCGCTCTTGAACATGACACTTTTCCTCCGTACCACAATTGGGTTGGGTTGTTTCATTCACCGGTCACATCACCATGGTATCGCCATACCATCCATATTTGGGGTAATGCTACCGATCCATCGCATAAGTGTCGCCATATGTTCAAGAGAATTCGTTCAGAGAAGTCACCTGTGTCCCATCCACTACCATACATTATACTCTTTCATGACCGCCACCCTGAATCATATGTCATCAGATCGTTTTCACCTCCACTAAAATCATTAGCTCCGTTCCGTGTCATCGATGTGGGATTCATTAAGGCCCTCCTTTGACGGGTCGCTTCTTGTCGACATCAGCTCATTATCCAAGAAGTTGATCTAGGAACAACCCCTTCAGTACTTTGAAGCTTGCATGCCTCAATGGCAAGTTTCTCACTTCCGGCGACAGGTATACATCAATGACCTTCGACCGAAAGATTTTGCGTGGTGTTCGACGCCAAGTCCTCTATTCACACCACGTGAATTGTACTGCAGTACCTTGAGGGTCATCATCATTATCGGTGATTCCTCTCGCGCTTGTTAACAGTTTACATCATTGACTGGTAATCAAGCGATGTCTTTCCATGTTCGACTTCAGAGCAATTCTCACATGGATCGACTTGTACTTAGAGTGAAGATCGGACGAGATTGAAGACCCTGGATCTAGTTTCATCCATCCGGGCTGTGATATATATTCAGAAAATAAAGACATAGAAATGTACAGCTTTGCAAGACAGATAATCATCCTACCAAAAGGATGATGGCTCTATCAGAATCATCAGTCTATCATCAGACGATTGTCTGTTATATGTACATGAAAATGAATTTATAAAGCTGAGCATGGGAATGCCCGCCTCAGCTAGATCATGAAAAAAGTATGAAAATAATGTATTGTATTGTATTGTATTATAGGTCTCCTCCCAGCATTGAAAGAACTTCGGATCCTCCTAATAAAGCATTTCACCCGATAAACGACCTCATACTTTAGGGGGCAACTGTTATAGACATTTTTGTGCCTTACAGCTCTAAGCATGAAATGTCCATAATCCAAGGGATCCAAAGTCCCTAAACATGTTGTTCCTACCCCTAGAGGAACAAGGCCAGCAAACCACAACAATTCACAGAAGTTCTCCACCAGAAACTGCTCAAAACAAGTCAAATCAGGATCATTTCAGTGGCTACACTAGCCACCTGCGTTGCAAAGCACCCCAGTACACTAGCTAGGTGCGTTGCAACGCACCCAACTGCACTACCAGGGTGCGTTGAGCGGGAAATGACAAATGGCAGGGTCCTTTGTGCGAGGTGTAAAGACTGTGGAAGCTTCCAGAATCTTCCCCCATGACACTTGCCTTGCTGAGTTCGACTAGGTGATGAGTAAGAGGCTCTTAGTCTCTAAGTGGAAGCAAGAACTGACAGAGAGAGAGGACACTAGTCAGATCTCAAGCTGACTCATCCTCTATCCAAACATCTATATATGGATCTCTCCTCCATGAGATCCAGGAGGCTGGAATTTTGTTATTGCAACGAATTGCTGTTCGTTTGAGATTGAGATCATTGGGTGCTTAATGCTTTGAAGGGAGGTGAAGAAAGGATTTCATTCGCTGGAAGGTAGATGCTGGATTGGAACTCTCTTGGTTGTATCTCCTCCTGAACCTTGTTATTTCATCAATAAAGCTATCTTGGTTTCTCCTATATGCTGATGTGTCTTTGATGTATGATTGCATTAGTATGTTTAGTTTATTTCTAATCCTGAACTAGTTATGAATATGAATCTATGTCGTTGTGTAGTGTTCCCTCCTTGTGATCTTGCAGGAACCTGTTGAAGTTGGGCGAGCGAGAAGGCAAGTAGCTGGGAGCTCTCAAAGAGAAGAGAAACGGGATCGAGGGACAAATGGAAGACACTGGTTAGTCCATCCATCTCTCTTCATTCTTAATTCATAAAGGAAGAATACTAGAATAGTTGTTTCTGTTTGTTGCTAAGGCACTGTCACACCTTAGGTGGATAGGATCGTCCTGCATAGGCATTTTCCCCCACAACATTGAGACATGACTAAGTTTTTTTATTATATTTGTTATACTGTCGATGGAGTTGTGTTGAGAGTGTGTATGTTGGGGGCTTTTTTTGTGTTTGATTTATTGCATCATATTTCCCACTTATGTACAACAAATTTGTATTACATATTTGATTGTGGCTAAGATTGTTGGGTAATTGATTGTATTGCAAACAAATATTGTATTGGAGGAGTTTGTATTCAATTTGAGCATAGAGGTTATAGTGAGTCCAATATGGAAATGGAAAAAATGAGACTCACAAGTGTTTATTTTGAGTTTTATGGGGCCATAGTTTGAAAATAGATGAAATTAGGTCCATGATGATTTGAAGGTTGGGGCCTTCAGTGTTGCAGGCATAGTCTTGCAAGTAAGTGGTGGATTTCCAAGGGAGTTGTGGTTTCCTCCTGATGGAGGTTAGAGAACTTGCTTAGAGAGTAGAGGCTTCCTTCTAGTGGTGGCTGGAAAACTAGTGAAGGTGGTGGAATTCATAGTTTATGGGTGTGGTGGTTTCCAACTGAGTGGTGGCTCACATTACCTTTCGAGTAGAGGCTTGCACACTAGTGGTGGCCAATGACTATGTAAAGAAGAATATTTTTAATAATAATAAGTAGTAGATGAAGGCAACATCAATGGTGGTTTTACCCAGTTGGGATTTCCACCTAACATTAGGTGTACTCTTGTGCGATGATTTTTATTTGTTGATCATGGATGTTGTCATGGTTTACATGTTTATGTGTTTCTTTTTAGCATTAAGAAGTAACATATCTTTTCTAATATTGGTTTGAAGGTGTAAATTTTAGATCTTCGGTCCAACACATTTCAAAGGGAAAGGGTGTAGAAGTCAGTTGAGTAGTCACTATCGTTAATGAGCTCCGACATTTCATTGCATAATCAAGAGTGCACCATACCATAAGCACTAGCACTAGAAGTTTCACACTCACCATATTGGACTATTTGAGCTCCCGAAAATTTGATGGCTAGGAGTTCCACATGCCATGGAGATGCATAGGCGATAATTCTTCATGGTGGTGTGGAGGGGGCCACATTTCAACCCCTTGTGCCCTCTGCACAACCTCAAAACATTTGAATGTCGACCCCCCAACCTTGCGAAATGCCACCACGTGGCCATCCACATGGGTTGTCATGCATGACTAGTGTCAGCTCTATCTCTCTGCCACATAACCCCTCACCTCCTACTCATCATCTTAGTTACCCCTCCATGTGGCTGGTCCCACATCTTGGTGTCATTAGCCTTATGTCACCCGAACTCCACCCAATCAGGCCCCGCCACTTGTTCAAACCAATTATATATATAAAGGGCCAAGGTTTCCATTATCCTCGTTAGTTTTCTTTTGTCACTCCATATCTGCACTCTCACACCTATCAAATCACATCGCCCATTTTCACCAATTCTAAAGTAATAATTGGAAATTTTGAACCACCAATCAATTCACTATGGAAAATTTATCCTTTTGAAGTTATTTATCTCACCAAAACACTAAGTTTTTGGATTCTAGACCAAAACCTTCATGCTCCTCACTAAACCTTGTTTCAACCAAAAAGCCATAGTCTTCCGCCAATAAATCCCATGCTCAAGTCGAATTTACTCTCCAAGAAAGGTCATGAGTTGAGTTATCATTGAAATTCACTGAATTTAAGCTTATTTTTTTCAAAAATCCCTTAATTCTACCTCCAATGCACATTGGCTTGTTCAAAGCTCCATAAAGTTTTGAGAGATACTCCCTCCAAGTATTGTCTAATTACCTACAGACACGTGGCACACCCTTACTGGCTTCTTAATATAGCGAGAATATTTCATTTGTGCTATTATCCCTATTTTAGTCATCCATTTGTTTTCAGCAAAGTTCACTCTTTCCCTATGGCTGCATCGTCAACTAAACGTTCTGTTGATATCTATATAAAGGGGAAGGCCAAAGAGCCAAACCTTATGGATAAATTGGCAAATGTTTGGGACCTGCTATTAATAGCATAAGATATTAGGATAGCTATTCAAATAGTGCTAGGCACCAGCAAAGCGATAGGAGATCACAATAGTATGCATACATTAAATTGACTCTTCGTAGCTCTTCCACAAGTTTCCCACTTTCTAGAAATGGTGACTTGGTGTGAAAAAATATACATATCGGAAAAAGAGGTGGTTTTCTCATCTCAATATGACAAGGAAATAATTAAAATAAATCTGAAGGTTCTTTCAGCTATGTTGTCATTTTGTAACAGAACCAACTTATAAAACCTGAATAAAGAGGATATCGAAGAAAAATGGATGAGTCTCGCACCAGATGGCCTAGAACATATGATTAATGATTTCCTCCAAAAAGGGATGCTTCACCCATATAATCAACGTCCATACTGTATTTCAATTTTTGAATCCATGTCAAAGGTTTCCTTCTCCATGATTTTTCAAGTCTTAGGCCTTGACATCGATATCTTTGTAACATAGACCATCCTAGGTCTTTTAGAACCCCTACATACTACACCAAACTTGATTTTCCACAGTTCTTTTCAGACGAAATACATTCCTAGATGATAGAGTTTAGAGAAAGGAAATCCTTCCACTACCAAACTTATCTATCCTACATGTTCATCAATTAGCAATGCTCCTATCTTGAACACCTGGAACCTAGAATAGTCGATAGATGCAATGTTGTATTACCAGTGTATGAATGGTTACCCATGGTTTATAAGTTGGAAAATAATAAAGGCTTTCTTGAGTACATTTCAACCTTCATGTTAGTTATGTATACACTTCTGGATAGTAAACCTATGCCTAGAGCCCCTTCTTTCCTTAATGAAAATATGCAACTTGCCCCAAACACTAGAGTCGACGATTGGTACATTTTTAAGGATAAAAAAATCATCATAGTATGTGGTTTTAAAGGCCAATCGTATCAGCTTCCTACATTCCTAACTCCCTGCATTTTTTCTTTGGAATACATCTGGTAGAGGTTCGCTAGTGATAACCTAAATTTCACTTTAAGGAAAGAAACAATCATGTTTCACCTCCCTATTTAAGTGGGACCATTTTGTAAGAAATTAAGAAATGTGTTAGAGCTCATGGAAAGTATATTGGGAGGTTTTGGGTTCCTATAAGTTTGGGCCTGGAGGTATTATTCACACAACATCATCTATGATCTAAGGAAAGATAAGGTTTGATAAAACCACAAACATGATTCCAATTTTATTCTAGAAGAATTTCAAACAAGACACTTGGGAATAAGTCAAGGCTATCTTAAATTCGCATGAGTTGTACTTTTCTAATCTTTTAGGCTAGAAATGAGGCACTTTCAAACCCATGTATGTAGACAAGGGAGAGGAACTGGGCTCAAAGAGAGTCAGGACAAGTAAAGCACATGGGAACGAAGGTGATGAAGATGATGAGGAGATAGAGTCACAAGCTCTAATATTGTACAATAGTCAATTGGTTACTCCATCAAAGCAGGAATTAACCATGGAGACCCTACCATATGATTTGTTAGGATCATAAGAGACAAAATCAGGAAAGGTTTCCAAGCTTGGACACATGTCAATCATCGAAAAATTTAGGAAAATAGCCAATAAAGCCTCTAAAGAGAGGAAACAAAATGTTATAATTGTAGAGAATCAACCACTCCATCCAATGAAGATTAAAATCACATTGTATTATGACAGGAACATTTCTAAGATGGTTGTATTACAATCCAAAGTGCAGACCACGATGTCTATGTCAAACTGTCAAGTCCAAAAAATGTCTTTGTACATAGATAACATTACTTATAAAAATATAATGAAATTAAACTTGGAAGTGACTTACTTGGTGCATAGACAAATGCGTTGGAAAAATTCCATGGCCAAGAAGCTGTAAGATTTACACACCAAGGCCAACGATTAATTAAAATATGAGAAAATGGTTGGCAAGACCAAAAGGAGGAAGATTAGAATTCTAAAAGATAAAATCACACATTTGGTGACATTCACAAGATATTTTCAAAAATATAATGGGATACTATAGGAAAATGATAGGGATATTTACTCAATGAAGCAACAACTCACGATTCCAGATACACCTTGTGCAAATGATTGAGATGGAAGTAGTAGAAGAAGAGAATCAATAGTTAAGAGTCAAGTTGTAGGATAAAATCATAAAGAAAAAAGAGTACAATGATTAGATCATATTATTGTAGTTGTCAGTGCAAGGGCTAAAAGAGAAGACAAACAAGACAATGCAATCTCAATAGACCCCAAACATATTGATCGAGCAAGTAGAATCTCTGACAATGTCAGAGGATGAAAAGAAGATGAAATATTTACTCATGAACTAAGACGAGGAATCAAAGGTTAAAGAAAATGAGCTTGAAGGGACAAGGGCATAAATGTATTAAGCCAAAGATATGGTCAGAAAATTGATTTTGAATTGGAGGTCACGAAGAGAAATCACCCTAGAAAATCCTCTTTCAATTTAGCTAGGAGGGTCATTTGGGAAAAAAATCATGAACTAGTAAATAAGAATTGGGGTCACTTGGAGTTGATACAAGAAAAGGTATATATTGTTAGAGTGGCCTATAGAGAAATGAATACACTTAAAGGTATAATTGAGGAAGCTCCATCCAAAGTCAGAGTGGTTATAAAATTTCTTAATCATATGACCAAAGAAGAAGTCATAGAGGAAAGCCTTAACAGATCTCATCTAGTGGCTTGAGTTAGTTAGTTGAAAAGAAAGTAGAGATTGATAGCATTGGTGGAAAGAAGGAAGAAACCATGGTTAATGAGATACAAGATTTTTAAGGTAGATTTGAAGTGTTGTACAAAAGGAAGTTCCCACATTTCTTTCATGGACATGGTGATTTTTACTCCAAATATTCCCTTAAAAATAGTCTAAATTCCATCAAGGAATATCAAAGAGGTTTTGGAGAAGAGGACCATCCATTACAAGGGGGGGATATCATGAATTTATATGAAGATTATTTGAGCTTTTTTTCATGCTAAAGACTATCTTTAAAGAGTAGGGAAAAGTAGACCGTAATCCAGTCACAACTGTGGAAGGGGCCATCTTGGACGCATGGTCATGTGACATCCCTATGGGAAATGAATGGAAAGCATGTCAAATCTGTATGAGTTGTCTATTCATAAAGGATTAACACCAACATCATAAGGAACAATGACATAGGCGGGTTCTAACTCAAGGCCTCTACCATAGCATTAGGCACAACCTCAGTAGGCAGAACTTTAGCAATCGACGCCAACCTTAGCACTAGAGTTGGAACCACTGGCACCATCGATAGCCTGTCCAAAGTAGCATCTAACTCAGGAAACAGAAGAGTAGAAGAGAAATAAAAGTTCCACTATAACCAAATCTAAAGGGACACACCCTACAATTAGAAGATATTTCAAGAAACTTCTAGAAGAAGTTAGTTACATTAAAATTGGAAAATTTGTAAAGAATCTTGGTGAATTTTCAAATACCACTAGTGGTTTATGGTAGTTTCCTAGTCTTTGAGTGCATATATATCGGTCACATTTTGTACTTCAAAAGGAGGAGAAATTTGTTGGTGTAGGGAAAACTCTGTGCAATTTTTTCCAAAATCTGTTGGGAGTCTTGAAGTTTCTATGAAAGGAATTATGTAGTGAGTCTTGGGTAGTGTGTTCCTATTTTATATGTAATTTCATTAATCCTCCTCATATTATGAAATTTTGTACAATTTGAATACAATTTCAAGCAAATTTCATGTCAAATTCTATTGTAAACATGGGTTGTTGTGAAACTAATATGAGATTGTTAAATTGAAAGGAATTATGCATTAGCATGATGGTTTACTTTAATTTTGTAGGATTTATCAAAGTTTCTTGAAGAGTATCTTGGTTTCTTTGATAGGTTTTACAAGGGTTTTAAATGAAGAAGCAAGCTTCAAAGTATCATGTGTTCCAGTGACTGAATTCTTAAGTACTCCTTTAACTTTGATAGGGTTTGTTCTCCATCATTTACCTTCTCCAATTTTTTGAGTTATTGGTTTCAAACCCAAGGCTTATGAATTATCTAACAAATAACTGTTGAAAATGCATCCAACGTAATGGTTTTAAACGATTGATTTTTTTTCCTCTCACACATATTTTCAAAAACATTTAAATTTTAAACGTAAATCAGAGAACAAATTTGAATGAGACTCATCCATTATCATTTGTACCCTCTTGAAGTAACATTGTGTTGAATATGATAATGTATGCAAGATGCAATTTCTCCTATGTATTTTAGTTTTGTTAGTTCTGATAAATCTTACTGAATTTAGCACAAATGTATATATACTTGCACATAGATTCAAATATTAATTTGATGGTTGTAATGGTTCCTCATGTTGCTTTACTTGCTTGTGACACTTTATATGGGAAAATAGTACACACGATACTTGAAACTAAGTTTAACACATGAAACTTCAACAAAATTCAAGGAAAAACTTTACAATAATATCATAACAACACTTTCACAAAAGCAACATTAATATACAACCTTATCCACTGCAAACTTTCACTTCTATGATCTCTTGTGGAAACTTGAGAGAAAAAATGAGTGAGCTTAAACACTAAACATGAAAAATATGTAAATATATTTTGTGAGAGAAATAATGATGACAAATAACATGTAATAATTAAACAAAATATCTCAAACGTAACAATGAATCAAGATTGCACTTAGATGTTCCCAGGCTCTGCATTAAAACATAGTGTAGTGTGACTCTGGGACCCAAAAATCTCATGGAGTTGTTTCCAAGGATTGAATTGAACTATTTCCCTAGGAGAAACTACATTTTATGAGATTTTTTTGGTGGACAAGATCTCAAATTATTAGTTGTGTTTTCCATCTGGCAGCTTCACTGTTCCATAATTTTCACCATAACTCAATTTATTACCAATGTTATACTCCCCACAATACTACAAGGACTACCAGTAGTGCATTTAGTTAGCCTTTGTATATAATAATCTAATTTTTATTTGTATTTGGAATGCATATCATATAACCATCATATCTGCATTCTGGCTCTTTCGAAGAGGCACACATAAGGAAATTCGGATTATAATCCCATGCTTCTGGTCTTTAACCCTAAAAATTTTGTCTACATTATTAAACAACAACAACAAAAAAATCTACGAACTGAACATTTATGGAGTCAAACAACTGATGCTACACCTCAACATTTCTCAACCATAATCTCTCAACTAGCTCATTCGGATATCGACCATACTGATACAATCCCCTTATGACCAATAATGAATCTTACTAGGTCAATCAACCTTAAACATAAATAAGAAATTACACCCTTGTATATACCCCACATGACCCCAAAAACCAAGGAGAGGATTAGAACCCCTATATCATCTATTGCTAAAGAAATGATTCTACAACACATCATGGATGGAAAGTGTTGTTATGCTCTTAACCTGCAAAGTAATACCCAAACATAGAATATGCGAAGAAAAGATACCCAGAACACAGAATATGCGAAGAAAATATACCCAGAACACAGAATAGCAATGATTGTATTATTCAGAGAGAAATGTTCACAGGCCTCTTCGAGGGGGCAACCTCCAATAGAGCAGAGCTTGATTACAAAACAAGACACGATACTCCTCGCAGGGAGTCTCTATCCTTTATATATGACTCATACATGAAATACCACGGGCCAATACCGTGGGTTTTATTAATACCATCTATCTAATACTACTGCCTATTTACCATCTATATAATACTACCACCCATTTGCAACTAACTGTGGTTCCGTCATTAATTGTGGGTTAACCACTTACAAATATTAATATGGGCTTTATTGATTCTTGACTATGACGTGATCCCATGACATAAATAAGGGGGTTAGGGTGGGACCCTAACATGCCCTCCCCCTTAAGACTAGCCTTGTCCTCAAGGCTGAAGCTGCAGAAACTGCTGAAGAATAGTGGCTGGTTCCCAAGTTGCATCTTCCCGAGAGGTGTCTTTCCATTTGATGAGGACCTCCTTAATCATGCGGCCGCGCAGGTGCTTGTCTCGTGTGTCTAGAACCTGTTCAGGTTGAAGCCAGATTGACCCTTCTTCGTCCAATTCAGGTAGATTGGTTTGAACTCGGCAATTGTTCCCAATCACTTTCTTGATGCATGATACATGGAAAACTGGGTGGATTTTTGCTGTAGGTGGCAAAGCCAACTTGTAAGCCACTTCTCCAATGCACTGAAGTACTTGGTATGGTCCGTAGAATTTTGGAGAGAGCTTTTGACAACCCTTGGCTTTGAGTGATGTTTGCTTATATGGTTGCAGCCTCAAAAAGACTTGATCCCCTTCTTGAAATTGGCACTCTGAGCGATGTTGGTCGGCCTGTTGCTTCATACGGTTCTGAGCTTGATGAAGATTCTCGCGCAGATGGGCGAGCATGGTTGCGCGGTGTTGTAGGAGTTGATCCACGGCTTGTACTTTGGAGCACCCTGTGAGATAAGAAGTAGGGGAAGGCGGAAGTTGACCATAGACTGCTTCATAGGGAGTCATTTTGGTGGTGGCATGATAGTTGGTGTTATACCACCATTCAGCCAGAGGTAACCACTGTACCCAAAGGTGTTGCTTTTCTGAAGTGAAACACCTAAAGTAGGTTTCTAGACATTTTTTGATGGCTTCGGTTTGACCATCTGTTTGCTGATGATATGAAGTACTGAGTTTGAGTTGAGTGCCTTGTATTCTGAAGAGCTCCTGCCAAAAATTACTGGTGAAGATCGGGTCGCGGTCGGACACAATAGAAGTGGGCATGCCATGCAATTTGAAGATCTGATCCATGAAAGTTTGAGCAACCAAAGTTGGTGTAAACGGTTGGGGTAGGGCGCAGAAATGAGCATACTTCGACAGTCGGTCCACAACCACCATGATGACTGACTTGTTCCCAGACTTTGGAAGACCTGTAATGAAATCCATAGAGACCTCCGTCCAAATTGACGCTGGAATGGGCAATGGTTGTAATGTGCCGGGTGTGTTGACGGTTTCCCCTTTGTGGCGTTGACAGACGTCACATTCTGCTACGAAAGTAAGGATGTCCTGTTTCATGCCAGTCCAAAAAAATGATCTTCTGGTGCGAGCATACGTCTTCTGAAAGCCCGAATGTCCTGCAATGGGAGATGAGTGCAATTATGCCAAAATACGACTTTTGAGGGTGGACGTTGGTGATATTATGACTCTGTCCTTGTAGCGAAGAATATCATTCTGCCACGAGTAGCCCTTGCTGGAATTAGGATCTACCTGCAATTGAGAAATGAGTTGGGAGAGCCCGGGATGTGAAAACCATTCCCTGCGAGCCTCTTCAATCCAGTCTGGAATGGGGAGGGAAATTGCAAGCAAAGTACTTTCCTCCTCAAATTGGCGCGACAATGCATCTACTACACTGTTGTATTTCCCTTTCTTGTAAATGATCTCATAATCATATCCCAGCATTTTGGCTAACCATTTATTTTGTTGTGGGGAAGATAGGCGTTGCTCCAAAAAATATTTAAGACTGTGATGATCTGTGCGGATTTGGAAACGTCGCCCCAACAAGTAAGGTCATCAGGTCTCGACTGCATGTAAGATGGCCATCATTTCCTTCTCGTAGGTAGATTGGCCCAGATTCCTGCCACTTAGTTGTTGGCTGGTGAAGGCCAATGGTCGCCCTTCCTGCATTAAGACCGCTCCAATACCTGTGCCCGAAGCATCACATTCAATGACAAAGGATTTGGTGAAGTCCGGTAGTGCTAAGACGAGAGTGGAACACATGGCGGTTTTGAGAGCGGTAAATGCCTGTTGTGCTTCCTCGTTCCAGAAGAAGAAATTTTTCTTTAGGAGTTGAGTTAGGGGCTTCACTATGCGGCCATAGTTGCAAACAAATTTACGATAATAGCCTGTGAGACCCAAAAATCCTCTCAAGCTTTTCAAGGTCTTAGGTTGAGGCCATTCTTGCATTGCCTGGATCTTTTTGGGGTCCACCTTGACACCTTCACGCCCCACAATGTGGCCCAAATACTCAACTTCTTCCATGCCAAACGAACACTTAGACATCTTGACAAATAATTTATGCGTGAGGAGCAGTTGCAAGAGTAGATCTACATGCTGAAGATGTGCCGCCCAAGTGCCACTATAGATGAGGATGTCATCGAAGAAGACAAGGACAAATTTTCTGAGATATGGTTCAATTGGAAATACTGCTCCATTTGTGCTAGCCATGCGGACGTGTGAGAACCGTCAAATTTATGCATATCCAACTTGGGAGGTCGCTGACTGGGTGGTGGATTGGTGTGCCAGACGTGATGAGAGTGGCTAGACTCACCCTCATGGTATTCATGGCCATTATACGCCTCCTCGTGGGCTGGCTCCTTGCCCTTCGAGAGTGCATCATGTATCTGGAGACTTATTCCTTTAAGCTCAAGTTGGATATCCTTCACCGCAGTTTGGAGGGAGTTCACATGGTCTTCAATTTTGTCTATCCTTTCATTGGCCATCGCTTGAGCGCGAGTTTCTACCATACACCAACCTGATGAAAAATTGGGACCGCCTAAAAAATTTTTACTAAGAAATTGAATGGTACCACCTTGCTCAGCTCGTCGTCCTGATTCTGATGGGCTAGGTCACCAATAAGCGCCCTGGAAGATCTCAGACTTTTTTTTTTTTTTTGAAAACTCCTAACGGAGTTTTACTCCTTCCTGATCAATACTGCAGTCGCCAAATCCTCAAAATGTCAATGCCGCCAAAATTCCTGCGAAAATTATATCCAGGGACAGTAACCCTTCACAACTACTCCGATCTGGTGGATCTGAGAGATCTGAATGGTGGAACAACTGCTGCTGCTGATCTGATGGAGCTGTGGGACTGATGTCGGCTGCTGCTGCACTTGCTGATCTGGAATAGATGATGTGTGATCCCCCGATAGAAAGGGAACTATGGTCTAGAGGAGTGTCAGGTGCTACAGATTGCAATATACATAAGGGTCTGACAGTAGTACTCTGCCCAATGTTTCAGGGCTCTAACTAAGGAGGATCGACCGTACCCTTAGCTGTACAACCCGACTACCCTATCGTACGGGCGAGTAATCTCTCCGAGTGCTGTTCTCGGTGTATTGTAGCCACAAGACGGCCGAAGGTTTATCTATGGTGAGGTTTCAAGGGAGCTAGGGGGCTTCCTATATACCCAGAGGGTATGTGGAAGACAGTCCGTGCGCGATTCTGTCTAATGCGATACTACTCGAAGGGGCACCCACAGGGGTTACAAGGGAGTCCAACAAACGTGATCACCTCTTGTATTTCCTGCGTGCATGCCTCCCCAAATCCATAGGTTTATGTGCTTAACGACAAATCTCGTGGTTTAAAGACGCCGGAACACGTCTCTAGCCAAAAAACATTTTGCTAAAATTTGGAGATCCCACCGAGCCCTGGAAAGTGCTTTGATACCACTTGTTATGCTCTTAACCTACAAAGTAATACCCAAACATAGAATATGCGAAGAAAAGATACCCAAAACACAGAATATGCGAAGAAAATATACCCAGAACACAGAATAGCAATGATTGTATTATTCAGAGAGAAATGTTCACAGGCCTCTTCGAGGGGGCAACCTCCAATAGAGCAGAGCTCGATTACAAAACAAGACACGATACTCCTCGCAGGCAGTCTCTATCCTTTATATATGACTCATACATGCAATACCATGGGCCAATACCGTGGGTTTTATTAATACCATCTATCTAATACTACCGCCCATTTACCATCTATCTAATACTACCGCCCATTTGCAACTAACTGTGGTTCCGTCATTAATTGCGGGTTAACCACTTACAAATATTAATATGGGCTTTATTGACTCTTGACTATGACGTGATCCCATGACATAAATAAGGGGGTTAGGGTGGGACCCTAACAAGTGTTATAGACATTTTTGTGCCCTACAACTCCAAGCATGAAATGTCCATAAACCAAGGGCTCCTAAGTCCCTAAAAGTGTTGTTCTAACCCCTAAAGGAACAAGGTCAAAAGATTACAACTTCTCCCAGAAGTTCTCCATCAGAAACTGCTCAGAATTGGTCAAAACAGGATCATTTCAGCTGCTCCACTGGCTAGGTGCGTTGCATTGCACCTAAATACATTGTGAGGGTTTGTTGCATTTCAAAAGTCCCTTTTGTGGGGTGCGATGGGCGAGAAATGACAAACAGTGTCATTCCGCGAGGTGGAGAGACAATGGAAGCTTCCAGAATCTTCTCCTGTGACACTTGCCTCACTGAATTCGACTAAGGATGAGTAAGAGGCCTTCAGTCTCCAAGTGGAATCAAGAACTGATAGAGAGAAGACACTAATCAAATCACAAGACGACTCATCCTCCTTACAGATATCTATATATGGATCCCTCATCCTAGAGATCCAGAGGCTGGAATTTTGCATATTGTAAGGAATTGTTGTTGGTTTCTAGAGACAAACATCAGATTGTTGGGTGATTTATGCTTTGTTTGAGGTGAAGAGGGGCTTCTTTGCTAGGAGGTTGATGCTGGGTCGGAACCACTGGTTGTAACTCCTCCTGGATATTTTCTTGTTTATCAATAAAAACTATTTGAGTTTTCCTCCATGCTTTTGTATCATTGATGCTTGTTACATTTTGTATGGTTAACTTAAATCTGATCCTAAGTTTTTTATGAATATAGATCCATGTCTTTGTATAGTGCTCTTCTTCTGTGATCTTACAGGTACTTTGTGAAGCTGGGCAAGCAAGAGAGCAGGTAGCTAGAGACTATCAAAGAAGAGAAGGATTGGATCAAAGGATTAGCGCAAGACACAGGTTGGTTCTTTCTATTCTTCTCTATCTATAATTCATAAAGGAAATACAAAAGTAGTTTTTCTCTGTTTGTTTCTAAGGCAACTGTCACACCTTAGTGGGATAGAGCAGTTCTAAATAGACAATTTTCCCGGTAAAAAAATGGCGACTCCACTGGGGACTGTCTAATTAGTTTGTTTGTGTATCATTCTTTTTTGTTTGCTTCATAAACTTATAAGTAGCTTTCGAACTGCATTTGCCATAACAAATGCAAAGTAGATAATTGCTGCTTCAATCCATTCACTGGATCTGTTTATGATTTAAACAACTGATTCACAAACTATCTGATTGCCCTTGTGATAGCTCTTAGACCCTCCTTAGTTCTACCCTTGATTGTTGCATTACTGATTTCTTTTTACTCGGCCAAAAACCAAGGACTGAACTGCAAACTGTGACCCAGAACCCAGACAGAGTCTCGTTTCTGGCCCAGCGCAGGTAATGTTAAGAGATTCTGAATTTCAGCGCACTTCCCGAAGGGGCAACCTGCGCTGCATTTCAGATTCTCTGTGTTACAGGTGCGCTGATCAGACTAGCTCTGTGCAGTTGTGGTTCTTGTGCTTCATTCTTTCTAGTTCTATCCCTAGATTTTGTTGCCTGTGATCAGTATATGTCTGTTTGAAACCTCTTTTCCTTGCTATTATTCCGCCTCCTTTGTACAAAATAACTGTAGATGTTTTTGTGTGTTTGTTGAGTCGTTTACAGTTTTCCATTGCAAAAGTAGAATAGTCGTACTGTCGTCCTTTGATTTGGATATGTCGCAAGTGTCGATTTCGATCATAGGAGAAAGTTTGATTGCTGTTGATGGTCGATTATACTGTTACTATTTCCTTTGGTCTAAATTTGTGATTTTCTAGTGTCAAGAACAAGTGTTCATTTCAAAATCGTAAGGTGTCGTAATCATATATGTTTTTGATTTCGGAAAAAGAGCTTGTTTATATTTGTCGCTTGAAAAGAAATTCAGATTTGTACATCAACTTTCCTTTTAGCATCAATACTAAGAAATTCGAAAACAAATACATGCATGTGCATTTGCATATAGACAGTCTGTTTGGCTTGATTTAGGAAAGTGCATTTACAGTGTGCTCTTTGCTCTTTGTGAAAAGATTGTCTTTCTTTTCCCCTTGTAGCTAGGATTTTCATTGCACAAAAGAGATAAAAGTTTGTTTATCATCTTTAGATTGCATTTTAGGAATTACATCTACATGTCATGGTGAACCCAAAAGGCAAACTTAATAAGCAAGATCAACTTAAAATAAATTCAATGAATCTAACAAGGCTTTGGAACTTAATGCACAACATCTAGAGGTCTAGGCTAGAGACGTATTCCGGCATGGTAAAGCCTGGTAACTGTTGTCCTCACTGATGGTTGGGTGATTCCTCCACTTTGAGACGATAAGTGCCAGTATAGACTTGTGCTCCCACGTACCGTCAAGCATATTTTGGGAGACCCCTATAGGCTTAAATCCTTTATCCATAGGAAGTTGTGTCTGCCGCCCAATCGATCGCAACGCACTGAACACAGCATTCAGGAAGATTGACTGCCGTACCGTAAAAAGTATTCTGCAGTTTTGCGATTGGTTTGGTACTCCCTCTACCTAGACTTCCAGAGTAGTCCCTTTCGTTCCTTTTTAGACTCCTTAATGAAAAGGTCCATCTAAGCACTTGTCACTTCAGGCTCATTAAAAATCGAAGGAGACTAGAGTCATCTTTTTTTTTTTTCTCGACTCTTAAAAACTGAAAAAACAAGTTGTGTCAAAGCGTATTAAAATTTATTTTAAATGGAATATTCATTACCCCTTTCCTATGTTGATCTTGGATTGAGAAAATGGAGTCAACCAACCAAGGAATTACCCTTGGAGGAAATCCTAGTCCCTTCTCCTCTTGGGGAGATGTTGGTGCACCCCACATGGCCACATTGTCGCTTCCAGGACTGACAATTGGTTTTCCTGTATGGCTCTTCTCAACCTCTGTCGTTCAGAACACCACTAATCCTGAACAATCGAATCAACAATTAGACGAGTCCAGAGTTGTCCACCAGCCTTCTACTTCCTCTAATTCTTCCTCTCCTCCTTCCTCTTCGCTTGATGGGGCTGGTAAAGCCAAAAATCAAGTTCCTAAGGAGAAGAAGGAAAAGAAGAAGAAAGAGAAGAAGAAGAAGGAGCCAAAATCGAATGGGGGCAAACGAGTGTCGTCTAACGAAAATCCACACACTGCACTGACCAGGCCTAAATCACCATGTGTCATTTGCAAAGGAGACCACTTTCACAGAGATTGTCCTTGCATCCCTCGGATCTTAAGGGACTGGTCTCCTCGTTTGCACAACCCGGTGTCGTCAATCTAATAATCATGTTGAAAACACACCGTCCACTAGTGAAAGTGAAGCCCCAGGACAAAAAGGGAAATGTAGATTTCCTTGTAAACTGTGCGAAGGCGATCATGCCATCCACCGTTGTCCCTTCTTAGACGAAGCTAAAAGAGTTTTGGATGATCGTCCAGTTTCACCGTTACGACTTCCTCCTTGATGTAAAAACTCTTACCGAGTCTGTCACTAGCTGAAAATCCGGCTGACCCGCTCAGGTGGTCGGCCGAAGCATCTATCATTGAAGATGAACCATCTGAATCCACACCAAATGAAAGTCAAAAGGTCGAGGCGGCAGTTGACCCGGTCTTGCCTTCAGAGGTTCCATCTTCAGATGATACAATCACTGAAGAGAACAAGGATGACACCGTCCAAATTCTTTTCATAAGAACAGACTCCAACGAACATGGCGACAATTTACCCGTTCCTTTACCGCAGGAAGGAAGTTCGTCAGAGTCATACCCGGCCGTCTATTCGGTCCCACCTCCAAGCAACCTAGCTGTCTCCTTCGACTGGAATCAACTAGGCAGACCCCGTTTACCAGCTAATGTACCATTCCGAATTATTGTTCAAATATATAGAATGGTTATGGCTGGTACCATCATAAATGAGGGGGCTTCTGTGAGTATCCTTTCCTCAACTACTTGGAAAGCGCTTGGTTCGCCATCGCTTTTGCCTGAGATGAGAAATCTGATAGGCTTTGATAAAGGAACCAGTCGACTGTTAGGGATCCTTCATGATGTGCCCATAACATTGAGAGGGAAAACAGTTCACATGAACGTAATGGTAGTTCAAGGACCCCTGGATTACAATCTACTCCTTGAACGAGACTATATTTATTGCATGTGAGCAATTGTCTCCTCACTCTTTAGAGTAATTTGTTTTTCGCACGAAGGAAGAGTGGTCAAGCTCGTGGACCAGCTTTCATTTCCCGGATCATACAGAGCAAATAGTCATATACCATCCCTGAATAGTCTTTTCACGCAAGAAATGTCTCAATTTCCAGTCCGTCCTCCCGATGAGCGTGAGTGATTCGGAGGGATATGACTAAAACCCAGGGGGCATGCACCCTGGTCTGCTTCGGCAGGAAAACTTCGGGTATAGGATAGGTTTCCGCGAGAGAATATGACCTCCGTACTCCTGTCCGTGATTGGAAGAGGGAGTGGGACTGGAACAAGATTCTCTTGTCAAAGTTATGTGAGTTGGCGAGCACCGCAGCTCACCTTTGTTTATCTCGGTAGACATTGCCGAAGAAGTGTTTTGTTTGCACTGTGAATAGAACAATCTTTGGGTAACATGTAAGAGGTAGGCCTCTCTCGGTAAAACAAATGTTTTAACGGACTAAAGAAGGGGTAACCTTGAAACTCTGTTTTATACCTGGGGGCATGCAAAACTTTTGGAATGCAAGCGAAGAGCGACGTTTTATTTTTTTTAATTTTTAGGACCTCTAACCCTTTAAACCCGTAGGATTGGTCGTTTCCTAACTTGCATAAAGAAAGGATGTGGGACAAAACTCTAAAAGTTGCCATTTTTATATGAGACATTCTTATCATACGACTGGATTAATCAAGCAGTTTTAGCACATAGTTCAAGATCGTTAAAAAATAAACATAAGACATGAGCAAATGTTTCCACCCGCATTTAAGCTCACTAAAAAATGAACTATTCCCCGGTAAATAACCATCGTGAATGTAGTACTTCAGCCATTAAAGCCTTGGTCGTGTTTGCACCGTCACCTCCACTTTTCATTGGCCGATCATTCACCTCCATTTGATTGTTTACCCATTTTGAGGAACAATTGCGAAGAGTGATTTCACTAGCCATCCTTGTGACACTACCGTGATTGGAAAATTCCAAACCTTACTTGGAATTAGCTACTACACGTTTTATCACTCATTCCTCAAAAGACGAGTCTCCTTTAAGCTCTTCTCAACTGACTCGTAAAATATGAAAAGATTGTCGAGTCCTTGGCCTTTCCAGCTCGTTAAAGGGATAGGAAGTGTTATCCCTCCTTTAGATTTTAATCTTTTTGGACCTGAGGGATTATTACATAAAAAGATCGAGCGCTTGTTTTGTTCGACTCGTTAAAACTATCGAAAATTCATCCCTTCTGTATTGTTTTATACTTTTTCAGACTTAAGGGATTAGATGACGAAAAAGGAATTTTGGAGTTACCTTTATGTTCCTTTTCAGACTCTCTAAAATTGAAAAGGACTGAGTTATCTTTGTCGTTAAACTCATTAAAAAGATTAATAGCGACAAACTTGTCTATAGACGAGAACGAGTTTCACTATCGCTAGGCTCGTTAAAACATAGCGATGGGTTTGCTCGAAGGGAAAATTATAGAACAAGCATATTTTATCCTCATCAAGCTTGACAAAAATAAAGAGGTACCGGTCAGCAATGACTGGGGAAAAATTGGGAAGAAAACTCAAAGAAACTTTGTTGGTAGCAAGTCGCTCTTGAACATGACACTTCCACTCCGTGTCCAAGTCGGGTTGGGTTGTTTCATTCACCGGTCACATCGCCATGGTCACACCATACCATCCACATTTGGGGTTAATTATACCAATCCATCACATCAGTATCGCCGATATGTTCAAGAGAAGTCATCCAGAGAAGTCGCCTATGTCTCACCCACTACCATACATTATACTCCATTCTTTCATGACCGCCGCCCTGAACCTTATATCACCAGATCGTTTTCACCTCCATCAAAATCATTTGCTCCGTTCCGTGTCATTGATGTGGGATTCATTAAGGCCCTCCGGTGACGGATCACTTTGAAGCTTGCATGCCTCAATGGAAATTTTCTCACTTCCGGGGACAGGTTTACATCAATGGCCTTCGACTGAAAGATTTTTCGTGGTGTTCGACGCTAAGTCCTTTATTCACACCACGTGAATTGTACTGCAGTACCTTGAGGATCATTATCATTATCGGTGATTCCTCTCGCGCTTGTTAGCGGTTTACATCATTGACTGGTAATCAAGCGATGTCTTTCCATGTTCGACTTCAGAACATTTCTCACATGGATCGACTTGTACTTCGAGTGAAGATCAGACGAGATTGAAGACCTCGAATCTAGTTTCATCCATCCGGGCTGCGATATATATTCATGGAAATAAAGACATTAAATGTACAACATTGCAGCACAGATAATCATCCTACCAAAAGGATGATGGCTCTATCAGAATCATCAGTCTACATTCAGACGATTTTCTATCCTATGTACATGGAAATGAATTTATAAAGCTGAGGATGGGAATGCCCACCTTAGCTAGATCATGAAAACAGTATGAAGATAATGTATTGTATTGTATCTTATTACAGGTCTCCTCCCAGCATTGAAAGAACTTCGGATCCTCATAATAAAGCATTTCACTCGACACCAAAAGGTTAACGGCCTCATACTTTAGGGGGCAACTGTTATAGACATTTTTGTGCCCTACAACTCCAAGCATGAAATGTCCATAAACCAAGGGCTCCTAAGTCCCTAAAAGTGTTATTCTAACCCCTAAACGAACAAGGTCAACAGATTACAGCTTCTCCCAGAAGTTATCCACCAAAAACTGCTCAGAATTGGTCAAAACAGGATCATTTCAGCTGCTCCACTGGCTAGGTGCGTTGCATTGCACCTAAATACACTGTGAGGGTGTGTTGCATTTCAAAAGTCCCTTCTTTGGGGCACGATGGGCGAGAAATAACAAATGGCAGTGTCATTCCGCGAGGTGGAGAGACAATGGAAGCTTCCAGAATCTTCTCCTGTGACACTTGCCTCACTGAATTCGACAAAGGATGAGTAAGAGGCCTTCAGTCTCCAAGTGGAAGCAAGAACTGACAGAGAGAAGAAAATAATCAAATCACAAGATGACTCATCTTCCTTACAGATATCTATATATGGATCCCTCATCCCAGAGATCCAGAGGCTGGAATTTTGCATATTGTAAGGAATTGTTGTTGGTTTCTAGAGACAAACATAAGATTGTTGGGTGATTTATGCTTTGTTTGAGGTGAAGAGGGGCTTCTTTGCTAGGAGGTTGATGCTGGGTCAGAACCACTAGTTGTAAGTCCTCCTGGATCTTTTCTTGTTTATCAATAAAAACTATTTGAGTTTTCCTCCATGCTTTTGTATCATTGATGCTTGTTACATTTCGTATGGTTAACTTAAATCTGATCCTAAGTTGTTTATGAATATAGATCCATGTATTTGTATAGTGCTCTTCTTTTGTAATCTTACAGGTACTTTGTGAAGCTGGGCAAGCAAGAGAGCAGGTAGCTGGAGACTATCAAAGAAGAGAAGGATTGGATCAAAGGATTAGCGCAAGACACAGGTTGGTTCTTTCTATTCTTCTCTATCTATAATTCATAAAGGAAATACAAAAGTAGTTTTTCTCTGTTTGTTTCTAAGGCAACTGTCACACCTTAGTGGGATAGAGCAGTTCTAAATAGACACTTTTCCCGGTAACAGAAACGGGAAAACTCGTAACCAACATAACCAACCTAACCAACCATTGGCTTGAGTAGAAGCCTGATATGCTTCCTTGGATCTTCCTCGGGTGTTAAATGACATGCCCAAAAATTATCTGAATATTTTTCCTAGATTTAAAAGTGAGAAAAGGGGAACCACTGAAGAACATATGAGCACATTCCAAGACTTTACTAACAATTTCATCATGGAAGATGAGGATGTGTTTATGAGACTTTTTGTACAAAATATGGAAGGGGATGTGCGAAAATGGTTACATACCCTTCTGGATAACTCACTAAAATGATGAGATGATTTAGAAAAAAGCATTTCACACCCATTGGGGTGAGAGGAAAGACTTCCAACACTACCTCACCGAGTTCTCAATGATAAAGAAGAAACCTTCCAAACATGTAAAAGAATTTAACAAGCATTTCAAAAAACTCTATACTAAGATCCCAAATGAGATCAAACCTACCCGCATTTCTTCCATGGTGAGTTATGTGACTACTTTCAATCCTCATTCTTCTATCATGATGAGAGAGAGGAAGTATAGGAATCTAGCAGATATGTAATCAACCACAGTAGAAATAGAAGGTAATCTTACTATTGCAAGAATATTATGAAGACCAAATATAGGAGATGAAAACTATGGTTTTGAGTGTTAGGGTCCTAAGGTCTATGGATCAAAGTGTCTTTACCTCTTTCTTTTGATTTTGGGGGTTTGTATGTTAGTTTAGCCTATGAATCACTGATGTCATAGTATAAAGGGTCATTGTCTAAGGCCACTTAAATTTATTCATGTCATAAAGGGGACTTTATATATAAAATTAAATTTGAGAGGGTCTTAAGTCCATGAGAGGGTCATAAGGTCATATTTCCAAATCTGTACTCATGCAGAGAAAAGGATTCATTGGAGGTTCAAGGGGTCATTTCATGGGGTTCGTTCCATCAGTAGTAAAATTCATGTTAGTCAGATTCATGTTAATTAGGATTACTATGGGTCTGGTAAGCGGTCTTTACTTCTCATCACCGATCTCATTAGTGAAGGATATCCTCATGTCACTTCACTCTTCTTCCAATTAATCATTCACCCTCATGACATGAAACAAGGCATACGAAAGCATTTTTTTTTTAATTTGCGTTCATTCCTACTCCATTACAATATGCGCTCTGAGAAGTTTTGAAATCTTGCAAAAGGTCAAAGGTTAGTGTTTGAAACTCAGGTGGAAAGAGGTCATCGCACAACCATTGTGTAAACCGATAACATCCATTATGGAGGTCTGCAAGCATGGAGGGAAGCACTCAGAGGGTGATACATCATCACCACATCATCTCAATCATATCTACAAACTCATATTTACACAGAACCATCTACAACCATATCAACCATGGAGGTTTGCTACACTCTGCTACGATTTTGCTGCGAAATTGACTGTTTTGGTAATAATTTTAAAACTAGGTTTCGAACGAAATGGAAAATAATTTAGAAAAAATGAAAGAGGTTTTTCCAATAACGGGCAAAAGAACAAAATCCTCTTTCAGTTTCTACACAAGTTTTATGGTTTTGGAGATATGCAACGATCGTTGAGGCCTATTTTTCAAAAAATAAAATTATTTTCCTCCTGTTTCAATCATTGTTTTTTGGTGTCCTTTTCTAATCGAAGAAGTGAAATTTTAAAATATGAAAGAGTTTTGTGTCAAACAAGGGACAGATAAAGAAAACCTCTCTCATTTTGTGTACACGTGTCCCAATTTGGGAATTTAAAGGTGTCACTTGTAGACCCATTTTCCACAATTTCTTTCTCACAGAATTCTAATTTTTTTTTTTGAAATTCGATTTATAAATTCAAAGTTTTGGAAGGTTTGAAGTATGTTGGGTAGTGAAAGGTGAATGTATATGGTTGGGTGGTCACTCATAATCATTTTGGAGCAGAAGAATTCTGTACAAGTTCAAAATTCAACTTCTGCTACGCAACTACTATGCAAGTATATGTTAGAAAAGTATATATTACGGAGCAATGGAACACATAAAATATTGCAGAAATATAAACACAAAAAACGCATAAAACAAGAGAGACACAGATATATGTGGTTCACCTAGATTGGGCTACGTCCACCCTGAATAGTCAGTCCTTCCTTTCTATTATCCATCAAAATGAAGAGACACAACCTACAGGAGATCTGCTGTAATATCCTCTATTTTCTCTCACAGTCTCACCTCTCCGCTTCTCGCTCGGAGAATACACATCTATTACATAGCCTCAAATACAATTCCCTCATACAAAGAGAGGGGTTGCCTTCTAGGGAAAAAACCCTAAACTAAACATAAGTTCTACCGTCAGATCATCTGCCTAATGAACGGCCCAAATTGACTAGAAATTACTATACTTTTACAAGTCAATTTTACATCTGTTTTTAGCTTCGGGGGCACTGCCCCCAAAACCCCCGTCAGGGGACCATTGGTCCCCGGTCCCCCTAGCCAGGGGGGATCGGCCCCCCTGAACCCCCGCGGGGGGGACAAGTCCCCCCTATACCCCCCCATGTGGAGGGGTGTACAAACTTCCTGGGGTATACATCCGGCTGAAACAAAGACCTTCAAATAGTCATGCTTCATACTCAACAATCTCCAAGTTGGAGAATGATTGTAGCAACTCCACCGTTGCGTCATTTGTTGGACAATGACTCCTCTTTGGACCTGGCTATTTCTCATCTTCATCTTCATCCTTGAATACCAATTGAAACTAAGCATATTCTCAGATTCTCCCTAGTTACAAATTTTGTTAGCATATCTGCAAGATTCTGGCTAGTGTGTATCTTTTTTAGCTTCAACTCTCCATCTTCCAACACTTATCGTATGAAATGGTACTTGAGTTGTATGTGTTTAGTCCTGGAATGAAATGTTGAGTTCTTTGAAAGATGAATGGCACTTTGGCTATCACTGTATAACGTGCCCATATCATGCTCCTTACCCAATTCACCCATAAACCTTTGTAAAAAATCATTTCTTTACTAGCCTCTGTAGCAGCAACATACTCTGCTTCTATTGTTGAAAGTGAAAAAACACTTTGGATTTTTGAAACCCAACTGACAGCGGTTCCACCAACAGTAAATACATATCCTGTAGTGCTTCTCCTGTTATCTCTGTCACTTGCCATATCTGCATCAACATATCCCTGTAGAGAAATGTTTGAACCACCAAAGCATAATGCTTTATTTGTGGTACTTTTCAAATATCTGAGAATCCATTTCATTGCCATCCAATGTTCCTTTCCTAGATTGTTCATGTACCTTCTTACAACTCCCACTGCATGTGCAATATCAGGCCTTGTGCAGACCATTGCATACATTAAGCTTCCAACTATTGATGCATATGGAACTTTAGACATATAATCCATGTCTTCTTGGGTCTTTGGGAACATTTCCTTACTAAGTTTGAAATGGCTAGCAAAAGGTGTACTAATTGGTTTTGCATTGTGCATATTAAATCTTTTCAAAACCTTTTGTATGTACTCATTCTGAGACAATGTTAATTTACGATTTTTCATGTCTCTAGTTATTCTCATACCAAGGATTTGTTTTGCAACTCCCAAATCCTTCATTGCAAATGAATTTTCCAATTTTCTTTTGAGCACATTTATTTCCTGCATGTTAGACCCTGCAACAAGCATGTCATCTACATACAATAACAATATAATATAGCTGCCATCATTTTGTTTCTTCAGATAAACACAATGATCAGAGTGACATCTAGTATAACCTTGTTCAGACATAAACTTGTCAAATTTTAGATACCATTGCCTTGGAGCCTGTTTTAAGCCATACAAGCTCTTCTTGAACCTGCACACTAGTTTCTCCTTCCCTTTCACTTCATATCTTTGTGGCTATTGCATATATCTCTCTTCCTCCAAATCCCCATGGAGAAAGGTTGTCTTTACATCTAACTACTCAAGATGCAAATCTTCAAATGCTACTAGACTTAAAATAGTTCTGATTGAAGTCATTTTAACAATAGGAGAAAATATTTCATAAAAATAAATACTTTTCTTCTGTGCAAACCCCTTCACCACAAGTCTAGCTTTGTACCTCTATTTTCCTCCATTTTCTTCCTTCAACCTATAAACCCATTTATTCTTCAATGTAGTTTTTCCTGTAGGCAACCTGACTAAGTCCCAAGTTTGGTTATGCATTAAGGTGTCGATCTCTTCTTCCATGGCTACCTCCCACTTTTTCCTGCTTTCAACCTGCATTACTTCTTCATAACATTCGGGTTCACCAGAGTTAGTCAACAATAAATAATATAATGAAGGAGGGTATCATTTAGGGGGTCTACTTATCCTAGTAGATCTTCTAACACCACTTTCAGGTGTTTGGGGTGCATGTTGATATTGTGGTGGTTGTTGTTGTTGTGGTTGTTGATTATTATTATTTTCAGGCACCTTTACTTTTTTAGTGATTTCATCAAGAATTGCGTATTCCTTGTTTTCTTTTACCTATTTCTTTTCTTGCAACTGATTCTTATACAAGACCTTTTCATTGAATATTACATCTTTGCTCCTAATGATTTTTTCATTTTTGTAATCATATACGCAATAACCAAAATCATTAACACCATATCCAATAAAGGTACATTTCTTTGACTTTGCCTCAAGCTTTGTTCTATTTTCTTTATCAATATGGACAAAGGCCTCACAACCAAAAGGATTTAAAAAGGAGTAGTTTACCTTTTTACCTGTCCATGCTTCCTCTAGAGCAACACCATCCAAGGAACTTGAAGGCCCTCTATTTATTAGATAAACAACATTATCTACAGCATCTGCCCAAAAATGTAAAGGTAATCTTGCATGCAATCTCATGCACCTTGCGCGCTCCATGATTATTCTGTTCATCCTTTCTCACACACCATTTTCTTGTGGTGTTCTTGGAACTGTCTTCTCCTTGCGAATTCCATGCTCTGAATAGTACCTATCAAACTCTTTGCTGCAATATTCACCTCCATTCTCTGATCTAAGACACTTCAATTTCTTTCCTGTCTCAATCTCAACCAAAGCTTTCCATTTTTTGAAAGTATCAAATACATCAGATTTATTCTTAATACAATAAATCCAAGTTTTTCTAGTTGCATCATCAATAAAACTAACATAATAATGAGAGCCATCGAGAGATGATACTTGAGTAGGTCCCCATACATCTATATGCACAAGCTCTAATTTTTCGCTCTTCTTTTCTTTCCCAACTCTGAGAAATCTGACTCTCTTCTATTTTCCATAAATGCAATTCTCACAGAAGTCCAAATCATCAATCTTCAAACCTAGCAACAAATTCTTTGTGTGAAGAATCTTCATCCCCTTTTCACTAATGTGTCCAAGCCTATGATGCCATTATGCTGCATCTGCTCCTTTGGAAGTTAAAGTATTAATAGAGTTAGAAATACCATTGCATAAATATAATGTACCAACCTTTTTGCCTTTTGCTATTACCAGGGCTCCATTGGTGACCTTCCAAGCTTTATCTGTGAAAGTTGTCACACAACCTTCACTGCTTAACTGCCCTGTTGAAATTAGATTTTTCTTTAGATCTGGAACATGCCTTACCTCCTTTAGTAGCCATTGGTTTCTGTTCTGCTGTTTTACAAGAACCTTACCCATTCCAACAATTTTCCAGGTTTTATCATCACCCAAACTAACTTTTTCAAAATCTCCTTGAACATAGTCATGTAAGTATTTCTTATCAGGTGTGGCATGGAATGAGGCCCCTGAATCTACCACCCAGGAATTAGTAATACTTTCGAAAGAAAGAATCAAAGAATATTGTAACACCTCACCTATCACATTTGTTTCATGATTTTTTTCTTGTTGTGCATCTCCTTCTTTTCCCTTTCGAGATCTATAGTCTTTCTTCGGGTATCCTTTCTTTCCGCATTTCCGGCACACTATCCTTGATCTGGACTTGGATCTGCTTTTCCTTGATTTTGTTGGGTCCCTATAATACTAGTGATTACCCCATTACTATTGTAGTTGTACCCACTATTAATATTTTTGTGCCCCTATTGTCCCCATATTGTTATTACTCTGCCCCATAGAATCCCTCTATTGTTATTTTTGTTTCTTTATATTATTATTGTTAGGTCAGCTGGGTTATATTTTGACTCCTTAGACTCCTATATATAGAAAGGAGGTTTTGCCATTTGAATCATCGAAGAATTGTGCATTTATGTAATGTAAAGGAGGTTGCCCCCTTGAAGAGGCTGAATTCTAAGGCGTTGATCTATCTTTTCTATCTTTTTCTTGAGCTAGTTTCATAACATTTGGTATCAGAGCTTTGGGTTCTAGGGTTTCGCTGCTCCAAACAGGTCATCGTGGCATTTTCGCTATAACTTTTTTTTTTTTTTCTGAGACGTTTCAAAAGCTAAAAAAAACCCATTTGAGAAGACATCGCGCTGAATCTCGAGTCCAAATTCTAGAGCTTTTCATGCTATATTTGCGGAGATATGATCAGAGGAAGTTGGTCTTTTTGCAGACTCCTGAATTACATTCCAAACAGGTGACCTGGGGAAAATTGTCATAACTTTCTTTTTGAGTATCGGATTGAAATTTAATAAGAAGGTATAGAAAGAGGACGGACTGTAGTTTCTTGTATATATTTTTCAGTGCCAAAGGTCGAAACAGTGACTCGTGGCACGTCGTACAAGTTCGCTCTACTGAACTAGTATTTAATCAGGTCACTGTGGGATATGTCGCATAACTCTTCCTTGGAGATTCGAATTTGGATCACACTGGTGGCGTTGGAAAGAGGACACATAGGGCTACTGTAGGTCACAATTTCAGAACTGGATGATTCGAAAGTACAGAGATACATTAGAGGCAATATCGAGCTCCTACCAAGTGAAAAAAGGTGTGTAGATTTTTTTAAATTTTTGCTTAAGCTTGGTTTGAAAATTTATTTTGAAGGAATTCAAAGGGCTTAGTAGAGCATTATTATTGGTAACTGATGCCCCGAGGAAAGAAAATGCAAACACCTAGTAAGCAACCTGAAATCTCTAGCATGACTCATGAAGAAGAGGAAGAAATGCTACATGATATATCAAAATTACAAGACCAGGTGCAACAAATGTCACTCTCACAAAAGCTAATAGAAACTAAGATAAAGGGCGTGGAAGCTAATATGGACAATTTGAAGATATATTTGAAGACAGACTTGAAGAGGGACATGGCAGATTTGAAGACAGATTTGACAAATTTTCTACAAGAAATACTTACTAATGGTGAAAAGGTAGTAAAGGAAACTCATGATGTGAAAAAAAGAAATGTTAATCATGATTTCATAGACTCTAATGTGGGATCTAAGACCCACCATATTCCAAAAATCAATATGAGGAAGTTTGATGGCAAGGATCCCACAACATGGATATTACAGATGGATCAATTTTTCGATCTCAATAATGTGCAAAACATATAAAAGGTACGTATTGCAACTTTATATTTGGAACCAAATCAGTTTGTATGGTATCAATGGATTTGCTCTCGTAAACAAATTATCACTTGGGCAATTTTTACGGAAAAATTGACAACACATTATGAGGATACAAAAAGCAACACTTTTTTTAGCTAATTGATAAGTCTCAAACAAAAGGGTTCAATTATGGAGCACATTGAGGAGTTTCAAAAATTGAACATAAGGGTAAAAAATATTCTAGAGGAGCATAGGGTTGATGTGTTCATAGGGACTTTAAACGATAATATTCAACATGATGTTCGCCTTTGGGAACCTGATTCATTAGAGAAGGCATTCAGGTTAGCAAGAAAAATGGAAAGAAAACTTATGGCAACCAGGGAGCATACCACTCACAACTATAAAGATGGAAGTGTTGTTGCCCCTATTCTTCCACAACCTATAAGGTTGACACCATAGTAATTGGAAGAAAAAAGAGCAAAAGGGATTTCTTACAGTTGTGATAGCAAATACACTAAAGGTCATAAGTGTGCTGAGAAGAAATTATTCTACATAGATTGTGAAGAGGAAGAAGAAAAGGATAAAGAAAGGTCAAAAGAAGAGGATATACTCCAGGAACAAAGCCTAGATAAAGAAGAAATGAATTCAACATATCTTGTAATGCATTGGTGGGAATTACCACTTCTCAAACCATCAATATAGAAGGACACATCAAGAAGAAAAAGGTAATAGTGTTGATTGATTTAGGAAGTACCCACAATTTTATTCATTGTAAGGTAGCAAAAGAATTGAATTTCTTCTTATATCCAGCACCAGAGCGTCAAGGGATGGTTGCAAATGGAGGCACAATAAATTTCTCTGGAAAGTGCCACAATATCAAGCTATCCATGGGAGAATATGTATTGACTAGCCCAATGCTTTCCATTCCAATGGGAGGTGCTGATGTTGTAATAGGAGTCTAATGGCTACAATCCTTGGGTACAATAGCTTTTAATTTTCAAGAACTTTTCATGAAATTTTCTATGGAAGGAAAGGAAGTTGAATTAAGAGGCATTGCAGGGAAACCGGGAAACATAATCAGTTCTAACGGTATGAGAAAGCTTCTAAAAAAGGAACAAAGAGGTGTAATTTTACAATTATGTTCACTATATGTTTCCACATTGGAATCATCTATTTCTCCAGATCTCCAAAAAGTCTTGGACAATCATTCCAAGCTATTTGAGACTCCCAAAAGTCTCCCACCTATTCGTGATCATGATCATGCTATTCATCTGATTCCAGGAAGTGTTCTTCCAAACCTCAAGTCGTACAGATATCCCTATGCCCAAAAGAGTGAAATTGAACGTATGGTTGCAAAAATCCTAGAGGTTGGTATAATTCAACCAAGTCAAAGTTATTTCTCTACTCTAGTAGTATTGGTGCACAAGAAGGATGGATCATGGTGCATGTGTCCGAATTATAGGGAGCTCAACAAGCTCACTATTAAAGATAAGTTTCCCATTCCTGTCATTGATGAATTACTAGATGAATTGCATGGATCAATTTACTTCACAAAGTTGGATCTTCATTCAGGATATCGTCAAATCAGAATGAAGACTGAAGACATTCCAAAAACAACATTTATAACTCATGAAGTTCATTATGAATTTTTGTTCATGCCTTTTGGCCTTGCCAATGCACCTTCAACATTTCAAGGTTTGATGAATTCAATTTTCAAACCATTCCTTAGAAAATTTGTGTTAGTATTTTTTGATGATATACCAATCTACAACAAGTCTTGGAAGGATCATGTTGAACATGTTGACAGGGTGCTACAACTATTGGAGGAGAAACAATTATATGCAAAAAAATCCAAATGTTTCTTTGGAGTACAAGAGGTGGAATATCTGGGTCATATTGTATCTCATGAAGGAGTTAAGGTAGACCCTAGAAAAATTAAAGCCATTAAGGAATGGAAAATCCCCACATCCATAAAGCATCTGCAAGGATTTCTCAGATTGACAGGGTATTATTGCAAGTTTGTTAAGAATTATGGGAGAATAGCAGCACCTCTAACAACATTGTTGAATAAAGATGCATTTTCATGGACTCCAGAAGCAACAAAGGCCTTCGAACATCTTAAAGAGGCAATGTGCCAAGCACTGGTCTTAGCTACACCAGACTTCACAAAAACCTTTATTGTGGAATGTGATGCTTAAGGAAATGGAATTGGTGTTGTTTTAATGCAAGATGAAAGAACCATTGCTTTTGAAAGTCATCCAATCAAGGGAAAGTTTTTACACAAAGCTATTTATGAGAAGGAGATGTTGGAAATACTCCATGTAATTAAGAAATGGCGACCCTACCTAATGGGAAGGAACTTCAAGGTAAAAACAGATCATGATAGCCTTAAATAATTTTTAGAACAAATATTATCCTCTCAAGAACAACATAAGTGGGTCACAAAGATGTTGGGTTATGACTTTGAAATCATCTACAAAAAAGGGAAGCAAAATGTGGTGGCACATGCACTCTCAAGAAAGGATGAGGATGTGGAAGCATTGTTGTGTGCCATTTCTATTATCCAACCAGATTGGATAAACGAAGCAAGGGAGGAATGGAAGAATGACAAAGAAGTGTGGGCACTTATTCAAAAGTTAAAATAAGATTCCAGTACGTCTTATACATTTAGCTGGAAAAATGATGCGTTATGGTACAAATATCACTTATACCTTTGTAAGAATTCCCAGCTAAAACAAAAGATTCTTATGGAATTGGACACTTCTCCCTTAGGAGGGCACTCAGGATTTTTAATAACTTACCATAGGGTTAAGAAGGAATTTTTTTGGGATGGCCTTAAATCATATATTCAAAATTTTGTTGCAGAATGTTTGGTTTTCAAGAAAAATAAAGTTGAAACAATTAAGACACCGGGTCTATTACAACCTTTATCCATTCCAATACAACGTTGGGAGGAGGTTTCAATGGATTTTATCATAGGTTTACCCAAGTCATGATGGTGGTAGTTGACAGACTTACCAAGTGTGCAAACTTTTGTGCATTATCACATCCATTTAAATCAAGTACAGTTTCTACTACATTTATGGAAACAATTCAAAAGCTACATGGAAACCCAAAGATTATTGTAAGTGACAGAGATCCCATTTTCACTGGAAACTTTTGGACAAAATTATTTTCTTGTCTTGGTACTTAGTTAGCTCATAGCTCATCTTATCATCCTCAATCTAATGGGCAAACTGAGATAGTAAACAAATGTTTGGAAGGATATCTTTGTTTCTTTGTATCTGATAAAAAAACATAATGGGTCAAATGGTTGCCTCTGGCTAAATGGTGGTATAACACTTCCTTCCATATAGCAACAAAAATGACCCCATTTATGGCGCTTTATGGGTATCAGCCACCATCCATCACATCATATTTAAGAGAAAATTCTAAGGTTAAAGCAGTGGAACATCACATTGAACATCAACAACAAGTCCTCCAACTCTAACCTCGTGTTGGCATAGAATAGAATGAAACAACAAGCAGATCAACATCGCAGTGAAAGAAGTTTTGATGTAGGTGATTGGTTATTGCTACGGCTACAACCATATAAGAAAATGTCCCTCAAGCAAGCTAAGAAGGATAATAAATTATCACCAAAGTATTATGGTCTGTACAAGGTGTTGCAAAAGATTTGTACTATGGCATACAAATTGGAGCTTCTTGTAGCTTCTCGATTGCACCCAGTTTTCCATGTTTCATGTTTAAAGAAGGTTATAGGCGACAAACTCCGAGTTCAAACAATATTGACAGAACTTGATGAGGAGGGAAAAATTATATTGCAACCAGAACCAGTCATAGAAACAAGAACTCAACAGCTACAAAATCGATCAATTTTGGAGTATCTTATCAAGTGGAAGAACTTATCCACTGAAGATTCCACATGGGAGGATGAAAATTTTATACAGAAGCATCCAGAACTACTCAAGTGTTGAGGACAACACTTTTTGGAAGGAGAGGGGCATGTTGGGTCCCTATAATACTAGTGATTACCCCATTACTATTGTAGTTGTACCCCTTATTAATATTTTTGTGCCCCTATTGTCCCCATATTGTTATTACTTTGCCCCATAGAATCCCTCTATTGTTATTTTTGTGGCTTTATATTATTATTGTTAGGTCGGTTGGGTTATATTGTGACTCCTTAGACTCCTATATATAGAAAGGAGGTTTTTTCATTTGAATCATCGAAGAATTGTTCATTTATGTAATGTAAAGGAGGTCCCCCCCTCGAAGAGGCTGAATTATAAGGGGTTGATCTATCTTTTCTATCTTTTTCTTGAGCTGGTTACATAACAGATTTACTGTGATATCCTGAGCTCTTTCCACTTTCCATTTTTCATCCCCTAGACTCTTCACTCAACGCATTACCTAATGTCTCACTGAAGCTTTTCGATCACATTTCCTTGCTATGGATAGCACCAGAAACATTATCAAACTTTAAAGTACTAGATCCAAAAAGAGAGTTACTAATGGCCATTACTAAACCATTCCAACTTTTTGGTAATGAGCACAAGAATAATAGAGCTCTAAGTTCATCATTAAAATTTACCCATACAGAACATAACTGACTTGTAACAATATTAAAATAATTTAAATGGTCTGCAACAGATCCACCTTCCGACATCTTCATATTAAATAACCGTTTCATAAGAAATACCTTGTTTGAGGCTGAGGGTTTTTCATATAGTTTCTCCAATGCCTTAATCAAACCCTCTGTCATTGTTTCCTTCGAAATGTTGAAGGTGACTGACACTGTGAGGCACAACCGTACTATTCCGATTTCCTTTCTATCAAGAAGGTTCCATTCTTCATCTGTCATACCCATCGGCATCTTTTTTTTTCCTCCTAATGGTAGGTATAGATCTTTCTGATAAAGATAATATTCCATCTGCATCTTCCATAGCAAGAAGTTTTGGCCATTAAGTTTCTCGACCCTAAACTTACCATCTTTCGCCATTTCTCCCACTCGAACGAGGAACCCTTCTTTCCTGCGAGTTTATCAGCAAAATAGACCTTTGGCTCTGATACCAGTTGTTAGAAAATTATATATTATGGAGTAATGGAACACATAAAATATTGCAGAAATATAAACATAGAAAACACATAAAATGAGAGAGACACATATATACGTGGTTCACCTAGTTTGGGCTACGTCCACCCCGAGCAGCTGGTCCTTCCTTTCTATTATCCAGCAAAATGAAGAGACACAACCTATAGCAGATCCGCTATAAGATCCTCTGTTTTCTCTCATAGTCTCACCTCTCTGCTTCTTGCTCGGAGAATACACATCTATTACAAAACCTCAAATACAATGCCCTCATACAAAGATAGGGGTTGCATTCTAGGGCAAAAAACCCTAAACTAAACATAAGTTCTACCGTCAGATCATCTGCCTAATGAACGACCCAGATTGACTAGAAATTACTATACTTTTACAAGGCAATTTTACATCTGCTTTTAGCTTTGGGGGCACTGCCCCCGAAACCCACGCTGGGGGACCGTTGGCCCCCAGACCCCCCAGCTGGGGGGGATTGCCCACCCCCCCCGAACCCCCGCGGGGGGGACAAGTCCCCCACCACACCCCCCCGTGTAGAGGGGTGTACAAACTTCCTGGGGTATACATCCGGCTGAAACAAAGACCTCCAAACAATCATGCTCCATACTCAACAATATATCACATAACTCCTACTGTGCAAATGTTGCGTAACTATGTTAGTCAGGCCTATTTTTGCATATTGGTATTTTGGGACCTTCTAGAAGTATGCTAGTGATTGGATAGGTGTGGATAAGCTAGATTATGATTTTCTAGACATGATGTTGCTAAATGTTTCTTTAAGTTTTAAATCATTATGTTTCTAAGTTGGGATAGCCTTGGTCTTCTTTGCAGATACATTTCATCTAGTCTTTTTAGTTTCCAGGCAGTGAATTTGACCACCTAGTGTTGATTTTGAATTCCTTATTATATTTAAGGAGGAAAAGACATCAAAAAAGTTTTTGTTGGGTTGAGAGTGTTACAGGCTAGACTAGTTTTCTGTAAGTTTTGCCGAATGAATTGAAGAAGGCAAGTGCATATCTATACAGTGATACATATGCCCGACTTATTGGTATATTATTCCTATGGTTACATGATATGTATTATTCTTAGATTTGCTTATAGTTTTTAAATTTCATATTGAAAATTTCTTCATGTTCATGTTTGAAAGATTTCTCTAAATTCAAGAATTTCTCTGACAAATTTTAGTAGATCACTATATGTGTGTTGTTTTCTTCTATGGCATGTTGAATTCATCCTTGTATGGATGCTCAAGTTGTCATTTTTCCTTTATTCTCTGATTCATACTGTTACTACAACGAATTTGATTGTTTACCCATAGGTCTTCCTACCTTGCCCCTGTGTGAATTACACCATATCCCTGATTCATTCAGATCTATAACAGTTCTATGATTTTAAGTAGTCCTACCCTCTACACCCACCATAAAAAATTAAAATCAAAACATCCTTTGATCATCATAACCATCCTAAAATCTATATCCCATCATTCATCTAGTTGATTGATAGAAGAACCTAGCGAGAGAGCTCTCTCCAAGGCTAGGGGGTTGAATCTTAGCCTAAAATAGGTTTGCGGTTACTTCTGGGTTTCCTTCCTACAACTAAAGGAAATTATGGAGTGCTAACATAGTGGCATCATTGTTGGGGAAAAAAAGGTTCCATCTTCTCTGGGAAATATAATCAAAGTTTCAGATCTGATTATTGATGGTGAACAACAATTGGACATCATAAGGTTGTATCTTTCACTTGGAAACTCCAATCAACCATAAAATAGATTTTCAATTTCCACTCATGTCTTCATGTTTTCAAGATGAATTCTCAATCCAAAAGGTATGCTCCCATGAATCAAGATCATATTTTAGGCTTCCCAAATTGCATACCTTGTGAAGATTGGAAAAGTTATTTGCCAAAATTCAGAGATCAGAAAGGTGATGATGCTTCTTTACATCTTATCAGATTTCATATGCATTCATGAAGGCTTAAAGTTGAATGACATGAATATTGTCTCATGAAGATGTTCATGGCTACTCTTGAAGGAAATGGAAGGTCATGGTATGAACAA
The DNA here is from genome assembly GCA_031772625.1 of Pinus tabuliformis. Taxonomy (NCBI): domain Eukaryota; kingdom Viridiplantae; phylum Streptophyta; class Pinopsida; order Pinales; family Pinaceae; genus Pinus; species Pinus tabuliformis. The sequence goes on along the minus strand of CM062807.1, from coordinate 1,077,267,952 downwards.
TTACCAACTTCTAGTTTATGTTCTTTAAAGCATTTTCATACAATATGTTATGAAACTAGCTCAAGAAAAAGATAGAAAAGATAGATCAACTCCTTAGAATTCACCCTCTTCGAGGGGGAAACCTCCTTTACATTACATAAATGAACAATTCTTGGATGATTCAAATGACAAAACCTCCTTTCTATATATAGGAGTCTAAGGAGTCATAAAATAGCCTAGCCGACCTAACAATAATAATATAAAGCCACAAAAATAACAATAGAGGGATTCTATGGGGCACAATAATAACAATATGGGGATAATAGGGGCACAACAATATTAATAAGGGGTACAACTACAATAGTAATGGGGTAATCACTAGTATTATAGGGACCCAACATGCCCCTCTCCTTCAAAAAAGTGTTGTCCTCAATGCTTGAGAAGTTCTGGATGCTTTTGTATAAAATTCTCATCCTCCCATGTGGAATATTCAGTGGATAAGTTCTTCCACTTGATAAGATATCCGAAATTGATCGATTTCATAGCTGTCGAGTTCTTTTTTCTGTGACTGCTTCCGGTTCCAATATAATTTTTCCTTCCTTGTCAAGTTCTAGAAATATTGTTTGAACTGGGAGCTTGTCACATATAACCTTCTTTAAACATGAAACATGGAAAACTGGGTGCAATTGAGAAGCTGCAGGAAGCACCAATTTGTATGCCATAGTACCAATTTTTTGCAACACCTTGTATGGACCATAATACTTTGGTGATAATTTATTATCCTTCTTAGCTTGCTTGAGGGACATTTTCTTATATGGTTGTAGCCATAGGAATACCCAATCACCTACATCAAAACCTCTTTCGCTACGATGTTGATCTTCCTGTTGTTTCATTCTATTTTGTGCCAACACGAGGTTATCCTTTAAGAGTTGGAGGACTTGATGTTGATGTTCAATGTGATGTTCCACTTCTTGAACCTTAGAATTTTCTCTTAAATATGATGTGATGGATGGTGGCTGATACCCATAAAGTGCCATAAATGGGGTCATTTTTTTTGCTATATGGAAGGAAGTGTTATACCACCATTTAGCCAGAGGAAACCATTTGACCCATTGTGTCTGTTTATCAGATACAAAGCAACGAAGATATCCTTCCAAACATTTGTTTACTATCTTAGTTTTCCCATCAGATTGAGGATGATAAGATGAGCTATGAGCTAACTGAGTACCAAGACAAGAAAATAATTCTGTCCAAAAATTTCCAGTGAAAATGGGATCTTTGTCACTTACAATAATCTTTGGGTTTCCATGTAGCTTTTGAATTGTTTCCATAAATGCAGTAGAAACTGTACTTGCTTTAAATGGATGTGATAATGCACAAAAGTGTGCATACTTGGTAAGTCTGTCAACTACCACCATGATGACATTATTTTCCTCAGACTTGGGTAAACCTGTGATAAAATCCATTGAAACCTCCTCCCAACTTTGGCTTGGAATGGATAAAGGTTGTAATAGACCCAGTGTCTTAATTGTTTCAACTTTATTTTGTTGGCAAACCAAACATTCCACCACAAACTTTTGAATATCTGATTTAAGGCCATCCCAAAAAATTCCTTCTTAACCCTGTGGTAAGTTTTTAAAAATCCTGAGTGCCCTCCTAAGGGAGAAGTGTGCAATTCCATAAGAATCTTTTGTTTTAGCTAGGAATTCTTACAGAGGTGTAAGCAATCTTTGTACCATAACGAATCATTTTGCCAGCTAAATGTATCAGACATACTGGAATCTTGTTGTAACTTTCGAATAAGTGCCCACACTTCTTCGTCATTCTTCCATTCCTCCCTTGCTTCGTTTATCCAATCTGGTTGGATAATAGAAATGGTGCACAACAATGCTTCCACATCCTCATCCTTTCTTAAGAGTGCATCTGCCACCACATTTTGCTTCCCTTTTTTGTAGATGATTTCAAAGTCATAACCCAACATCTTTGTGATCCACTTTTGTTTCTATTCAGAGGATAATCTTTGGTCTAAAAAGTATTTAAGGCTATCATGACCCGTTTTTACCTTGAAGTGTCTTCCCATTAGGTAGGGTCGCCATTTCTTAAGTGCATGGAGTATTGCCAACATTTCCTTCTCATAAATAGCTTTGTGTAAAAACATTCCCTTGATTGGATGACTTTCAAAAGTAATGGGTCTTTCATCTTGCATTAAAACAGCACCAATTCCATTTCCTTAAGCATCACATTCCACAATAAAGGTTTTTGTGAAGTCTGGTGTAGCTAAGACCGATGCTTGGCACATTGCCTCTTTAGGATGTTCGAATGACTTTGTTGCTTCTGGAGTCCATGAAAATGCATCTTTCTTCAATAATGTTATTAGAGGTGCTACTATTCTCCCATAATTCTTAACAAACTTGCGATAATACCCTGTCAACCCGAGAAATCCTCGCAGATGCTTTATGGATGTGGGAATTTTCCATTCCTTAATGGCTTTAATTTTGCTAGGGTCTACCTTAACTCCTTCATGAGATACAATATGACCCAAATATTCCACCTCTTGTACTTCAAAGAAACATTTGGATCTTTTTGCATATAATTGTTTCTCCTCCAATAGTTGTAGCACCCTGTCAACATGTTCAACATGATCCTTCCAAGACTTGTTGTAGATTAGTATATCATCAAAAAATACTAACACAAATTTTCTAAGGAATGGTTTGAAAATTTAATTCATCAAACCTTGAAATGTTGAAGGTGCATTGGTAAGGCCAAAAGGCATGACCAAAAATTCATAATGACCCTCATGAGTTCTAAATGTTGTTTTCAGAATGTCTTCAATCTTCATTTTGATTTGATGATATCCTGAATGAAGACCCAACTTGGTGAAGTAAATTGATCCATGCAATTCATCCAGTAATTCATCAATGATAGGAATGGGAAACTTATCTTTAATAGTGAGCTTGTTGAGCTCCATATAATCCGAACACATGCGCCATGATCCATTCTTCTTGTGCACCAATATGACTGGAGCAAAGAAATAACTTTGACTTGGTTGAATTATACCAGCCTCTATCATTTCTGCAACCATACATTCAATTTCACTCTTTTGGGCATAGTGATATCTATACGGCCTGATGTTTGGAGGAACACTTCTTGGAATTAGATGAATAGCATGATCATGTTCACGAATAGGTGGGAGACCTTTGGGAGTCTCAAACCTTGGAATGATTGTCCAAGACTTTTTGGAGATCTGGAGAAATGGATGATTCCACTGTGGACACATGTAGTGAACATAATTGTGCAATTACACCTCTATGTTCCTTTTTTAGATGATTTGTCATATCGTTAGAGATGATTATCTTTCCTGGTTTCCCTGCAATACCCCTTAATTCAACTTCCTTTACTTCCACAGAAAATTTTAGGAAAAGTTATTGAAAATTAAAAGCTATTGTACCCAAGGGTTGTAGCCATTGGACTCCTAGTACAACATCAACACGTCCCATTGGAATGGAAAGAATTGGGCTAGTCAATACATATTCTCCCATGGATAGCTTGATATTATGGCACTTTGACGAGCAATTTATTGTTCCTCAATTTGCAACCATCACTTGACACTCTCGTGCTGGATATAAGAAGCAATTCAATTCTCTTGCTACCTTACAATGAATAAAATTGTGGGTACTTCCTGAATCAATCAACACTATTACCTTTTTCTTCTTGATTTGTCCTTCTATCTTGATGGTTTGAGGAGTGGTAATTCCCGCCAATGCATTACAAGATATGGTCGGATTCATTTCTTCTTTATTTAGGCTTTTTTTCCTGGCGTATATCCTCTTCTTTTGACCTTTCTTGCTCCTTTTCTTCTTCCTCTTCACAATCTATGTAGAATAATTTCTTCTCAGTACACTTATGACCTTTAGTGTATTTGCTATCACAACTGTAACAAAGCCCTTTTGCTATTTTTTCTTCCAATTGTTGTGGTGTCAACCTTATAGGTTGTGGAAAACTAGCGGCAACAACACTTCCGTCTTTATAGTTGTGAGTGGTATGCTTCCTGGTTGCCATAATTTTTCTTTCCATTTTTCTTGCTAACTTGAATGCCTTCTCTAATGAATCAGGTTCCCAAAGGCGAACATCATGCCGGATATTATCCTTTAAAGAACCTATGAACACATCAATCCTATGCTCCTCTGGAATATCTTTTACCCTTATGTTCAATTTTTGGAACTCCTCAATGTGCTCCATTATCAAACCTTTTTGTTTGAGACTTATCAATTGGCTAAAAAAAGTATTGCTTTTTGTATCCTCATAATGTGCTATCAATTCTTCCATAAAAATTGCCCAAGTGATAAATTGTTTACGAGAGCAAAGCCATTGATACCATACAAATTGATTTGGTTCCAAATATAAAGTTGCAATACGTACCTTTTGTGTGTTTTTCACATTATTGAGATCAAAAAATTGCTCCATCTGTAATATCCATGTTGCGGGATCCTTGCCATCAAACTTCCTCATATTGATTTTTGGAATATGGTGGGTCTTTGATCAAACATTAGAGTCTATGGAATCATGATTAACATTTCTTTTGCTCTCATCATGAGTTTCCTTTACTACCCTTTCACCATTAGTGACCCTTTCTTGTAGCAACTTATTCATATTTATCTTCAATTCTTTCATGTTTGTCTTCAAATCTATCTTCAAATCATCCATATTAGCTTCCATGTGATTCATCTTAGCTTCTACACATTTCTTTAAACAATCCATCTTAGCTTCTACGTCTTTCTTTAAACCATCCATCTTAGATTCTGTTCCTTTTTGTGCAAGGGACAGTTGTTGCACTTGGTCTTGTAATTTTGATATATCATGTTGAATTTCTTCCTCTTCTTCGTGAGTCATGCTAGAGCTTTCAGGTTCCTTACTAGGTGTTTGTAGTTTCTTTCCTCGGGGCATCAGTTACCGATAATAATGCTCTACTATGCCCTTTTAATTCCTTCAACATAAATTTTCAAACCAAGCTTAAGCAAAAATTTAAGAAAATCTACACACCTTTTTTCACTTTGTAGGAGCTCGATAATGCCTATGATATATCTTTGTAATTTTTGATCATCTAGATCTGAATTTGTGCCCTATAGTAACCCTTTGTGTCCTCTTTCCAATGCCACAAGTCTGACCCAAATTGGATTCTCCAAGGAAGAGTTATGTGAAATCTCCCACATTGACTTGATTATATACTAGTTCAGTAGAGTGAACTTGTACGACGTGCCACGAGTCACTATTTCGACCTCTGGATCTAAAAAATGCATACAAGAAACTACCGCCTGTCCTCTTTCTGTAACTTCGTATGAAATTTCAATATGATCCCCAAACAGAAAGTTATGACGCTTTTCCCCAGGTCACCTGTTTGGAATGTAATTCAAGAGTCTGCAAAAAGACCAACTTCCTTAGATCATATCTCTACAAATATAGTGCGACATGCTCTGAAATTCGGACCCAAGGTTCAAGGCAATTTCTTCTCAAATGGGTTTTTTTACAACTTCTGAAATGTTGCAGAAAAAAAGTTATAGCGAAAATGCCACGATGGCCTATTTGGAGCAGCGAAACCCTAGAATCCAAAGCTCTGATACCAAATGTTATGAAACCAGCTCAAGAAAAAGATAGAAAAGATAGATCAACGCCTTAGAATTCAACCTCTTCGAGGGAGCAACCTCCTTTACATTACATAAATGAACAATTCTTGGATGATTCAAATGAAAAAACCTCCTTTCTATATATAGGAGTCTAAGGAGTCATAATATAACCCAGCCGACCTAACAATAATAATATAAAGCCACAAAAATAACAATAGAGGGATTCTATGGGGCACAATAATAACAATATGGGGATAATAGGGGCACAACAATATTAATAAGGGGTACAAATACAATAGTAATGGGGTAATCACTAGTATTATAGGGACCCAACACAATATTCTTTGAAAATTGTAAATAATCTTATCCATCTTTATTGCTAGTTCAAAATTGTTGTGGAAAATTTGATAGTTTCATTGAAAATTTGGAAAGATTGTACGAAGATAATAAGTTTATAGATGATGAGATTATATAGGCCTTTCATAAGAACTATTTTATCTAGGGAGAATATGTAGAATCTGGCTACCATGACACTCAATAAAATTCTTAGCAAGTAGTTATTTCTCCCCTGTCTGAAAATGAAATAATTCTGCATTTTAATGACATTCAACAACCTTTAGACATTTCAGAAGAACAAGAGAACAATCAACTCAGTTATAATGAAGAATCAATGCTTACATATGATAGTCATGTTCCATCCTCCGAGTTTAATGAACATTTGCAACGGTATTGTCATTTTTTTTTATCAAAGGTATGAGGATAGTCATCCATATGTCTCTTCAAATTGTTCATTTCTTGAATATTTCATTCAAGAACAAATTGGTCTGAATCAGTTTTCTAAAGAAGCAATTGTAGAAACTTTAGACACTTAAACATCACATATCATAGAGCTACAAGAAAGCAACAACCTGGTATATGACACACTTAAAATATAATCATATGAAGGGTTAACTTTTAATGTTGCTGATGTATATGATGTGGCTTTCCTTTTTCAATCTGTTCAAGAATCTACAAAGTCTCTCCTTGCTATTAATAATTAGGATGATAAACAAGATGTTGCCATTTATTTTGAGAGTGGTCTTGAAACTAATGACATATAACACGAACAACCAACAGTTAGGAATGTTGTTTATTTTTCTCCTCTTTCTGATCAACAAGAGGAAATCCTTGATGTTTTTCAAGAATCTTTGATTAGTATGTTGGAAGCATCAAAAAGGTGGAATTCGCTTTGTCCATCAACATAGGTTTTGGACTCAGGTTTCATTTTAAGTTGCCAACATTTACATATTTTTGTCTACTTACAGAGGGTGTGAGCATAATTTTAGTAAATGTCCATCTCCTTGCTTGGGTTCATTGGAAATTCCTATCACTTGAGTGAGTAGGTTATTCAGTAGCTAGTGTAGATAGCAGTATGAATAAGCTCATTGGTTTGAGAATCTTTTTTAGTAGTGTGCCAACTTCCAGCCATTTCTTTTGGCAGTTTGGTATTATTATTTAGATTTGTAGGCATGGACAACTATCATCAATGTTTGAAGCCCAAGGTGAAGGCCCAAATACTTTGGTGATGTGCTATCGAATTTCTTATTTCCTTTAAAGTTTTGAGCTTTGTAATTGGTCAGTCATTTGAGTTTTAGTGTTTTGGTTTTTGACTCCATTTACCAATGGTTAGGTTACTAGTTTGCGGTGTTCTTGGTAGCTCACTAGGAGGTTTCCATCCCCATTGGAGCCAATGTTAGGGTCATATGGTCTAGGGATCAATGTGTCTTTTCCTATTTCTATTTATTTTTGGGGTTTGTATGTAAGTTTAGCCTATGAATCATTGATTTCATAGTGTAAGGTCACTGTAATATTTTCATGTGATAAAGGGGTCTTTAAATACAAAATTAAATTTGAGAGGGTCTAAAGTCCATGAGAGGGCCATAAGGTAATATTTCCATATCTATACTCATGTATAGAAAAGGTGTCATTGGGGGTTCAAGGGGTCATTTCATGGGGTCCATCCATCATTAGTCAAAGTCATGTTAGTTAGATTCATGTTAATTAGAATTTCTATGGGTTTGGTTAGTGGAATTTACTTCTCATCATTGATCTCATTAGTGAAGGATATCCTCATGTCACTTCACTCTTCCTCCACTTAATCATTCACCCTCATGACATGAAACAAGGTATATGGAGGCATTAATTTCATTTTTTTTTTTTGAAGTTGTGCTCATTCCTACTCCATTACAATTCGTGCTCTAAGAAGTTTTGAAATCTTGCAAAAGGTCGAAGGTTAGTGTTCGGAATTTAGGTGGAAAGAGTTCATTGCACAATCACTGTGCAAGCTGAGAACATCCATTATGGAGATCTGCAAGCATGGATGGAAGCACTCAAATGGTTATACATCATCACCAGGTCATCTCAAGTACATCTACACACAGCCTTGCACATAACCATATGCAAACATATCAACCATGGAGGTATGCTACACTGTACTACAAATTTGATGCAAAAATGATGGTTTTGGCCATCATTTCAAAAAGAGTTTTTTGACCAAATGGGAAAAAAATTGAAAAAATGAAAGAGGGTTTTTCCAAGAGATGGCCACAAAACAAAAGCCTCATTCAATTTTTGTACATGTATTATGGGTTTGGAGATATGAAACTCTCTTGGAGGTTGCGAATGGGCCAAATAACAAAGCCTCTTTCATTTTGTGCATATATGTGCTGCTTTTGGAATTATAGGTGTCATTTGGAGACCCATTTTTCACAATTTTCCTTCTGACAGAATTTTGATTTCTTTTTTGAAATTCAATTTATAAATTTGAAGTTTTGGATGGTTTGAAGTATTCTGGGTAAAGCAAGGTGAATGTGGATGTTCTTTTGGGTGACTCATAATCATTTTGGAGCAAGAGAATTTAGTACAAGTTCAAAATTCAACTTCCGCTGCACAACTGCTACGCAAGTATACCAGTCAACTCCTGTTGTGCAACTATATCAGTTAGGCCTATTTTTGCATATTGGTTATTTTGGGACCTTCTAGAAGTATGTTAGTGATCAGATAGGTGTGGATAATCTAGATTATGATTTTCTAGACATGATGTTGCTAAATTTTTCTCTAAGTTTTAAATCATGATGTTTCTAAGTTGTGATAGTCTCAATCTTCTTTGAAGATACATTGTGTCGAGTATTTCTAGTTTCTGACAGTGAATTCGACCACTTTGTGGTAATTTTGAATGCCTTATTGTATTTAAGGAAGACAAGACATGAGAAACGGTTTCTGTTGGGTTGAGAGTGTTAGAGGCTAGAATACTTTTTTGTAAGTTTTGCTTAATGAATTGAAGAAGGTAGGTGCATATTTATACCGTGATACATGTGTCTAGATTAATGGTATTTTATTCCTCTTGTTACATGATATGTATTATTCTCATATTTTCTTATAGCTTTTTAAATTTCATACTGTAATTTGTTCGTGTTCATGTTTGAAATATTTCTCAGAATTCAAGAATTACTCTGACAAATTTCAGTTGATTACTATATGTGTGTTGTTTTCTTCTATGATAAGTTGAATTCATCCTTGTATGGATGCTCGGATTGTCATGTTTCCTTTTTCCTCCCATTCACACTGTTACTACTATGAATTTGATTATTTACCCATAGATCTGCCTACCTTTCCCCTGTGTGAATTTCACCATATACCTAATTCATTTAGATCTATAACAGTTCATGATTTTAAGTAGTCCTACCCTCTACACCCACCATAAACAAATTAAAATCAAAACATCCACTGATCATCATAACCAGCCTAAAATCTATATCTTATCACTCATCTAGTTGATTGCTGGAAGAACCTAGTGAGAGAGCCCTCTCCAAGGCTAGGGGGGGCTGGACCTTAGCCTAAAAGAGGTTTCAGTTACCTCTGGGTTTCATTTCTACAACCAAAGGAAATTACAAAGTGCTAACATTGAGAAGGAAAATGGAGGTAATAGAGAAAAAGGTAAGAATAAAGTAAAGGATGAACTTGATCATCCCGCTAACAATAAATATCCTTAATAGGAGAAAATTAAAGAAATGTGTCAGGACAGGTGATAAGGTGCTCAAAATTAGGCTCAAAAATCAAAGTGGCAGAATCTTGATAAAATTAGCTTCAGATTGAGGTTCTCTTCATCCTCATTCTAATGTTGTGAATGACACTCGAATCCGAGCTCATATGAAGAAGTTAGAGAAAGCTAAAGTTTAGGTTTGACTTGGACACATGGCATGAGTGGATGACATGGCAGGATCCTTCAGCGAATGGAGAAGTGCCAAGTGGTAGGATGCCATTGGCCTCGCATTTTGGAAATCACATGTCACAGGTGGGTTGATGTTAAAGAATTGGCCCCAAAACAAGCCAGGGTGTGATGCGATGAATCAGCCCCCAACGTACTCGGGTTGTGATGAGATAATCATAAACGCACATTGCTGAAGTGCAGAGTCCCGTATATATGTTACCCCCTAACTCCGCTGATTCTGAATTGTGATAGATCTTCGATGTGATAAGATTATGGGTTCTAGTTAATAGTTCTGTCAGATATGTTCTATCACAATCACACATTGCCCCATTATGTTCACAGACCATAAGACCACTGGTTCTCTACTGATTGCGATTTGTGATGGAATAGTCAATGTTGATAGATTATGGACTACCGCGTGGTGAAATTTTCACCTAGTTAGGTGAATTTTTCACCCAGTTAGCACAATTTTGGAGCGAAATTGTAGGTTCATGCCGAAAATGGTGCAATTTGTGAAGCGAATATTGGGAGAACTAGGAGAGGTCATAACGTCTTCAGCTTTCCACCAAATTGAATGCAAAAAGAGGCTAGGTAGTCATTTTTGGACATTATGGACTCACTTGAGTAGGTTTCAGAAGAATTTGAGCATTGTAAACAATTCTTTTTACACTTTTCAGCATAATAGAGAGCCCAAGCCATTGGAAGCTGGACCAAGGAGACGTTGCCCAGGAGGGGTGAAATCCTTTATCATGTTCTTGTTGTAATGTGTTTTTTATGATGTTCTATACATGTTTATACTATTTTTTAGTCTCTTACTTATGTTAAATTTCTCATTAAATTAACATAAAAAACTCATTTTTCACTTGCAAAAGTTCATGAATCCTTAAGCACAATGAAAGCATTTTGTTTCTAATATGAGGAGGATCTTAGCACAACAATCTAATATTCTAAATCAGATCATGTTGGTATCATATGTATAGGTTTTTCTTTGTGAAATAAGGTTTTAATTGTTTGCACGTTTATGTCATGTTTTCAAGGTTAAAACTCAAAAGAGGAGAAGGGAAGCTGGTTGGAAGCCCTGAATTTGGGTCAAGGGGAAGGAGAGCAAGGTTGCCACAATCTCCAACACTAGTTTAGCCTCAAAGTGCAGTTGAGACTCCAAAGATCATGTCTCATGAAGGAGAACATACAAAAATGATAGAAGATGAGAATACCTTCAAAAATGATTTCTTTGATATGACAAAGATGGTGAAGTTCCTCTATGAAGAGAGGAATACCAGGTTGGAAGGGGAAATTTCCATACCTTCCAAAGGAGAAGGCCCTTTAGGAGGAGGTAATGGAAATGGAGACAAACCTCCACCCTCTCCACCATCTTCTTCATATTCTTCTTCACAAGAATCTTCACCGTCTTCCACTAACACAACCCTTGCTCATACTCATCATCATACTTCAAAAGAAACTGGTAAATCACCTTTTTTAAAACTTGATGTTAAATTTGAGTTTCCCATGTATAATGGTGAAGTGAATGCAGAGAAGCTTCATAATTGGATTCATTAGTTGGAGGTCTATTGTAGGATTCAAAATCTTTAAGAGGATGAAATAAATATCCAGTTAGCTTCCTTGATAATGGGGGGTGCAACACTAGTATGGTGGGAATCAAAGACCCAAGAGGAGATTAGAAAACATGGTAAGATCTCAAATTCTTGGAATAATTTCATTGCTGCAATCAAAAGATAATTCTACCTCTAGATTATATGCAGAAAGACATCATGAATTGGTAGAACTTTAGACAACTTAAAGGTCAAAACGTGCAAGATTACACCCAAGAATTCAGAAAAAGGTCTTTGATGTTAGGTGTAGATTTGCAATCATAGGACACATTGTTGAATTATATATGGGGTTTACACAATTACCTTAGGCATACTATTTTAATGCTTAGTCCCAATAATCTAGATGATGTGTGTGTGTGCAAGCCACTCATCTTAAGGCAAGAGGGAAAAACACCCCAGAATAAGGTAGTAAACAGCCATTTAAGAGTAAAGGAAAGGAAAAGGCTTTCAAAGGGAAGGAAAAGAAAAATGCGTCTATCAAAAAAGGAGAGAAAATTACATGAAAACATTGTTCCAAAGAGGGTCATGATGAAGCTCATTGTTGGAAGCTTCATCCTGAAATGAGACCAAAGAAAAACAACGACAAGGGAAAACAGAAAAACAATTGCAACCACTCAACAAAATTTGGGATCTGATTTGGGTGATGAAACTAAAATTACAGCCATGGGGTTAAAAGGAAAAGAATCCATTGCTAGCACTAGTTCTTCAAACTCACAAAATGAAACTCCAAACAAAAAGAGGAGAATATAACTTTTTCACATAAGGGTGATCTCAAAACATAACAAGATTGATATGCTTTTTATAGTTGCTCTCAAGCCAATATTATCTCTAAAAACATTGTCAAAAGTTTAAACTTGGAAACTGTTCCACATCATAGACCATATCCACTTGGATGGGTGTGTGACAATTTGCAATGCAGGTTAATAGAAAGTGTAAACTGAGATTCGCAATTACTGTGAATTTCATAGATGAAGTGGAACTTGACGTTGTGTCGTTAGATATATGTGGCATAGTTTTAGGTAGCTCGTATCCATAGACATGAAAAAAAATATCATTTATTCAAAGGTGGAGTAGAATATATTGTGAGAGCTCATAGCAAGAAAATAAATATTTTGCTTGTTAATGCAGGGAAAATGAAAATACTAGTGAATCCAAGCAAGAATTTTGTTCTTCTAATGATCAAACCCAAGGATGATGTTTATAATAAAGCTTTTAATGGTTGTGATTCAAATTTGAAATCTGAATTGCTTGACGTAGTTAACCAATATGACAAGATGTTTTAGGAACTAAAGGGATTACCTCCCAAGAGAGGAATCCAACATGAGATACAGTTGTAGCAAGATTGTCCTCTTCCTAACATTGGCATGCACATGATGTCAGTGATGGAAAGCGCAAAAATTAAGAAGCAAATTCAAGAGTTGTTGAATAAAGGGATCATCAGACCATCTTCCTCGTCATGTGGTTCACCTATTGTCTTGGTACCCAAGAATGATGGAACATGATGCATGTGTGTGGACTTTCATGCATTGAAAAAAATTATGATAAAGAACCATTACCCACTTCCTAGAATAGTTGATTTACTTGATCAATTGAAAGGTGTAAAGTATTTTACTAAGTTGGACATAAGAAGTAGCTACCATCAAATTAGAATAGCTGAAGGATACATTTGGAAGACAACATTCAAAACAAAACAAGGTTTGTTTGAATGACTAGTTATGCCGTTTGGTTTATGTAATGCTCCCACTTCATTCATGCGTGTGATGAATGATGTGAGGCCATTTCTTGATGATTTTTTCATAATCTACTTAGATGACATCTTAATTTTTAGTAAATCTCGTGATGAACATGTCATGCATGTAAAATAAGTAATTGATGTCTTGCAAAAAGAACAATTGTATCTTAAGATGTCAAAGTGCAAGTTTAGAAAAACTTCTTTAGTTTACTTGGGTCATATTGTTGGAGGAGGTGAGTTGAAAATAGATCCCTCCAAGGTTGATGTCATTGTGAATTAGCCAAGGTCCAAGACAGTTACTGAGGTAAGAAGTTTTTTAGGAGTAGCCCAATATTGGAGGAAATTCATTGCTAATTTTTCTCTTATAGTAGCTCCTTTTAATGTGTTGACAAGTGTGAAAAAGTTTTTTTAGTGGGGAGGAAAACAAAAAAATGCCTTTGATGCATTGAAGGAAAAGATTAGTACAACTCTAGTACTTGCACTTCCAGACTTGAGACAGTAATTTGAGATTCAAACTGATGCTAGTGACTACGTTATGGGTACAATTTTCATGCAACATGGTAAGCCTATCTATTTTAATTTGGAAATTTTTAATGGTGCAGTGATTAACTATCCTACATGTGACAAGGAATTGTATGCATTGGTGCAAAGTGTGAAAAAATGGAAACACTACTTGATGGGTAAGGAAAGAATCATTCACACTGATCATCAACCATTTCAATACTTGCAATCTCAATCAAATATGTAGCAATCAAGGCACTTCTGATGGATGGGTTTTCTTCAACAATTCCACTTGGTAATAAGGTATAAGATAGGTATCGACAATAAAGTTGCTGATATTATTTCTAGGCCTATTGTTAGTGTAGCTACTTTACTTAAGAATAATTCTATTTTACATGAAAGTTATATTGAGCAATATGCATTAGATAATGACTTTCAAGATGTTTATGCAAGCTTGAGTCAAGGTAACCAAGTAGAGGAATTGGATTATCATTTGCATGATAACTTGTTGTACCCCAAAAAGAGAAATAGTTAACATCATAAGAGAGGAACATACTTCTCTTATTGTTGGTCATTTCGGTGTAATTAAGATGGTGGCACATCTACAAAGGTATTGTTATTGGCCTCACATGCTTGAAAGTGTGTCTCATTTTATTAAAGGATGTTCATTATGTGTAATTAGTAATCCTAGAATAAAAAGTTAGGATTGTACACACCACTACCGGTTCCTTCACAACCATGGGAGAGTGTTTCTATGGATTTTGTAGGAGATCTTCCATTGTCAAAAAGAGGTCATGATTATTTGTATGTAGTTGTGGATAGGTCTAGAAAAATGTGTATTTTGATTCCATGTAAAAAGGAATTTACAGATGAACAAACTGCTAAGTTATTCTTTCAGAATGTTTGGGTGCATTTTGGATTTCCCTCATCCATTGTTAGTGATCGAGATTCACACTTCATTGGGAATTTTTGGTCAATCTTGTTGGGATTCATGGACGCCAAATTGAAAAAGAGTACAACTTTTCATCCTCAAACAAATGCTCAAACATAAGTGGTGAGTAGAACAATGATACATCTTCTTCATGGGTATTGTAACAAGCATCCTAAGTTGTGGGATGAACATTTGCACTATATTCAACATGCTTACAACTAAGCCAAGAACTATTCAACTAAAACTTCACCATTTGAGGCTTGGGATACTTGCCTAAATCTCCTTTGGATTTTATTTTTGGCAAATATGTTGCTATTGAAGGTCATAGCGACATAGACAAAGCAAGAACGTTCATTGAATAAATCCAATTAATACACCAAAAGGTTCAAGAACAACTTGAGAAAATCCAAGTACAAAGCAAGGCATGACAAGCATCGTCAATATCACAAATTCCAAGTTGGTGATGAAGTTTGGCTTCACATTAACAAAGAGAGGCTCCAAGGAGAAGGTAAAAAGACAAAACCAATTAGATATGGTCCATTCAAAATTTTGGAAAAGATTGGTAACAATGACTTCAGGTTGGATTTTCCTTCATATATGCAAATTTATGTTGTTGTTAATGTTAATAATTTAAGGTTGTATGAGTCTCCTTTGATTGAAGATCAAGGAGAGAACATTCAAATTCTTTCTACTGAAGAATTTTCTCCAGAATTCCTTGATGAGCTTCAGAAAGACACTATATTTGACAAAAGAACAAGGACATCAAAAAGGGGAAGTATCAGTTATCTGCAAGTGGGGATCAAGGGTACAAGTCCTTTAAAATACAAATGGATAACAGTTGGAAAGGTGAGAAAACTGTACACTCACCTGTTGGACAATCGAAAGTGATACTTTTGGGGTCCAAAAGGCTTCCAGTGGGGAGGAGTGATCAGGTGCTCAAAATTAGGCTCAAAACTCAAAGTGGCAGAATCTCAATAAAATTAGCTTCAAATCAAAGTGCTCATCTTCTTGATTCCATTGGTGCAAATGGCACTCGAATCTGAGCTCATATGAAGAAGCTAGAGCAAGTCAAAGTTCAAGTTTGACTTGGACACATGGTAGGAGTGGATGACATGGTAGGACCCTTCATTGAATGGAGAAGTGCCAAGTGGTAGGCCACCATTGGCCCTGCATTTCATAATTAGAATGACATAGGTGAGTTAGTGTTGAATAATCGACCCCCATCATACCCGGGTTGTAATGCAATAATCTCAATCGCACATTGTAGAAGTGCAAAATCCCATATATCTGTTACCCCCCTGACTCTGCCGATTGCAAATTGCAATGGATCCTGGACGTCATAAGATTATGGGTTTTAGTTAATAATTCCGTTGGGTCCGCCTTATCGCAATCGTACATCACCCCACTGTGTTCATAGACCATAAGACTTTCGGTTCTTCGTCGATTGCGATTTTTGATGTAACAATCAGTGCCGATAGATTATGGATCACCACGCGGTGAAATTTTCACCCAGCTAGCAAAATTTTGGAGTGAAATTCTAGGTTCATGTCGAAAATGGTGCAATTTGTGGAGCGAATATTGGGATAACTAGGAGATGTCATAATTTCTTCTGTGTTCCACCAAATTTGATGCAAAAAGAGGCTAGATAACCATTTTTGGACATTCTAGGCTCATTAGAGTAGGTTTTAGAAGCATTTGAGCATTGTAAACACATACTTCTACACTTGTGAGCATAATAGAGAGGCCCAAGCCATTGGAAGCCGGACCAAAGAGACATAGCCTAGGAGGGGTTAAATACTTTATCATGTTCCTGTTGTAATGTGTTTTTGATGATGTTTTGTAAAAGTTTATGCTACTTTTTAGTCTCTTACTTATGTTAAATTTCTCATAAAATTAACATAAAAAACTCATTTTTTACTTGCAAAAATTCATGAATCCTTAAGCACAATGAAAGCATTTTGTTTCTAATCTGAGGAGGATCTTAGCAAAACAATCTAATATTCTAAATCAAATCACAAGGAGTAACTCCACGAATGAAATTTTGTTTTTGAATTAAGAGAAAGCTTGGATATATATATAAGGAGATGGAGACTATTGGGTTTCAACTCCCAATGTATCTTCATCTTCCAAATTCTTTTATTTTTCTATTTACAATATGTAAATGGATTTTCCTAATCCCAAAGATTAGGTGTCAACATTTCCCCCCTTAATATGAAGTGACATTGGTGAGTCCAAGCATCATTTTGAATCTTTCGAACTTTTTACTCTCAAGAACTACGGTAAAGATGTCTACAATCTACTCATTTGTGGAAAAATGACATAGGTGGATTGTCTTGGCCTCAACATGATGTCGAATTAGATGATACTTTGTATTGATGTGCTTGGTTCGATCATAGAAATTTGGGTTCTTGGAAAAATTTATTGCAGAAGTGTTGTTAATCAAAAGAGGAGTTAAATGCAATTGTTTATGCTGTAAATCTTCCAGAATTTTCCTGAGCCACACAATTTCCTTTGTTGCTTCAATTGCTGCAACATCTTCTAGCTTAGTTGTGGAATCTGTTGGAATTGACTATTTGCGTGACCTCCAGGAGATAACTCTTGATCCAAGTCTCATAACATAACCCAAAGTAGACACTCCAATTTCTTTAAGTCCATCAAAATATGAATCAGAGTATCCAATCAAGCTAAAGTCACCCATCTATGTATACTTGAGTCCAAAATCTTGAGTTCCCTTCAAGTACTTTAGAACTCTGTTTTTAGTAGACTAATGACCCTCACAAGGATTTTTCATAAACTTGGAGAGGATTCCAAAAAAATATGAAAACTCTGGTTTGGTCGTAGTCAGGTAGTTGAGAAATCCTATGAGCTATTTGTACTTTGTTGCATCCTCAAATTCTTTTCCTTCACTGGATGTGAGCTTTAAGTTCTATTCCTTTGGAGTAGTCAAAGGATTGCGCTTAGCCATGCTAAACCTATTCAATGGATCTCTAATGTACTTCTTCTTAGAGAGGAATATAAACTTTAGATGTTGGGTTACTTAAATACCAAGATAGTAGTGAACATATCCCAAATATATCATTTCAATACCCTTCCTCAATTCTTTATTTATGGGTGCAATGTAATTCTCATTATTCCCTCTCACCATAAGATCATCTACATACACCATAAGATATACAAATACGTTTCCAACTTTCTTGAAAAACAAAGTTGCATCATCAAGATAACAATGTTTGAAATTAAGTTTCAAAAGATGCTCATATAATTTCTCGTACCAGGCTCGCAATGCTTGTTTGAGGCCATACAAGGATTTAACAATATTTAATACTTTGTTCTCTTGACCCTTCACAAAAAATCCTTCTAGTTGGGACATTAAAAAATTATCTTTTAGATCTCCATTCAAGAAAGCAGCTTTTACATCCATTTGATGGACTTTCTAATTGTTTTAAGTTGCTAAGGAAAGGAGCATCCGGATGGTAGCCCATTCTGCTGTGGGGAAAAAGTCTCCTCATAATTGATCCCTTCATTTGTACAAAACCTTTTGCCACATGGCTAGCCTTTATGCTTTTCAATTAAGCCATATGCTTTGTATTTGTTCTTGAAGACCCACTTGCAACCAATTGGTTTGGTTCCCAATGGAGGAGCAACTAGTTTCCAAGTGCCATTCTTTATCAAAGCATCATATTCTTTCTGCATCACTTCTTTCCATTCATCATGAGAAGCAAATTATTTGAAGGAAGTTGGTTCAAAATTTGTAGACAAATTTAGTTCACAATCATACGAAACATCCATATCAATAGGTGAATAAGGATCATCTACATCACCTCCATTTTGTCTAACAGAGCTTCTTGTTCCTATATTTCTAACATCATTAGGACGAACAATTTCAAGTGTCTTTGTGAGCCATTTTGGAGGACCTTTTTTAGTTGGCCTAGGCTACTCAATTGACAGAGATGGGGCTGAATCAAGATTTAGCCTCCCAATTTTGTCAATCACATCACTCAAAGTTTCATCTTGATCAGTGGTTAGAGATTCATGAGGGGGAGAGAGTGCTTCAAAATGAGATTCCATAGATTGATACAGTATAGGGAACACCCCTTTAAGATGTGGAATCTCATTATAAAACCCTTGAAAAGAATTTTCATACCTGAATCTATCCATGCAATCAAGCCATCACTCAACAACATTGTCAGTCTTGGAAGATTCAAGAATTTAGATCACATCTCTAGATATTATAAAATTCTTGTTTACTTCATAATAGAGACGGTATGCTTTGGAGGTATTTGAGTACCCCAATAAGATACATTTGTGATTCCTTGCACCGAGTTTGTTTCTCTTTTCCTTAGTTATCAAGGCATAATAGGTGGAATAAAAAACCTTGAGATGCCTTACCGAAGGAATGTGGCCATACCACATTTCATTGGGAGTCTTGTTTTATATAGCATGAGATGGAAACCTATTATTTTTATAAAGAACACATAGAACTCCATCAACCCAAAACATCAGCTTAAATTTCTTGAAAAACATCACTGAATGTACCATATTTAAGATTTCCATGTCTCTTGAAAATGCAATAGGAAAATCGTAATCTAATTTTGTTATTGAATTGAATTAGGAATTGCTTAAAATTCTTGAAAAATATCACTAAATGTACCATATTTAAGATTTCCATGTCTCTTGAAAATGCAATAGGAAAATCGTAATCTAATTTTGTTATTGAATTGAATTAGGAATTAAATTGTAATTCCACATCTCATGACAACTTGTAATAGTTAACTAAGTTAATTTGACTAAGTTGGATCAATTAATTCAATTTGAGGGTCTAACTTGAGTCATGTAGAGTGTCTCATACTTTATAGGATCCCTTGTTGAGTTTATTTTGAGTTGTAATTAATTAATTTAGTTTAACTTAGTTAAAGTCAGTTAAACTAGTTCCAACTAATGGATGAATTAGTAGGAGGTCAAACAGTAGGCTGCTACTTCATGTGTTCTACTAGTTAACTGATGATTCACTCATAAATAACTCATGCATGTCATATCTGAGAGTTACCTAGATGATATTGGAGTTTAGATACAATGTAATATCAGTTATATAATCATCCAAATTGTATAGGTGGTGCATGCAATCAAAGGAAGGCCTATGAGGATTGTACAATTCATAATTTTGGAATTTCCCAATTAAATATGGGCTAATTCCCAAGGGAACTACATAAGGAAATAGGAGCTTAGTAGGTAGCAAAATTGGCTAAGTGTTGGATTGAACTTGTTTAGGAAGCAGTGAGATAGATAGAGATAGTGCAGAGGTTGATCGGGCTTCAGAAAATCATGGTAATCTTCTCATATTTTCTGGTTAATGTAGTACAAAGATAGCAGGGGTTTTTAGCTATGGCTTTCCCCAGAAAATAATTGTGTTGCATGATTGAATTATTTCTCTTGTATGATTCATGATTTCATCGATAATTTATTGTTTCCGTTGATGAGTAGAATAGATTCAAGTCAATTATTTTAGCATATTACAATATGCAGTTTGAATCTACAAGGAACTTCTACATGGTATTGGAGCTAAAATCACTATATAAGAGGAGAATATGAGTTTTTCTTTTGTAAGAGGAATAAAATTTGCAGTATCATACTTTAGAGCCAGCAAGATGTTGTTCTACAGATTGAGACTCAAATATGCCCTTGAGGGTAGTTCTAACTATATTTCCTGGAAGGGAAAGATGGAGGCAGTGTTGGAAGACAATGGGCTTAAGGAATTCATAGAAAAAGATATTCATATGCTAGCCGATGCTTAACATTTGACAGAGTGGAGAAAATGTGTGGCAAAGGCGAGAAGGATTATTCTGGAAGGAGTTCAAGATCATATTGTCTCAAACCTCCATAGTAAGGAAAATCCACTTGCAATGTGGAAGACAATGACAAAACTGTTTGAAAATAGTAGTGACCACAGGAAGCTGGCACTGAAAGATAAGTTCAAAAATATCAAGATGTAGAAGGGTGATTCAATACCAAATTACTTGACCAAGTTCACCCAATGTCAAGGTGAGCTTGGAAGTGTCAGTGTTATGGTTGCTGAAGATGATCTCGTGAGCCTAGCACTTCTACGCCTTCTCAAAAGTTGGCACAACTACCAGGACTCGGTTAATGGGAGGGAGAAGCTACCAGAGTGGGAGATATTGTGGTTTGAATTGGTACAAGAAGAGATTCAATGGAACACTAGAGATGGATCCTCATCCAATCATGATGATGAAGAAAACTATGCCTTAGCTGGAAAGGTGAAGAAAGGGAAGGGGAAGTCACCCCATTCCAAATTAGATCCAATCAGGGCAGAAAGAAGAAGGACATGCTTAAGATGAAATGTTTTCACTCTCACAAGCTGGGACACCATGCCACAAAGTGTCCACACAAGAAGGCTGGTAATAATCCCTTAGGAGGAGTGGTAGATGAAGATCGTGCTTCACAATTCGAGCTAGATTTCACCCTCATCACTTGCATGGTGACATCGGTGATGGGCAGTATGTGGTACCTGGATAGTGGAGCCTCATTCAATATGATTGAAAAAAAAGAGTTCTTCATTGAATTGGAGGAGAAGGACCTCCAGATGCACATCGAGATAGGAGATGATGGGAGATATAACGTGACCAACATCGATACTTTACCTTTCAGAGGGAGTCTGGTTCTCCTCTCACATTAAAAGATGTCATGTATGTTTTAGGTTTGAAGATGAATTTGTTTTTAGTTTCCATGTTGGGGGATCATGGGTACGATGTGATATTTAGCAAGGGAAAGGCTTTCCTTTGTCACATAGCTTCAGTATAGGTGAAGCAGATCGAGGTTTAGGTGAAGAACCTATACAAATTGGATGTAGAATACTACATTGCTTTGAGCACAAAAGAAGAGAAGGTGCTGATTCAAGACATCGGTAAGTTGTGGCATAGAAGATTGGGTAACTTGCACCATAGAACTTTCAATATCATGCAAAAGAATTCTACAAGACATCCCAAGGGTACACTAGAGTAAAGAGATACATGCAAAGGGTGTACATTGGGGAAGTACACCAATTCTTCCTTTCATGATAAATATAGTAGAGTGCAAGAGATCCTTGATAGACTTCACTTAGATGTGTGTGGACCATTCTCGACAACCTCCATGATGTTGTTGGGAAAAGTATCCAATACGGAATGACCCTATCCCACTCTAAGGAGTGATAGTACCTCAGCAACAAACAAGACAAAGCTATCTAAGATTTCTTCTTTATGAAATGTAAAGGGAGGAGAAGGAGTTAACTAACCGATGTCTTCCGCTAGTTTGTTGATCCAATCTCGCTCCTTGCTGCTTGCTCCCATCTCCTTGCTCTTTCACTGGCCCAGCTACACCAAGTTCCTGCAAAATGGAAAGAGAGGGAAACTACAAGAAGCATACATTCATAACTAGTTTAAGGATTAGAATAAACTAAATATGCAAATACAACAAAACATCATTGAGATACATGCATATAGAAGAAACTCAAATGGCTTTATTGATGGAAGAAGTTCGGGAAGTGATACAACCATAAGAGGCCCAATCTAGCATCACCTTTCCAGTAGAAAGGAATCTCCTCTTCACCTCCTTCAAAACAAATCACCCAATAGCTCTAACCTCAAACCAACAACAATTCTTTGCTTTCACAAAATTCCAGCCTCCAGATCTCATGGGGGAGAGATCCATATATAGATGTTTGGAGAGAGGATGAGTCAGCCTGAGATGTGACTAGTGTCCTCTCCCTCTTTTAGTTCTTAATTCCACTTGGAGGTTCTTACTTCCACTTGGAGATTTGGAACCTCTTACTCATCACCAGTCAAATTCCCTGAGGCAAGTGTCATTTTGGAAGCTTCCTGGACTCTGACACCTTGATAAATGAGCTTGCCACTTGTCCCTTCTCGCTCAGCGTAGGTAGCCAGTTTAGCAGTTGACATTCAGCGCAGGTAGCCAGTGTTGGCTTTGACATTCAGCGCAGACAGCTAGTGTAGCCACTGAAATGATCCTGAATTGACTTGTTCTGATCATTTTTTGGTGGAGAACTTCTCTGAATTGCTGTGGTTTGTTGGCCTTGTTCCTCTAGGGGTAGGAACAACATGTTTAGGGACTTTGGATCTCTTAGATTATGGACATTTCATGCTCAATGCTGTAAGGCACAAAAATGTCTATAACACATGACCAAGCATAGTTATTATGTAATATTTGTTGATAATTTTTCTCATAATTTTTGTATTTTCTTCATGCAAAAGAAATATCATACGTTCGCTAAATTTTGTAAATTTAAATCACTTGTCGAGAAAGATACTGGAAGGAAAGTTAAATCTCTCAGAAGCGATAATGGTGGAGAATATGTGTTTAATTAATTCAAGAAATTCTATGCATCAGAAGGAATACGACGGGAGTTAATAGCACCTCATAACCCAAAATAGAATGGGGTGGATGAAAGGAAGAACATAAGTATTGTGGGAGTTGCACGGGCAATGTTACATGATCAGGGGCTACCATTGCACTTGTGGGCTGAAGCATGCAACACAAATTTTTATTTTAGAACATAAGCCCTCATCGAATTCTCGATATGAGTACAAAAAAAGAAGCCTTTTCAGGTAAGATACCAAATGTGGAACACTTTAGAATATTTGGTTCCTCAATCTACTGTCATGTCACCAAAGATGCACAGAAAAAGCTAGAGTCAACAAATGAGTTGGGCATATTTGTGTGGTACACTGATACACCTCACAACTATCAGGTGTACCTTCCATCAAACAAGATGCTAATGGTTCGTAGAGATGTGAAGTTTGAATAAGAGAAGACCATGAGATGTTACCTTGAGAGAGAGCTTCTGTTACATACAATTGAGGATCCTTTAGCTACAAAGGAGGAACCTCAGGATGATGTGGAGAAACCACATGCATAGGATTAGAGAGTGGAAGGACCCACTCATGTAGAGTCTTCTAGAGATGGAAGTAAGTGCACCAAAGAGGCTGAAAGATTGATGCATGATGTTAGAGAGAATGTGGGATCACCCACATCACAACTCAGGCAAAGGAGGTCACCAGATTGGAACAATGGCTACATGGATATGATGAGTGAGATTGTATAGGTTGAGCCATCCTCATTTGAGGAAGCATTGCAACAATTAATATGGGTTGATGTAAAGGTTGAGGAGTATGACTCCATTATTAGAAATAGTGTTTGGGAATTTGTCCCATGACTGACAAAAAAGTTAGTGGTGAGTTCTAGATGGCTTTACAAGGTAAATCAAGAAACAAATGCGAGTTTGGAGAAACAAAAGGCCAAATTTGTGACTATAAGGTTCCCTAAGGTGGAGGGAATTGATTACAATGATACCTTTTCTCCAATAGCAAGGTAATCTTCAATAAGATATATTCTAGCACTATCAGTGCAGATGGGATGGAAGATACATCCAATGGATATGAAGACAACATTCCTCAATGGTATGATTGAGGAAGAGGTGTATATTGAGCAGCCAGAAGGATTTGAGGCCTTCAATATAGAATCACATGCATGCAAACTCAAACAAGCATTGTATTGACTAAAACAAGCACCCCATGTTTGGTACACAAGGATTGGCAACTATTTCACTGGGTTGGGCTTAACCAAAAGTGAAGTAGATGAAAATATTTACCATATTGTGGTTGAAGGAAATGGGGCTCATGCATTACTTTCTTGGTATGCAAGTGTTGAAGACCAAAATTGTTCCTTTTTGACACCTCTCCTAAACTCCATACACTCCATTCTCTTCCTTTTTGATCATAATAATCACACTAAGGTGTCAACTTGCAAGGTTATTGGAAAAAGCAAGTACCTAAGCATCGTTTATTCATAGTTTCATTGTTTCCATATTATTTGATTTAATATTTGCATAAGCTACCATATTGCGCCAATTCTATAGCTAATGATCGATTATGTAGGTTACTTGAAGAAACAGTAGTTTCTGAAATACAAGTTGAGGAGTGACGATATCCACTTATCTTCATGATCCAACAAGATGATAATAGTGTTGTATGAGTAGGTCAATGTGGACGTCAACCTAATGAAAAAGGAGCCCAAGACTAATCAAGTGAGCAAGAATATTGATGATAAGGATGAAGATGATATTTTTCCTCATGATTTGTTTCTCTGATAGAAAATCATGAAGAATAGTTATTTCATATTATCTTATGTCATTTTTAGGATTTCTGTCGAGTAGGATAGGCATAAAAATCTCTAAACAATTTATTGAAGGAGGTTATAAAACCTAACTCTTGGCATGAGGATGACAAACCGATTATTATTTTTGAAACACTCTTTGCATTTATAAAATTGACCTTGATTACTCCTTTGTGCGTTACGTTAATGCATGTTTAATTTTTGATTGATCGTTTCTTACCTTCAACCCATAGTAGCCCCCCTTGGGAGCTAGAAGGCCTTATTTCATTTTCAGTTAATATTTTAGTTTTATATCTTAAGTTTTGTAGCATTAGTTTATCTCTGCTAATATTTCAGTTTTGACTTTCAGTGAATGCTTATGATAGTGAGAACAAAGTTTTGTGACAATTTTATGAAGATTTATTTTATAGATTTAATCATTTCATTATGTGAAGGATGAAGGAAATAGATTAAAAAAGCATCTGTTGTGTACATGAAGAGTAGAATCATTTGATTTCAATTAGAAGTATAATTCTTCCAAGACTTTATAAGTGTGATTTAGATTTTCCAGTGCGATATTTTATTTCTATACTTAAGATTAGTTTCATTTCTGTTAGAGAGAAGTAGATTTAATTATGTTGGTGTGATATTTTATTTATAAAATTAGTTTTCTTTTATGAAAATGTAAAAATAATTTGGATTTGGTTTTTATACTTACTTCTCCACTTTAATTTAGTTTTATTTTTCTTTCTTACAAGAGTGACAATTTCTTAGATGAACCATGTGCATGAAAACATCCTAATTCAATTTGACAATTTACTCACATAATAAAGAATGCTAACACAACTGGTGCACATACACTTCATTAGTTTAAAAGCCTTGGTCGATAATTTATGCAGTAACTTAAAATCAATTAAATTACTAAACATTTTTGCGTTGTTGTCGGGTAAGTGTTGGGTTGTTAATATGCCATTATTATTATCACTTTTGAACACTTATCCCACCCATTTCCACTATTCTTCATCATATCATTTGTTATAATTTATCATTTAAATCCATTTTATAAATGATTTATGCTCTCATGGATGAATATTATTTATTCTCCTTTATTTCTAATAAATTGATGATTATGCATTATTTTATCAATGATAGTTCTAATAAGTTGGTTATAACATTATTCACCATTTTTAGCCTCCAAGGTAACTTCCAGATTGAAGATTTGATTTTTAAATCTGCCAACTCAGAAATTCGCTGGTTTAAGGAGTGATAGTTTTGCGGTTGAGATTCTGAGCAAATGAAGACGAATTTGAGAAATCCGGAACATGGGTTTTGTCCAGAACGGGCCCAATTAGCTTTGTGTAAGAATGGTTTGCCCAAATTCGGCTTGTACAGAGAGAAACGTAGGGTTCTTTGAGCACAATTTTATCATATTTGCTGTTGCGGCCGTCCTCCAAATCTCAGCTGCAAACCCAAATTCGTCTTGATTTTGTTGAGAGATGAAAGGAAATATATTTTCTTGTTGATCATCTAGTTAGAATCAACCCAAATTTGTAAAAGAAATCTTGTTGTAATTATCTATGTTATAACTGCTCTCTGATCTTTCTCTATTTAAATGAAAACAAAGATCAGAGAGGGAGAGACTCCAAGATGACTTTGGGGATTCGAATGATGGCGAATTGATGATTTGAATTAGAGATTCAGAAGCAAGGATTCATGATAGGATAGGAGGAAGGAAGGATTGTTTTATGTTGTAAGTCTCAAAGCTTCAACTATTGTAATGATTTCACTATTTAATGACTAATACATAATTTGGGCGTTGCTGTCCACTCTTTTCCTTCTGAAGTAACCCAGCAGCGTCCGCTGGCGGCTAAGGGCCCAGCCTCTGGTGGAGTACGCTGCTGCTGCTACTATATATTATATTCTTTTGTTTTATGTGTGGTTTGCTTATCAATTTTATTTGGTAATCTGATATGTTATGTTATTTTACATCACAACTCCGTTACATTTGATTTACTGAGTAATATCATTTCTGAAGACAGAACCGTTATATTAACTTTGCAACGCATTACTGTTTCTTTAAGTGATGATATAAATGGTTTTTACAGGATACCGTTGCTATTCAATTATGGAATGACTGTGTTGTAACATTTGACCATTGGTATTATTGAATTCATCTTAGAAATTATATTTCCTTGCGATTGTTGAATCTATGAGCGTTGTTGTTACATTCTAAAAGACAATCATATTATTTATAACTAAGACTGACAAGTGGATTACCAAGATCAGATTACTATATTAGCATGTTGCGTGTATATATGATTGATCCCTGCTGTTCCATAAAGTATATTCCATCCAATTTGCTTGAGGAGTGAAGAGTGTTATTTCATAGCAGAGTGTGAGTAAGTTGGTTTTGACTCGCGAGATTTAGTTCTTTTGATTGCTGTTTCATTTACTGTTGTTCTATTTCCTTTTGCTATTTCATTTTACTTGCTGCCATTCCATTTCCTTGCAATTGCTGCTTTGGTGTGAGAGAAGGTCTAAAGCTGTAGTGAGTTAGCAAGTTGCTTCTTAGCTCCCAGATCTTTGGTCCATACTCTATTTTCCTTTCCATCAATTTCTAGAGGAATGAGTTATTGCTACTGTATCCTCGATTGATGGTTGTTTGAATGAACGATTTAGTTTAGAACATTTCAGTTTCTTGTTGTTCCAATTAGATTTCTTTTTCAAGCATTCATTTACTTTTGGGTTTTAAGCACTATACTCTTGAAATACAAAGTCGTCCCTAGGTTGATAATTAATGTGAAGGTAATTAGGAGCTCAAAAGACACCTTTTTATCGCTCCACATTTTGGCACCGTTGCCGGGGAGAGTGTAGCCATTTCTAAAGAGTAGTGTGAATCTGATGAGTGCCTGCTAGGGAAGAGTTGGATCTTAAAAACGGAAGGTAAGAACCTGCGTACGGAGCATGTAAAAGCCCTGCTCCCCCGTCCGCTTTCCAGCAGGACTGTTAAAGAACCTAGAGTAGAAATAGATGTTTGAATTTTTGTGTGAATAATTAGGAAAAAGATAGAAATTTTTAAAAAATGAATCACATGATCTCACGCAAGTGGTGATGTAAGCACCACCCATTTCACTAACCGATTGACAGGAACATTTGAAGAAGGAGCCTTAAAGAAACACATGGAGAAAATCTTATATTATGGTAAGAAATGGCTCACGTTTCTACTTTTGAATTTCCTATCAAAGATCTAGGAGAAGTGACACAAATGCACATAATTCCCCCATCTTTACCAAATTTTCATGGTTTAGCAAATGAAGATCCAGATACATTTTTATTTGAGTTCGAAATACTTTGTAGAGGATATGATTATTGTACTAATGATCAAAGATTGAAAGTGTTTCCTCTTACTCTAAAAGGAGCAGCTCTCCGATGGTTCATGAGCCTAGGTGGGAATTGCATCCAATCATGGGAGGACATGGAGAACATATTCTTGAAGAAGTACCAAGACTATTGCAAATCCAATGAAGATATTTTCGGTATGATACAAGGGGAAGATGAAAGTTTGGAGGATTATGTAGATCGGTTTCATTATAACCTTCAAAAATCAAAGCATAAGCATTTGGAAAAAGAGATCTTAAAAACACTCATTCTTAGAGGAATTAAAGATAAATTTTTAGAACTTTTAAATCTGATAGGAAAAGGTGATGTTTTTCAGTTGTCATATGATGATGTTTGTGAATTGTGCATAAGGTATTCAAGAGGAATCTCCAAGGCTGGTAAGAATTCTAGAGAAGTTTGTCCCTTATTTTCTAAATCTGCTACAAGAATAGGAAACATAAAAGCTGAAATCAATGCTTTATTTAAAAATTTTAAAGTTGATTTTATTAGCTCTCTAAACATAAAATTGGATGTTTTGCAGGTTCATAAAAATCAAGAATTGGATGAAGTGTTTTACCCTCAGGACCGAAAGGAGCATCTCATAGATACTCACTCTTCCTTATCTAGGATGGAAGTAGCATATCAAAGAGGTAAGAAAGCTGCAACAAGGCCTATAGGTATGGTTCAAAACACTTTTTCTCCATTGTTATACTTGCATAATCCATTATGGAATGCTAATGTGTTAGGGTAGCCATGTCAATTTCAATATAACCACCTATCTTGTTTACAAGTTGGGCATGATTCATCTTATGATGGCATGACTACTCTCCCTCATCTTGTAGCACAAGCACATTCTCCATATTCTCCACCAGCTCTTTCACAACACCTTGCTTGCCCATCAAAACCATTCACACAACTCAATCAACCACATCATCAAAATGCTCCATTCCATACACATTTTCCTGATCAACTAATTCCACACCCTCACCATAATAAACCAATACAACATGCTTACAATGTTGAACTGGCAAATTTACCCACCCTTCCCACCCATTCTATCTCACATGTGTTATTAGAGAAAACCTACAATGAGATTCAGAATGTTTCAAATGCAAAAATTGTAGAAGCTATGGAAGAAAATTAGGTTTCTTTTACAAGCTATTTTAAAAGCTCAAGAACTTCATGATATGATGGCTATGCGAAATCAAGAAAATAAAGGATACATTGAAGATTGGTTTCACTCCATCATTTGTTTGCAACATCACTCCATGCTTCAACAATTTTTGATACCATTTTTTGAAGGGAAGTTGGCTTCTCATACCCTAATATCCATTAACATGCATTTTTCAAATTTGGGTATGTGCATACGTGAAGCCGTATTTCGAAAATGGCTTCACTGGAAGTACTCATATACGTAGTCATATTCATCCTTCAATCAAAGTAGGTTAGTGAAAAAATAAAATAAAATAAAATAAGGACATAAATAAGTGCATTTTGTTCTTTTGTAAAACTAGTTGTTTTTGTTGGAACATGTTATCGAAATCAACATCGGTGATAATTTTTTTAAATAATTTGTGTATGTAGATGATTTACAATGGAAATAATAAGTTCTACAAACACTCATTTTCATTTTTATCACCAATTTGAAAAAATGCTTGAATTTCATTTTTTTGGCTTGCGGGCTTGATGAACTTTCTGGAAAAACAGTCGGGACAGTCATGTTTTGAGGGACCAAAAGTGAATATTTCTAAAACCTGTTTCTACCCCAAGTATCCCTTGATGTCTACTTTCTAACCCAATTTGAATCACTCAATTTGGATTTGAAACGAAAAAGTTAGAACCAAAACATTGACAGGGTGTCTAGCGGGCAGCTCAGGAACAGAGTTGGGACAGTCAGTTTTTGGAGGCCTAAATGACCATATTTTTAAAACCTGTTTCTATCCTAAGTAGCCCTTGATGTATACTTTCTAACCCAATTTGAATCACTCAATTTGGATTTGAAACGAAAAAGTTAGAGCCAAAACATTGACCGGATGTCTAGCGGGCAGCTTAGGAACAGAGTTGGGACAGTCCGTTTTTGGAGGCCTAAATGAATGAATTGTTAAAACCTGTTTCTATGGTAGATTCCCCTATGAATCTAGTTTACAATTCAATTGGAATCACTCATTTTAGATATTGTATGGGGAATTTATGATCAAAATACTGACTGTCTATCGTAAATCAGCGCTCTTAACACTATGTCTTTCTGGCTGTTCCTTACAGTATTTGACCTATCAATTCTTCTTGTCTTAAAAATATGTTTCTATTGGAGATAAATAAATGAATCTATTTTCATTTCCAATTTGAATCATTCGAATCCGACATCAAACGAAAAAGTTACGCTTGAAATATCAACTGTTGGTCTAAGCCGGGTAATCGACAATGACTCTATTATGCAGGTTGTTCTAACTAAAATTGACATATCATATCTTTGAATCTTTAAAACTTGTTTCTAATAGAGATAAAGCTTTGAATTAGCTCTCATTTGGCTTTGGAATCACTCAATTTCGACGAAAAACAAAGAAGTTGTGATTAAAACACTGCAGGTTAGTATGATTGGCCACTACTCTCCCGCAGGTAACAAATAAACTTTACTTTGTTATTTTCAACAAGGATTTGTTCTACAGAGTAACTACTTTTTAGTTTTTTACATAATTCTTGGATTAGGGGAGCCCGCAAACCTCTCTTTCTCCATGATTTAATGTTTTATTGCAGGTAGATACTCGTTTTTTTGCAGGTCTTGGGAAAATAAAGAAGGTCAATTTATGGACGAGTGATTTTTGAAAATTTTTTTAAATGAAACAAAGGAATTTCATCCAACTCATTACCCAACGGATTCATAATAGAAGAAATGAAGAATTGATTTCCATTTGAAAATTCATGTCTTGTCACTGTTGCCAAAACATTTTTCAAATAGATCATTTTTTTGACATAACATCATAGCTGTTGTAACTCAATTTATTTATTTACATACTGTTTTTTGTTTTTTTTTTTTTCTAATTTCTCTTATATTTTCTGTTTCAGGTGTTGCTTCATTCAAAGTGCAACTCATCCTCAGCATCAATGCAGTGAACAACTAATTCATTCTTTGGGTGTTTGCATTTTATGGTTGTGTATTTTG
Source organism: Pinus tabuliformis (assembly GCA_031772625.1). Taxonomy (NCBI): domain Eukaryota; kingdom Viridiplantae; phylum Streptophyta; class Pinopsida; order Pinales; family Pinaceae; genus Pinus; species Pinus tabuliformis. The sequence continues at coordinate 1,077,236,627 of CM062807.1, read as the reverse complement.
CTGTTCCTTTTCTGAAGGGACAGCATTTGTGTGCATTTTTGTCGTTCCGGCTGTTCCTTTTTCAAAGGGACATCATTTTCGTTTTGCTATTTATTTTCTAAAGGAATAGCACTTTTTGGTTCAGCCATTCATTTTGCTGTTCCTTTTTCACAATTCATTTTGCTGTTCCTTTTCGAAATGGAACAGCTGTTGTTCCTTTTCGAAATGGAACAACACTTTTTCACTTTCACATTTTGCTGTTCTTTTTCGAAATGGAACAGCTGTTGTTCCTTTTCGAAATGGAACAACACTTTTGCACTTTCACGTTTTGCTGTTTCTTTTCGAAATGGAACAACACTTTTGCACTTTCACGTTTTACTGTTCCTTTTCGAAATGGAACAACACTTTTGCACTTTCACGTTTTGCTGTTCCTTTTCGAAATGGAATAGCACTTTTTCACTTTCACATTTTGCTGTTCCTTTTCGAAATGGAACAGCTGTTGTTCCTTTTCGAAATGGAACAGCACTTCTGCACTTTCACTTTTTGATGTTCCTTTTCGAAATGGAACATCACTTTTGCACTTTCACGTTTTGCTGTTCCTTTTCGAAATGGAACAGCACTTTTTCATTTTCACATTTTGTTGTTCCTTTTCGAAATGGAACAACTGTTGTTCCTTTTCGAAATGGAACAACACTTCTGCGCTTTCACTTTTTGTTGTTCCTTTTCGAAATGGAACAGCACTTTTTCACTTTCACATTTTGCTGTTCCTTTTCGAAATGGAACAGCTGCTGTTCCTTTTCGAAATGGAACAACACTTCTGCACTTTCACTTTTTGCTGTTCATTTTCGAAATGGAACAACACTTCTTCACTTTCACGTTTTGCTGTTCCTTTTCGAAATGGAACAACACTTCTTCACTTTCACGTTTTGCTGTTCCTTTTTGAAATGGAACAGCACTTCTGCACTTTCACGTTTTGCTGTTCCTTTTCGAATGGAACAGCACTTCTGTACTTTCACGTTTTGCTGTTCCTTTTCGAAAGGGACAGCACTTCGACACTTTTCATTTTTGATGTTCATTTTTCAAAGGAACGGTACTTTTGATTTTTGCTGTTCCTTTTTTCAAAGGAACGGCATTCGCATTCTCACATTTTTTTGTGTGTATTTTTGCTTTTTGGTGTGCATTTCCTTTGTTGTTCCCTACAAGGAATAACATTTTTTTGAGTGTTTTTGTTGTTCATTCAAAAAAAAGCAACACTTTGGGAGTATTTTTGAGAGCAACCCTTTTCTTCCTCTTGTGATATTATTCCTAATTCATCTCAACCACATTTTACCGATTCGCTTTTATGGCATGAAGTACACTACTTTTATCAGGACGAGAATTATGGGTTCTTTTGAAGCAAAGTTAATATCATTCACGTTATAATCTTTAACCGGACAGCTCCTTGATGATAGATTTTTTTCAGAAGGGACACAATTATTTATATATCACTTTACCGCATTGTTTTCTGTTGAACATGATATTGATTGACCATCTTAATACCATGCTGGTTCCACCCTTCCTGGTTATAATCTTCTCTGTCTGTAATAAAAGAGATTATGGGTATATTTTTTTTTTTTTTTTTTTTGACATGTTCAACTTCTTCCACCATCCCTACTCTTAAGGAGTACTGAGCCTCCTTCTTTTTATCATAAAAATATGTAATAACAACAAAATTTTGGTCGCAGATGGAGGATAGGGGGTCTCATTACGAGCCAGCCTACCATGTTCATAAGGTTGTAAGAAAGTGACATTCCCATTGTGGCCACCACACTAGGGTTATGATCCATTGGATAGCCAAATTATCCATGGAACAGGAGGTCTCATCACGAGCCGGCCTGATCACTTTTGCTACATCCTAGTGAATGGCAGTGTGGTTATCTGGTTACCATGCCAGCACATTGATCTCTTCTGTAGAACAACACTGAAACTCTCTAGTTATAAATTGCGGATTCTGGCTCATATGGGTTAAAAAGCAACCCTGCCGAGGCTATGGACGCCTGCTGGCAGCAGCAGCTCTGCTTATGGTATTGAAGTTATATCTTATCGTCAATTATTATTATAATACCCTTTTCTTATTTTTCTTTTTATCAGAGAAGTTATTTCCTTAACTTTTTCCCTATTTTGAACCTTTATGCATGAGAAATTGTTTTATGATCAATCGCATCATTTTCAGCTAGAATACTATCAGTAAAGCATCTTATTGACATATTGTTGTTCTTTTTCTCCTTTTCATCACTTATCATCAATTCAAAGCATCCTATCTCTTATTCATAACTATCTTTATACACTCTGCTCTCATTATAACCATAACTCTCGTCGTCCTATCATTGATATGTGTACTCTAATGCTGTATTGTTCATTCCCTTGCCTTGTCATCAGCATAACCCCTCTCATACGCTTTATGGTCATGGAATTCATTTTCCAATTAGAGGGGGGGAATGTATGCATTATGGAATTGCATGCGATATGATTACTACACTCTGCCATAACTTGTTGATTTGACAAAAGTTTTTTTGACTAAAAGTTTTGCATGCATCTTATCTATTTCTATTCAAAACTAACACTATGGATTCAAGAACATTGTAAGCAAAATAGTGCTTTGTTTACAGGAGAACAACAAGTATGGGCAGAATTCTATTCGTAGCATGACCACACTATTGCACTTCACAGTAGAGGCTCGTGAACGTGAACAATTCTTCAGACATGATGTGCTTCCCTGGATTCCACCTTTTGCATCACTTTCAGCACCAATTCTGCCTACATCAGCTTCAACAACTGCTAGTCCATATATGTCATTCCACATTTTTGGAGGTAAAACTTGAGGTAAAATTGCATAGTTTCCTAATTTATTATAAATTTAGGAGAATCTAATGAAAATCCATTTTGAGCATTATTTATCATCCTTCATTTCACATCTTTACCACTTCCCCTTTTTCAGCAGCATATCATTTCCGAGTGTGGGGGAGTGTTCCTTCATTTCTTTCTTCTAACCACATCATTCATATTATTTATCATCCATTTCTATTCTTATTCATTCTCAACACCTCCCTTATGCCATGTTGTTTTACACCAAGCATAGAATTCAACAGCTGGTAGCAACCACCTCTATTTGTTTTCTAGCATCGCATGAGGACATGCTAATTTTTCAGAGAGGGGGAGGAATTGCTATGCATGATGAATGTTTTCTACTTTCTTCCTTATTTAAGGCTTACAATTTCATTTTCACACAGTGCAGAAATTGATTTCCACATATTTTTAAAACTATGAACTCCATTCTTGTGATCTCTAGGAAACACAGACATACTATTAAAATACACATACCTAGATAAATTCAAGATAAATTGGCTCATAAAAATTTCAGAAATCATGCACTCTCACCTACAACCATTTTGTTTATATCTCATGATCCGTGCATCAAAACAATCCGATTTTTGGATCATAAAGGCATTCATATATTATAAATTTACTTGCCAAATTTCAACAAAAGCTCGGTTGTAGTTTTTGGGAAAATGGTTAATAAAGGTTGTTGTTATTTATATTATATTTTGCTGCAACTTAATTGTTATGCCTTCATCAAGATTCCTAAAATTGAATATTCATTAATTGAGGAAGAATTCATTTGTTCTATCCATTTCATGCGCTGAGATGAACATATTTATTTTATTACTTGGCCAACACATAGGTTTTTGTCTTTGGGTTGCATGAGGACATGCAATATATTCAGTTTTCGTTGCATGAGGACATGCAACATATTGAGTGTGGGGGTATGTTGGGTCGTTAATATGCCATTATTATTATCACTTTTGAACACTTATCCCACCCATTTCCACTATTCTTCATCATATCATTTGTTATAATTTATCATTTAAATCCATTTTATAAATGATTTATGCTCTCATGAATGAATATTATTTATTCTCCTTTATTTCTAATAAATTGATGATTATGCATTATTTTATCAATGATAGTTCTAATAAGTTGGTTATAACATTATTCACCATTTTTAGCCTCCAAGGTAACTTCCAGATTGAAGATTTGATTTTTAAATCTACCAACTCAGAAATTCGCTGGTTTAAGGAGTGACAGTTTTGCGGTTGAGATTCTGAGCAAACAAAGACGAATTTGAGAAATCCGGAACATGGGTTTTGTCCAGAACGGGCCCAATTAACCTTTTCAAAGAATGGTTTGCCCAAATTCGGATTGTACAGAGAGAAATGTATGGTTCTTTGAGCATGATTTTATCAGATTTGCTATTGCGACCGTCCTCCAAATCTCAGCTGCAAACCCAAATTCGTCTTGATTTTGTTGAGAGATGAAAGGAAATATATTTTCTTGTTGATCACCTGGTTAGAATCAACCCAAATTTGTAAAAGAAATCATGTTGTAATTATCTATGTTATAACTGCTCTCTGATCTTCCTCTATTTAAATGAAAACAAAGATCAGAGAGGGAGAGACTTCAGGATGACTTTGGGGATTCGAATGATGGCGAATTGATGATTTGAATTAGAGATTCAGAAGCAAGGATTCATGATAAGATAGGAGGAAGGAAGGATTGTTTTATGTTGTAAGTCTCAAAGCTTCAACTATTGTAATGATTTCACTATTTAATGACTAATACATAATTTGGGCGTTGCTGTTCACTCTTTTCCTTCTGAAGTAACCCAGCAGCATCCGCTGGCGGCTAAGGGCCCAGCCTTTGGTGGAGTACGCTGCTGCTGCTACTGTATATTATATTCTTTTGTTTTATGCGTGGTTTGCTTATCAGTTTTATTTGGTAATCTGATATGTTATGTTATTTTACATCACAGCTCCGTTACATTTGATTTACTGAGTAATATCATTTCTGAAGACAGAACCGTTATATTAACTTTGCAACGCATTGTTGTTTCTTTAAGTGCTGATATAAATGGTTTTTACAGGATACCGTTGCTATTCAATTATGGAATGACTGTGTTGTAACATTTGACCATTGGTATTATTGAATTCATCTTAGAAATTATATTTCCTTGCGATTGTTGAATCTATGAACGTTGCTGTTACATTCTAAAAGACAATCGTATTATTTATAACTAAGACTGACAAGTGGATTACCAAGATCAAATTACTATATTAGCGTGTTGCGTGTATATATGATTGATCCCTGCTGTTCCATAAAGTATATTCCATCCAGTTTTCTTGAGGAGTGAAGAGTGTTATTTCATAGCAGAGTGTGAGTAAGTTGGTTTTGACTCGCGAGATTTAGTTCTTTTGATTGCGGTTTCATTTACTGTTGTTCTATTTCCTTTTGCTATTTCATTTTACTTGCTGCCATTCCATTTCCTTTCAATTGCTGCTTTGGTGTGAGAGAAGGTCTAAAGCTGTAGTGAGTCAGCAAGTCGCTGCTTAGCTCCCAGATCTTTGGTCCATACTCTATTTTCCTTTCCATCAATTTCTAGAGGAATGAGTTATTGCTATTGTATCCTCGATTGATGGTTGATTGAATGAACGATTTAGTTTAGAACATTTCAGTTTCTTGTTGTTCCAATTAGATTTCTTTTTCAAGCATTCATTTACTTTTGGGTTTTAAGCACTATACTGCAAAACATTACTCTTAAGTAAATAGCCGCCTCAGACTGAGTACACTCTTGAAATACAAAGTCGTCCCTGGGTTGATAATTAATGTGAAGGTAATTAGGAGTTCAAAAGACACCTTTTTATCGCTCCACAGTAAGTCTATATGGGATTCAATTTTTTCTTAGGAATCTTTTCATTTAAAAAAATGATAAAAACATATTTATGCATAGGGAAAGATATTATAGGGGTAGGTTTATAAGTAGAGGTACGAGTTCTATTCCAAAATCACCACTCACCCCACCACGACCTCGTAGTACCACACCATCCACCGAAACTCATATTCCATCATTTATAGGTAGACTTAGGCTTCCTGAGGTACAAAGATCTAAAATCCAACCAAAATATTCACCAACTTCTTCTACTAAAGATGTAGTGGACAAACCTACATCCCCAACATAAGGAGTAATATATATAACTTCAAATGGAGAAAAAATTCTAGCACAATAACTGAAAGTCCCTACTGAAGAAGAACAAGAAATTTATTGTATTCCATTGATAGAAGAACTAGAAGAAGAGCTAGAAAATCCAATTGAAGAACCCTACATTAGCTCTAAAGAATATACAATGGCAAGGGAAGGAGAAGGAGAAGTACATAATATGAATGGTAAATTTAGGATTGGAGGTGGAAGTGGTAATGGAGGAAGAGGTAGTGGAGGTAGAGGAGGAGGAGGAGAGGTGGCAGAGGAGAACTAGAACCTTTTGGGTTTCCCATCTTAGATGAAGATACCACAATTACAATGAAGAATATCTCACCCTCCATCCTCTCTAATTTCCATGGAGTAAGACATGAGGATCCTCAAACATTTATTTTTGAGTTTGAAGTCTTCTGTAGATCTTATGACTACTTGCTTGATTCTCAAACATTGAAATTGTTTCCAGCCACTCTTAAAGATGGAGCACTTAAATAGTTTATGGGATTAAGAATACATACAATAAGAACATGGGAATAAATGTAAAATGTGTTCTTACATAAATACAAAGACTATTTGTATGCCTAATAACCTTAAAGATGAAGTCTTTAAAATGATGCAAAAAGAGGACGAAAATATTGAAGATTTCATTCAAAGATTTTCTTATAACGTTAAAAGGGCTAAAATGCATAATCTAGATGAAGAAACTTTAAAATGTATTTTTCTAAAGGCAATTAGAGATTAGTGGGTAGATCTTCTCAATTTTATGGGAAAATGATACGTTTCTAAGTCATCATTTAGAAAAATTTGTGAATTGTGTGTACACATTTGAAGAGGAAAGGCTAGAACCGGGAAAAATCCAAGAGACATGTCTACGATTAATAAATCTACAACTGGGATAGTGATCAGAGCAAAAATAGGAAATTTTCTTGACAATGTCAAGACATATATCTTAGGGAGTATCAGTAAACAAATATATACTATTAAGGTTCAAAACAAGAAAAAAGATGAAAATACTGCATTATCAATTTTTTTTCCTACATGCAAAAAAAAACATGTTGTAAACGAATGTCAATACCAATAATTTTCACAACCTCAGAACAATTGGAATACTCCATTGCCTTGGAAAAATTGGCCACCTCAAGATCTGTTATGGACATAAGGTTAGAAATATCCTCCTAGGAATCCTTAGTATAATCAAATTTAACAATCATTTATTCCATATCAACCTCCATATTACCCTCCTTAATCAAACACTTTTCCACAATTTTAAAATCAAAGTCAGCCTTCTAATCAACCAATTCAATTACCATCCACATCATACCCTCAAAAAACCAATCAACTACCTACTTAGCCACTTCTAATTCTAAACAATAAAAATTCACAACCTGTTTACAATATAGAGGGTCAGAATTTCCAAGCTTGCATGATAGCACTGTTAGATCTAAACAATGTCCAACTTAGATCTGGTAGAGTCTTGGAAAAGAAGTTACCATATGTTGTTTAAGGAATCGAGAGTGGATGAACCGCTTGAAAAAGAAACATCTCTTAATCAAGAAGAATTTCCTCATAAAGAGATCACTCCTATACATGATACCTCAATAAACTCAACTCCCATTGTAGAATAACGTTTTATTTCTATTAAAATCCACGTTTTCCTGAAACTCTAAAAATTGACAAAGGAATAGAAAAACAAATTGTGTTTCCCAAAGATGATATGTTAGATGAGTTGAAGAATGTTTGCATCAAAATTCCTTTGTTACAAGCTATAAGGGAAACACCAATATTCACAAAAACAATCAAGGAGTTGAGCATTAAAAAGCCAGGAAGGAAAAGAGAAGAAGTTAAAAAAATATAGTTAGTTGGAAAAATTGTAGATATTATGATGAGAAAACCAATAGTTCAAAAACATCTAGATCTAGGTATTCCCATTGTAAAAACACACATTAATTGTGTTGAGATTCCAAACACAATGATTGATTTAGGAGAAGCTATCAATACCATGAGCAACTGAACTATGGGTCAATTAAAAATTTATAATCTTCAATACACACCAACATTACTACAGTTAGCAAATAGATCTATTATCAAACCTGATGGTGTATTAGAATATGTATCTGTCTCCTTAGATTCTTGGGAATATCCTGTTGATTTTATGATTTTAAATCCCAAGAATAATTTAGGAGGACATCCATTGATTCTAGGCAGACCATGGTTAGCTACAACTAATGCTTTTATAAGTTGTAGATCTAGTGATATGTTTATCTCTGATGGAAGCTCTACTAAGAAATTCACACTATATCCTCCTGCAAAAACAACAATAGAAGTAGAAAGTGAAGTTTGGATAGATGATGATAATGAAGATTTTGATATACAACCAATATTTGCTACTTCACAAATACATGAAGAAGGTTGACTTTTAAATCTAATTGATAATAATGATGCTTCCTCATATTGTGAACAAAACCAAAAATTTTAAGAACAATATAATGTTGAATATCTATCATCACATCAAATGGATTTACATTCTATGGAAAAATTTGACAATTCTTTAATAGAAATATTTCCAGGGAAAACTTTGAACATTAATGATAATTTGGAAGAATCCCAAAAGAAAGAACTGATAAAGATGTTACAAGAACATTCCTCTGCTTATGCATGGGAATACATTGATATGAAAGGAATTGATCCTAATACTTGTATGCATCATATCTATATTGAAAAAAATGCGTGACCAATTCGACAACCCCAAAGGAGGATGAATCCAAATTTAAGGGAAATTGTTAAAGAGGAGTTACAAAAAATGTTGAACGCAAATTTCATTTACCCAATATCAAATAGTCAGTGGGTATCACCATTAGTGATTGTTCCAAAGAAAAATGGAAAAAAAGAGTATGCATCAATTATAGGGAATTGAATAAAGCTACTTTGAAAGATCTTTTTCCGCTTCCCTGTATGGATCAAGCCCTAGATACATTGGCAGGAAACAATTATTTTTCATTCTTGGATTGTTTTAGTGGATATAACCAAATCCAAGTAGCTCCAGAAGATCAAGAAAAAACAACTTTTACCTGTCCATGGGAAACATATGCTTACCGGGTACTTCCTTTTTGATTATGTAATGCACTTGCAACATTCCAAAGGGTAGTTCTAGGCATTTTTTCTGATCTAATTCATGACTGCGTGGAAGTTTACATGGATTATTTAATTGTATATGGTAATTCTTTTAAGAAAGCTCTTGAAAATTTAGAAGAAGTTCTCATTATATGTAAAGAAACAAATCTCTCATTAATCCATGAAAAATGTTTTATGATGTTCACTAATGGAATTGTTTTAGGCCACCATATTTCAGGAGATGGAATTAAGGTGGATTCATCTAAAGTAGAATTTATTTCTAAATTATCAATTCCTATTTGTGAAAAAGATGTTAGAAGTTATCTTGGTTTTACTGGTTATTACAGAAGGTTCATAAAAAACTTCACAAAGATAACCTCTCAACCTTTTAAATTACTTAGAAAATAATGTGAATTCATTTGGGATTCTGAATGCCAAAAAGCTTTTGAAACATTGAAAGAAAAGATCTATGAAGCACCTATCTTAAGAGGACCAAATTGGAGTCTTCCTTTTCATATTTCAACTGATGCTTCAGATACAACTTTAGGAGTTGTATTGGGAATATAAATATTTTGACTCCTTATGCCATTTATTACACAAGTAAAAATTTGACTCCTGTAGAGTTAAATTATATTGTAACAGAGAAGGAATTTTTAGCTGTTGTACATTCCATTAATAAATTTTGACACTATATCACTAGTTATGAAACTTTTGTTCACACATATCACTTTGTAATTAGATATTTAATGAATAAATCAATTACTAATGGCAGAGTTATAAGATGGCTATTATTATTACAAGAATTCAATATTACTATTTTGGATAGGCCTCGAAAGGAGAACACAATTTCTAATTTTCTATCTAGAATCCAAAATCATAATAAGGATATTCCTGTAAAAGATAATTTTCTCGATGAATACCTTTTTTCAATATCTATTAAATCTCCTTGGTTTGTAGATATTTCTAATTATTTGGCTGCAGGGAAGTTACCTTCATACTTGTCTCCTTGAGAGAAAAGGAAAGTTATTCAAACCAATGCATCTTATTTATGGATAAATCGAGAATTGCTCAAAATAAGGCCTCACTTAATCATTTGAAGATGTGTCAGAGAAGATGAAGTACCAGAAATATTAAAGGCTTTCCACATCGAACCATGTGGAGGACACTTTGATGATAAAAGGACTATGTATAAAATCATTCTCTTAGGATATGTTTGGCCTTCTCTTTTTAAATATGCCAAAGAGTATGTTAAGATATGTGTTAGTTTCCAAAGAATGGGAAATCTTGTTCCTTTAGATGAGATGCCTCTACAACCTCGGGTATTTATTAAACCCTTTGAAAAGTGGGCTCTAGATTTTGTTCATCCAATTAATCCAGCATAAAGAAAAAAAGGTACATTCTTATTTGTACAGTTCATGTCACAAAATGGGTAGAAGCTAAGGAAATTCCTTTTTCTACTGAAAATGTTGTAGTTTCATTTATTTTTGAGGATATTTTCACTCGTTTTGGTGTCCCAAGGGAAATTATGATAGATCAAGGTACTTAATTTACATCCAATTTGGTGCAAAAGATAATGGAGGAAGACGAGATCAAACATTAGAAGTCCACTCCATATCATCCATAAGAAAACAGACAAGTTGAATCTACTAATAAAGTACTTGAAGCAATTCCTACCAAGACTGTACATCTACATAGAAGATATTGGGCAAAAAAGCTTCTAGAAGCTTTATGTGCATATCACACAACATGGAGAAACACAAAAGGACATACTCCTCATGAACTTGTTTATGTGAAGAAGGATATGTTTCCTATTGATTTCCAAATAAAGAACTTCAATTTTTTTTCAGATGATGTCTTGATCTATAAGAAGCCCAAAAACAAAGAATGGAGAAATTAAATGAACTTAATGAGCTATGACAAGATGTTATTCACAAAACCAATATAGTTCAACAACAGATATCCAATGAGCCTTGATGGGTGTTGTTGCGAAATAGTAAATCATGTTACCTCGAGGTGCCTACCAAGATTTCAACACCTTAGCAATGGTCTTCCTTACTCATTTCTAGCTACGAGTTCGATATGAAACTAGTACCCATCTCCTAACGTCTTTGAAACAGAATACTGCTACCCACATCTCCAATCATATCCATGAATGGAGACATTGACGTCACCTTATAAGGTTCAATATTGTTGATGAATGTTTAACTAAATGGTTTACCAAATCATTCATTAATAAAATTTCCAAGGACATAGCTATGGGAGGTTGTGTGACCGGAGATAAAGCCAGTGCCTGTGCCTAGTATTTAGATTTGGTATATTCCAAATATTGCACGTTGTATGATCTCTTACTTGATGCTCCGAGACTGTCGACTGATCATGCATATTCCAAACCTCCAGAGCCACCGCCCGTCGATGGTATTATTAGGTTAGGGACTCAAACTTCTAGTAAATATTCTTTTGCTTCCTCGAATAAGAAATCCATTCCAACTACTGTATCCAATTCTCCTTCGAACCTCTCTCAAAATCTTGGTAAAGCCTCCAAGTTCAATGTCGTTCAATCTACTGTGGCAAACAAAACCTCAAAAGGTAAAAATAAGGGTAAAGGAAAGGCTAAATCTGATACCCCAAAACAGGATACTCTGAAATCATCTGCTAATGATGCATCTAAACGTAAGATCAAATATCCTTGCCTCATTTGTGAGGAAGATCACTATACCAAGGATTTCCTCGTCATGCTAAAGTTAGTTTTTTGTTAAAATGCACCCAAGGGACACCAACTGTATTGAAAGAACCTTTTCCATCATAGCAAACATAACTGGTAGAGAAACCACAATCTTCTACATCTTCAAGCTCTCTGGTTTATATGAGTGGAACGACACATATTTTTGTTGCCACTCGGTCAAAAGACTATCTGACTCCCAAACAGTTTGTGGAGAAAGAAGTTACTGATACACCTTCCACATCTACTCCACCTAGTTCTAGTACTCTTCATATTGAGAGACCTAGTAATGACTTCGTTATCCAACCACCTCCTAAGAGTGTCCTTCGGAAATCGTCATACAATCCGAATGAGCGAGCTACTCAACATTATAATATTGTTGAAGGTTTAGCTCAAGCGCCTTTGATGATGTCTGCCTTGGAATTTCTCTAGAGTTGTCCATCACAGTCGAAAGCATTACTATTCGCTATAGGATGAATTGACCCTACTGATTCGAGTCTAATTACCTTTGACTTGGAAAATCATGTTCCACATCTTCCACATCAACTTTCATTTTTAATCCAATTCATTATCAAAGGTAAGGTCATCCATAGGACTATTGTTGATGAGGGTGCTTCCACCTACATAATCACCTGCATCATATCTGTCTCATGTTGGAAAACTATTGGTTGTCCACCTCTCAACCAATTTCCTAACACCTTAGAAGCCTTCGATGGTAGAGGATCTCATCTATACAGTATTCTCACAAACCTACCCAAAACATTGGAAGGGAAAAATGTTAATTTAGAAGTAGAATTCATTGATGCCAACTTGAATTATAACCTTCTACTTGGTCGAAGTTGGACCCATGCTATGTTTTTCATGGTTTCTACATTGTTCCATGTGCTCTGTTTTCCTCATGAGGGGAAAATAGTCACCATTGATCAATTAGTCTTTTTCTCTTCTAGCTCTTCGAATGGAAATGTGCCATATGTGGGAAACACTGGAATCCCTTATGAGAGTGTTGGGGTGGGTCTTTTTAAAGAATCTACTCTTATGGGAACTTTTTCCCTCCCACCTCCAAACGTTGCTTCCATCAACATGATCTCCATTTCACACGATCCTTGGATTGTTCCTCATCCCAATCAAGTTGATTCTTTTGGCGATGTCATGATGCTCAGCCTAGCTGAACAAGCCTATCAAGATGTTATTTTGGCTTCAACGGTCACTTCTGAGAGTCATGCTAACCTTAGTATGCATATAGATGCGTATTCACAATCCCCTTGGTTTGGTTCTTGGGATTCTTCGGATCCCTTGAACAAGACATTTACAAACAACGAGAGTATCACCGAGGTTAGGTCTCTTTAAGAAACTCCCTGGAATGATTCCCATCAACGTTCCTCGTTTCCCCTGAGTCTCGGAGAGATTTCATTGCATTTAGATACCTTTGTTTCTCGTGCACTGAATCATCCACTTCAAATGCTTATTTTGGTGCATGAAGTTTTGTCTGAAGGAAACATGGGGAACATTATTGTTACCTTGCCCATCAACATTTCAGTCCAAGCTAAGACTGTTAAAATCTTTCAACTAGAAGTATCTTTTCCTCACCATGAGATTAAGATTTTCTTGCCTTATTTCATGGGATTTGCTTGCTCATTTTTTACTATTCACCAATTATCGCAATGAGGCATTCATCCTATGACTCATAACCCTCACTCGCCCAGGGGGCATGGGGGAATTTTCATTTATATGTGTCATTCCACTATTTGGCCGAGTCAATGCTTACATATCACGCCAACGGTGAAACTCCACTTTTACTCTCTGTTGATCGATTACAAGAGTCCACAAATGGGATCCATCTGAAAAATTTTACACATTTTTCGTGTAAACACTTTTCTACATTAGTGTGTTTTCATTAGTGTACAATGTGGTTTTTGTGTGTTAGTTTTATTTTGTAAACGAGTTTTCCTCTTTTTACGTTGTGGTCAACTTGGTTTGCAGATGTCATCCAACCGTTATGTCGGTTTTGTTGATGGTGCTTGTCGTCGTACATGGAATCTATCTTGTGCTGCATGGGCAAAATATGACCCTAATGGTGAGTTAATGAATTTACAAGGTGTATGTTTAGGTAGTACGACTAATAAAATTTTCAAATATAGTGTGGTCATTAAGCTTTTGTGAGAAGCTATTTCTCTTGGAATTAGAGAGTTAATTGTGAAACTTGATTCACAACTCATTGTACTACAACTTAATGGATAATATTCAATTAGAGACCCTCAAATATTGAGAATATATTTGTGAGTTCATCTCTTGGAATGAAACTTTAATTTTATTACGTATCATCACATTTCGAGACACATGAACACATTAACAGATGCATTGGATAACTATGTGTTAGATAGACATTTGCGAAACATGTAAATAATAAAACATCACATAACAGGCATGGTGAATAGAAAAACATGTGTATGTATATGTATATGTATATATATATATATATATATATATATATATATATATATATATATATATATATATATATATATATATATATCACGCCAACGATGAAACTCCACTTTTACTCTCTGTTGATCGATTACAAGAGTCCACAAATGGGATCCATCTGAAAAATTTTACACATTTTTCGTGTAAACACTTTTGTACATTAGTGTGTTTTCATTAGTGTAAAATGTGGTTTTTGTGTGTTAGTTTTATTTTGCAAACGAGTTTTCCTCTTTTTACGTTGTGGTCAACTTGGTTTGCAGATGTCATCCAACCGTTATGTCGGTTTTGTTGATGGTGCTTGTCGTCGTACATGGAATCTATCTTGTGCTGCATGGGCAAAATATGACCCTAATGGTGAGTTAATGAATTTACAAGGTATATGTTTAGGTCGTACGACTAATAAAATTGTCAAATATAGTGCGGTCATTAAGCTTTTGTGAGAAGCTATTTCTCTTGGAATTAGAGAGTTAATTGTGAAACTTGATTCACAACTCATTGTACTACAACTTAATGGATAATATTCAATTAGAGACCCTCAAATATTTAGAATATATTTGTGAGTTCATCTCTTGGAACGAAACTTTAATTTTATTATGTATCATCACATTTCGAGACACATGAACACATTAACAGATGCATTGGATAACTATGTGTTAGATAGACATTTGCGAAACATGTAAATCATAAAACATCACATAACAGGCATGGTGAATAGAAAAACATGTGTATGTATATGTATATGTATGTATATATATGTATGTATATATATATATATATATATCTATATATATATATATATATATATATATATATATATATATATATATATATATATATATATATATATATATATATATATATATATATATAGTGTTTTCAAAAGAGTTTGCTACATTAAAATGACAAAATCTACATTCTGAGACACATGGCTTCATAAGCCTACATTAGTACAGAATGTAAATTAGAGGTGGATATATGCCCACATGGTGCTCAAGATAGCATGAAATAGCCATAATGACTTATTCCAACAGCTAACACAGTCTGGTAGAAATCCCTACAGTGTTTATCTGGTACAGCAATGGAACCTCATCTATAGAGGTGTACTCTAGAATGCTCGTTGTTAAAGCTTCTAGGCTACACTCTAGCTCGATAATCGGATCCGATCCCTCCTCATAAGGAGCCTCCTCATTGTGGCATGCTACTCGTCTGGCTATCAAAGAAACCCTTGGAGGTCTCTCTAGTCCCACATCTACAAATCATCATAAGTTAAATCTAAGTAAACATATATAAAAAAAATCAAAAACTTCAAAACGTTTGAAAATAGTTTTTACCTTCATTAGTCCACTATGTGCTTGGTGGAAGTGGAAGATCCAGATCTCCTCAGTAATTTGTGCTTGCATATGCCCAGTCATCAAGTATGATTAGCTACTGAGGCAACCATGATTAGCTGTTGACACAACCATCTGAAAAATGCTAAAAGAAATGACATTTTCTGGCCACCACCATGTCGAGGCATCAACTCACCCCATCTGAGTAATCTTGGATCTCTAGGCGCTGGTGCATCCATTTCTATCCACTAATAACGAAAAAATGGCACATATTCCTAGAAGAACATCACCAAAATATTTGAAACTGGATTGTTTCAAACTTCTTGAATTGCACTTCGTAAGTTGGTGCTTCATACAGACCAACAAACCCTCACTCCAATTTAAGACCGTGGGATTTAAACAGTTGATTGCATACTGAAAATGAGATTTTGTTTCTTCATACAATGCCTAAGCCCCAACTATTTGATCTATAGTATGCATGATTGTTCATAGTGGGATATTTGTGATGGTTTTTATATCTATCTTTCCAATTTAGGTCTTTTTAGTCCTTGTACAATGCCTTGCAATCAGCATATTTGTGCTCTCTCCTCTAGTGCGAGAACTAGACAACTAGATTTGTTGTCCCTTTCTAGACAAGCCAATAATGAAATAAATGTCTACGACATCTATTTCGAGTTCTTGGTCCCCAATCATGTATAGCTGTTAAATTGGCAATTAGGGCCAAACTCCATGTGGATCAGTTTATTTATGGCAGCTAATATTTTTATTGGATCCCTCTCGTTGAGAGGTGTAGGATTGATCCAAAGATCATCCGATTCCGATAAGTATTTATGGAGATATGAATTTATTTTGTTTATATAATTATTATCAAGCTGACCAGCTCTTATGTAGGCTCTAGAAGCCCAGTCGACGTGTCTATTCAACCTCTACGTTTTTAGTATAAATAGAGGAGGATTCTAAGTCATTTGGTAACTTACTTCAAGTGATCTCCTCTCCACGTCTTGGGTTTTTGGAGAAGGAGATTCACACTAGATTACGTCGGCCTAGTATGATGCGCTAACGGAGAACGCAGTCATGAAGTCATACGCTGTGCAATCATACGCTAGAGTTATGTATACACTGTGCAAGGAGTTATGTATACATTGGACACACATATATAACGCAGAGGAGGTTCTGGCAGTTATACGCTGGAGTTATGTATACGCTGGACACACATATATAACGCAGAGGAGGTTCTAGCAGTTATACACTGGAGTTATGTATACGCTGGACACACATATATAACGCAGAGGAGGTTCTGGCAGTTATACGCTGGAGTTATGTATACGCTGGACACACATATATAACGCAGAGGAGGTTCTAGCAGTTATACGCTGGAGTTATGTATACGCAGGCAATGGATGGTTCTGAGATTTCAGATGGGTGCGAGTTCTTCTCTTTGATGGTTTAGAATTCTAGGTCGCATTCATTACAGGACAAGAGCTCACATGGTCATATATACTACAAAACCCGACTTTGCACCAAAATGAATTAGTAGTCTTGCACCTCAGGTCTTCATTCGCATTGGTCCTAGACTATATTCTCCTCGCTTTGCCTCAAGATTTCTCACGTAGCAACTACAGGCCTATATATAATTCTCTCGCATTGGTACAAAACACTCAGTCATGCCCTAATTCTCTGCAATGATATTGACACTAATTCTATGTGATGTATTATATTGAATCTCAGTTCAATTCTCTATAATTAGATGTGAGACTAATCTTGTATTCTAGTATGATTCCTCTGCATAATGTATTGGTATGGATCTCTATTCGAATATGGTTTCCTCGGCATATTATAGTCTCAAAATAATAGATCTCAGCTCCGTCATATGTGATCCCTTGACGCAGTAGTCCTGACACTGCAATACATGATTTCGTCTCCAATATAGTCACGACTTTGTCTCTAGCTTCACTAATATGTTGTAAGGTATAGCATGTAGCTGAAGTGATAACAAGCTCGGAAGAGCCACAGGTAGAGCCGCATGCATAACATGGTAGCCACAGTGATACAGTCAGATAAACATATCTTGGTGCTCTCACAATAGTGCATTCGTAGTCACAGTGAGGAAAAGGTTTTCAATTATACGGTGGCATACATGTAGCAGCCCTAACATAATAGAACAGCAGTGAGACGGTGGCATATGTGTAGCAGCTCCAACACAATGAACAACAGTGATAGAACTCTCGGCAAACTATCTCTGCAGAATCGTGTTGATGAAATAAGTTTCCATGATGCACAATATTCAGATCTGTGATCTCAATCTAAATATTAGTACCGTACATTTGCTCAGCATATTAATATGCAGTCACCATGACAAGGATCATAAGCAGTAATGTTTCTGATGGTTATAGTCTCTACATAATGAGAATGATAAAGATGAACAGTCTTAGTTCATGATGAGGAAAGATGCAGTGTAAATGGGCATGCTAAGCAAGGGCAACATGATGATGAATGACGTACATTAGCAAGGGCAGCATGATGATGAATGAAACAGTGGGCAGCATGATGACGAGAGCAGGAGCAGCTCAGTCATCAAGGTTCAATACATGTGACAGTACAACATGGTGTCACATAGTTGTGTGCAGCAAATGGACTACGATAGGTAAAGTCGTCACCTTGGAGAATCAGTTGAAGCAGAATGTCTTCAACTAATCTCATCGCTATACGAAATGATCTATGCTCAGATCTAGACAAGTCAAAGTGTTGACTTCTGTTGTAAATGTACTCTCTCTCTCTTTCTCTGCTGAACTTTGAAGATAAAAGAAGAATTGATCAACGGTTTCCCCACACGTTGTGGGGTTTGTCCCTGGCTCGCGCCACATCTTGTGTCCTCTTGTCTTGTCTTGTCTTCTGTGTTTTATATTTATGTTCTATTTGCAGTTTATCGTAATGCTGATGTGATTGCTAACTGTGAAAATTTTAATAAATTGCTCTAGCATAGAACATACCCAAAAACTAACATGGCATCAGAGCTGAGGTGAACACAATGCCCAAGCAAGAGTGAAAGAGCAATCACCAAATACAGTTGGGACAGGACAAAAGGATCAATGGGATCATTATCCCTCTTCTCATTCACTAAGGGTGAGGTGGAAGCAGAGAATGTTATCAGAATGGCGCAGCGGAATATTCTGATGGTCCATCTTAAGATCACTTCATTAGGAAGTTCAGATCTAAGGGTGGAAGGAAAGGCGGATGCCTTGTTGAAATAAGTTTGGTCGTTATGCGAAGGAGTGTCCGAATGGCAGAGACACATCTCTTGATGTAGATAACAATCATTCCTGGGACATCTTCAATGATCAAAAGAATGACTGGTAATGCAAGTCATCAAGGAAATGGTCGACTCTTCCACGAAAGCAAGGAACCCCAAAATCTCTTTTATGTACCTGATCGAACCTGATGTCCATCTCTGAAATGGAAGTCAAGGATTGCAGGGCAACACTTATCGATGGAAAGGTATGTGCTTGAAAATAGATCTTTTAAAGATGTTTTTGAGTTCAGGGTTGTATCAAGTTGCAGGAAGTCCACTGGGAACCATGTCCATTGACTCAGCTCTAGAGGTCTATGAGTCAAATGCCTGAATTCAAAAGGAAGCATGTAGGTACATGTCTCAAATGTACCAAATGAAAATATTATAAGGGTACCATTCCCCTCATGCAGCAGGTTCACAGGTTTGGAACAAACCGAGGAGTTTGAGAATCATGATCAAGGAATCTCATGTATACAGGTGGAAGAAAGCCCTCTATGGCTTGAAGAAAAACACCTCAGGCATAATATGAGAGGATTGATAGTTGTCTAATGCAGCTGAGATTCACTAGGAGTGAAACTGATCCAAACCATTACTCGAAGGTTGTGGATGATAAACCTCTCGTACTGGCACCTATGTCTGACAGGTGCAGACCCTCTCATTTATAGGAGACAGAGGGAGTTGGATTCTGAATGTGGGAAGATAAGATGCAAGGTTGTGACTGCCTCGAGGATCTTAACTTTCAGGAGTTATATGGTAATGATGTCGGACCAGATTTGGGAAATGCCTCTGAGTTTCATAAACTCGTTTGCGTTGATGTTCTTGGAGAACCTCCATCCGAACATCTGTGTTGCAGTTAGCATGGTGAGCTCATATTTGGTTGAGCCTCACTTGATTGGTGCCAAGGATCTTCTAAGATATCTTCAGGGCACAATCTCTCATGAATTGAGATACACTGCTGGAAATATGAAACAACATGATTATTTGAATGATGAGTGGGCAGGAAGTATGGAGGATCACTAGAGCACTTCTCAATGCTGTTTGGAATCTGCCTTGATATCCTGGATGAGCAGGAAGCAGAAGTCGGTGACTCTGAGCACAACCAAGGCAGAATACATTGATGATAGTATGGCCTTCTGTGAGGCAGTCTGGTTGCTGAAGCTCTTCAGTGAGCTATTTGTACACATGATGAATACCACTGTGATTCTCTGTGACAACCAGAGATGGGATTCGATTATTGAGGAATCTCGTATTTGACAATTGCTCCAACAGATAGACATCAATTACTGCCTTATCTGGGATATGGTAAGTCGATGATCAAGGAGGCTCCATCACACTGAGATGATGTACAGGACAAAGCCCTGAGGAAAGATCAAATTTGTGATTTTCCCGAACGACTTGGAGTCGTCGAGAGACCTTTGTAAAAGGGTCCTGCATGCTGCATACATTGAGCTCTAGGAGCTTTGGGGGGCTTGCAGTTCTGTTGGAGCAACATACGACCATAGGGTAACTCAACCTCCCCTGGTGGTGCGCACTGAAACAAGATGATTCGCTCTATTGTGGGACAAGATGATTCGCTCTCTTGTGTAGTAGGATGATTAGTTCTCCTGTGAGGCCTGGATTGATGTGTTCTCCATGGCGATTGTAGCAGGATTGATGTGTTCTCCTGTGAGGCATGGATTGATGTGTTCTCCATGGCGATTGTAGTAGGATTGATGTGTTCTCCTGTGAGGACAGGATTGATTAAGTTCTCCTGTCGAGGCTTCCTACCCATGTAGTCTGGGACTCATGGGAAGTACCTCTCATCTGATCAATGAGCAGGGAAATGAAGTTAGGGACCATAGTAATACTAATGGAAGCATCGTTGTATCTACCGTACTGCCTACGCTAGGATGTCCTCCATTGATCTGGGATCAATGATACTGGTATGGGACCAGTGGTAGGAGTTGCACATACTATGACGCTGACTTCGGGTCGGCTAAGACTGGTCTGGGACCAGTGGTACATACTCTGAGACTGACTTCGTGTCAGTGCAGGACTGGTCTGGGACCAATGAGAGTGGTACATACTATGACACTGACTTCAGGTCGGTTGAGACTGGTCTGGGACCAGTAGTACACTCTCTAAGCCTACGATACTGGTCTGGGACCAGTGGTAGGAGTGGTACTTATTTTGAAGCTGACTTCGGGTTAGTTGAGACTGGTCTGGGACCAGTGGTATGCACTCTGACATTGACTTCAAGTCAGTGGAGAATGATATGACTCATTCTCGATCAATTCTTCTTCTTCATAGTTCAACGGAGATGAGCAGAGCAGAGCAGAGCCAGCAGAACAAAGCTAGCAGAGCTGAGCTGAGCAGAGCAGAGCCAGCGGAGCTAAGCAGAGTAGAGCAAAGCCAGCAAAGCTGAGCAAAGCCAGTAGAGCTAGGCTGAGTAGTGCAAGGCACTAATGGCAGAGATAGTACAGTCGTACATATGGATCAGCGGATGGAGTTCTCCCTAGTTGAGAGGGAGTGTTAAATTGGAAACTAGGGCCAAACTCCATGTGGATCAGTTTATTTATGGTAGCTGATATTTTTATTGGATCCCTCTCGTCGAGAGGTGTAGGATTGATCCAAAGATCATCCGATTCTGATAAGTATTTATGGAGATACGAATTTATTTTGTTTATGTAATTATTATCAAGCTGACCAGCGCTTATGTAGGCTCTAGAAACCCAGCTGACGTGTCTATTCAACCTCTACGTTTTTAGTATAAATAGAGCAGGATTCAAATTCATTTGGTAACTTACTTCAAGTGATCTCCTCTCCACGTCTTGGGTTTTTGGAGAAGGATATTCACAGTAGATTACGTCGGCCTAGTATGATGCCCTAACGGAGAACGCAGTCATGAAGTCATACACTGTGCAATCATACGCTGGAGTTATGTATATGTTGGACAAACATTATATAACGCAGAGGAGGTTCTAGCAGTTATACGTTGGAGTTATGTATACGCTGGACACACATATATAACGTAGAGGAGGTTCTGGCAGTTATACGCTGGAGTTATGTATACGCTGGACACACATATATAATGCAGAGGAGGTTCTGGCAGTTATACGTTGGAGTTATGTATACGCATGCAATGGATGGTTCTGATATTTCAGATGGGTTCGAGTTCTTCTCTTTGATGGTTTAGAATTCTAGCTCGCATTCATTACAGGACAAGAGCTCACATGGTCATATATACTACAAAACCCGACTTCGCACCAAAATGAATTAGTAGTCTTGCACCTCAGGTCTTCATTCGCATTGGTCCTAGACTATATTCTCCTCGCTTTGCCTCAAGATTTCTCACATAGCAACTACAGGCCTATATATAATTCTCTTGCATTGGTACAAAACGCTCAGTCATGCCCTAATTCTCTGCAATGATATTGACACTAATTCTATGTGATGTATTATATTGAATCTCAGTTCAATTCTCTGTAATTAGATGTGACACTAATCTTGTATTCTAGTATGATTCCTCTGTGTAATGTATTGGTATGGATCTCTATTTGAATATGGTTTCCTCGGCATATTATAGTCTCAACATAATAGATCTCAGCTCCGTCATATGTGATCCCTTGACGCAGTAGTCCTGACACTGCAATACATGGTTTCGTCTCCAATATAGTCATGACTTTGTCTCTAGCTTCACTAATATGTTGTAAGGTATAGCATGTAGCCGCAGTGATAACAAGCTTGGAAGAACCGCAGGTAGAGCCGCATGCATAACATGGTATCCGCAGTGATACAGTCAGATAAACATATCTCGGTGCTCTCACAATAGTGCATTCACAGTCACAGTGAGGAAAAGGTTTTCAATTATATGGTGGCATACATGTAGCAGCCCTAACACAATGGAACAACAGTGATACGGTGGCATATGTGTAGCAGCTCCAACACAATGAACAACAGTGATAGAACTATCGGCAAACTATCTCTGCAGAATCGTGTTGATGAAATAAGTTTCCATGATGCACAATATTCAGATCTGTGATCTCAATCTAAATATCAGCACCGTACATTTGCTCAGCATATTAATATGTAATCACCATGACAAGGATCATAAGCAGTAATGTTTCTGATCGTTATAGTCTCTACATAATGAGAATGATAAAGATGAACAGTCTCAGTTCATGATGAGGAAAGATGCAGTGTAAATGGGCATGCTAAGCAAGGGCAACATGATGATGAATGACGTACATTAGCAAGGGTAGCATGATGATGAATGAAACAATGGGCAGCATGATGATGAGAGCAGGAGAAGCTCAGTCATCAAGGTTCAATACATGTGACAGTACAACATGGTGTCACATAGTTGTGTGCATCAAATGGACTACGATAGGTGAAATCGTCACCTTGGAGAATCAGTTGAAGCAGAATGTCTTCAACTGATCTCATCGCTATAAGAAATTATCTATGCTCAGATCTAGACAAGTCAAAGTGTTGACTTCTGTTGTAAATGTACTCTCTCTCTCTTTCTCTGCTGAACTTTGAAGATAAAAGAAGAATTGATCAAGGGTTTCCGCACACGTTGTGGGGTTTGTCCCTGGCTCGCGCCACATCTTGTGTCCTCTTGTCTTGGCTTGTCTTCTGCGTTTTATATTTATGTTATATCTGCAGTTTATCATAATGCTGATGTGATTGCTAACTGTGAAAATTTTAATAAATTGCTCTAGCATAGAACATACCCAAAAACTAACAATAGATGGTAGTCCACATCCCACCAACTAATCAAATTTTGTAATAACTCAAGTTGGGATCTAATCCCAGGAATCTTGAATAACTTGAGCAATTCACATGCTCGTAGGGCATCAATACAATCCTGAGTTGCTTGATGATCTTCAACTTCGTGTCCTCTTTCTTTCAATTCAACCACCATTTTGGACTGATTATCGTGTGAAAAATAAATAAAACAACACTTCATGAGCTTCCATGGAGACAAAATTGAAGAAAAACTATTCAACATGGAGGATTTCATAATTTTTTTTTACCTCGGCACCAGCACAAATGTCTGTAAATTTTCACGCGTTTCCATCATGATGGCCTAGTTGACCATAAGGTGATCAGCTTGGGTTCGATGGGTAAAACCCATTTTGATCACTCTCGACATAATTTTTTTGCAAAACCTCTTTGCAACCTAATATATGGATGCAAATGCATGAAATGAGAACCAAAATGAAGGGAAGGGACATATCTCTTACCTACAACAATTGATTCGATGAATGGTGTCCGAGATTCACCGTACTACTTGCTTGAAAATTGAGGTAAAATGAGGTAAAATGAGGTAAAATGCTCTCATATTTTCAAATTAGTAAAATGGTAAAAATGATTTACTTTTTTTGGTTTTTTATAAGTTTTAAATAATATTTTTTACCAAATTAGGACATATTTCAATAACTGTTTAACATTTTTCCTCAAAATCATTAATGTGCGTTTCCTTGTGCAGTGACAGGGCATACATTCTTACTGATGGTGATTTATTTTGACTGAATCAATGAGTTTAATTTACCACTTTTTTAGACTTGTAAAAAATAAATGAAAAAGCAACCCCCTAGAGTCATCTTTAAGCTCTTTTCTGACTCTTGACAAAATGTAAAGATTTTCGATCACTTGTCTTTTTGAACTCGTTAAAGTAAAGGAAATGACATCTACTAAGTACAAGTTTAACCTTTTCCCGAATTGAGATAGACTATTGTATGAAAAAGGAATACCTTAGTCGAACATGGCTAAGAGGTTCTCTTGGATATTATTTTCTACCTTTTCGGGTTCAAGAGATGATTTACGGAAAGGGACCCTGGGAGTTTTTTTCTGCTTCTTTCTCAAACTCTATAAACATGAAAAATATGGTGAGTTTCCCCTCTGTTGAACTCGTAAAACATAAACGATGCAGGAATTGTCACCATGACGAGACCGAGTTTCTCCTTCCTAGGGCTTGTAAAACTTACTAGGATGGAATCATCTGAAGGATGAACTTGTATGGCAAGAATATATTATCCCCTTCAATCTTGTGATAAAAAATAATGGGGTACTCACTAGAACTGGTGGGGGAAAAGTGAAATCAATCATCTATTGTATTTTGTAAAGGCAACATGTCACTCTTAAACATGACACTCATATGTTGCTCATGTTGGGTTTGGGACATTGTCACTTAATCAGTTGCCTTCCCAGGTTTGGGAAATCCATTTTGCCTCTCATCTGATTATATCACTTCGTCATCATGACCTTTAATCCTATGCTAAGTCAAATTATGCCAAACTCTGGAGTCGTGTCGCCGATATGTTCAAGAGAATTCCTATCTATAGTTCTTTACCACTTATACACTTTCTAATTTTTTGCCATAGTTCTGGATCACACTTATCTACTCTACTACATCCTTTTGTTTCATGTCAATGATGTGGGATTCATTATGGCCCCCCTTCGATGGATCAATTCATGTCGAATTCAACTCATTATATGGGAATATGATCTAGAAACTCCCTTCCAGTACCTTAGAGCTTTCATGCCTCAATGGCAAGTTCTTCATATTTGATGATAGGTTTACATCATTGACCTTCGATTGGATGATTCTACAGGTTTTCAACTTTAGCTTCATTATTCACATTCATGGATTGTGGTGATTGTAACTTGAGATCCATTTTCACTATTGGTTATTTCTCTCGTGCTTCTTAATGATTTACATCATTGACTTGTAATTAGCTGGTTTTCTATCATGTTCAACTTCAACACTTTTATTCACATGTTAGAATTCATACATTGATCAAGTCGAGAAGGAGCACAAGAACTTGGATTATATCTGATAAAATATAGGTTGTGTGGAGTTATGATTTCTTCATGATTGTACACATGTTTTCCTCTAGACAGATGGCTACAACCATACCATGGGTCCATATATATAATCCTCTTTATTCAGATGATTGCGACCATACTGTGGATCCATACACATGATTCCTTCTATTCAGATGGTTGTGTCCATACCGTGGATTCATGTAGCATTAGATGCCTATTCATGTATCACTAGGAATGTATATTAGAGATATCAGATATGTATATGTATATCTATATGTTTGATTTGTAGGTCTCCTGACAGTGGTGTTCTAATCCTTGCATTGGCTTGTAAAGCATCTCAGCCATCACTCCCTATTCTGCCTTCATGCTTTAGGGGGCATCTGTTACACAATATTTTGTCACACCTCTTGTTCACTTCCTATTACATATCCTGAAGTGAAAAATGTTGACAACTGTGAAGTATATCCATCATGATACAAAGGCTAAAACATCCCTGAAAAACCAAAGCAAAACTATGCTGGGTTAATTTTGAAGAAGGTTTAGCTAAAACCCTTTTTAGGGCCAACCTACTTTTCTCCACTTCATGCCCATGTTGATGGCAGGTTTCTCTTCTTTACCCTAGCACTGGAAGCATGGTTTTTGATATGAAAAACTGCACTGAACCTCTTATGGCAGGTTTTCCCAAAATGGGAGAGAAGCTTTGTGTGCTAAAAACTTCGAGAATAATGAGCTGGATATTGGTTGTTGCAGATATGGTCGAGCTCTCCCATTTGCAGCTCTTGATCTTATCTTTATGAGCCTTCCCCCTAAGATGTGGACCTTCCTCCCTCTTTTGTGGATCCCTAACTACCTCTTCCTTCCTATAAATCAAATCCCTTCTATCCCCAAATGGTTGATCATTGATTTCCTGCATTCCTATACTGAGATTATGCCCAAATGTTGTCTGTTCTAACTTGGAGAAGGAGTGCTTGAAGAGTCTTTGCTTGGACCTACACGTCAACCAAAAGGAGGTCTCCAACATCAAGGAATAGGTTGCATGCTTCCATTTTTAGCTTATTAATATATACATCTGATGTTCACTTTCCATAATTGTGTAAATATTTATGCTTTTAGCTTAATACTCCTTAATCTATTAAGTAGTTTATGTTTGATGTATTCCATATATGCTCTTGTACCTTGTATTTCTCTATGATATTTCTTGTAGGTACTCAGACCTGAAGAACAAATAAGGAGCGATCATGGAAGTGAAGGAATCGAAGTCATCTCCAAAGGATTGAGTGATTAACATCAGAGTGAGGTAGGTCACTCTCTCTATGCATTTGTTAAACATAAGATAGGAAAGTGTATGTTAGTTTGTTTAGTTCGTTGCTAGACCCACTCATTGGGCCAGAGAGATCACCTATATCTGTATAGAGGATTTTCCTTCACAAAAAAATGGCAACTCCGTTGGGGAAGCTATAGCCTCTTCAATCTATTTTTTGATCATATCTCTTAATCAGTTTGATCGACCATTGAGGTCTCAACTAGTTTGAGCCTATATAGGTCTTTACAGTGATTGATTACTACCTTAGAGTGATGAGTCTGGAGTGTTTGTTGAAATCTCTTTTCTTTTTTGCCTTATTCCTTGCCCATCATGTTTTTGACTCGGTTAGTCATGCTGCTAGCACACTTTCCTTTAACACAGGCACATTGATCCCCTGTTCAATGCTAGTTTAGCCACTATGACCCCGCTGATCTAAGAGATTGATGAAAAATAGGGTTTCTCTACCAAAATCGAGTGTGTCTCAGCCCCTCAGGTCCTTTTTCTTGTCCATTGTGATTGGATTTATTGATTTTTTGTCTGATTATCTGATTTGATTAGTGAATTATTGTCTTTTTAATCTTTCAAGTGTTTGAGTGAAATTGGATTGATTTTTAAGGTTTATAGGTCATTTTATTGTCATTTGCTACTTGTAAGTGTCATTGAGTGTGTAGTTT
The DNA here is from genome assembly GCA_031772625.1 of Pinus tabuliformis. Lineage (NCBI taxonomy): Eukaryota > Viridiplantae > Streptophyta > Pinopsida > Pinales > Pinaceae > Pinus > Pinus tabuliformis. Next base: position 1,077,208,860 of record CM062807.1, on the reverse strand, counting down.
GTTGATTGATTAGATATGATCATCTGTTAAAATCATTCAAAACGTCAATTTGGATTAGTTTTGGCTTGTCTTTTTCAAAGTTTATTTTTGATTGCATTAGGTCATCTTGCACATTGGAAAACCATCTTTGTTATTTATCAAACATAGATTACATTGTTTGGTTTACAAGTTGAAAAGGGTGCATTGTTTATTCATTCAAAAGATAAAAGTGAAAGAAATTTTCATTTAAGTGTTTTTGGATTAGAGTTGGTGTTGCTTTGTTTGGTGCATCGTTTGCACTAGAAGCATTGGAATCCAAAACTCATTTTTTGTTTACTAAGTCTTTGATTGCATTAGAGCATCCGAAAATCAAAGATAACATAATTTAGATAAAGTGCATCTTAGTAAAGTAAAAATCATTTTGCTTTCGATAGATTGCATGCATATTGGATAGTGAAAGTGAAGTTTAGTTTTTTCTTTTTCATATTGCATTTGGAAAGAAAAGTTAGTGGAAGCATGTTCTTTGAGGCATTCTCTTGTTTGATGCATTAATTGATTGAATTTTCTTCCCTTGTTAGTTTAGCTTTCATTGAAGTGAAGATTTTCTTTTTCTCATATAGTTGCATTTTAGGATTCAAGTGATATCGTTTGAGCCAAAAAAATGAAACATAATTCAAGAACAACATTAAAATTACTGAATTAACCTAAGGAGAATTTGGAACTTAACACAAACATTTAGAGGTATAGTCTAGAGACGTGTTCCGATGTCTATAAACCTAGCATCTATCATTAACTACCTACATTTTATCCTGGGGGTGAATCCTGTTCCACGTACTAAGTATATAGGAGGTTCTCCAGTACTCTCAGGTATATTGGACTCTAGTATGGAAAGTATATGGGAACATGGACTTGTGCTCCCTGTACCATCAAGTATATATTGGGGGACCCCACTAGGTTGTTATCCTTTAGCCATAGGTAACTGAGTCAGTCACCTTTCAGGTGTGATACACTGAACAAAACATTCAGGGAGATCGGCTGCCATACGTTAAGTCCTTGGTTTAGGTTAAGGTGGATATAACGGTTCACGAATACTTGGTAAACCCTCTTTCCTAGTACACCCTTTTTTATTCATTTCTTTTTTTTAAGTTCTAAAATTTAACTGCCCATGATAACATGACTTACCTATGTAGTTATCCTTGGCCTCACATTGCCTTATTAACAGTAAATTGTAGTTGTAAGCTCAAATCAAACACCTCCTTTTGATTTTGAGAGAAGGTAATCATAGCTGAACCGCCGAGTTTTCCTTACATATCCCCTTCATCATCTGACACTAAACGGTCATAACAAGGAGTCCATCTTGAGATTTCATAGTCACTTGAAGCCTAATGTTTTGAGCTTGGAATTATCTTGAGTATTCAACCCCTTTCTTCTTGTCCTCCACCTTGAGACTCATCATCTCACGAATCTGATCCAGAAACTCTTGAGGTTCTGTAGAGGTATATATTATTCCCTCTGAACCCACTTTTTGATCCATTGATCATATCTCCTCAATGACCATATAGTTCATTTGATAATGTTAAAATTGGCAACTATGGCCAAACTCCATGTGGACAACTTGTTTATGGCAGATGATATTTTTATTGGATCCCTCTCATCGAGAGGTGTAGGATTGATCTAAAGATAATCTGATTCCGATAAGTATTTATTGAGATACGAATTTATTTATATTATGGAATTATCATCTAGTCAGCCAACATCATACATAGGCTCGGAAGCCCTATAGACGTGTCTATTCATCATCTACGTTTTTAGTATAAATAGAAGAGTATTTGATGTCATTTGGAAGATACACATTGAGGTGATATCCTCCTCTCCACGTCTTGGGTTTTTGGAGCAGGAGAGAGACACCATGAGAATGTACGCTGGCCTATGATGCCCTAGTTCTAATGCACAACAATACACAGTAAAACATGATGCCATATATGCAGCCATGGTAGATGGAAGATGCAATAGAAGGGAGCCATGGTAGATGGAAACCACATTGATACGTTGCCCTAAGTCGCAGTCAACATGAGAATCTGCTCCTGAAGAGCTGCACATAACACTGTTCATGAGAAGACCTTAAATGCAATACATAAATGTATATATATTCACATTCAATGGAACACAGCATGGCATGTAGCAATATAGAACCCACAGCTATATGACACAACTATATGGAATGCATTCAATGGAATGCAACATGGCACATAGCATTATAGAACCTGTAGCTATATGAAACACAATCAATGGCATGCAGCATGACACATAGCAACCCGCAACTATATGGAACGCAGTCAATGGAACACAACATGGCACGTAGCAATATAGAACCCGCAGCTATATGAAACGTAGTCAATGGCGTGTAGCATGACACATAGCCACCCGCAGCTATATGGAATGCAGTCAATGGCACGCAGCATGTCACATAGCAACCCGCAGCTATATGGAATGCAGTCATGGCACGCAGCAATTGTTGCCCTCTTGATATATGTGGATCTGGCAGCATAGATAATATGAAGGGTAACCGCAGGTATGTGAAGTGAATGCCTTAATCTGCTGTACAAATACGTTGGATGATACATGCTGTTCTTAGAGGTTAACGCAGTCATAGAAACTCTGATACGTTGGTATGAGGGACACTGCACAGTCCATGGAATCACATAAAGGGTCTATACGCACCTTGAAGAATCATACATGTTGTTCATATGCTGTCATGGTAACAACATGATACACTGGTTCATGGAGAAACCCTATACGCTGTAATAGAGACCTGTCAACGCTATAATGGAAAACTATTAACACATGGAGACCTGTTAACACAGAAAGAAGGATAGGTGAAGAAGTCTGCCAAATAGAACCTATATCCTAGCTGCTTTGCTAGGCTGCAAGCCATAGCAAGAAACTAAGGCTGATATCAACAAAAGAAGATTGTTGCAACATGATGAAGCAATGAGAAGGTAGTGGCATTAGCATGATGAATAGCACTATGAGATCATGTGCATGGGCAATACAATTATACATTAGCAGGGGCAGCAACATGATGATGATGCACATTAGTTTGAGCAGCATTATGATGGATAAGGTCATGGACATGGGCGACATGATGATAATCATGATTAGTGCAACATGGTGCAGTATACAGTGGTGCAACTAGAGGAGCAGATGTAGCACGATGATAGGTATTAGTTGAGGTAGAATGTCTTCAACTGATCTTATCGTTATAGGAGATGATCTATGCTCAGATCTAGACAAGTCAAAGTGTTGGATTCTATTGTAAATGTACTATCTCTCTCTCTCTCTTTCTCTGCTGAACTCTGAAGATAAAAGAAGATTTGATCAAAGGGTTTCCCCACACATTGTGGGGTTTGTCCTTGGCTCGCGCCGCATCTTGTGTCCTCTTGTCTTGGCTTGTCTTTTGCGATTTATATTCATGTTCTATCTACAATTTACTTTAATATTGATATGATTACTAATGTTGAAAATTTAAATAAATTGTTCTGGCATAGAACATACCTAAAATTAACATGGTATCGGAGCTAAGGCGAAGACAATGCCCAAGAAAGAGTGAAGGAGCATGAAAGTACATGTCTGAGATGTACCGAAGGAAATTCTTACAAGGGGACCATTCCCCTCATGTAGCAGGTCCACAAGTTTGAAACAACCAGTGGAGTTTTTGAGATTCATGAATGGGAATCTCATGTATATAGGTGGAAGAAAGCCCTCCATGGCTTGAAGCAAAACACCCCGGGCGTAGTATGAGAGGACTGATAACTGTTTGATGAATCTGAGATTCACTAGGAGTGAAACTGATCCAAACCATTATCCAAAGGTTGTGGATGATAGACCTCTCATACCGGCACCTTATGTGGATGAGCTATTTCTGACAGGTGCAGACCCTCTCATTTGCAGAAGTAAGAGGGAGTTGGATTCTAGACATATGTTTTGCAATTAGCACGGGGAGCTCATATTTGGTTGAGCCTCACTGGATTGGTGCCAGAATCTTCTGAGAAATTTTCAGGGCACAATCTCTCATGGATTAAGATACACTGCTAGAAATATGAAAACTGCATGATTATTAAAATGCTGATTGGGTAGGCAGTGTGGAGGATCACTATAGAACTTTTCAATGTCGGTTCTCGTTGGATTCTGTTTTGATATCATGAATGAGCAGGAAGCAGAAGTCAATTGTTATAAGTACTGCCAATACCAGATATATAACTACGAGTATGACCTCGTATGAAGCTGCCTGGTTGGGGAAGCTCTTTAGTGACCTGTTTGTACACATGATGAATACCATTGTGATTCTCTGTGACAACTAGAGGTGGGATTCGATTATTGAGGAATCCCATATTCAACGATTTCTCCAGTAGATAGACATTAGATACTACCTTATCTAGGATATGGTAAGATGATGAGCAAGGAGGCTCCATCGCATTGAGACTGATGTACAGGTTGTTGAAATTTTGACAAAGCCTCGGGGAAAGATCAAATATGTGATTTTACTTTACGACTTGGAGTCGTCGAGACACCCTTGTAAAAGGGTCTTGCATGTTGCATACATTGAGCTCTGAGAGCTCTGGGGCCCTGTGATTCTTACTGGAGCAACATACGACCACAGGGTGACTCACCCTCCCTTGATGGTGCACACTGGGACAGGATGATTCACTCTCCTATGGATAAGATGATTCGCTCTCCTGTGTAGCAGGATGATTAGTTCTCCTGTGAGGTCTGGATGATGTGTTCTCCATGACAATTGTAGCAGGATGATTAGTTCTCCTATGAGTACGGTATTGATTAAGTTATCTTTTCGAGGCATCCTACCCATGCCGTCTGGGACTAATGGGAAGTACCTCTCATCTGAACAATGAGCAGGGAAATGAAGATAGGGACCATAGTAGTACCGATGGATGCATCGCTATATCTACCATACTCCCTACACTAGGATGACCTTAATTGATCTGGGATCAAGGATAATAGTCTGGGACCAGTGGTAGGAGTTGTACCTACTATGACACTGACTTCAGGTTGGTTGAGACTGGTCTAAGACCAGTGGTACATACTCTGAGACTGACTTCGTGTCAGTGTAGGACTGGTCTAGGACAAGTGAGAATGGTACATACTATGATGCTGACTTCAGGTCGGTTGAGACTGGTTTGGGACCAGTGGTACACTCTCTAAGCCAGAGATACTAGTCTTAGACTTGTGGTAGGAGTTGTACCTACTATGACGCTGACTTCGGGTCAGTTGAGACTGTTTGGGGACCAGTGGTACATACTCTGAGACTTACTTTGTGTCACTATAGGACTGGTCTAGGACCAGTGAGAGTGGTACATACTATGACGTTGACTTCAGGTCGGTTGAGACTGGTCTGGGACCAGTGGTACACTATTTGAGCCTGCAATACTGGTCTAGGACCAATGGTAGGAGTCGTACCTACGATGATGCTAACTTCGGGTCAGTTGAGACTGGTCTAGGACCAGTGGCACATACTCTGAGACTGACTTCGTGTTAGTGCAAGACTATTCTGGGACCAGTGAGAGCAGTACATACTATGACGCTGACTTCAGGTCAGATGAGACTGGTCTGGGACTAGTGGTACACTCTCTGAGCCTGTGATACTAGTCTGGGACCAGTGGTAGGAGTGGTACCCGCTATGATGCTGACTTTGGGTCGGTTCAGACTAGTCTGGGACCAGTGGTACGCACTCTAAGACTGACTTCGGGTCATTGGAGAATGGTATGAGACATTCTCAATCAATTCTTCTTCTTCATAGTTCAATAGAGCTGAGTTGAGCAGAGTAGAGTAGAGCCAGAAGAGATGAGCAGAGCTGGGTAGAGCAATGCAGGGCACTGATGGCAGAGATAGTATAGTCGGACTTATGGATCAGCGGATGGAGTTCTCCCTAGTTGAGAGGGATTGTTAAAATTGGAAACTAGGGCCAAACTCTATGTGGGTCAGCTTATTTATGGTAGCTGATATTTTTATTGTATACCTCTCATTGAGAGGTGTAGGATTGATCTAAAGATCATCTGATTTTGATAAGTATTTATGGAGATATGAATTTATTTAGATTATGGAATTATCATCTAGTCAACCAACATCTTACGTAGGCTCAGAAGCCCTATAGACATGTCTATTCATCATCTACATTTTTAGTATAAATAGAAGAGGATTTGATGTCATTTGGAAGATACACATTGAGGTAATCTCCTCCTCTCCACGTCTTGGGTTTTTGGAGCAGGAGAAAGACATCATGAGAATGTACTTTGGCCTACTATGCTCTAGTTCTAACACACAACAATACACAGTAAAACATGATGCCATATACATAGCCATGGTAGATGGAAGACGTAGTAGAAGGGAGCCAGGGTAGATGGAAGCCAAAGTGATACGTTTCCCTAAGTCACGGTCAATATGAGAATCTGCTCCTGAAGAGCCACACATAATTCTGTTCATGAGAAGACCTTAAACATAATACATAAAGATATATATATTCATGGTCAATGGAATGCAGCATGGCACATAGCAATACAGAAGCCACAGCCATATGCCGCAGCTATATGGAACACAATAAATGGAACACAACATGGCATGTAGCAATATAGAACCCACAGCTATACAAAACATAGTCAATGGCATGCAGCATGACACATAGCAACCCACAGCTATATGGAATGTAGTCAATGGAACACAACATGGCACATAGCAATATAGAACCCGCCGCTATATGAAATGTAGTCAATGGCATGCAGCATGACACATAGCCACTCGCAACAATATGGAACGCAGTCAATGGCACATAGCATGGCACATAGCAACCTGTAGCTATATGGAATGCAGTCATGGCACGTAGCAATCGTTTCCCTCTTGATATATGTGGATTTGGCAGCATAGATAACATGAAGGGTAACCACAGGTATGTGAAGTGAATGCCTTAATCAGATGTACAAATATGTTGGATGGTACACGCTGTTCTCAGAGGTTAACGCAATCATAGAAACTCTGATACATTGGTATGAGGGACACTGCGTAGTCCATGGAATCACATAAAGGGTCTATATGCACCTTGAAGAATCATACACGTTGTTCATACGCTGTCATGGTAACAAAATGATACAATGGTTCATGGAGAAACCCTATACGCTGTAATAGAGACTTGTCAATGCTTAATGGAAAATTATTAACACATGGAGACCTGTTAACATAGAATGAAGGATAGGTTAAGAAGTCTGCCAAATAGAATCTATAGCCTAGCTACTTTGCTAGGCTACAAGCCATAGCAAGTAGCTAAGGCTGATATCAACAGAAGCAAATTGTTGCAGCATGATGAAGCAATGAGAAGGCATTGGCATCAGCATGATGAAGCAATGAGAAGGCATTGGCATCAGCATGATGAGTAGCACTATGAAATCATGTGCATGGGAAGTACAATGATACATTAGCAAGGGGAACAACATGATGATGATGCACATTATTTTGAGCAGCATTATGGTGGATAAGATCATGGACATGGGTAGCATGATGATAATCATGATTAGTGCAGCATGGTGTAGTATGCAGTGGTGCAACTAGAGGACTAGATGCAACATGATGATAGGTATCAATTGAAGTAGAATGTCTTCAACTGATCTCATTGTTATACAAGATGATCTATGCTCAGATCTAGACAAGTCAAAGTGTTGACTTCTGTTGTAAATGTACTATCTCTCTCTCTCTCTTTCTCTGCTGAAATTGAAGATAAAAGAAGATTTGATCAAAGGGTTTCCCCACACATTGTGAGTTTTGTCCCTGGCTCACGCCACATCTTGTGTCCTCTTGTCTTGGCTTGTCTTCTATGATTTATATTCATGTTCTATTTGCACTTTACTTTAATGTTGATGTGATTGCTAACGTTGAAAATTTAAATAAATTTCTCTAGCATAGAACATACCTAAAATTAACACATAATCTTGAAATACCTTTGGAGCCTTATCCTTTATCATCATGGATTCCCCTCGCTGACGATTTCCACCCATGGCATTAGAAGGTGAGATTCCAACCTGTCCTCGAGATCCTCCTCCAAAAGTCTTATCCACTCACACTCCTAGTGTTGGCAATAATTCTAAATATAACTTTCCAGCTGAAGGCTTTCTGTATATTGGAAGTATGCCACCTCCACCATCACCTAAAAGCAGTGAACCTTTATTTCCGCCTGGTTACACATCTTTGGCTCAATCCGTTTCAGGTACTCCAAGTGCATCTTCATTTTATCCTAATCCCATTTGGTCGTCGGACACGATGCCTACTTCTGGTCTGTTTGTTTCAAGCATGGCCTCTCAAATTCCTATAGAAATTGTAATTTCTTTAGTTCTTGTATAAATGGAAGTTACAGTTGGGATGGTAAATGTCCCTATAGGTTTTGTTAGTTCCAGTCTTCGCAGGCTGTCACTAGGGATCAACATGAGCTCTTACTATGTCTGGTTTTGTTAGATGTTTTGCACATGATGTTCAACATAAAACATGTCACAAGCGTGTCCATCAAAAGAAGCTTGGAAAAATATTTCCAATGGTATAACACACTCTCATAACCGGTTCCTGGATTAGAAGAAATGAATGAGTGATTCTTGGTTATGCATGTTTTGAGGTCAGTTGATGCACGTAATGACAAGTTTAGTACAAAATCAGTTTCTGAAATAATGGTAAGGAATTTTTCAAAAGTGAAAGAGGTTTTGTTCACCACATACCAAATAACAAAGACCTCCTTCAGTTTATGCATAGGTGCTACTATGTTGGAGATATATAGTGATATTTGGAGCCTACATTAAAATAAAGCAAAATTTTCATATTTTTTACTTTTTTAGTCATTTTAGTGTGGGGCCATTTTACAGCAGATGGAAAGTAATTTTAAAAAACCAGAGGTTTTTGTTAATCATGAGCCATATGTGACTAGATCTTTACAACTCATTTTCACAGATTTAAAATTTTAATGATTTTCTGTTTTAGAGATGATTTTGTGGAACAGATTGCGAGCTACTGGAAATGAATTTCCAAAATTTGAGAGTGGTTTTTCACTAGCATGACCTTATCTACAAAAACCTCTTTCATTTTTGTAACAAGTGCTATGGTTTAGGAGATACGAGTTCATCTTCAACACCTATTTTCAGAAATTCGACCCAAGTTTAATGTAATTGATTCTATTTTGAAGAAAATGGTTGAGCTCAATCCCTTAGTACAAGGATGAGAAAATGTATATATTTTATGAATTTTATAGTGTAGGGGTTGGATTTTGGTAGAATTTTGGACTCTTGAGAAAGCATTGAGCTTCATTGTACACTCATATTTTCATTTTGGCTAAGGAATTGAGACTAGGATTTGCAGCACTCTTTGGGATTCATGTGGCAATGTCTTGGTATAGTGCTTCTCTTTGTAATTGTGAGTTTGTTTATGTGATTGCATCATCTGTGTTATTTCTTATGAACTAAACGAACAAGAGTGTAAGTAGAATTCATTGAAACTGCAATGCTCTACTTGAAGTTTGCTTTAGTTGTTTGATGTTTTCAACTATTTGGGGAGGATTCATGATTGCACTTGCCCTCTTCAACACCTCACCTATCTTTTCCTTCCATCTCACTAAAATTTAAGTGCCAAAATGATTGCCTACCTTTCCCCATCGAGATCTCTGCAGAATTGAGCCTCAATTCCCGCACCCCAAAATGTGTCTTTCCCTCTGAGCCAACAAAACTCCATTTTATCAAATCAACTCTTTTGTACATATACCTAGCTTAAAATCAGAAGATATTTCAGTCATCTCAAACCCTATAGATCATTATTTCCTGAAATTGACCTAGAGAGAGCCCTCTCCTGACTTGGTAGGGCTAGTTACCAGGCTGAGCGTGGTTTGATGTTGGCCCTGGATCCTACCTTTTAAGCTTGAGGTAAATCTAGGCAATAACATAGTGGCTATGTTAGTGCCTAGATTTACTTCAAGCTGAAAAGGTAGGATCCAGGGCCAACATCAAACCACGCTCAGCCTCGTAGCTAGCCCTACGAGGATAGCAGAGGGCTCTCTTCGGGTCAATCTCAGCAAAAGGTAATTGATGGGGCTTGAGATGACTGAAATAAAAATTGATTTTAGTCTAGTTATGAATTACAAGGATATGATGTGATTTTTTGGGGGTTTAGTTGGAATCAAGGGAAAGGTAGATTTTGGGGTGCGGGGATTGAGGCTCAGTTCTGCAGAGCTCTTGATGGGGAAAGGTAGGCAATTGTTTTGGCAATTTTAGTGAGTTGGAGGGAAAAGACAGGTGAGGTGTTGAAGAGGGCAAGGGCAATCAAGAATCCTCCCCAAACAACTAAAAACATCAAACAACTAAAGCAAACTTCAAGTAGAGCACTGCCCTTTCAATGGATTCTACTTACACTCTTGTTTGTTTAGTTCAAAAGAAATAATATAGATAATGGAATGCAATCACATAAACAAATTCACAATTACAAAGAGCAGCACTGTACCAAGACACATTGCCACGTGAATCCCAAAGAGTGCTGCAAATCCTGGTCTCAATTCTTTAGCCAAAATGAAAATATGAGTGTACAATGAAGCTTAATGCTTTCTCAAGAGTCCAACCTTCTACCAAAATCCAACCCCTACACTATAAAATTCATAAAATATATACATTTTCTCATCCTTGTACTAAGGGATTGAGCTCAACCATTTTCTTCAAAATAGAATCAGTTACGTTAAACTTGGGCCGAATTTCTTAAAATAGGTGTTGAAGATGAAATCGTATATCATAAACCATAGCACCTGTTACAAAAATGAAAGAGGTCTTTTTAGATAAGGTCATTCTGGAGAAAAACATCTCTCAAATTTGGGAAATTCATTTCTAGTAGCTCGCAATCTGTTCCCCAAAATCATCTCTAAAACAGAAAATCATTAAAAATGTAAATCTGTGAAAATGAGCTGCAAAGATCTAGTCACATATCCCAATCCATGACACCTATGAAAAAAATAAAAGAGGTTTTTTTTATATGGATTGTGATTAACAAAAAACTTGTTGGGTTTTTAAAAATTACTTTCCATCTGTTGTAAAATGGCCCCACACTAAAATGACTAGAATAGTAAAAAATATGAAAAAATTGCTTTGTTTTAATGTAAGATCCAAATATCACTTTATATCTCCAACATAGTAGCACCTGTGCATAAACTGAAGGAGGTTTTTGTTATTTGGTATGTGATGAACAAAATTTCCTTTACTTTTGAAAAATTCCTTACCATTATTTCAGAAAGTTATTTTGTACTAAACTCGTCATTGTGTGCAGCAACTGGCCTCAAAACATGCATAACCAAGAATTACTCATTCATTTCTTCTAATCTAGGAACTGGTTACGGGAGTTTGATATATCGTTGGAAATATTTTTCTGAGCTTCTTTTGATGGAAACACTTGTGACATGTTTTGTGCTGAACATCATGTGCAAAACATCTAACAAAACCAGACATAGTAAGAGCTCATGTTGATCCCTGGTGACAGGCTGCGAAAACTGGAACTAACATCAGCTCCAATGGGGATGGTAGCTCCTTGGAGGTGCCAAGAACTATAGATATCTAGAAATCAGACAATGCCTCTTTCATTTGGCATGGATGGTCAAACAACTGCAAACCCAAAACAACTCATACAAATCCAAAAACATATACATACTGCAACATGTACATAAACAAATACCGCAAACTGAAATGTTGCCTCGGGTAGCTTATTTATGTAAAAATCTAACCCACTTTGCTGCAAAATTGATAGATCAAGTAATGCTATAATGCCATATCAACCAATCAAGTAACTGTGACAAGGATGCTGCTTGAGAGTGCTTCAACCAGGACACAAATATAAAGGATGACAACCATACATGCACATAATGAGTCTGGTTGTGTAAAAAACAATTTGATCTATCATTTAAATTGAAAAACATTTCCATGTATGTTGCAAAGGATCGAAAAAACCAGACTCTGTTTGCTGCCCCAAGTCCTCAATACATGCTTCCAATTGCAAACTATCAATGCAAATATCCACGGGTAGCTTTACCTTCTGTTCCTTCTGTTGAAAAAGGTCCCCAAAGAATGGGACTCGACAGTCTAGATCCTGGGACTGTATTTGGGTCTCCAATTCAATTAGATCTCCTTCAATTTTGATGGCAAACTCTTGCAAAAAATTGAGCTTAAATTCATGGCTGCATTGACAGGATTTCAGATAAGAAGAAATAGATGAAGCAAAGTTCTCATCTACCTCATCATCCGTGCACATATCTTCCCATTCTCTAAAACCTTGAATAGGGGGCACCTATATTTTGAATTCTTCTTCTTTCTCCATCCATGTTTCAAGAAATATATGCCAAAAATTTACAAAGGACTTAATATATTTGATAGGAAAACCTTTAATCCATTTTCTACATTTACCGTGAAATGAATCAAACAACAATCTGATGAAGACATCTTCCTTTTTAACTCTAAGAATGTCCATGTTAGCACCTAAATCTACCTTAGGTTGAAGGAAGGAAAAAATTAGGGTAACCAAAAACCACGCTCAGTCTGGTAGCTAGCCCTACCAGAGCAGGAGAGGGCTCTCTCCGAGTCACACTCAGCGAATGGATATGCAAAATGGTCTGAGATGACCTACAATGCAATATTTACCTTAGGCTAGTAAGTGAAAAGGGATTTTGGAAAAGATTTTATGAAGTGACCGAGCTTCTGGGATGTATATGGGACTGGCGCTCAGCAAAGAACAGAGAACTGAAAATGAAGGCACAAATTATTCCATGAGGCAAGGTAGGCAGCAAGCGCAACAATTTCGGCTTCAGGTAATGCGGAATGGAAGGATTGCTGAAGAGAGTGAAAAGGGCATGGTTGCATGGATCCTTTTCAATAGAAGAATAACACTGCACATGAAATTTTCCCACAGGCAGAGCAATATAAATTGAATTCTACCTTATCTCACTTAGAAAATTTCACTGAAATGAAGCATGAAATGAAATATGAAACATAACAAGATACATATGGAACATAATAACACATTTTCTACACTCACGACCACAAGAATCTCATGAAACAGAGTCGCTGCCTTTCATTAATCCTTTGTCAAAAATACACAGTGCAGAAACAGAGTTGCTCTCCCACAGTCTCCCAGAAGTTACAAGCCAGCCAACCCTTTGCAAATAACTTGCATACAATATATAGAAAGTGTAGAGAAGAGATGGAACACCCAGGGGTTGAGAAGTTACTCAAATCATTTCAAAAAGGAGATGGAGAGCCAACCATCAACTATAGGTGCAATGCTCTCAAGCATGACATTTGGCTGTGGTGACCCTTTGCATTCTTTTGCCACTTGGATAGATGCCCATCTAGAGAGAAAAATCTTTAAATGCTGCCTTTGGTGCCAAAAAACCGAAGTGTAGATGGCTGGGCCCACTTGGAGAAGTTGTGACCCGAAATTTCGCTAAACGGGAGCAAATTGGCCGTTTTTTCCCCTGTGCATCACGCCGAATTCTCTGTGCATTGCGCCACTTTAGAGCCTATTTTGGGGCACTTGTAGGTGTCCAAAATGTGCCCAAGTGGGCTTGTTAGAAAGCCTGTCCTGTCTACTTTCCAAGCCCACTAGAATTTCTCAATTTGGTGCTCATTTTCCTCTCCAAATCTTCATTTTCCAAAGACTGCTTTCTGTGTTTCAAAAAAGTGGCAGAGAGGCCATTTTTGGGTGTTTTTTGACCTTTAGGAGGCCCAGATCTCCTCAAAATTTCTTGCCCGGACACTAGTAGTCATGATTTTTGATGCTGAATCCAAAAATGCAAACCATTCCTCAATTGGAGCCCTAGATTTTTAGCGTCGCGCCAGTGGCGCAACGCACAGGGAGGAATTTCCTGTTTTTTGCACAAAAAATCAAAATTTGCTCAAAAATTCTCCAAAATTGCTGAAATTTGGATTGGAGGTCCCCTATGGGGTGACATATTGAGCCAAGGAAGCCTCAACCAAGATTCTAAGTCTATCTTTTCCCTTAGCCTCTTTTTCTCTCCTTGTTGCTTTCCTCAATTTAGCCTTCCAGCTCTTTATTCGAGCCTTGGCGCTTATGTTTCGTGCCTGGTAGTGAAATGCCATATACCTCAGCAGTGCAAGGTCTTTGTCTTCTTTGTCTAGTAGCCTCTCCAAGTGCATATTGGCTCTCTCAAGGTTGGCCTCCCGATCTTCATTTACCTCTTGCTCCAAGGAAGTGAGCTAAATCCTTGCCCTTTGAGCAACTTGGCAATGCTCACAAATGTCTCGCAGCTCCATGATCGCCTGCTAGTCCTCTAGCTGCTTGTTCCTCTGTTATAGGTACTTGATGTTCCACTTGGCACTCTCCCCTGAAGATGTGTCACTGTGTGTCTTCCCCTCATAATTTGATGAAACTCCTGATGCCATTATTACTATGTGTACCTTGAGCTTTCTTTTGCTGCCCTCTGAATCCAATGAAACTAGTGTTTGTCCTGAGAATCTATCACCAAGGGGAAAATAAAATAGCGAGTGTTAGGAGGGGAATGATGAAAGGGGAATAGGGATTTAAGAGGAGAAAGTTATTAGGGGTTTAGGAATATTTTGGGTATAGTTTTGATGGGACAGGGTTTGGATTTTGTTGAGGTAGGGTTTGGGTGTTTAGCCATAGGAATCGAGGGAACCAAATGAATATGGTCACAGTGGTGCTAGGGTGATGGTAAGGGGAAAATGCTACAGGGAAATTAGTTGATAGGGGTGGGGTAAAAGAATACTTCAGCAACAATGTCACTGTAGCAAAACCCTAGTTTTTTTATTTTCTTTGTGTATTCCTTTGTTCATAAAATTTTTTTTTGGCATTAGATTTATACTCATCAAAATCATGATCTTATTATCAATTTTAATGCCAAGAGTGAAGGTATTTGACCCACATTTCAATTTTGATAGGCATTCACAAAAATTTTGGGAGATTTAGTGGTTTTTTGAGCTTATAGGTATGTGCGCCGC
This sequence comes from Pinus tabuliformis, assembly GCA_031772625.1. NCBI lineage: Eukaryota > Viridiplantae > Streptophyta > Pinopsida > Pinales > Pinaceae > Pinus > Pinus tabuliformis. Next base: position 1,077,193,843 of record CM062807.1, on the reverse strand, counting down.
GCGCTCTGCCCAGTGCACTGTGTGCTCTAAGTACGTTGCGCCAGTGGCAATTTTGCACTGAGGTCGGGCTCCCAGTGCACTGCATGCCCCGAGTGCACCATGCCTCTTCATGTGTGTGCCGCGCGCTACAAAAATCGCCCAGTTTTGCTTGGAAGGATAGGGGGAGGGTTTTAATGGTGGAGTTAGGGTGGGTTTCTTAGAAAAATGTTGAAGGGGAGATGAGAAAGATGAGGGGTGAGGGGCCAAGGGGAGTGAAGTGGAACCTTGGTGGCATCATCACAATCTTGCAACCCCATCTATCGTTTTTCTTGATGATTTTTTCATGGTTGACCTCGTGCATTCGGGGTACCATTTAAACATCTTATAAACACCATATCATTGAAAAAATTGATGGACAAGAGGTATCATAAGGCCTACCTATCAAATTGATAGCTTTCACAAAGAAATTTGAGGCAATTTGGAACAATTTCAGGCCCTTTCTTCCCTGTGCACTACGCTCTCTGTGTGCGCCGCGCCAGTGTAAATTTTACACTGGAAAACCTCTCCCAGTGCACCGCGCTCTCTCTGTGCGCCGTGCTATTTTCCAGGTGACTTTTGGAGGCCTTCCTAGTGTCCAAATTGGGTGAAGGATAGCCCATTAGAAAGGTATTTGTGTCTGATTTCCAACCCAACTAGAACTTTTCAATTTGGAGTTCACTTGCCCTGCCAAAAGTCAAATCTCCCAAGACTGGTCCAAAAGTGCCCAGTGAGGCTGCCTCAAGGAAGAGTGTTGTTGCAGTCAAATTTTGAATGCCTTCTGCAACTCCAAATTGAGCTCATGATAGCGCATTGGAAAGATATTGAAGTCTATTTATCACTTGACTCATCAAGCAAGTCATTTGGCCAACTGAGCTAGGAGAAAACTTGATCTTCCAAAGGTCACTTCATAGGTGCATCAATTCTCCCGAGGCAATTGTAGTTTTGAAATTTCTTCAAAACCATGACACCTGTGTAAAATTTGAAGGAGGTTTTTCTTCCTTAGCTTGTTTTGGACAAAAACCTCTCTCAGTGTTTACAAATTCATCTTTCCTTGCTCAAAAACATAATTTGAGTGAAACCTACCCCGATGTGTGGAACAAAAGATTTGTCGAAATGAAGCGAAATGAAGGCAATAGGAAGCTTCTAAATTATTGAGGGAATTTTTGGAGGTGGGGAGGGATGTTAGGAAGTAGAGGAAAGTGTAATATTTGAAATTGAGTGAGGGGAAGGGGTCCAAAAAGGAAAAACACAGGCCCAACCTAGAAAACTGCCAAGTTGTAGCAAGAAACTAGGGTTTGCGCGAAAATGAGGAATTTGGGGGATCTCAGTCATGGGAAGTATTTAATAAGGTACTTTAAGGATAAGGAAAGGTTTATGAACATCAGGATACAAGTTTTGCCGATGATTTTTTCGTCCAAGAGAAATTTCCTTCAAAACCCTAGGAGAGAGAAATGACCTTACCTAGGCGCAACTGAAGCATGAACAAGGTGTAAAATGACCCAGTGGGACTTGACATGATAATGAAAACTCTCTAAATGATGGTACACTCAGCTGAATAGTGACATAGACCGACATTTGGACGACTTTGGAAGGAGTGAAAGCAAACCCTAGACCTAATGCCTAGTGACCAAATTTTGCTTGAAGACTCACTGAAATGACAAAATTTGACCTTGACACATTAAAAATCACTTTGTAAGAGCATGTTTGATCACTGGAGGAAGGCTATAAAGACTAACACTAACATTGGCTCGAAAGGGGATGGCAGCTCCTTGGAGGTGCCAAGAACTGCAGATCTTTGGGTGAGTAAACAGTGCCTTCGTCCATTGGGCTATGGAGTCCATTATTCCGACAAACCAACATGACTCAATTTATTGACTGAAACTTGACTGAAACTGACTCAATGTGAATTTAAATGACTGAAATACTTGACTCTATGCAAAAGGAAATGACTCATGACTGACTTAACTAAAACAAGTATTTACAAAGCTTGTTCAATGGCAGCAGTCCATCAAGATTCGAGGGTTTCAAATCAAGATGACAACCACCTGCATACTAATGCAATATGTACAATCATGTGTAATGTGTCTTCCAATGTAACCAATCAAGTAGATGCCTCCTTGATTGATTCTCCTGATTAGATCTTCTGGTCAACAATAGATACTTGTATCTCGGCATCCAAAAAACTAATTGACCCTGATCTCCTTCATCACCGAATACTGCAATAATCACCTTCAAGGCTGACTATAGTAAATCTGCCATTGGATCCTGAAGAACATGAAGATTTTCTTCCTGCTGAAGAAACAAGGTGTCCTTTGCTTCAAATTCTGATCTTCCTTCATCATGTGCTTCAGTAAAACTATCCTCCTGGGCTTCAAAAAACTCTGAACAGGTAGATGAGCAGATATCTTCTTGGAAAAACATTTCAACACATGAAACATATGAAGAGGAATCTGAATGGAAATCTTGAATGTTTTGATCTTCTGTGGTGTGAATGTATTGAATGAAGGTCTGATCTTGTTTCACATACACTGACTGGATTACCTCCTCATGAAGGTTGTATTCTAATGAATTGAGAACATTTGGATCCAAAACTTTGTCTTCTTCATCCCAGATGATTTCAGCAGCAGAGTTCTCTTTCATAGGATTCCATACTAGGCATTCTTGGTCATCACAGTCTGAATCTGGAACTGAAATAGTTGTCCTGACATTATCACATTCTGAAATTAGAACTGAACTTACTTGCATGTCGTCTTCTTCTATTGACAGGTCTGAGCTGACACTTTTTCTTTCATCAACTTCAGCCATATGGAACTCTTCAACCTGTTGATCTATTTCATATAATTCATGTTGACTGTCAAGATGCAGAATTCTTTCATCTTCCACCATACTACAATCTTGATCATGCTACAAATTTTCATGATCGTCTTTATGCTGCTGAAAGGGATTTTCATACAGGGCTTCCATGATCTCATCATCCATGAAATTATCATCTTCATAATATTTTTCAAGGCTTTCAATAAAAGTAGAAGCATGTTTGCAACAGTCATGAACTAGATTTAATGATGGATAATATTCTTTATACTTCTCAAAGAATATTGAATGAAAATCCTTTAGACAATAAATGGAAGTAGGTGGAAAACTTTCATACCAAGATCGGGCTTTGTCTTCCAGAGTAGCCATAAACATTTTCATCAAACAGTCTTCAGGAAAATAGATCTTTAATTTATGCACGTGAATGTGAAATTTCACCAGATGAAGAGCAACGTCATTACCTTCCACATTTCTGAACACAGGAAAATTCTTTGACCAATCTACCTTAGGCATTTTGTTTGGAAAACCTGAGATGTGATCTCGGCTCATGGGAGCGTATCTTCTTGCAATCCGATCCATCTTAAGAAATCTCAAATCTACTGATCCCTCTGTAGTGGAGTCACCATGAAGGATTGATTGCATGGATTCTTCAATGAATGGAGTCGCCAGGTGAATGATTTCAACCATCTTATTATGTCTGATCGTTGTTAACCATCAACAATCAGCTCTGAACTTGAGATATGTACTGGGGCAAAACAATCTACAAGTAAACCATTTCATCTCCAGTGGAGTCGCCACTATGTTAGCAGCTAAATTTGCCTTAGGTTGAAGGAAGGCAAAAATTAGGGTAACCACAAACCACGCTCAGTCTGGTAGCTAGCCCTACCAGAGCAGGAGAGCGCTCTCTCCGAGTCACACTCAACGAATGGATATGCAAAATGGTCTGAGATGACTTACAATGCAATATTTACCTTAGGCTGGTAAGTGAAAAGGGATTTTGGAAAAGATTTTATGAAGTGACCGAGCTTCTGGGATGTATACGGGACTGGCACTCAGCAAAGAACAGAGAACTGAAAATGAAGGCACAGATTATTTTGTGAGGCAAGGTAGGCGACAATCGCAGCAATTTCGGCTTAAGGTAACGCAGAATGGAAAGATTGCTAAAGAGAGTGAAAAGGGCATGGTTGCATGGATCCTTTTCAACAGAAGAATAACACTGCACATGATATTTTCCCACAGGCAGAGCAATATAAATTGAATTCTACCTTATCTCACTTAGAAAATTTCACTGAAATGAAGCATGAAATGAAATATGAAACATAACAAGATACATATGGAACATAAGAACACATTTGCTACACTCACGACCACAAGAATCTCATGAAACAGAGCCGTTGCCTTTCATTCATCCTCTGTCAAAAATACACAGTGCAAAAACAAAGTTTCTTTCCCACAGTCTCCCAGAAGTTACAAGCCAGCCAACCCTTTGCAAATAACTTGCATACAATATATAGAAAGTGTAGAGAAGAGATGGAATGCCCAGGGGTTGGGAAGTTACTCAAATCATTTCGAAAAGGAGATGGAGAGCCAACCATCATCTACAGGTGCAGCGCTCTCAAGCATGATATTTGGTTGTGGTGACCCTTTGCAATCTTTTGAAACTTGGATAGATGCCCATCTGGAGAGAAAACTCTTTAAATGCCGCCTTTGGTGCCAAAAAACCGAAGTGTATATGACCGGGCCCACTTGGAGAAGTCGCGACCCGAAATTTTGCGAAATGGGAGCAAATTGGCTGTTTTTTCCCTTGTGCGCCACACCAAATTCTCTGTGCGTCATGCCACTTTGGAGCCTATTTTGGGGTACTTGTAGGTGTCCAAAATGTGCCCAAGTGGGCTTGTTGGAAAGCCTATCCTATCTACTTTCCAACCCCACTAGAATTTCTCAATTTGGTGCTCATTTGCCCCTCCAAATCTTCATTTTCCCAAGACTGCTTTCTGTGTTTCAAAAAAATGGCAGAGAGGCCATTTTTGGGTGTTTTTTGACCTTTAGGAGGCCCAGATCTCCTCAAAATTTCTTGCCCGGACACTAGTAGTCGTGATTTTTGATGCTGAATCCAAAAAAGCAAACCATTCCTCGATTGGAGCAAGGAATTTCCTGTTTTTTGCACAAAAAATAAAAATTTGCTCAAAATTTCACCAAATTTGCTGAAATTTGGACTGGAGGTCCCCTATGGGGTGACATGTTGAGCCAAGGAAGCCTCAGCCAAGATTCTAAGTCTATCTTGCCCCTTAGCCTCTTTTTCTCTCCTTGTTGCTTTCCTTAGTTTATCCTTCTAGCTCTTTATTCGGGCCTTGGCGCTTATGTTTCGTGCCTGGAATTGAAATGCCATATGCCTTAGCAGTGCAAGGTCTTTGTCTGCTTTGTCTAGCAGCCTCTCCAAGTGCATATTGGCTCTCTCAAGGTTGGCCTCCCGATTTTCATTTACCTCTTGCTCCAAGGAAGTGAGCTCAATCCTTGCTCTTTGAGTAGCTTGGCAATGCTCACGAATGTCTCGCAGCTCCATGATCACCTGCTGGTCCTCTAGCTGCTTGTTCCTCTATTCTAGGTACTTCATGTTCCACTTGGCCCTCTCCCCTGAAGATGTGTCACTGTGTGTCTTCCCCTCATAATCTGATGAAACTCCTGATGCCATTATTACTGTTTGTACCTTGAGTTTTCTTTTGATGCTCTCTGAATCCAATGAAACTGGTGTTTGTCCTGAGAATCTATCACCAAGGGGAAAATAAAACAGGGAGTGTTAGGAGGGGAATGATGAAAGGGGAATAGGGATTTAAGAGGATAAAGTTATTTGGGATTTAGGAATATTTTGGGTATAGTTTTGATGGGACAAGGTTTGGATTTTGTTGAGGTAGGGTTTGGGTGTTTAGCCATAGGAATCGAGGGAACCAAATGAATATGGTCACAGTGGTGCTAGGGTGATGGTAAGGGGAAAATTACACAAGGAAATTAGTTGATAGGGGTGGGGTAAAAGAATACTTCAGCAACAATGTCACTGTAACAAAACCCTAGTTTTTTTATTTTATTTGTGTATTCCTTTGTTCATAAAAAAAAATTTTGGAATTGCATTTATACTCATCAAAATCATGATATTCTTATCAATTTTAATGCCAAGAGTGAAGGTATTTGCACCACCTTTCAAGGTTGATAGGCATTCACAAAAATTTTGGGCGATTTATTGGTTTTTTAAGCTTATAGGTCTGTGCGCCGCACGCTTTGCCCACTGCGCCGCGCGCTCTGAGTGTGTCGCACCAGTGGAAATTTTGCACTGAGGTCGGGCTCCTAGTGCGCTACGTGCCCTAAGTGCACCGCGCCTCTTCATGTGTGCGCCGCGCGCTACAAAAATCGCCCAGTTTTGCTTGGAAGGATAGGGGGAGGGTTTTAGTGGTGGATTTAGGGTGGGTTTCTTAGGAAAATGTTGAAGGGGAGATGAGAAAGATGAGGGGTGAGGGGCCAAGGGGAGTGAAGTGGAACCTTGGTGGCATCATCACAATCTTGCAACCCCATCTATCGTTTTTCTTGATGATTTTTTCATGGTTGACCTCGTGCATTCGGGGTACCATTTAAACATCTTATAAACACCATATCATTGACAAAATTGATGGACAAGAGGTATCATAAGGCCTACCTCTCAACTTGATAGCTTTCACCAAGAAATTTGAGGCAATTTGGAACAATTTCAGGCCCTTTTTTCCCTGTGCGCCGCGCTCTCTGTGTGCGCCGCGCCAGTGTAAATTTTACACTGGAAAACCTCTCCCAGTGCGCCGCGCTCTCTCTGTGCGCCGCGCTCTTTTCTAGGTGACTTTTGGAGGCCTTCCTGGTGTCCAAATTGGGTACAGGATAGCGCATTGGAAAGGTATTTGAGTCTACTTTCCAACCCAACTAGAATTTTTTAATTTGGAGTTCATTTGCCCTATCAAAAGTCAAATCTCCCAAGACTGGTCAAAAAGTGCCCAGTGAGGCTGCCTCAAGGCAGAGTGCTATTGTAGTCAACTTTTGAATGCCTTCCTCAACTCCAAATTGAGCTCATGATAGTGAATTGTAAATATATTTGAGTCTATTTATCACTTGACTCATAAAAAAAGTCATTTGGCCAACTAAGCTAGGATAAAACTTGATCTTCCAAAGGTCACTTCAAAGGTGCATCAATTCTCCCGAGGCAATTATATTTTTGACATTTCTTTAAAACCATGACACCTGTGTAAAAAGTGAAGGAGGTTTTTCTTCCTTAACTTGTTTTGGACAAAAGCCTCTCTCAAGTTTTCCAAATTCATCTTTCCTTGCTCCGAAACATCATTTGAGTGAAACCTACCCCGATGTGTGGAACAAGAGATTTGTTGAAATTAAGCGAAATGAAGGGGATAGGGAGCTTCTAAATTCTTGAGGGAATTTTGGGAGGTAGGGAGGGTGGTTAGGAAGTAGGGGAAAGTGAAATCTCTGAAATTGAGTGAGGGGAAGGGGTCCAAAAAGGAAAAACACAGGCCCAACCTAGAAAACTACCAGGTTGTAGCAAGAAACTAGGGTCTGCGCGAAAATGAGGAATTTGGGGGATTTCAGTGATGGAAAGTGTTTGATAAGGTACTTTAAGGATAAGGGAAGGTGTATGAACATCAGGATACAAGTTTTGCCGATGATTTGGCCGTCCAAGAGAAATTTCCTTCAAAACCCTAGGAGAGGGAAATGACCTTACCTAGGCGCAACTAAATCATGAACAAGGTGTAAAATGACCCAGTGGGACTTGACATGATAATGACAACTCTCTGAATGATGGTACACTCAAGTGAATAGTGACATAGATCGACATTTGGACTACTTTGGAAGGAGTGAAAGCAAACCCTAGACCTAATGCCTAGTGACCAAATTTTTCTTGAAGACTCACTGAAATGACAAAATTTGACCTTGACACATTAAAAATCACTTTGTAAGAGCATGTTTGATCACTGGAGGAAGGTTATAAAGACTGACACTAACAATCCACAAATGTTTTAAAATTTTATGTATGTTCTAGAGTCAAACTCAGATCTTCCCCATTGAATTTAGGGCCATTGCTCAAAATGTATGCATCCTTTGGTAATTGATTACGAAAACCAAGAAGATTAGAAAAATTGATACATGAATACCTTGAACAAATAGAAGCAACATTTGGGTCCTTCATTTAGCCAGTGGAGCCACCATCAATACTTTGAAACTCGAGACTTCGAACAGTGGAGTCACCAGGTAGATGATTTCAGCCTTCATATGTGTTTGACTATGGTCCACCATCAACAATCAAATCTGAACTTGATTACAAAATTGTATTGGGGCAATTTGCAAGTCAGATGTTCAGTTTATAAACTAGACCGGAGATTGACTGAAGTAGCTTTTATCTACTTGCGCTAATGCAAAGCAAAAATGTTTCGAAGGCTACCTGGCTAATCTTCAGACTCCGTTTGTAGTTTATAAAATGAATAACACTAACAAACAAACAATTTCTTCCCCAGTATGGTCGCCACTATGTTAGTGCCTAGATTTACCTCAGGCTAGAAAGGTAGGATCCAGGGCCAAAATCAAACCACACTCAGCCTCATAGCTAGCCCTACGAGGATAGGAGAGGGCTCTCTCCAGGTCAATCTCAGAAAAAGGTAATCGATGGGGCTTGAGATGACTGAAATAAATACTGATTTTAGTCTAGGTATGAAGTATAAGGATTTGATGTGATTTTTTGGGGGTTTAGTTGGAATCAAGGGAAAGGCAAATTTTGGGGTGCGGGGATTGAGGCTCAGTTCTACAGAGATCTCGATGGGGCAAGGTAGGAAATCATTTTGGCGCTTAAATTTTAGTGAGTTGGAGGGAAAAGATAGGTGAGGTGTTGAAGAGGGAAAGGGAAATCAAGAATCCTCCCCAAACAACTGAAAACATCAAATAACTAAAGCAAACTTCAAGTAGAGCACTACACTTTCAATGGATTCTACTTACACTCTTGTTTGTTTAGTTCAGAAAAAATAAGATAGATAATGGCATGCAATCACATAAACAAATTCACAATTACAAAGAGAAGCACTGTACCAAGACACATTGCCACATGAATCCCAAAGAGTGCTGCAAATCCTAGTCTCAATTCCTTAGCCAAAATGAAAATATGAGTGTACAATGAAGCTCAATGCTTTCTTAAGAGTCCAACCTGTTGGAAATAATACTGAGAGGGGGGTGGGGGTGAATCAGTGTTATCAAATCAATAAAACTTTTTCATCTCCATACTTAGATACATATACGCTACTTCAATTAAGGGAACCCGCGTGTATACGCAACTGTGTCTAATGCAACTAGCGTATATCCAGAATACTTATGATTCAGTTAATCCATTAAATGTTGATCTTTAGTTAGTGCATCAGAACTTTATTAACCATATGTATAGTAAGCAAGTGCAGTAAAACAGAACAGATCATCACACACAAGAAGCACACATGAACACCATGATATAAGGTGGAAACCTAATGTGGGTGAAAACCACCTACTGCAAGTCGTCTCTATCTTCTTTTAATAAGAAACTTCATTTTACAATATTTTTGTACTAGTGCAACCTTATACTAGTACACAGGCTTCTACCTGCAGAAGGCTACAACCTTCTCTCGTTCTCCAGACTCTCCTGGAAGGGAGGTACAACCCCCTTATCTCTTGTACTAACTGATTTATTTACTAGTACGTAGGTGCCGGCCTACTGAAATGCTCCAACCTTTACTTGTTCTCCAGCTGGTACTAGAAGGGAGCTACCACCCCCTTTGCTCTTGTACTAGCTGATGTACTAGTACGTAGGTTCCAACCTATAGAAGGCTACCACCTTCTCTTTCTTCCTCCAAGTACCACGTTTCATACATTTTCAGACTGGATACTCTTGAAGCACAAGACAATAATCTGAAGGCCATGTTTCATCCAATTTTCATATTGGACCCATCAATATCATTGAAGCACAAAACAATCAATACTAGCATCATCAATTTCTGAATCACTGAAACACTGAAACCCTGTCAACAACACAGTCAACAGAACACAGAGCAGACAATAGAACTTTGCAATAACAATCAGACCCAACTGCAACTTCAAACATCATACTTCATTATGTATACGTTACTGCGATGAATCAAACCCGCATACAAATGCGCTTTCACCAAATCCAACCCGCGTACATATCTATAAATATTCAATCATGACTTGTAGCTATTTCAAACTTAAATTATACCCAGTTCAGAACATTACATGCATCAGAATACAGATCTAGAATAAGCATAATCAACCATATAGAGATAGTTCATTTCAAACCATTTGATCCCGATCTATGCTTAGATCTTGTTCTCCATCAACCGATGAGATCCCTCCTTAGCTCAGATCAAGAAATGCATCATAAACCCATATCCTGCATACTGGATCTCATACTTCATCAGATATTCAAGACTTTTTCCATCGCCCTTGCCTAATGATCTTCTTCTCCTTTTATAGTCTTAGGCCTTTCTCAATACCATGGTCCAAAACCATAACAAAACAATACCATGGACCCAATACTTGGGATCAACACTTCTGACGAGATACCATGGTCCAAAACCATAGGTTCAAATACCATGGACCAAACATAAGTTCTCCGACATGCGCTTTTCCTTGCGTGAAAGTGCGTGTATACGCATACGCATCTTTTCAACGAATAACCCGCGTGTATACGCAGCTCGTTCATTATGAACCTGCGTATATATATTTTCTCTTCATTCTTGTAGTCTGATCATTAATTCCTTGCTACTGACCTGCTGCACTATGATCTATCATCTGTGTGATTTTCCATCAAGGACAAAACTTGTCTCATAATGCCAATAATCTCCCCCTTTGGACTTGATGGCAAAGCTAACTTGTCACACTTAGAACTATCATCTGATTCGTTTGAGTTGTCCTGCATTTGATATCTCTTTTGTAGATTCATATAGTTATATGTAAGTGAGATGTTCTTCTATGAGTGGGTTGCCATCAAGTACAATACATGCATAATAATGCCAACAATCTCCACCTTTGGACTTGATGGCAACAACACCAAATCACTCTCCCCCTTTGACATCAAGGGCAAAGGGCGGACCAAGATATTCACTTTCCTTGATAAACATCCTGCTGACCATACTTCCCCTGAGTACTTGTTGAAATTTCTGAATGAGCTCCCCCTTTGTATATGCCAAGGTGTACTAATCTATCCATGCTCCCTTTGAGTACATGCTGAAGGCTCTGCTCTGCTGAAGTGTGTTGTTCATGCTCCCCCTGACTGTAAGCAAGGTCTAAAAAAAGATGTTCTACAGGAAAGAACATGACTCTATCATAAATGACCTTCCTATCACCAAAGACTCATACATACATCCATCTCCCATCCTAGTGGGGATATACCAATATTGATTCATCCACCCAACCAAGTGGGGATACATCAAAAGTTTACACATGATAGAACAAGAACATTACATCATCCATCCTAGGCATAGTGGGGAAACCAACATAGGCCGTTACATGACCTTGATAATAAAATAAATACATGACTAAAATATTTCAACATCCTTCCTTATGCATAGAGGGGGTACAGATTACATTATATGACCAGAAGAGATTTCATCAAATGACTACAATAGATAGAGACACACTATTACATCATGAGTCTTGATATGACCTTTACATGAGACCAAACATCTAAATAAGACCATGATAGTCATTAGCAACTATCATACATAATGTATGATCTGCTCCATAAGCATCTTTCAACAACATCTAGACCAGCAATCATGTTCTCCCTCTGTACATGTTCCATCTGTGCCAGATGGTTTCTATCAAGCCTATATCAGACTCTTCTCATTCTGAGTTTGGCCCACTTATTTCCTTCAAATTAACATATACACGACTGTATCCATAGAAACAAGCGTATATATGCGGATACTCCTTATGAAACTCATGTACAACCATTTCCAGATCATCAACCTATAAATTTCCTATGACAAGGTATGTCTGCATATAGATATCAACTCATCATCATAAAATCATTCACATTATATCATATGTGTAAAACACCATATCCATCTTATCAACAAGATCATCCATGTATCATCACTTTGGAATATCTGCATCAATCAACATATGTAAGTATCAACCTATCAACATATAGGTAAGAACTCATCATCATCATGTCTTCCAATAATGCAAATTTGAGTAATCATTCATGTATCTAATACTATGTATCTTGAACTCAAGATCTTTTGTCAAGGTTTCTTTATAGCATCAACATCAACAATCCTCATCCACATGAGCACCAAGAACTATAGGAATCCTACATCATAACTGTATTATATGATCTTTATGCATATGGCAGAATCAGCATATGAGTGACTCATCATCAATTAATGAAGTTGTGTATTCAAGCTGTGTACTTCTCTTTATCATTATGAAGATCACCATGTAAGCATCATATATGCACCATCTAAGAATCAATCCACAAATATGATCTGAACATCAACTATGTAACCCCAAGAAGCATATGAAATTTTATCATGGACAACTCATAACCACATCATAGAAAGATATATCATTTAGCCATATAAGCATCATCACCAGGGACTATTACCCATAATGCCAACAATGCCTTATTTAAAAGCATATGCTCCCCCTGAACCTGTGCCATCCTGTCTATTGTTAGATCTGATCATCACGACATTATCATCATCAAGTTAGGATCAAAAACACTTCTAAACATCTTATGGGTATCAAGACATTTCCACACATCATTAGCTGATTGTAACCATTATCAAACAAAGTAAATAATAGATTGAATCATATCAGACCCTTTTTCTGAGCTTGTCCCTTATGCTTTTCCTCATACTGACATATACACAACTATGCAGTGTCTAACTCACGTATATACATGACTGTGCAGTGTCTAACTCGCATATATATGCGACTTCCCTTTATGAAACTTGTGTATGAGATTTAGGACACTGAAGTTTTACACTTTCATCTCCCCCTGAGTCTGTTATGTCTGTGTTGTGCTGTGTTTGAGTATATTGTGTTGTGCCAGATCTTTCTGACTGTACTTCCTTCTTCTTCCATATCTTCAAGCGTGACGATGTTTTCTCCTTTTGGTATGGTCCCTGTACTTTGTTACTGCATTCCTTTGCTCTATGTCCAAGCTTGTTACATGCATAGCATCTTACATGTTTCATATTCCTTATGTAGCAATCAACAGCTTTGTGACCAAACATATTGCAAGAAAAACAATATCCCTGAAAGTACCTAGAATATAATGATCTTTCTGTGAGATGATCTTGAACTATTCTTCTTCTGCATCTGGCTGCAACATGTCCAAGATTATGGCATACATAACATTCAACACTATTCATCAGAGGAATAAAATATTTTCTTTGAAGAATTTCTTTCCTTGGTTGTTGATGGGATTGACCTCTCATCTCCTTGTCGAGCATTTCAGATTTTTCATTAGAATTCCTTGTCTTATTCTGTGAGCTAGATTCACCTTCAACAGATTCATGAAAACCAAGACCAGTTTTGATAGCAGGAGACCTTTGACTACTAAGAATATCATCCAGAAGCTTAGTACTATCTTGAAATCGTAAGATCTTATCCTTTTCTTCTAATTTATCCTTTAGAAAATTTACCTCAACCTGAAGATGCTATTCCTTTTCACGATGCTGCTTCTTCATGTTTTCTTCAACTTTTCTTTCTTCTTCCAACTGATGTCTTAGTTCAAGAACTTCGTTTTCTTGTTTTTCAAGAGCTTGGAGTAGTTCTTTATTCTACTTCTTTGATTCTTCAAGATCTTCCTTTAGCGAGAGGATCGTAGCTTCAAGCCTTTCATAGTAACTGGATCTATCTCTGAGTTTCTTGATAGTTGTGCTTCTTTCATTTACTTCATTTCTTAATGATGTCACTTCATCCTGCAACTTTTGACATTGATTTTCCTTGTCCTTGAGTAACTTCCTTACCTTGTTTCCTTCCTCTAGTTGAGCTTTTAGTTTGGTAACTTCTTCTTTGAAAGCACATTCCCTTTTGTTCAATAGATCTTGTTGTTCTCTAATTTTGTCTGTAAGCCTTCTAAATACTGCCTCTATTTGATATCTTTCTTGCTCACCCATAAGAGCAAATTCAGTTGCTTCACTATCACTTTCATCATCTTCACATGGATGGATACCAGAGGATAACAAATTCATACCTGATAGATCTTGTTCATCTTCATTCTGAAGTGATTCTGAACCTGAAGTGCTTCTTCCACATAATCCCCAATCGATGCTCCCACTGTCATAGACTTTCTGAGATGTCTTCTTCTTCTTAGGTGCTTTCTTCTTAAGCTTCTTTCCCATTGTTCCATGGATCTCCTTCAAGCAATCAAGCTTCTACCAAAGGACCTGCTCTGATTCCATGTATTGGAAATAATACTGAGAGGGGGGGTGAATCAGTATTATCAAATCAATAAAACTTTTTCATCTCCATACTTAGATACATATACGCTACTTCAATTAAGGGAACTTGCATGTGTATGTAACTGTGTCTAATGCAACTAGCGTATATCCATAATACTTATGATTCAACTAATCCATTAAATGTTGATCTCTAGTTAGTGCATCAGAACTTTATTAACCATATGTACAGTAAGCAGGTGTAGTAAAACATAACAGATCATCACATACAAGAAGTACACATGAACACCATGATATAAGGTGGAAACCCAATGTGGGTGAAAACCACCTGCTGCAAGTCGTCTCTATCTTCTTTTAATAAGAAACTTCATTTTACAATATTTCTGTACTGGTGCAGCCTTATACCAGTACATCGGATTCTCCCTGTAGAAGGCTACAAACTTCTCTCGTTCTCCAAACTCTCCTGGAATGGAGCTACAACCCCCTTAGCTCTTGTACTAGCCGATTCATTTACGAGTATGTAGGTGCCGACCTACTGAAATGCTCCAACCTTTACTCATTCTCCAGCTAGTACTGGAAGGGAGCTACCGCCCCCTTTGCTCGTGTACTAGCTGATGTACTAGTACGTAGGTGCCAACCTACAGAAGGCTACCACCTTCTCTTTCTTCATCCAGGTACCATATTTCATACATTTTCAGACTGGATACTCTTGAAGCACAAGAAAATAATCTGAAGGCCATGTTTCATCCAATTTTCATACTGGACCCATCAATATCATTGAAGCACAAAACAATCAATACTAGCATCATCAATTTCTGAATCACTGAAACATTTAAACCCTGTCAACAACACAGTCACCAGAACACAGAGCAAACAACAGAACTTTGCAATAACAATCAGACCCAACTGCAACTTCAAACATCATACTTCATTATGTATATGCTACTATGATGAGTCAAACCCATGTACATACGCGCTTTCACCAAAGCCAACCCACGTACATATCTATAAATATTCAATCATGACTTGTAGCTATTTCAAACTTAAATTATACCTAGTTCAAAAAATTACATGCATCAGAATACAGATCTAGAATAAGCATAATCAACCATATAGAGATAGTTCATTTCAAACCATTTGATCCCGATCTATGCTTAGATCTTGTTCTCCATCAACCGATGAGATCCCTCCTTAGCTCAGATCAAGCAATGCATCATAAACCCATATCCTACATATTGGATTTCATACTTCATAATATATTCAAGAATTTTTCCATAGCCCTTGCCTAATGATCTTCTTCTCCTTTTATAGTCTTAGGCCTTTCTCAATACCATGGTCCAAAACCATAACAAAACAATACCATGGACCCAATACTTGGGATCAACACTTCTGACGAGATACCATGGTCCAAAACCATAGGTTCAAATACCAAGGACTAAATACCATGGACCAAACATAAGTTCTCCGACATGTACGCGCTTTTCCTTGCGTGAAAGTGCGTGTATATGCATATGCGTCTTTTCAATGACTAACCCGCGTGTATACGCGGCTCGGTCATGATGAACCTGCGTATATATATTTTCTCTTCATTCTTGTAGTCTGATCATCAATTCCTTGCTGCTGACCTGCTGCACTATGATCTGTCATCTGTGTGATTTGCCATCAAGGACAACACTTGTCTCATAATGCCAACAATCTCCCCCTTTGGACTTGATGGCAAAGCTAACTTGTCACACTTAGAACTATCATCTGATTCCTTTGAGTTGTCTTGCATTTGATATCTCTTCTGTAGATTCATCTTGCTATATGTAAGTGAGATGTTCTTCTTTGAGTGGGTTTCCATCAAGTACAATACATGCATCATAATGCCAACACAACCTTCTACCAAAATCCAACCCCTACACTATAAAATTCATAAAATATATACATTTTCTCATCCTTGTACTAAGGGATTGAGCTCAACCATTTTCTTCAAAATAGAATCAGTTACATTAAACTTGGGCCGAATTTCTGAAAATAGGTGTTGAAGATGAACTCATATCCCCTAAACCATAGCACCTGTTACCTTGGTTAGAGCTTCCAAGTTACACTCAACCTCGAAAATCAGATCTGCTCCCTCATCATAAGGAGCCTCCTCAATTTGGCATGCCAGTTGTTTAGCTATCAGATAAAGCCCTGGAGGTCTCTTTGGTCCCACATCTACAAATCATCATAAGTTAAATCTCAGTACACATATATAAAAAGAGTCAAAAACTTTAAAAACTTTGAAAAATAGTTTTTACCTTCATTATTCCACAACGCGCCTGGTGGAAGTGGAAGATCCGAATCACCTTGGAAATGTGTGCCTACATATTCCCAATCATGAACCATGATTAGTTTTTGATGCAACCATTCGAAAAATTCTGGAGGGAATGACATTTGTTGGCCACCTCCATGTCGAGGCATGAGCTCACCCTATCTGAGTAATCGTGGATCTCTATCAGGTAATGGTGCGTCCACTTCTATCCACTGATAACAAAACAATGGCACATGTTCCTAGAAGAATGTCACCAAAATGGATCTAAAATCAAATTGTTTTAAACTTCCTGACCTGCACTTTGTAAGTTGGTGCTTCATACAGACCAACAAACCCTCACTTCAATTGAAGACCATGGGATTTAGACACTCGATTGCGTACTCAAAATGAGATTTTGTTGCTTCATGCACCGCTTGAGCCCCAACTATTCCAGCCATAGTATGTAGGATTGTTCGTAGTGGGAGATTTGTGATGGTATTTATATCTATTTTCCCACTTTGAGTTTTTTTATTCGTTGGACAATGCCTTGCAATTAGCATATCCATGCTCTCTCCTCCAGTATGAGAACCAGACAACTCGATTTGTTGTCCCTTTCTAGACAAGCCAGTAATGAAATAAATGTATGCGACATCTATTTCAAGTTCTTGGTCCCCGATCATGAATAGTTGGTGATCCACATCCCACCAACTAATCAAATGCCATAGTAACTCAGGCTGGGATATAATCCCAAGAATCTTGAAGAGCTTGAGCAACCTGCATGCTCGTAGGGCATCAATATAATTTAGATCTTAAGATCTTTGATGGTCTTCAACTTCGTGTCCTCTTTCTTTCCATTCACCACCATTTTGGACTGATTATCCTATGGAAAATCAATAAAACAACATTTCATGAGCTTCCATGGAGACAAAATTCAAGAAAAACCATTCAACATGGAGGATTTCACAACAAACAAATTACCTCAATGCCAGCGTGACTGTGTGTAAATTTTCATGCACTGCCAACGCGATGGTCTAGTTGATCACAGGGAAATCAACACGGGTCTAATGGGTAAAACCCATGTTGATCACCCTTGACATAAAATTTTTGCAAATATTGTTTTCAACCTAATATATGGATGAAAATACATGGAATGAGAACTAAAATGAAGGGAAGGGACATTTCTCTTACCTGCAGCAAATGAATCGGTGAATGGTGTATGGAACTGATCATACTCCTTGCCTAAAAAATGAGGTAAAATGAGGTGAAATGCTCTTAGATTTGTAAATTGGTAAAAAGGTAAAAATGATTTACTTTTTGGGCTTTTTATAAGTTTTAAATAATATTTTTTACCAAATTAGGGCATATTTTACTCATTTCTTAATATTTTTCCTCGAAATCAGTAATGTGTGTTTCCTCGTGCAGTGATAGGTCATACATTCTTGGTGACGGTGTATTATTTTGACTGATTCAATTAGTTTAATTTTATCACTTTTTTGGACTCGTAAAAAAATAACAAAAAAGCGACTCCATGGAGTAATCTTTAAGATTTTTTTTAGTATCTAAAAATGAAAATATTTTCGAGTACTTGTCATTTCGAACTTGTTAAAGTAAATGAAATGACATCTTCTCGGTATAAGTTTAACCCTTTTCCAAACTGCGATAGACTATTGTATAAAAAAGGAATACCTTAGTTGAACATGGATAAGAGGTTCTCTTGGATACTATTTTCTACCTTTTTGGCTTCAAGAGACGATTTATGAAAAGGGACCTTTGGAGTTTTCTTTTCTGCTTCTTTTTCTAACTCTCTAAACATGAAAAATATGTTGAGCTTCCTCTCTGTCGGACTCATAAAACATAAATGGCATAAGACTTGTCACCATGAAGAGACCAAGTTTCTCATTCCTAGGGCTCATAAAACTTACTAGGATGGATTCATCCAAAGGATGAACTTATTTGGAAAGCATATGCTATCCTCTTCAATCTTGCGATAACAAATAATGGGGTACTTACTAGAAATGGTGGGGGAAAAGTGAAAGAGATCATCTCTTGTATTTTGTAAAGGTAGCATGACACTCTTGAACATTACACTCATCTATCGCTTGTGTCTGGTTTTGGACATCTGTTGGTAATAATAATGAGAGGGGGGGGGGTTAATCAATATTATTAGATCAATAATTTAATTTTCAAAGCTGATTTGTATGCGCTGCTTCAGCTCAGTGAACTAGCGTGTATATGCAACTATACTTAATGAAACCAGTGTATATGCATAGATCTTTTGTTTTACCCAAATTATCATGTAATGAACTTTAATCAGTATATCAACAAATTCATTAGATAGTGCAGTAAGAGTAGAATAAAGCATCACAAATAAGAAACACACATAGACACCAAGATATAAGGTGGAAACCCAATGTGGGTGAAAACCACCTGCTGCAACCATCTCTGTCTTCTTTTAATAATAAGATAATTCTATTTACAATTTTTGTATTGGTGCAACCTTATACTAGTACATAGGCTTCTACCTACACAAGGCTACAACCTTCTCTCATTTTCCAGCTTCTATTGGAAGGGAGCTACAACCCCCTAGCTCTTGTACTAGCTGATATGTTTACTAGTACGTAGGTGTTGGCCTATAGAAGGCTACAACCTTCTCCTTTCTTCCAGGGACCATGTTTCATAAATTTTCAGATTGGATCCATCAACAACATCATTCAATCATCAAATATATCTACATCAGCCAAACTTCTATTGAACCAACCACAACCAAATCAATCAATCACTTTGGTCCTTCAGAATGTTGTCATCAAAATACATTAACTAGAACCCAAAACACTACAACAACAAACAACAGCAACTAAAACATATATTATAAGGTATACGCTACTTTCTTGTTTTGAACCTACGTGTATACGCGCCTTCCTTAAAGCCAACAAGCATATACATCTGCAAATATTATTTCATAATTCTGCAGCTATACCAGACTTCAGTTATACCTAGATCATATCATTTACAGAATAATATATGCATTAGTATTCAGATCTAGAATATTCATGAGCAAAAACACATAATGATAGTTCAATTTATGCCTTAAGATCCCTATCCATCATTAGATCTTATCCTCCATCTGCTAAGGTTCCTCCTTGGTTCAGATCAAGCAATGCACCATATCTGAATAACCTGCATCCTAGATCTCTCTCTTCATCAGATATTTAATGCTTGAGTACCATGGCCTAATGATCTTCTCCTCCTTTTATAGTTTTAGGCATTTCTCAATACCATGGGCCAAAACCACTTAGGACCAACACCTTGGATCAAATACCTAGGGTCAATACCTCAGATCAAATACCATGGACCAAATACTTCGGATCAAACTTAGTTTTCCAATGTATATGTGCTTTCCTTTCTGTGAAAGTGCGTGTGTACGTTATACACACCTTTGGTTCTGTTAACCTGTGTGTATATGCATCTTAGTTAATGATGAACCTACATATACCTCTCTTTCTTCATTCTGTGAAGACTGATCTGTCATTCTTTGTTGTTTTCCTGGTATACTAGGATCTTTCATCTAAGTGAGTTTCCTTCTCAACTGATTCCTTGAATCTACCCTATCTTTCATCACATTCTGTCACATCTGATGTGGGTTCCCATCAAGTACAATACATACATCATAATGCCAACAATCTCCCCCTTTTGACTTGATGGAAACAACAACCACACCAAGTCATTCTTCCCCTTTGACATCAAGGGAAAAAGGTCATGCTCCCCCTGAGTGCATGATGAATTTTCTGATATGCTGAAGTGTGCTGATTAAGCTCCCCTAATCGAGTCCATGCTCCTCCTAAGCATAAGAAAAGTCTACACAAAGATGTTCTAAAAGAAGAACATGACTCTATACATGCATCACAAAGGACCTTCCTATCATCGATGACTCATACATACATCCATCAACCAAGTGGGGATATACCAAATTTGACTCATCCACCCAACCAAGTGGGGATATATCAATTGTTTATACATGAAAAAAACAAGAAACATTACATCATCCATCCCATGCATAGTGGGGTGACAAATTAGGCCTTTTTCATGACCATTACATTAAAATATATACATGACATGTATAACAGAGACCAAATATCTTAAACAAGACCATGATAGTCATCAACAACTATCATCAGCAACATCTGTTAATTAGAATCTAGTCCAGCAACCATGTTCTCCCCCTAAACCTGTGTCAGATGTTCACTGTCATATATATATTAGAAGACTTATTAAGGCATCATCACCAATCAGATATATATCAAGTTATCAACAACTTATGAGAGCCAATATATTTCCACTTGTCATCAATAGACTATAACCATCATCAAGCAGAGCAGATAATTCTCTGAACCATATTAGACCCTTTTTTGCTGAGTCTAGCCTACTACTTTTCTTCAAACCAACATATACACGACTGTACCCACAGAAACCAGTGTATATACATGACTATGCTTCATGAAAATTACGTATAACCACCTTTCTCTGAAGAAGATAGGATTTAACAGTGGGATGATGCATCAACTATTCCCAACTTTTTTTTGAGATATTCAAATATATCTTTGGGCAGTGGTTTAGTGAATATATTAGCAACATGTTCTTTGGAGGGAACATACTCCAATTTTACCTTTTGTTTAAGCACTTGTTCACGTAGAAAATGATATTTGATTGGTATGTGCTTGGTCTTGGAGTGCATCACTGGATTCGTTGAAATATTTATGGCACTTGTATTATCACATAGAATGGAGATGGGTGGAGCACATGTGATCTGCACTTCTTGCAAGGTTTGCATCATCCAAAGTAGTTGTGTGCAGCAAGATGCAGTAGCCACGTATTCTTCTTCAGTTGTAGATAATGCAATTGAAATTTGTTTCTTACTGAACCAAGCCACTAACCTAGAACCCATATAAAATGCACCACCACTAATGCTTTTTCTGTCATCAACACTTCCTGCCAAATCTACATCTCTATATGCATGAAGTGTAAGATTTGTATCTCTAAGATACCATAAACCAAAGTCTTTTGTTCCTTGAAGATATTTAAAAATCCTTTTGACTTCCTGAAGGTGTGTTTCCGTAGGATTTTCTTGGAACCTTCCAACTATTCCCACTGCATGCATGATGTCCGGTCGGGTACCTGTTAGATAAAACAGACTGCCAATGATGGATCTGTAAGTTGGTTGATGTACTATTGTTGATTCATCATTTGAGCTAAGACTACATCCTGTTACCATTGGGGTACATACTGGTTTAGAGTCTTCCATGCCGTACTTTTTCAGGATCTATTTGAGATATTTGGTTTGTGAGAAGAAGATACCATATTTATTCTACTGAACTTGTAGACCAAGAAAGTAGGTGAGCTCACCAAGCAGGACATTTCAAATTCTTGTTGCACTACTGAGGCAAAATTTTGACTCATGAATTCTTCATTGCTACCAAAAATGATATCATCAACATTGTTAGGCCCCTGTACTACTAGTGTAACCCCTTATTGTTATTATTACAACCCTCTTATTGTATTGTTGTACCCAAGTAGTCCCCATAGAAGCCCTATATTGTTATTAGTGTGCCCCATAGAAGCCCACTATTGTTATTATTGTGCCCTTACATTATTATTGTTATGTCGACTCCGATTATATTAGACCCCTTAGACTCCTATATATAGAAAGGAGGTCTTGTCATTTGTATCATCCAAGAATTGTTCATTTGTGTAATGTAAAGGAGGTTTCCCCCTCAAAGAGGCTTATTTCTAGGCATTCATCTATCTTTTCAATCTTTTTGTGAGCTGGTTTCATAGAATTTGGTATCAGAGGTTTGGATTCTAGGGTTTCGCTGCTCCAAATAGGTCATAGTGGAATTTTTGCTATAACTTTTTTTCTGCGATGTTTCAGAAGCTAAAAAAAAAACCCATTTGAGACAAAATCGCACTGAACATTGGATCTGAATTTTAGAGCTTTTCGCACTATATTTGCATAGATATGATCTGAGAAAGTTGGTCTTTTTGCAAACTCTTGAATTACATTCCAAACAGGTGACCTGAGGAAAATTGTAATAACTTTCTCTCTGAGCATCGGATTGGAATTTTGTAAGAAGGTATAGAAATAGGATATACTGTAGTTTCTTGTATATATTTTTCAGAGCTAAAGGTCAAAACAGGGACACATGGCACGTCGTACAATTTCGATCTACTAAACTAGTCTATAATCAGGTCAATGTGGGAGATTTGGCATAACTCTTCCTTGGAGAATGCAATTTGGATCAGACTGGTGGCATTGAAAAGAGGACATAGAGGGCTACTATAGATCACAATTTCAGAACTACATGATCCGAAATTACAGAGATATATCAGATTCAATATCAAGCTCCTACAAAGTGAAAGAAGGTGTGTAGTTTTTTTAAATTTTTGCATAAGCTTGGTTTGAAAAATTAATTTGAAGGAATTCAAAAGGCATAGTAAATCATTATTATCAGTAATTGATGCCTCGAGGAAAGAAAATGAAAACACCTAGTAAGAAACCTGAAAGATCTAGCATAACTCATTAAGAAGAGGAAGAAATGCAACATGATATATCAAAATTATGAGACCAAGTGCAACAAGTGTCACTTGCACAAAAAGTAACAGAATCTAAGATGGATGGTTTAAAGAAATATGTAGAAGCTAAGATGGATGGTTTAAAGAAAGGCATAGAAGCTAAGATGGATTGTTTAAAGAAAGGCATAGAAACTAAGATGAATGACGTGGAAGCTAAGATGGACGATTTGAAGATAGATTTGAAGACAGATTTGAAGACAAGCCTGGAAAATTTGAAGATAGATTTGAAGATATATTTGACAAAGTTTATACAAGAAATGCTTACTAATGGTGAAAGGGTAGTAAAGGAAACTCATGATGAGAACAAAAGAAATGTTAATCATGATTTCACAGACTCTAATGTTGGATTGAAGACCCACCATACTCCAAAAATCGATATGAGGAAGTTTGATGGCAAGGATCTCGCAACATGGATATTACAGATGGAGCAATATTTCAATCTCAATAATGTGAAAAACACACAAAAGGTACGTATTGCAGCTTTATATTTGGAACCAAATCATTTTGTATGGTATCAATGGCTTTGCTCTAGTAAACAAATTATCACTTGGGCAATTTTTACGGAAGAATTAACAGCAAATTATGAGGATACAAAAATCAACACTTTTTTTAGCCAATTGATAAATCTCAAACAAAAGGGTTTAATGGAAGAGCACATTGAGGACTTTCAAAAATTGAATAGAAGGCTAAATTATATTCGAGAGAAGCAAAGGATTGATGTCTTCATCGGGACTTTAAAGGATAACGTTCAACATGAGGTTCGCTTTTGGGAACCTGATTCATTGGAGGAGGCATTCGAGTTGGCAAGAAAAAATGAAAGTGAAATTATGGAAACAAGGAATCCCACCACTCATGACTATAATTATGGAAGTGTTTCTTCTCCTAGCCTTCCACAACCTACAAGGCTTACATGACAACAATTGGAAGAAAAAAGAGAAAAAGGGCTTTGTTAAAATTGTGATAGAAAATGCACTAAAGGTCATAAGTGTGCTGAGAAGAAATTATTTTACATAGAGTATGAAGATGAGGAAGAAAAGGATCAAGAAACATCAAAAGAAGAGGATATACGCTAGGACCCAACCCCAGAGAAAGAATAAATGAATTCGACCATATCTTGTAAAGCATTGGTGAGAATTACCACTCAAACTCTCAATATAGAAGGACATATCAAGAAGAAAAAGGTTCAAGAAGTGAAAGATCACATTGAGAAAGAAGAAATAAATCCAACCATATCTTGTAATGCATTGGCCAGAATTACTACTCCTCAAACTATCAAGATAGAAGGACATATCAAGAAGAAAAATGGTCAAGAAGTGAAAGATCACATCGAGCATCAAGAAATGAATCTGACCATATCTTGTAAAGCATTGGAAGAAATTACCACTCCTCAAACTCTCAAGATAGAAGGAAATATCAAGAAGAAAAAGGTTCAAGTAGTGAAAGATCAAATCGAGCATCAACAACAATATCTCCAACTTTTAAAGGATAATGCCACTTTGGTGCAGAATCGAATGAAAAAATAGGTAGATCAACATCGCAGTGAAAAATGTTTTGATGTAGGTGATTAGGTATTTTTACAGTTACATCTCAAGCAAGATATTTATGAGAAGGAAATGTTGGCAATACTACATGCACTTAAGAAATGGCGACCTTACCCAATGGGAAGACACCTCAAGGTAAAAATGGATCATGATAGTCTTAAATACATTTTAGAACACATATTATCTTTAGAAGAACATAAAAAATGGGTCACAAATATGTTGGGTTATGACTTTGACATCATCTGTAGAAAAGGGAAGAATTTTTTTGTTGCAGATGCACTCTCAAGAAAGGATGAGGATGTGAAAGCATTGTTTTGTTCTATTTCAAATATCCAACCAGACTGCATAAATGAAGCAAGGGATGAATGGAAGAAGGACAAAGAAGTGTGGCCACTCATTCAAAAGTTGCAGAATATCCTTGTTCAAACAATATTGTCAGAACTTGACGAGGAAGCAAAAATCATATTAGAACCTGGAGCAGTCACAGAAATAAGAACCCGACAACTATGAAATTGATCAATTTTAGAGTATCTCATCAAGTGGAAGAACTTACCTATTGAATATTTCACATGGAAGGACAAGAATTTTATACAGAAGCATCAAGAACTACTCAAGCGTTGAGGACAACACTTTTTGAAGGAGAGGGGCATGTTAGGCCCCTATACTACTAGTGTAACCCCTTATTGTTATTAGTACAACCCCCTTATTATATTGTTGTACCCATTTAGTCCCCATAGAAGCCCCCTATTGTTATTAGTGTGCCCCATAGAAGCCCACTATTGTTATTATTGTGCCCTTACATTATTATTGTTATGTCAAATCTGATTATATTATGACCCCTTAGACTCCTATATATAGAAAGGAGGTCTTGTCATTTGTATCATCCAAGAATTGTTCATTTGTGTAATGTAAAGGAGGTTTCCCCCTTGAAGAGGCTTATTTCTAAGGCGTTCACCTATCTTTTCTATCTTTTTGTGAGCTGGTTTCATAACAAACATACAGAACAATTATTAGCAATTTATCAGTGTCCATCTTTGTATAAAGATTGCTATCAGTTGACCTCTTTGAAAAACCTTTTTGGTGGAGATTTTTGTTAAGACGGTAATACCATGTTATTGGAGCTTGTTTTAGATCATAGAAAGTTTTTCTGAGTTTGCATACAAGTTTTGCATCATTTCCAAGAATGAATCCTTATAGTTGTTCAATATAGACTTCTTCTTCTAAGTCTCCATTAAGAAACATTCTTATGGCTTCAAGTCTAGCAACAGGTGCAAAATTTTCTTCAAGATCTATACCTTCTTGTTGAGCATATCCTTTGCAAACAAGTCTAGCCTTGTTTCTAATAATTTATCCATTTTCGTTTAGCTTGTTTTTGAATATCCATTTAGTTCCTATGATATTCTTATCATGAGGTCTAGGAACTAATTCCCAAGTATTATTCTTTTCAATTTGCTCAAGTTCTCCATTCATGTCCTTGTCCCAACATTCATCTCTACATTCTTCATTCACATTTTGAGGTTCAGTGGAGGATAGTAATGCTAGATAACTTGAGGTTTCAGCAATAGTTCTTCTTGTCTACACACCTGCCCCTTTTGCCCCCAAAATAGGATTTTATGGATTGTTTTTCTAACATACCTGGACAAAGTCTTTTCTTCTATCGTTATCTCTTCTTCTGGTGCTTCATTGGTTTCTTCTTTAGAATCAGTGTGATTTGATGTGGGAAAATGATCCTCATCTTCTTCATTGTCATGATCTTCGATTTTTATCTGTTTTGGATTTTTTCATGTTTCATCAACTACAACATCAATACTTTCAATAATTTTCCCAATTCTTTTGTTATAACATTTATATCCTTTAGTTCGGGAACAGTAGCCAAGAAGAATGCCTTCATCTACTCTAGGTTCAAACTTCCCAAGTTTTTCATCAGTCCTTTTGACGTAACACTTGCTTCCAAAAAATTTGAAGTAATTTACTGTAGGAGTTTTACAATACCAAAGTTCATGTGAAGTTTGAGTGCTGTTTACCCAAACATTTTCTTGGATGAGAATAGTTACGACGGCGAATGCAACTTCACCCCATAAGGTTGTAGGAGTTCCAGATTCATCTAGCATAGCATGAGCCATTTGTTGAATAATTCTATTCATCCTTTCTACCACTCCATTTTGCTGAGGAGTCCTTGCATTGGAGAGTTGCCTTTTTGTTCCATGTTGTTCACAAAAGTCAAATAATTCATCCGAGGTAAGTTCCCCTCCTTGATTAGATCTAAGGCATTTGATTTTGCAATTTGATTCATTTTCAACCAAAGCTTTGAAGGTTTTGAACTTTTCAAATGCTTCATCTTTATGCTTTAGAAGACCTATCCAACACATTTTGGAAAAATCATCAATGAACAATATAAAGTATTCTTATCCACGAGGTGAATTTTTCCTTGATGGTCCACATAAATCACTATGAACAAGTTCAAGCAGTTTACTACTTGATCCTTCCTTTTCGATGAATTGAGATCTGGTTTGCTTACTGAATTGACATGATTTGCATATAGTATTTTCAGGAATGTTGATATCTGGATGATCTCGAATAGCCTGGAATCTACATGCTTTTCTTATTTGAGAAAAGCTTAGATGTTCCAATCTTCTGTGCCATAGCCAGTTTTCATAATTTTTGCTTAGATAACACTGTTGTTGTCAACCCTTGAGTATGTATAGGTTGTTTGGAGTTCTTGCACATTTATCACTATTTCTCCTGTATCAAGCTCACGAACAACACATCCATTTGATCGAAACACTACTTCATTTCCTTGATCACACATTTAAGTCACACTAAATAAATTATGTTTTAATCCATCAACATACATAACACTTCCAGCTTTAACTTTTTCTTTCAAGAAAATAGATCCTTTACCTTTTATGACAACATGAGTGTCATTTCCAAATGAGACACTCTATTCTTTTTCTAAGGCATAATATGAGTGTAGTTTTTCTCTTTCACCTGTCATGTGTTTTGAGCATCCACTATCGATGTACCACTGGTTTTCTTGTCCTTATGCATATAAGGCTATACCACATCTTTTTGTTTGTGGTTCTTTCTTTCTCCATATTTTGGGATTCAATGGAGTTTTCTCCTTTTGAGATATTTTCCGAAATTTGCTCCGACATTCAGATTCTTCATGGCCAAAGTTGTTATAGATTGAGCATTCTATTTCATTTTCAAGAAGAGAAAAGTTATTATAGGAACTTTTCTTGATCTCTGTCACATTCCTTTGATTTCTTGCTTCTGTAGTCATGACGATTTTGTAAGCAACACATTGAGAAACTTTGTGTCCAAAATTATGACATGAGAAACATTGACCATTAAAGAAGTTCCTACGATTATTGGATCTACTGACTTGGTCATTGCAGTTTCTATTGATATTCATCTTTGAAGCAAATTGAGTATGATTTACCCGAGGTTGGTTGTCGCTTAAGTTCATCCTTGAAGATTGACCCTGGTTTTCCTAGTGATATGCTTTATGCCTTTGTTGACGATTGTCAAATTGTTCACTGCTCCTTGCTGCATCAAGATAGCTTTTAGTGGAGGTTAACAGCTTCTATGATTGAGATGCTTCTTCAGTATATCCAAGACCTGTCTTTATCAAAGGAGAATGCTGCACTTTGATAATTTCATTTAAGGTCTCTGATCCTTTAGAAAATCTGAGATTGAGACCTTTTCTTTTCTCAAGATCCTTTCTTAGACCCACAATTTCACATTCTAGTTTTTCATTGTGTTTTTCTCTTTCAGCAAGTTGGTATGTCAAGGTATCTATAATCATATTCTTTTCTTCTAAATAGATTTTAAGTTTAGATATTTCTTCATAAAGACCATCTTCATCTAAAACATCCAAAAAATCATCATCTTCATAAGCCATCCGAAGTATATAGTCATTACTATTTTCATCTTCATCACTATTTGATAAACCATCGCTATCTTCATGAGTATAGTAGCTCTTTTTACTTACACTTTGTTTTCTATTCCATTTTGCAGATTCCTTCCCTTTATCATATTTATCATTATGAGGAAATTTGGCAGCATAATGACTGACTCTACCATAGGCAAAACATTTGAAAGGTAATTTACCTCTAAATCTTCGGGAACCTTGTTGAAGGTTCTTAACAAAGTTTGCTTCTTCTTCTCCCTTTGAAATATGTCCTGATTCATTGAGTTCTTCTTTTCCTTTTGTTGAAGCTTTAAATGCAGCTTCTCTCATATATGATGAACCCCCTTTTCTCATCTCAAAGGCAGTTAGGATTCCGTGAAGCTGTGTCATAGTAATAGTCTGTAGATCTTACTTTTCTTCTATGGCAGATACTTTTGATTCAAATTTAGTAGACACGGATCTTAAGACTTTTTCAACTAAGGTAACTTTCTTTATCTCTTCACCCAGATTCTTCATGCAATTAACAACCTCATTTATACGCAAGAAGTAACTAGCTATACTTTCATCATTGTGCATCTTGAGAGTTTCATATTGAATTCTGAGAGCTTGAAGTTTAGCACGTTTTACCTAAGAGTCTCCTTCGTAGCTTAGAATGATTTTGTCCCATATTTCTTTGGCTAATTTGAGCTGCATAAATTTGACAAACTCTGATTGTGATAGACTCCCTAATAATGTATTGACAGCCTTGGAATTGGTTCATATTGTTTTTCACCTATCATATCTGTAGGAATTGCTAATGGAAATGTATATCTATAAGAGCCCTACCCTAGGGTCTTCTAAAAAATCTATTTTCTCTAGAATTTAAATGCAATAAGAGGCAATAATTTACTTTCTCACAAGACTTTTAAACAATGAAAAATTTACCATTTACATTCTAATACTTATAACTTATGGTGAACATTTCATTTTAATACATTTACATGAGTAATCTATAGAGGAATAGTTATACCGGTGGCTGGTGGAGATGCCTTTGAGATGTTGCTCCTGCTGAATGCTCCTCTTAACTAACCCAACTGGATTTACCTCCCAGCCAACTAGGAAATAATTCCTAGCCTAGGAAACGTCTCCCAGCCCTCGGAGCATAAGTCCAACCAGATGTAGTGTGTGTGTCCAAGATGAATGATCCAGATCAAGATGAACAATATTTCCCTCCTCTCAACAACCCAAGAAACCTCTACAGGTTCCTAAGGTCTCTAAAAATCACAGCAAATCTTAAAATCATAACCAACCCCAAAATCATAAGCAAGACCCAACATCCCTATTCTCCCTTCCTCCTTCCCCTTTTATGCCCTTCCTTTCTTCTCCACCTCAACCACCTCTCATTAATGTCACTAATTTCCCCTTCATACTTACAATTGACTTCTACTCTCCCAACTAAATCTTAGAGTACATTTGGAAATGTGATATGAATATAAAATTAGGTAATTAATGGGAGAGTACATCTGGGAATGTGAGATGAGGACCATGTCTTCTCGCAAGTAAATGTGGGAGTACATTGGGGAATGTGAGATGAATATATATATTGATAATTAGTTGGGGAGGACCATGTATTCTCCCAAGGAAATGTGAGAGTACCTTGGGTAATGTGAGAGAGTACATTTGGGAATGTGATATGAGGACCATGTATTCTCCCAAGTAAATGTGAGAGTACATTGGGGAATGTGAGATGAATATATATATATATATATATATATATATATATATATATATATATATATATATATATATATATATATATATATATATATATATATATATATATATATATATTGATAATTAGTTGGAGAGGACCATGTCTTCTCCCAAGTAAATGTGAAAGTACATTGGGGAATGTGAGATGAATATATATATTATTTGAAATAATGGAAGGAGACCATATCCTACCTAAGATTCAATTTGAGAAGGCAAGTTGGGAATTTGAATAATAGAAATCATGAATTTTATATTAGACAATAAATTTATAGTTTCCCAAATGAAGGTATTCATCAATATTTCTCAATATTTTCAGGTAATGTAAACATTAATAAAATTTTGCAAGATAAGATTTAAGTGGGGCATTACATACACCCATCCTTCAAAAAACTTCATCCCGAAGTTAGAATGAAAAGATACAAAGAGTTCGAAAGCATAGAAAACCAGAGAGAGTTATAGCAATAAGATTTGATAAGTCAGACAATGAAATTACTTCCCATCAAGAGTCTCCAGCTGATCTATATCCCCCTATCCATCCTAACTGACTTCTGTTCCCACCCTATCTATCCTCTACTACTTTATTAGTGGCAATGACCATACTAGCCATTGATAAAACCAACATGGTGGAAGCATCGACTTTATCGACCTAGCTTCCCCAATCGGCAACTGGCAATTGTCATCACATGTCTAGGGGAGAATGTCCACCACTGCCATCCCATGATTCCAGGTTCCGGAGGATACATGGTGGGAAATGCCTCCACCCCTCCTTCACAACCAGGGTCAACGCCCTAACACAGACCACATTACAGAGCTGGTTGGACTTGTCATTGAATAATCCAGTCAGGTAGTCTCGCCACCTATCATTTGCATTTTACTCATGTCATATGAGTGCATATCAAGTAGATACCAAATGTAATAGAACAATGTACATTATACCTTCCTCATGAGATGTCTCGACTTTCCCTCAATGGAAGAGTAGATCTAGGCTATCATATAGTTCTTTCCCCCTGTGGGTTAGCTCTGATTCATGCATTTATATACAACAAGATAAAAAATCCTCATGCTGTTAAGTCTAGTATCCACATGTCAATCTTGCAGTTCATACTGGAAATAAATCATAAATTCACGAAGTCATTTGTTTAAACCAATCATATCCAGTTGAGCCATATATGAAAAAAAATAATTCTGATAAGTCACGCACTAGATAATTCACCACTAAGTGAGTCATAGATTTAGGCCATACATCAACCATTTCCATCATCAATATCAAATCTATCAATTGATTTATATAAGTAGTTTCACGTGTCCAACCAATTGCATTAATATTACATAATATTCATAAAAAATAACATGGGGTTTGAAAATAGAGCCTTAGCATGGGTGGCTATCTAAGTCAAAATGGGCATCACAGATGCTCATGTGACAATCTTGTGAAACCCCTTGATAACAATTAGAGTTGAAACAGATTCAACTGTCCACCATGGAAAATAGCATTTGAACCCAGATATGCTATAGGGTGATACCAAAACAAAAATATTAGCAAGCAACTGATTAGTGCACTATCAATTCCACTAGAAGGTGCTAGTACAAGTTTCAAGCATATAATTTATTTAATACATCAGTGAATATAAAAGTCCCACTCTTCCAATTTGTTGGTTTTTCATATTCCAAACCAATTAGTTAACTTAAAAGACTACAAACTTTAGAAACTATTTCCAGCATGATTTTCATACTTATTGAGAGAAATATCCTCTAAATGTCAAAGGTTAAAATTTATTATATAATCATTCCATTCATTTATTTATTTCTCATTTGTTTGGTCATATTGTGAGTTGCAATATATATCATGAAATTGTTTTAAGTACTAGTAATCAATTATAAAACACAAAAACTCCTCAGATTAGCCATCGGATTGGTGGAGGAAAGTCAAAATAAATGCGAATGGAATACAGACTCCTAGCATAAGTGAAGGCCAGTAGTGATCCGAACTTAAATAGGAATGCAACAAATTACAGAGATAACCATAAACACATACATGCAGCGAAAATAATACTTCATTTCATTAATGTAAAATACTGAAATATACTTACAAACAGTAATGGAAATAAACTGGCTAGGGCGATGGTAGCTTATCTCTGAGAAGAGATGTGGTGGCTACATGCCTCTGAACTGTGTTAAAATGAGGCTTGAAGGCCTATTTATTGTTGAGAAACAATGCAAAACCCTTAACATTACAAAACCTAACCCTAGAAGATGAAACACCAAACTGTGGGCCCCGTTTGGGTAAATTGGTACACCAACTTCTCGGGGTCGTAACTTTGGCATACGATCTCCATTTGACGCGTACAATAGCTCGTTAGAAAGATCTATCCGAGCACTACCACTTTGGGAGGCAACATGGGCCCATGGACCCATGTTTTCCTGAATTTTCCAAAAAAACGTCGTTTAGGACCTAAAAACGGCTCTGGAAGTTCAAGACCCGAAAAACTGCTAAAAATAGTAAGTTGTGCTACAATTAAGGAAATTGAAAATTATGAGAGAAACAATGGTGGGGGTCTAAGTGGACTTGGCAGGTGGCCACCAATATCCACCTGGATCATTCCTCCCCCCTTAGGAAGCAATGGTCCACATTGCGTTGAGTTCCTTCATGAGATGAGGAAACATTTGCTGAACTTGTTCCCTGGTGAGCCACTTGCGCTGGTGAAGGAGTTGGCCCGCTTTGACAACTCGATACAGTTGGATATTTTGTTGGCGAGTGTTCTTGATCTGTGTGTCCATGATCCGATCATTTGCAACTTGTTCCATGAAATCTGGATTTAACTTTGTGGGTGTGAGCTATTCTGCAATGTCGGATGTGTCTAGCAATGGTGGAAAGTATGGCCGAAGGCGGTCCACATTGAACACTGGGTGGAGGGAAAGGAATGGGGGAATGCTAAGCTCAAATGCATTGTCTTCCACAGACTTATTAATGGTGTAAGGACCATATCGGAGTGGTCTTAGTTTTCGATAGGCTCTAGTAAGGCGTTCCTTTTGCAAATGCAACCAGACTTTGTCGCCCACCTGAAACTTGTGTGGCACCCGATGTTGATCATGTCGTTGCTTGTACTTGGCATTTTATTTCTCCAGAATGTCATGGACCTGTTGGCAAATATGTTGGATGCAATCAATGAAGCTAGTGGCCTTATCTATTTCGGACTGGACATGAGTTGAATTTATGTGAGTAGCTGCAAGTGGCATGGCCACATCAATGGGGCATAGTGGCTGGAATCCCAAACCCACCTAAAAAGGGCTATGGCCAGTGGAGTTGTGAAGAGCTCGGTTGTAGCTGTGCTAAACATAGGTCAGGCTCTTGTCCCCTGTGCGTGGATGCTTTGAGTTATACATGCGCAGAATGTGCACAATCATCCTAGTGACAACCTCTGTCTGGCCATCAGTTTGAGGATCGAAGTCTGTGGACTTCGTGAGTTTGGTGTCCAACATTGACCAGAGACTGGACCAAAATGTGCTGAGGAACTGACTGTCCCGATCTGAGATGATAGACTGTGGGATCCCAAAGTGCACCCACACTAGTTCAAAGAAGAGTTTAGCAGTGGCTTCTGCTATGATATTCTTCTTTCAGGTCGCCATAATGGCCATCTTCGAGAACCTGTTGACGACCACAAAAACACAGTCATTTCCATGCTTAGTGGAAGGAAGGCCTGACATGTAATCCATGGAGATGGATTCTCAAGGTCGACTAGGGGTAGGAAACGGGGTATAGAGGTCGTGCTTCTTGATGGTCGGTTTGGCAATGGTACAGGAAATACATGATCTGATGTACTTCCCAACATCTTGTCGAAGATTCGGCCAATACAAATAATTTTGCAGTATTGCCACTGTTTTCTCGACCCCGAAATGCACAACAACCCGACTGTAGTGTGCTTCCCAAATCATCTTCGCACGCTCGCTTGAAGGAACACAAAGTTGACCTAGGTGGCATAACAGGGCATCCTGGAGGTGAAAATCTGGAACATGCCGACCCTACAAGAGTGTCTGGTATGTGTGGCCGAATTCTGGGTCGCTTCTGTAGAGAAGTGGCCAATCAAAAGTCTCCTACCCATAAGAGTTGAACACGGTGGTTAACGCCATGATCATTGGTCGACTGAGGCAATCTGCAATATTATTGGTGCTTCCCTTCTTATACTTGATATTCTAGTGGAACTGTTGCAGGTATGTAGACCACTTCTGATGGCGATCATTATGCAATTTCCCTTGGGTCTGTATGAACTGTAGGGGTCGTTGGTCTATGTGGATGACCGTTTCCTTCCCCAAAATGTAATTCTTCCATTGTCAGCAGGCCTGCATAATGGAATACATCTCTTTATCATAAGTGGGGTACTTCCAGATTGTGTCTGAAAGTGTTTCACTATGATATTCCACTGGATCTCCATGTTGAGTAAGGACTGCCCCAATAGCATAGTTAGAGGCATCTGTCTCGACCTCAAATCGTTGTTGTAAATCTGGTAACGCGAGCACTAGTGCCATGCAGAGGTGATCCTTCAACTCTATGAATGCCTTCTGTTGAGATTCATACCAAAATAATTTTGCTTTCACTCCTCCCTTGGTGACTTGACTCAAGGGCCAAGTAATATGAGAAAACCCCAACACAAACCTGCAGTAAAAGTTGGAAAGACCTAGAAAGCTGCGGAGCTCTGTTAGAGTGGTTGGAGATGGCCAATCTCGAATGACTTGGATCTTGGATGGATCCACATGCACCACCTGTTCATCAATGATGTATCCCAGATACTGAACCTAGGTCATGCCAAAAGTGCATTTCTCCAAATTGGCACATAGCTTGTGTTGCCGCAGTGTTTGGAGAACCTGGCGGATGTGGTGGAGGTGCTCTTCCCAACTCTGGCTAATGATCAGAATGTCATCCAAGCATACTACTACAAATGAGTTGGTAAATGGCCACAATATGTCATCCATTAGCCTCATGAAGGTTGCAGGAGCATTCGTCAATCCGAAAGGCATAACCAACCATTCGAAAAGGACCTCCTTGGATTTGAAGGCAGTCTTCCACACATCAGAGGGTTCGATTGGTACCTGGTGATATCCTGACCTCAGATCGATCTTGCTGAAATATTTCTCCCCATTTATTTGGTCCAGGAGGTCATCAATCCGTGGGATCGGGTACCTATTATGGATAATGATCTTGTTCAGCGCCTGATAGTCAATATAGAGTCTCCATGTCCCATCCTTCTTCTGTACCAACACGATTGGGTTCCCACAAGGCGATGAACTCGGACTGATGTGACCTTTCTGCAGGAGCTCCTGAATCTGCCTCTTGATTTCATCGTTCTCCAGAACAGAGCGCCGATAAATTGGTCCATTGGGTAGCGGCGCACCTGGGGTCAGATCGATGGAGTGCTTGACCTGACAGTGCAGAGGAACCCCTACGGGGGAGGTGAAGATGTCCTCATACTCCTCCATGACCTTGTCCATTTGTAGTTGTCGTGCAGAGGGGCCCTGTCTGGAGGCCGCAGCCAACATCTTCTTCTTTCCTTGAGGGCATATCATTAGGAAAACAAATTTCCTGGTTTTGGAAATGAGCTTACTACATTGTTTTGCAGTAATCAAAGAGATTGCGGTAGGTGGTGCTACCTCTGGTATCCTATACAACTTATTTCCCAATGTAATAATAACAGCACGGGGCCTTGATTCATACACAACATGTTGCTTCCACAAGTATGGCTATCCTAATAATACATCACAAACTTCAAGGGGAGCAATGTCACACAATACCTCATCCGTGAAGGGCTTGATGTTGTATGGAAGGCGACACTGTTAGCTCACGCGAAGATCTCGTCCTTGGTGAAGCCACCCGATGGTGTACGGTTGTGGATGTGATGTGGTCAGTAAGCCCAACCGCTTCACGACCTTTGCCGAAATGAGGTTCTTTTGGCTCCCGCTATCAAGAATGAACTATAGCGGGGAGCCCTTTACCCACATCTAGGAGTGGAAGAGACGCTCCTCCTCCTCTGGATCTTCGAGATTTTTCTGGATCTTGGCAGTAGCAACAGTGGCATTGGGATCCACATCAATGATATACTTCCCTTTGTCATTCCCCTTGTTGGGTTCTGACTTAGAGTCGGAACATGCATCTGATTCTGAAACCTTTAGCTCAGCCACCAGTGACTGCTTGGCCCGACACTCACTTGTGTTGTGAGTGGAGCTCTTATGGAACTCACACCATTTTCCCGTGCCCTTTTTCGGCTTTGCGGCATTGTTCTTTGCTTGTAGCTTTGGCGGGTTGTCTTGGGCTGCCCTGCCTTGGCTTTGTCCTTTATTCTGTGGTTTAGGGGCACCTTTCCCCTGCTTTGGATTCGCAGATCCAAAGTCTGGCTTCTTTTGTTTAAACTTCTGCTCGATCTTGACAGCATATCGGTATGTTGTGCTGAGCAAGGAGATGTTAAAGAATTGTATTTCTTCCTGGATGTACTTATGAAGGCAGCCGCGGTATTTGAGTATCAAATGCTGCTCTGAATCCTTGATACCCAACTTTGTGCGAAGGGTATGGAAAAGATTGGTGAACTCTGGCACGTCTTGGTCCCTTCCCTGTCGCAGCGTGGTCCACTTTATGTATTCATCCTCATAGCTTCTGACAGGGTAGTACTGCTCCTTGATGGCATCCCAGAATGAATTCCAGGTGGGTGCGGCTAGCCTTATCCTTAGATAGTTATACCTATTATGTAGGTAAGATGAGTGTAGACGTCTTACTGAGTTAATAACCCCCATATATATATATATTATATATACCTACATGACTGGATGAACTACACCTATATGAATGGATAAACTCTCCCTGGATGAATGGATTAACTATACCTATAAAATCGAAGGCAAGAACTAGAGTCAGTCAGAGTAAGGCAAGAACGGCCAACCTCCCTCTCCATCCATCGGTTATGTCGACTACGAGACGATGGCGCCCCTTCCTTATTAAGGAGAGGAAATTGAAAATAGTGAGCTAGTACTTTCATCCTTCTTCTCGCAGTAGGTTTCCCACCAGTCCTTGATTTGGGGGGCTGCTTTGAGAAGAGCGAAAACAATCTTTTCCCGACTCGAAAATTCACGGAAAGAAAAATAACCCTCTAGCAAATTCAACCATTTATCTACAGCATCTGCATCTATCTGACCCTCGAATATTGGGATTTGAAAATTAACTTGTACCTTAAAGGGCGTGGCGTTTCCAGAGTAGCTGCTGGAAGTTGATGCGTCACTTCTGGGTAGCCACTGAAGGATCTGGGCAAAGCTATCCATCATCGCGTTCTGTTGTTGCTCGAGGGCTTCTTCGAGCAAGATTTTGATAGGATCTCCTGCCCCCTCTGGGAGGCCGTCGGGATTTGCGAGGCTAGTCTTGCAAATGTTCGACCAGTTCAAGCCCTAACTCCTTATATCCTGACCTTGTTGGGGACATGCAAAGAAAAACAGAGAAAAAACAGACCGCTCTGATACCACTGATCCGAACTTAAACAGGAACGCAAAAAATTATAGAGATAACCATAAACACAGACATGTAGTGGAAATAATACTTCATTTCATTAATGTAAAATACTGAAATATGCGTACAAATAGTAATGGAAATAAACTAGCTAGGGCGATGGTAGCTTATCTCTGAGAAGAGATGTGGTGGCTACATGCCTCTAAACTATGTTACAATGAGGCTCAAAGGCCTATTTGTTGTTGAGAAACAATGGAAAACCCTTAACATTCCAAAACCTAACCCTAGAAGATGAAACACCAAACTGTGGGCCCCATTTGGGTAAATTGGTACACCAACTTCCCGGGGTCGTAACTTTGGCATACGATCTCCGTTTGACACGTAGAATAGCTCGTTAGAAAGATCTATTTGCGAACTACCACTTTGGGAGGAAACATCGGTCCATGGACCCATTTTGCTCCAAAATTCCCAAAAAATGTCATTTAGGGCCTCAAAACGGCTACAGAAGTTAAGGACCCGAAAAGTTGCTAAAAATAGTAAGTTGTGCTACAATTAAGGAAATTGAAAATGCTGAGAGAAATAATGGTGGGGGTCCAGGTGCACTTGGTAGGTGGCCACCAATATCCACTTGGATCAAGTAGTCGTGGGTGTGGATTCACATCAAATGACAAGGAGACTTTTGGAAAGTATAAATTGTGGGTTTAGTGGGATTTGGGTATAGATTTGAACTAAGGTTTTGATACCATGTGTAAGAGCCCTATCCTAGGGTCTTCTAACAGATCTATTTCTCTAGAATTTAAATGCAATAAGAGGCAGTAATTTACTTTCTCACAAGACTTTAAAATAATGAAAAATTTACCATTTACATTCTAATCCTATAACGTATGGTGAACATTTCATTTTAATAAATTTACATGAGTAATCTATAGAGGAATAC
The DNA here is from genome assembly GCA_031772625.1 of Pinus tabuliformis. Taxonomy (NCBI): domain Eukaryota; kingdom Viridiplantae; phylum Streptophyta; class Pinopsida; order Pinales; family Pinaceae; genus Pinus; species Pinus tabuliformis. The sequence continues at coordinate 1,077,155,018 of CM062807.1, read as the reverse complement.
CTGTACCGGTGGCTAGTGTAGATACCTTTGAGCTGCTGCTCCTGCTGAATGCTCCTCTTGACTAACCCAACTGGATTTACTTCCCAACCAAGTAGCAAATAATTCCTAGCCCAGGAAACCTCCACAGGTTTCCTAGCCCTCTGAGCCCAAGTCCAACCAAATGTAGTGTGTGTCCAAGATGAACAATATTTCCCTCCTATCAACAAACCAAGAAACCTCCACAGGTTCTGTTAACACCCAGGTTATTCCCTTTGACTCCCAAGGGAATACGGCCGGGGTAACCACTAACCAATCTTTGGATTGCAGCTTCTAGCCAAATTGCAATCAGAGAGGGCTCTCTCTTTATGATATGTCTCTGTTTTGATAGTGTTTTTAGGCTAGCTATTATGCTCAGGGTTTTGTTTATGTTTTGGTTGAAGGATGTCTTTCAATGCTTAAGATGTAGTGTTTAGACAGTTGTAATTCATTGTGTAATGGAGTCTAGAGCTGTGAACTGTTTGAAATGCTTTGAGAGGGAATGTTCAGACTGCAGGGCCTATTGGGTATCCCAACAAACAAAATTTAAAGCTTAAGTGATGATGTATGATTAGCCAATGGAAAGCAATTAAGAATTCTCCACTAAGCTTGTGGTGTGAAAGTGAAGTATATTGCTCAGGAGAAAACTTGAATTCCTGAAACAAGGGACACTGTGAAAGATATGTTCTGAAAGTGTAGCAATTAAGAATTACACTTATCTAGATTATACCCGAGGAAAACATTCGTTGACAACATAGATTGAGCTCAAGGTATTCCATGAATAAATCCTGAAGGCTATTCCTTTTCTTTGCTGCTAAATACTTAGAACTTAAAAACATATATGGATTGTAAAAGATTGAAACACAAAACGAAGAGAGTTACAGAAGACTTATTTTATTGTGAGATGCACAGGGATCCTGCAGACTTTAACAAACACCACGAACGCATTCAAACAACTCAGAACTTGAGAAATTCCATCACTTCCTTTATTAAACTCTGAAAAGATTATAGCATAAGAAACTTCTTCAAAAGAAATCAACAACAACCCCTGCAAGCTTGTGCGAGGGGAAAATATATACAAACAGTAATACAAAATATCTAAGGCGTTGAGTCATTTGAGAAATAAATGTTTCACCAACTTTGTACAGAACAGAAGATAAGAAGTTATTGCTGCTTTTAATACAACATAAATGCTCTTTATATCTGTGAGAAGATATTTTGGCCTTTGGAGGCCACCGAGTCGGTTGGAATGATCTGCATTAATGCTGAAAAATGCGCTTTTGTGGCTGCTCTGCTGTAACTTCTCGGCCCTGTCACCTGTAGTTGTCAATCTTGATTTGCTGGCTGAAAGCTCTGCTGAGTTGGCTCAACCTTCACCTTTTATGCATCCTGATTTTATTAACTTTTCCCGTGCATGCCAACTTGTATTTTTGATGAAAAACTTGAAGAATGGCTTCCCTGATCTATAAGATCATCTGTATTGCCTTAGTCCACCATTCCTGTGTGGGCAGTTGATGCCTAAGAATTGCATCCATAGTCTCATCTGCCCCTGTGTATTTATAAAAATTGGGAGGCACTTCAAACAGGTGTTTAATTTCATTCATTATAAAGAATAAATTCTCTACTCTATTGTAGAGACTCTGTCATGTAGTTGGCCCTGTTTCTTCTGAGGTGCTGGGCCTTTCAGTGATCTGACTTGTGGCAAATGTATTGACCCTTTTGGCATACTGCTCATGCGTAAATAGTCTTCATGCACTGTTCAGTAAGCCAGGGAGACCTCTGTTTTGTAAAACCACAAATTTGTTCATGAACCTGTTCACTTCGGTCTGCATGTCTTGGGTCCTTCTCTCTAATGTCTGCACTAAGATTCTCAGTGTAAGGACCCTCTTTATCAACAAAATAGTCTCAGTCCTATTAGAAATTCCCATAGTTGCTAACTGAGCACTTGTTCTATTATTGAGCACATTGATCATCCTGGTGGCAACTTCAGGCATATTGCTTAGAGCTGCCCTTGATCTCTGAATTTCCTTCTGTGCTTTTGCAATGAGCTCCAGCTGCTCATGGATTGTCTCAATATACTGCCATTGGTCAGTAATAGACTGGCCAATATTGGCCCATAGCACTATCTTGATCTCAGCCACTACTTTATCCAGTTGTAGCTCCTTCTCTAGCTCATTTGTCCTGTCTTTGAGGGATTTTATTTCCCTGCCCTTTTTTGCCACAGTCTGCTTGGATTTGTCATATCTTTCATTTACCTTGGCTAATTTCTCCTTGGCCTCATTTAATTCTGTCATTTGTGCTTCCAAGGCCTGAATCTCATTTCTCAGCTTTTGCATGTCCAGGCTTGGGGCCTGCTCTGTTGTTGGTGGTGGTGCTGAGGTGGATGGTGCTGCCTATTATGTTTGTTGAGGAGGGGGAACAGTAGTTGGAGCAGCTTCCTCGAGGTTAATTATTTCAGGAGGAGGATGGTAGGTCTGACCTTCTTCTTTTTGCTTCAAAGTTGTCTCTAATGCTGCCTGTGCAGCCTCTGATTCTCCCAGCTTTTCTTGAGTCTGGATTAGCTGCTTATATAGAGACACCAACAAAGCTGTGGCATCTTGATCATGCCTCTACTGGGCTACTTCATCAGTTTGAGGGTGAATTGTGGCTGGGATTTTGATCTTTCTCCTCAAAGCTGCTATGTCTGCATCCCTCAATTTCAATATTTCTTGTATGCCTTTGATATCCTTGGGATCATGCCCAATCTCTATTATTATATCTTCTAAGGACCTTATTCTGTTGTCCTTTTCTTGGGAGGATGGTCTCTCCAACTCAAGTTGGGCAGCTGTATTATTAAGGCTATTTTCCAGCCTATAATTGTCCAATGTCTTGTCTGCCAAGGAGGCATAGACCATCTCACCTGTTTGCTTATACAATTCAATTTTGTCAATTGGGTGGATGTCCTTGGCAAGGACCTCAAGATTGGTCCTTAAGTAGTCTGAAGGGGACTGTGGCTGCAATGTAGTTGGCATGAAGTGACTCATGATCATTTTGCCTTCACTAACATCATACGCAGACATCAGTCTTTGCTGGTTAGTGGGAGCCATTTTCAATAAATGATTGTATAGTTGTATCTTTATTGGCTCATTCCTCCTCTTTATGTCAATGAACTGCTGTTTGATGCTCAATACACCTTCTCTCTGCTGGCTTGAGGAGCTGACCTCTCCTCCCATTGCTCTGTCCTGTTCCTGTTGAAAGGAACTTGCGGATGCTTCCCTGCTAGGTGGGCCCATGCCCAAAGACTGTCCCATTGGCATTTCCTCTTCAGAAAGAGGATTCAATCTTTGTCTTTTTTCTCCCTGATTTATGGATGATGTGAGGGGAGTCTCTCTGTCCCTTTTCCTGCTTACATCCTCCTTTTGTGGAGTTTGGAGGATTGATGCTTCAGCTGATATTTCTTGCCTTGGAGGCAGAGTTTGTTGTGGCTGTTGCTCAGTGGATTTTGGGGCTTCCACTATTTTCTCTTGCTGCACAGGTTGCTCCTGTCTTTGTTCTTGTTGTTGTTGCTGCTGCTGTTGTTGATGCACCTTCTGCTGCTGGACTTCTTCTTGCTGTTCCATTTCTTTTTGTGTTTTCTCTTCAATCATGGGAGGTGGCTGCTCCTTCTCCCCCTGCTTTTCTTTGCCTTTGCTGGATGTCTGTTGAGTGTCCATGGCAGCTTGCTGATGTGTTGTTGAAGATGAGGCAGCTGCTCCAAGTTGCCTTTGATATGAGGAGGAAACCTGTCCATAAGTTTCCAAGTCAGCCTCTTTTTGAAGATTCCTAGCCTCTCTTTCTAGCATTTGCTCTCTAGTAATAGGCTCTTCTAGAGTGCCCTCTTTCCAGCTCAAAGCATTGGCATACTGCTCAATATGAGGCAGCCTTACATGTGCATAGTTACCCAATTTGTATTTTATCCTTCCGAGGGAAATAAAATGATTACGGTCATAAGGTGTCCATTTGAAATTGGTTTGTAATCTGAGGCCCTCTAGGATCATATCTGCCTCCTTCCATCCCTCTTCTCTTTTGTTGTATAGAAAAGGACCTAGCTGGCTCCTTACCTTCAGCTGCACCTTCTTGTTTTTACTTTGGAAATGAATGTAGTCGGCATTTCCAAACTGCCTGAAGTATTCTAGGGCAAAAAGTCTCATAGGGACATATCTTGGCAGCCTATAAGGGTTCAACTCACAGCCATATATTCTGATTACTGTGTGGTGTTGGTAAAAATACCAATCACCAATGTTGTAGGCCTTGGAGAGATGGATAACTCTTTGCATGTCATCAGTCAACCTTGGAGGAGGAACCCCATACAGCAAGGTCATAGTTGGGTGAATGAACAGGTCTATGAATTCACAGTATGTGTATGGTGAGTCAGAAGTACAATGAAAAACTGAAGTCCAAAACACAACTGACCTTGGAATTCCCTGGGCATTTAGCTTCTTGAGGGGAACAGAGAAGCTGTCTGGTTGATAAAATAAGAACAGATGGTAGATGTATGAGGTGTATCTGAACACCCTTTCCCTTGGTAGATTCATTAGCTGTTCATGAATCTTTTCTGCAATATATGTGGCATAGTCATAGTGTACAGCTGGAGGCTTTCCAGGAGAAAATATGGACAGCATTGCCATTATAGTGTCATCAACATCCTCAATTCCTCTGAACCCCAGGACATAGCTGATCAAATCCACCAGCATTCTGCCCAAGTCATTCAGGTACTCATTGTTATAGACATTTTTGTGCCTAACAGCATGAAGCATGAAATGTCAATAATCTGAGGGATCCAAAGTCCCTAAACATGTTGTTCCTACCCCTAGAGGAACAAGGTCAGCAAACCACATCACTAAAAATCAGTTCTCCACCTGAAAACACTCAAAAACAAGCTAATTCTGGATCATGTCCGCTGCTCCACTGAGCATCTGCGCTGAATGTCAACTGGTCCACTCTGTACCTGCGCTAAATGTCAACTCTAATGAAGGCTACCTGTGCTGCGTGAGATTGGCCAAGTGGCACAGTCATTCTGCAAGGTGTCAAATGCCCAGGAAGCTTCCAAAATGACACTTGGATCAGGGAATTCGCCTTGTGATGAGTAAGAGGATCTAGATCTCCAAGTGGAAGCAAGAAACTCCAAGTGGACTCAAGAACTGAAGTATAACTGAAGTGGGAGAGGACACTAGTCAGCTTCATGCCAAGCTCAAGCTGACTCATCATTTCTCCAAAACTCCTATATATAGAGCTCTCTCATGAGGTCTAAGGAGGCTGGAATCTTGTGAATGTAAGGAAGTGCTGTTGGTTTGTGCATAGAACTATTGGGTGATTTGCTTGAAGGAGGTGAAGAGGAGATTTATTTCTACTGGGAGGTGTTGCTGGATTGGGCCTATTATGGTTGTAACAATCTTAGAACTTTACTTCTTCCATTAATAAAGTATTTGAAGTTCTTCTATATGCATGTGTCTCTGTGGCGTATTGATACTTGTATATTTGATTTATTCTAATCCTTGAATCAATTATGGATGTATGCTTCTTGTAGTTTCCTTTTCTTGTGCTTTTGCAGGATCTTTGTGTAGCTGGGCCAGTGAAAGAGCAAGGAGCTGGGAGCAAGCAGCAAAGAGGGAAGATTGGATCAATCATTAAGCGGAAGATAACGGTTAGTGGATCTCTTTCTCCTCTCTCTTACATCTCATAAAGAAGTAATCTTGAATAGCTTTACATTCGGTTGTTGCTGAGGTACTATCACCCTTAGAGTGGGATAGGGTCATTCCGTATTGGATACTTTTCCCAACAACACTCATATCCAATAAGAGGAGTCCTCATAGTTTCAGAGCTTGGCTGCACGAATAATTGATTAATTTTGACAATTTGGGCACTTGACAAATTACTCCCCTTCTTTATTAAATCCAACATGGAGAGAGGGGTCAATGGTCTTACAGTGCGGAAATGCAGCATCTCATTTATGGTTTCTGGGGTGATAAAGAACAAGACTGAGCCTGTAGGACTGAGAATAGCTCTTTGGCATGGATCATAGCATTCCTGGCATTTATGGATCAAGTCTGGAAGGGGATTGACTTGAGGGAGGTTGTAAATGGGCAGATTTGAATCCCAAATCCCTAAGATATCAGCTCCACTAAGGTGTTGGGCTTTCAATTCATTGAGCATATGAATATTAAACTTAGAGTTCATTGGGAACCAATCTAACATCTGATAATCTACATCTCCCAGGGCTTTCCATTCTAACTCCCTTTGAGGGGCATTCAGAGGCTGAATATTCAGGGCTATTGGTGTCTCCATGGCTAATGAGGCTTCTGACTTGTATTTAAACTGTTCTGAGTGAGCAGAACAACACAAAGGAGTTTCTTTGCAATGGAAGTGTGAATTATAAGGAACAGAGGGTGAATTGAGCAAACAGCAATTGAAATACCGTTTAGAGGACTGAATAAAACAGTAGCAGGACTGACAAGAGTGTTTCTATGGTGAATTTATGTATTTGAGGTTTCTAGTTCATGACTGCGCGAACTAGCTGTGAATTCAGGTCAATTTTGCCAAATGCAGGCTCTGCAAAAGGTTTATTGCCTCGCCAGTTGGAAATGGGTACAAGTCACTGGATACTTGATGGTGATTTCAGTGATTTACACTCTCTTAAACAGTTTGCTTGTAGAAATATGGATAAAACCAGGTGCAGGGAATGATTTTGAGAAATACCTTGCGAATTGCCGATAACAGTTGGAAATGCAGGTACAATGGAGGCGCCGACGGTTTCAGAGTCGAATTCGGCAGGTTGGCGCTGGTTTGATCGTAAAAAGCATGCAGGAATAACAATAGTTGTTTTGGCAAAAAGTGGGAAAAACACGAATTTTTGGCATATTGGCGCGTTTTTTGGATGACGTCAGCATGACGTCATCAGGTGGGGTCAAGGTCGGATGACGTCAGCATGACGTCACTGGGTGATGTGGCAAGCTATGATTGGTCCACGGAGATAATGAGGTGGCAGACATATCAGCGCAGGGGCGGACAAAGGTGCTGACGCGACGGCGGGGTGGCACTGACATGGGCCTGACGTGGTGATGACGCAGGCATAGCAGAACCGGCGGTAAATCATAAGCGGTAATGGTTCTTCTCGGACCGCCTACGATACGGCCACGGTTTTGTCAGAGGGCAACCCGAGAAATTGTGAGGGTGACGCGTGGCAGAGGCCTGACGTCACCCTCTGACAGTTTCTCGGGTACTAAACTTCGGACGTCGGGCCCAACCCGATATGTATAATGGCCGTCCGATCAAAGGCGCTCGATCGGACGGTTGACAGATTAGTGAGGTGATCGGACAATACGGAAAGGGGGCGGGATTAAAATAATATGTCTTTTGGGACTTGTGCTCGGCGGAAACCTTTGGGATGTGGCGGATTTTGATGGTTTTTCAATGTATTTTCAAATAAAAATAATATCGCGCCGATACTTTGGATAAATCAGAAAAAGTGGGTTTTTGTGTGTTATTTGCAAATGAAGCGGGTTATAGGTAAAAGGGGTTTTTCAAGGTTTTCTTAGCCAATAAAGGTTTTAATGGGGCAAATGGCTTTAAGAGGGGAAAAAGGGGTAAGGCTTAGGGTTCTCAAATTGACCAGATGTCAATTTGATCCCTGACAGAGAACATATGGCTATAATGCCAAGGGGAGGGATATTTATACAATGCTTGGGGGTTTATACACCATAGTGTTATAATAGTAGGGAAAGGGTAACATAGGGGAATTATATAATAGATGTTAGGGGTTAATATAGATGAAAAGGGTGAGTGATAAGTGATATCAGTAAGTTTATTTGAAAATCACTTAGCTTAGGGAGTAGATCAAAATGAAAATATCTTTAGACAAGAAATGTGGCTTTTAAAGGATTAAGAACCACCATAAAACCACAAATTCTTCCATGAATCTCAACCAATGAGGGGATGTTGAAAATGAATGGGAAAGGGGAGAAATGGGAAGTTAGACATGCTTCTATGCTTTGCTGCAACCTGAGGGAGAAGAAGACCTTCTCAATCCATTGATTTTCCTTTGTAAATGAGTTAGCACACATTCAATTGCAAGGAATGACACTTCTGCAACCCCCTCTACCTACCCATCTACTTGCCTAGCATTTTTTGTTTCTTCTTGGAGGGTGCACTTAGGCTTGAAGACCCTTATTTGCCTTTTCTTTTCTTTGGCTTCTTCCTTTTGATTTTCTATCTAATGCTACCCTTATTGCTTCCAAGGTCCCAGATTAAGCAGTTGGGAGCCTTACTTCTCTACCTAAGCTACTTGTCTGCCAAGATTAAACAGTTTGGACAGACTTCTTTCTCTATTCTACAACTGGAAATTGAAACATGGCATGATCCAGATTAGGCTTTTGGATCACCCATCAAAATTGAGTCAAAAAAGAACTTATTTACACACATTGTCTTCTCTAGGAAATATGGGATCTTTGCATCATCAAAGCAGAGCATATTTGGACCTTTCTTTGCCAATCATGAAATATGAAACCTATTGGTATAGGTAGCTAACAGTGGCTCCACATGGGGATGGTTTTTCATTTGAAAGACCAAGAACAGCAGGTCAGAATGCCTTGGCCCTTGCCTGCTTTTACCAACACTTGAAGTATGCTGCTTAAAAATGCCAAAATTGTGTTCTTCCCATCTTGGTAGATCTTTGAACCTATTTGCCTTTTGCTAATAGTCAATAAAACTTGGGAAACTGCATTTTTACATCATACAGAAAGTAATATATACACTTGAATATGTACAAGGGAAACTCAGGCTGCACTTATGGGTAGTAGTCAAAATAGTGCTTGAGCATCCTGCCATTCGCAGGACCTTCATCCAAATCAGTTTCCTCAAGACTTTTAAGGAAATAAGTGTTGTTTCCTTGCACTGCTTGGACAGCAAATGGTCCTCTCCAAAGGGAATCAAATTTTCCATGTTTTCCTTTATCTTCCCTTCTTGAATCCCACTTGAGGACATTGTCACCAATGTTGAAATCTTCTGCCTTAGTTTTTCGGTCAAAGGCCTTCTTTAATTTTTCTTGTAAAACTTGAACTCTGCTGAAGACCTGGTCTCTAGTTTGCTGTAAACATATTATTTGATTGATCCTTCTTTGCATATCATTTGGTTCAGCTTGGCTTTCTTGAAGAAGTTTCATAACAGGAACTCCTAGTGATTAAGGGAAGTTGGCTTCTAATCCATAAACTAACTCGTATGGGCTGGTCCCAATTGATCTCTTAGTTGTTAGTCTATCTGCCCATAAAGCATTCACCAGCTTCTTATGCCAATTCTTCTTATTTTCTTCCAGCACCTTCTTTATGATGTTTACAAGGCTTTTATTTGATGATTCAGCAAGACCATTTCCTTGGGGATAGTAGGCGGTAGAATGGCCCAAGGTAATGTGAAATTTGTGGCAGAAATTCACCATCTTCTTAGATCTGAAAGTTGCAGCATTGTCTGTTATTATTTTGTCAGGGTAGCCACATCTAGCCAATATGTTATTCTCCAAGAACTGAATAATTATTGAATCATTTGCTTGTCTACATGGAGCGGCTTCAATCCACTTAGTGAAATAGTCTGTAGCTGTTAGAATCCATCTGTGCTGGCCTGAAGATGAGGGATGAATTTCCCCAATGAAATCCAAGCCACATTGTTGAAAAGGTCTCTCTGTTGCAATAGGCCTTAAGGGAAGTGGTAGTAACTTTCTCTTTCTCTCAAACACTTGGCATTTGTGACATGATGTGGTGAATGTCTTGACATCAGAGAACATAGTGGGCCAATAGTAACCAGCCCTCAGTATTTTGTCCACAGTGGACTTCCAATACAGGTGTCCACCACAGTCCCCTGCATGAAATTCTTTCATGATATTGTTAGTTTCATTTTCAATCAAGCAGTTTAGTAATATCCCTTCATGGTTTTTCCAAAGCAAATTTCCATCCATTATACAAAATCTTGAGGCTTTCATTTTTAAGAACCTACATTTAGTTCTGGATAATCCTGGGGGAGCACACAGGTTTTGTAATACATAACATATATCAGAGTACCAAGGGGATTGTTCGAAGGCTACATTGATCTTTGGAGTCGCCAACTCTGGTTCATTATCCAGCTGATTTATGTCTAAGGCTTGGAATTTTGCTTCTGTCATTAATTTGGCCAAACCTTGCCCTTTTATTAGTTTTGTAGGTTTTATCTCAATATCAAATTCCAAGATGTTGGCAATCCATTTTCCTCTTCTGCCCTCTAGGTTTTCTTGGGTGAGAATGTCTTTTATAATAGGACTTGGCACATAGGCAATAACATGTGAATAAAGGATGTAAATCCTGAAGTCTTTGATGGCCTTGACCAAAGAATAAGCTTGCTTTTCCATAATTTGATATTTTAGAGGTGCATCTCTAAGAGCTCTGCTAAAGAAGGCAATGAGCTTCTCATTTCCTTGGTCATCTTTTTGTAACAAGACAGCAGCAATTGTGTGTTGGGAAGCAAAGGAAAAAATGATAAATTCCCTGTCAAATTGAGGATTTGTTAATACTGGGGTTTGGGTAAGGGCCAATTTTATACCTTCAAAGGCCTGATTTGCTTCAACTGTCCATTTCACCTTTGAATCCTTCTTTAGCATGTTATTCAGTAATCTGATCAGTTCTGCTAAGTTTGGGATAAACTTTCTTAAGAAATTGATCTTCCCTAAGAAAGCTTGCAATTCTTTGATATTTCTTGGGTGGGGCATTTGTAAGATAGCTTGTATTCTATCTGGATCAATTCTTATGCCATCTTTTGAAATGATGTGTCCTAACAGCTTACCTTCTTCTAAACCAAACAGGGATTTCTTGGGATTCAAGGAAATTCCATATTTCCTACATGTTAAGAAGATCTGCCTCAAGTGTTTCAAATGTTCTTGATCTGATTTTGAGAAAGGTGTGAGGTCATCCAAATAAATGACAAGAAAATCATGAATCTCCTTGGAAAAAGCAATATCCATTGCTCTTTGAAATGTTGCCCCTGCATTTTTCAATCCAAAAGGCATTTTCACATATTTGAAATTTCCCCAAGGGGTTGTAAATGCAGTTTTGTCCTGATCATCAGGGTGTACCAGGATTTTATTAAAGCCTGAGAATCCATCAAGTAGTGAGATCCTTGAGGCACCTACCACTCTTTGGAGAATGTGATCCATCTTAGGTAAGGGATAGTTATCTTTGGGATACTTGATTCAAGTTCCTAAGATCCACACAAAGCCTTATTTCACCAGTTTTCTTTCTTGTAGGGACTAAATTCGAAATCCAATCAGAAAATCTGATTGGTGCTATGATGCCAGCTTTAAACATTTTTTGCAATTCCTTTTCAATTGAACGAAGGAGCATGGGATTGATCCTTCTCAATTTCTGTTTGAATGGCTTTTGATTAGGCTTGAGAGGGATGGTATGCTGGAAGACAGAGGTGTCATAGGATTTTAAATCCTCATAACCCCATGCAAAGACATCTTGAAACTCTTTGAAGAGGTCAATGTATTTGGGTTTTTGATCAGGGGGTAAGGATGCAGACAATTTTATTATTTTGGGCTTCTCAACAGTTCCAATGTTGCATTCTTCAATGGCAGAGTTAAGGGGCTGCATTTTTGGTTTTCTAGGGATGTCATTTGAGTCAAAGATGTCTTCTAATGGAGTTAGTCCTGTTGGAAGAAAATTGTCTTTCAGCTCTATGATTTCAGTCTCTGTAACAGGCATTTCTTCATAATTGGTCTGTTGAATTTGTTGTATGTTTTCCCTATTGAAAATGGTCGGATGTAACATTTGTTTTGCTGTTTTGGGTGATATTGGGTGGTTAGTCTGTTCAAACTGTATTTGTGATTGACTTGCTCTTTCAAGTATTTGTGATTGACTTGCTCTTTCAGTGTCAATATTTAGTCCTGCAAATTCTTGTTGTAAGGTCAAGAAATTGTTTATTTCTGCATCATCTTCAAATACTTGCCAGTCTTTGACATTGTTTGGGACAGAGGGTCTGTGTTTTACCTCAGCTTTAAAGCAATGATGGGGCTCAAAAGGCAGCTTGCAGGTACTTGCAAATGTAGCCAAACTATGAGCATGAAGATTGTGGGTCCTGGGAATCTTGGTAATCTGAAATTCAGTGAAGGACTGTAATAGTTCAGCCACAGCAGACCTATAAGACCTCAGTCGCTTGTCATTTGTGACAAAATTTCCCTTCACTTGTTGGATGACTAGATCTGAATCTCCCATGATTGAAACTTTCGTGGCTTGTAAGAACTTTACTAGCTTGAGGCCTAGTAAAAGAGCTTCATATTCTGCCATGTTATTAGTACATCTGAAGTTCAGTCTATAGGCTCGGCCTTCTACATGACTGTCTTGTTTATTATGTATCCAAACTCCAGCCCCTGCCCCTAGTTTGTTGACTGACCCATCAAATTCAAGGAACCATAGGATATCTTGTTCTAGGGGAGACTTCATGACCTCTTCATGAGCTGGAATTGTGAGTTGAAGTTCTGATTTATCCTTTAGCTTGTCTTTTAGGACAGTCTTATCAGTTGATTGGATCAATTTGATTTGTAGAGCAGCAGCTGTGTTTAGTGATGGTTGAACCATTGTTCCTTGGGCAGGAGTTTGTTCATTAGTGTCTTCCTCTTGTATGAGCATCTTGGTTTCAACATCATTATTTGAGAGTGTTATATTGTCATTGAAGAGAATATATGAGTCTATGTCTGAATGGACAACATATATGGGAAAGTTTTGAGGCTTTTCTTCACTGCTGACCATGTATTTCATTAGTGTTTCTCTGTATAGTCTTTTTGGTTGCCCAAAAACAGAGATAGTGGCATATGACATGTCTAATTGTAGGGAACCTTGAAGTTTAGCCCCCCATGATCTTGATAACAGCATCCCATACTTGGGTGGGATGTCAGCAACTACAACATCCATTAGAATTGTTTTATTTGGGTACTGAACAAGGGACACACATAGATCTTTTATGAGACCTAAACACTTAACTTGGCTGGAGTCAAATGAGAATAGGTCCTTATATGGTCTTGTAATATCCAGATTTAGTCTTTCCATGACTGATTTGGGCATCAGGTTGTGAGAGGCACCTGAGTCAAACATTGCATTGTGTAATATCTTGTCATGAATATGCAGGCTGACATAGAAAGGTAAAATGCCTGCAACTGCTGTCTTTCCATCCACCTCTGGGCCGAAAAGTAGCTTTGGGGTATCATCCAACACATTAACATCATCTTTGTTGCTAGTGAGTTGGAGAGATTTCCTGATTTGTTGTTTGTAGATGCTGTGTTTGGCCAATTCCGAGAGAGGAATTGCTATCTTTAGTTTCCCAATTTCAGCCTCTAAGTCAAAAGGTTTATCAGATTGAGTCTTTGTGTTGTGGATGATAGTCTTTTCCTTGTTCACTAGGTCTTGTTCTTGATTGGTCTCTTGATTTTGAGCTTGAGACCTGTCCTTGTTACTTATCTCTTGGGGAATAATACTAGGATTGGGCTGCAAGGATGATGTAGCCATGGGCTGCTGTTTTGAAGAAGCTGGTTCAGTGATTTCTTCAATGGTTACTTCTTTTGCAAGTGAATCTGTTGGGTCATTTGGCTCTGTAACTATGGCTCTTTTGGGCTGCTGATTATCTTTTATCTTTTCAGGCTGTGTTACGTTTACAGTTCTGCTCCTCAGCTTGTACTGTTTATGGACTTCATAAACAGCTGTGTCATATCCTTGTTTAAAGTCAAATGACTCACCTGATTTGGTTTGGAACATCTTGATTTCATCATCTTCATGGTCTTTTTGTGTTAAAAAGGCTTGACTTTCACCATCCAAACCCATTAAATTAATTTGAGGATCTTCATTGGGTTCTCCTGATGTGGAAGTTTCAACATAATTCTCTTGGAAAGGAGGTCTTATGTCTGGGTCAGAATTGGCCTTACCAACGTTTGGGTTTTGAGTTCTTCTGAAGTTTGGATTCCTAGTAGGGTTGTTTTGTGGTGCTTCCCATGATGACTTTCTCTCAACTAATTCCACTCTTTCACCCAATCTCTTCATACCATTGAGTATTGCATCTAGCTTTTGATCAAAAGCTGAGGGTTCTTCTTTGAAGGTAGTTCTATTTTCTAACCTTGCTCTGTTCCTTTTGGCAATCAGGTTAGCTTCCACTGTGACAGCAACCTTTTGGGCATCTGCAAGGGTTTCAGGAGCTCTTTCCTTCAATTGATATGCCATATCAGGGTCAAAACCATCAGGGAATTTGTACAAGGCTAAATCAGGAGGGGGTCTTAAATTTTGTGGGATTGCGTTATATACATTGTTGAATCTAGCACAATACTCCAATACGGTCTCTTGAGGGCCTCTTTTGATTGTTTCATATTCACCAAGTATGTGCAAGGGATCTTTCTTCTTCTCCCATCTGTTAGTAAAGGCTTGATAGAGCTCATCAGGAGTTGTGATGGTGTTTACAGTCAGGGATCTAAACCAAGTTCTTACATCCCCAGTCAAGCTTTGAACGAAAATCCTCATTCTCACACTGTCATCATCTATTTCATAGTTCTCAAAATGGTCTTGCATCTTTCTTGCATGCTGAATAGTTGTGAAAGGGCCAGTGGAGTCAAAATATGAGATTTTGGATTGATAGTCCTGGGGTAGAGCTGCAACATTAGCAGGTAACTGCAAGGGTGCATACCTATTGGCCATATTTGCAGGGTGTGTGGGATTGATAGGGATAAACGGGATAATAGGGATGATAGGTATAACAGGGTTGATGGGAACGGTGGAAGCTAAAATGTTGATCAAGGGGATATGTGCAGTGGATGAAGGTGTGAAAGGAGGGGTTTGAGATGTAGATGGTGAACTGGGGGAGACAGGGGTAGACCTAAACAGAACTTTGATTGGAGTTGGAACTGTTTCAGGGTGGGCTGTCTCAGGACTTGAATCAGCAAGAGTTTGATGTCCCTGCTGCTTCCTGATAATCCTTGGGATTATATTAGGATTGTCAAAAATAGCTGGTGGATCCGGGTCAGTGTTTGACCTAGTGTGTCTAGTTTCCCTTTTAGGAGCCAGCTTCTGAATTTGTTTTTGGTATTTTCTAAGATATTTTTAGGATTGTTTAAGGGACTGTTTAAGCTTTTTAGAACCACTGTCTATGGACAGACAACATTTTGAAAAATATGCTTCTCCCCAGTGGAGTCGCCAATTATGTTAACACCCAGGTTGTTCCCTTTGACTCCCAAGGGAATACGGCCGGGGTAACCACTAACCAATCTTTGGATTGCAGCTTCTAGCCAAATTGCAATCAGAGAGGGCTCTCTCTTTATGATATGTCTCTGTTTTGATAGTGTTTTTAGGCTAGCTATTATGCTCAGGGTTTTGTTTATGTTTTGGTTGAAGGATGTCTTTCAATGCTTAAGATGTAGTGTTTAGACAGTTGTAATTCATTGGGTAATGGAGTCTAGAGCTGTGAATTGTTTGAAATGCTTTGAGAGGGAATGTTCAGACTGCAGGGCCTATTGGGTATCCCAACAAACAAAATTTAAAGCTAAAGTGATGATGTATGATTAGCCAATGGAAAGCAATTAAGAATTCTCCACTAAGCTGGTGGTGTGAAAGTGAAGTATATTGCTCAGGAGCAAACTTGAATTCCTGAAACAAGGGACACTGTGAAAGATATGTTCTGAAAGTGTAGCAATTAAGAATTACACTTATCTAGATTATACCTGAGGAAAACATTCGTTGACAACATAGATTGAGCTCAGGTTATTCCATGAATAAATCCTGAAGGCTATTCTTTTTCTTTGCTGCTAAATACTTAGAACTTAGAAACATATATGGATTGTAAAAGATTGAAACACAAAACGAAGAGAGTTACAAAAGACTTATTGTATTGTGAGATGCACAGGGATCCTGAAGACTTTAACAAACACCACGAACGCATTCAAACAACTCAGAACTTGGGAAATTCCATCACTTCCTTTATTAAACTCTGAAAAGATTACAGCATAAGAAACTTCTTCAAAAGAAATCAACAACAACCCCTGCAAGCTTGTGCGAGGGGCAAATATATACAAACAATAATACAAAATATCTAAGGCGTTGAGTCATCTGAGAAATAAATGTTTCACCAACTTTGTACAGAACAGCAGATAAGAAGTTATTGCTGCTTTTAATACAACATAAATGCTCTTTATGTCTGTCAGAAGATATTTTGGCCTTTGGAGGCCACCGAGTCGGTTGGAATGATCTGCATTAATGCTGGAAAATGCGCTTTTGTGGCTGCTCTGCTGTAACTTCTCGGCCCTGTCACCTGTAGCTGTCCATCTTGATTTGCTGGCCGAAAGCTCTGTTGAGTTGGCTCAGCCTTCACCTTTTATGCATGCTGATTTTATTAACTTTTCCTGTGCATGCCAACTTGTATTTTTGATGAAAAAACTTGAAGAATGGCTTCCCTGATCTATAAGATCATCTGTATTGCCTTAGTCCACCATTCCTGTGTGGGCAGTTGATGCCTAAGAATTGCATCCATAGTCTCATCTGCCTCTGTGTATTTATAAAAATTGGGAGGCACTTCAAACAGGTGTTTAATTTCACTCATTATAAAGAATAAATTCTCTACTCTGTTGTAGAGACTTTGTCCTGTAGCTGGCCCTGTTTCTTCTGAGGTGCTGGGCCTTTCAGTGATCTAACTTGTGGCGAATGTATTGACCCTTTTGGCATACTGCTCATGCATAAATAGTCTTCCTGCACTATTCAGTAAGCCAGGGAGACCTCTGTTTTGTAAAACCACAAATTTGTCCATGAACCTGTTCACTTCGGTCTGCATGTCTTGGGTCCTTCTCTCTAATGTCTGCACTAAGCTTCTGAGTGTAAGGACCCTCTTTATAAAAAAAATAGTCTCAGTCCTATTAGAAATTCCCATAGTTGCTAACTGAGCACTTGTTCTATTATTGAGCACATTGATCATCCTGGTGGCAACTTCAGGCATATTGCTTAGAGCTTCCCTTGATCTCTGAATTTCCTTCTGTGCTTTTGCAATGAGCTCCAACTGCTCATGGATTGTCTCAATATACTGCCATTGGTCAGTAATAGACTGGCCAATATTGGCCCATAGCACTGTCTTGATCTCAGCCGCTACTTTATCCAGTTGCAGCTCCTTCTCTAGCTCCTTTATCCTGTCTTTGAGGGCTTTTATTTCCCTGCCCTTTTCTGCCACAGTCTGCTTGGATTTGTCATATCTTTCATTTGCCTTGGCTAATTTCTCCCTGGCCTCATTTAATTCTGTCATTTGTGCTTCCAAGGCCTGAATCTCATTTCTCAGCTTTTGCATGTCCAGGCTTGGGGCCTGCTCTGTTGTTGGTGGTGGTGCTGAGGTGGATGGTGCTGCCTGTTCTGTTTGTTGAGGAGGGGGAACAATAGTTGGAGCAGCTTCCTCGAGGTTAATTATTTCAGGAGGAGGCTGGGAGGTCTGACCTTCTTCTTTTTGCTTCAAAGCTGTTTGTAATGCTGCCTGTGCAGCCTCTGATTCTCCCAACTTTTCTTGAGTCTGGATTAGCTGCTTATATAGAGACACCAACAAAGCTGTGGCATCTTGATCATGCCTCTGCTGGGCTACTTCATCTGTTTGAGGGTGAATTGTGGCTGGGATTTTGATCTTTCTCCTCAAAGCTGCCATGTCTGCATCCCTCAATTTCAATATTTCTTGTATGCCCTTGATATCCTTGGGATCATGCCCAATCTCTATGATTATATCTTCTAAGGACCTTATTCTGTTGTCCTTTGCTTGGGAGGATGCTCTCTCCAACTCAAGTTGGGCAGCTGTATTATTAAGGCTATTTTCCAGCCTATAATTGTCCAATGTCTTGTCTGCCAAGGAGGCATAGACCATCTCACCTGTTTGCTTATGCAATTCAATTTTGTCCATTGGGTGGATGTCCTTGGCAAGGACCTCAAGATTGGTCCTCAAGTAGTCTGAAGGGGACTGTGGCTGCAATGTAGTTGGCATGAAGTGACTCATGATCATTTTTCCTTCACTAACATCATACGCAGACATCAGTCGTTGCTGGTTAGTGGGAGCCATTTTCAATAAATGATTGTATAGTTGTATCTTTATTGGCTCATTCCTCCTCTTTATGTCAATGAACTGCTGTTTGATGCTCAACTCACCTTCTCTCTGCTGGCTTGAGGAGCTGACCTCTCCTCCCATTGCTCTGTCCTATTCCTGTTGAAAGGAACTTGCGGATGCTTCCCTGCTAGGTGGGCCCATGCCTAAAGACTGTCCCATTGGCATTTCCTCTTCAGAAAGAGGATTCAATCTTTGTCTTTTTTCTCCCTGATTTATGGGTGATGTGAGGGGAGTCTCTCTGTCCCTTTTCCTGCTTACATCCTCCTTTTGTGGAGTTTGGAGGATTGATGCTTCAGCTGATATTTCTTGCCTTGGAGGCACAGTTTGTTGTGGTTGTTGCTCAGTGGATTTTGGGGCTTCCACTGTTTTCTCTTGTTGCACAGGCTGCTCCTGTCTTTGTTCTTCTTGTTGTTGTTGTTGCTGTTGTTGATGCACTTCCTGCTGCTGGACTTCTTCTTGCTATTCCATTTCTTTTTGTGTTTGCTCTTCAGTCATGGGAGGTGGCTGCTCCTTCTCCCCCTGCTTTTCTTTACCTTTGCTGGATATCTGTTGAGTGTCCATGGCAGCTTGCTGATGTGTTGTTGAAGATGAGGCAGCTGCTCCAAGTTGCCTTTGATATGAGGAGGAAACATGTCCACAAGTTTCCAAGTTAGCCTCTTTTTGAAGATTCCTAGCCTCTCTTTCTAGCATTTTCTCTCTAGTAATAGGCTCTTCTAGAGTGCCCTCTTTCCAGCTCAAAGCATTGGCATACTGCTCAATATGAGGCAGCCTTACATGTGCATAGTTACCCAATTTTTATTTTATCGTTCCGAGGGAAATGAAATGATTACGGTCATAAGGTGTCCATTTGAAACTGGTTTGTAATCTGAGGCCCTCTAGGATCATATCTGCCTCCTTCCATCCCTCTTCTCTTTTGTTGTATAGAAAAGGACCTAGCTGGCTCCTTACCTTCAGCTACACCTTCTTGTTTTTACTTTGGAAATGAATGTAGTCGGCATTTCCAAACTGCCTGAAGTATTCTAGGGCAAAAAGTCTCATAGGGACATATCTTGGCAGCCTATAAGGGTTCAACTCACAGCCATATATTCTGATTACTGTGTGGTTTTGGTAAAAATACCAATCACCAATGCTGTAGGCCTTGGAGAGATGGAGAACTCTTTGCATGTCATCAGTCAACCTTGGAGGAGGAACCCCATACAGCAAGGTCATAGCTGGGTGAATGAACAGGTCTATGAATTCACAGTATGTGTATGGTGAGTCAAAAGTACCTTGAAAAACTGAAGTCCAAAACACAACTGACCTTGGAATTCCCTGGGCATTTAGCTTCTTGAGGGGAACAGAGAAGTTGTCTGGTTGATAAAATAAGAATAGATGGTAAATGTATGAGGTGTATCTGAACACCCTTTCCCTTGGTAGATTCATTAGCTGTTCATGAATCTTTTCTGCAATATATGTGGCATAGTCATAGTGTACAGCTGGAGGCTTTCCAGGAGAAAATATGGACAGCATTGCCATTATAGTGTCATCAACATCCTCAATTCCTCTGAACCCCAGGACATAGCTGATCAAATCCACCAGCATTCTGCCCAAGTCATTCAGGTACTCATATCCAATAGGAGGAGTTCTCATAGTTTCAGAGCTTGGCTGCACGAATAATTGATTAATTTTGACAATTTGGGCACTTGACAAATTACTCCCCTTCTTTATTAAATCCAACATGGAGAGAGGGGTCAATGGTCTTGCAGTGCGGAAATGCAGCATCTCATTTATGGTTTCTGGGGTGATAAAGAACAAGACTGAGCCTGTAGGACTGAGAATAGCTCTTTGGCATGGATCATAGCATTCCTGGCATTTATGGATCAAGTCTGGAAGGGGATTGACTTGAGGGAGGTTGTAAATGGGCAGATTTGAATCCCAAATCCCTAAAATATCAGCTCCACTAAGGTGTTGGGCTTTCAATTCATTGAGCATATGAATATTAAACTTAGAGTTCATTGGGAACCAATCTAACATCTGATAATCTACATCTCCCAGGGCTTTCCATTCTAACTCCCTTTGAGGGGCATTCAGAGGCTGAATATTCAGGGCTATTGGTGTCTCCATGGCTAATGAGGCTTCTGACTTGTATTTAAACTGTTCTAAGTGAGCAGAAAAACACAGAGGAGTTTCTTTGCAATGGAAGTGTGAACTATAAGGAACAGAGGGTGAATTGAGCAAATAGCAATTGAAATACCGTTTAGAGGACTGAATAAAACAGTAGCAGGACTGACAAGAGTGTTTCTATGGTGAATTTATGTATTTGAGGTTTCTAGTTCACGACTGCGCGAACTAGCTGTGAATTCAGGTCAATTTTCCCAAATGCAGGCTCTGCGAAAAGGTTTATTGCCTCGCTAGTTGGAAATGGGTACAGGTCACTCGATACTTGATGGTGATTTCAGTGCTTTACACTCTCTTAAACAGTTTGCTTGTAGAAATATGGATAAAACCAGGTGCAGGGAATGATTTTGAGAAATACCTTGCGAATTGCCGATAACAGTTGGAAATGCAGGTACAATGGAGGCGCCGACGGTTTCAGAGTCGAATTTGGTAGGTTGGCGCTGGTTTGATCGTAAAAAGCATGCAGGAATAACAATAGTTGTTTCGGAAAAAAGTGGGAAAAACATGAAATTTTGGCCAAAATATGGATTTTTGGCATATTGGCGCGTTTTTTGAGTGACGTCAGCATGACGTCATCAAGTGGGGTCAAGGTCGGATGACGTCAGCATGATGTCACTGGGTGATGTGGCAAGCTGTGATTGGTCCACGGAGATAATGAGGTGGCAGACATATCAGCGCAGGGGCGGACAAAGGTGCTGACGTGATGGCGGGGTGGCACTGACTTGGGCCTGACGTGGTGATGATGCAGGCATAGCAGAACCGGCGGTAAATCATAAGCGGTAATGGATTTTCTCGGACCGCCTTCGATACGGTCGCGGTTTCGTCAGAGGGCGACCCGAGAAATTGTGAGGGTGATGCGTGGTAGAGGCCTGATGTCACCCTCTGACAGTTTCTCGGGTACTAAACTTCGGATGTCGGGCCCAACCCGATATGCATAATGGCCGTCCGATCAAAGGCGCTCGATCGGACGGTTGACGGATCAGTGAGGTGATCGGACAATACGGAAGGGGGGCGGGATTAAAATAATATATCTTTTGGGACTTGTGCTCGGCGGAAACCTTTGGGATGTGGCGGATTTTGATGGTTTTTTAATGTATTTTCAAATAAAAATAATATCGCGCCGATACTTTGGATAAATCGGAAAAAGTGGGTTTTTGTGTGTTATTTGCAAATGAAGCGGGTTATAGGTAAAAGGGGTTTTTCAAGGTTTTCTTAGCCAATAAAGGTTTTAATGGGGAAAATGGCTTTAAGAGGGGAAAAAGGGGTAAGGCTTAGGGTTCTCAAATTGACCAGATGTCAATTTGATCCCTGACAGAGAACATATGGCTATAATGCCAAGGGGAGGGATATTTATACAATGCTTGGGGGTTTATACACCATAGTGTTATAATAGTAGGGAAAGGGTAACATAGGGGAATTATATAATAGATTTTAGGGGTTAATATGGATGAAAAGGGTGAGTGAGGAGTGATATCAGTAAGTTTATTTGAAAATCACTTAGCTTAGGAAGTAGATCAAAATGAAAAGATCTTTAGACAAGAAATGTGGCTTTTAAAGGATTAAGAACCACCATAAAACCACAAATTCTTCCATGAATCTCAACCAATGAGGGGATGTTGAAAATGAATGGGAAAGTGGAGAAATGGGAAGTTAGACATGCTTCTATGCTTTGCTGCAACCTGAGGGAGAAGAAGACCTTCTCAATCCATTGATTTTCCTTTGTAAATGAGTTAGCACACATTCAATTGCAAGGAATGACACTTCTGCATCCCCCTCTGCCTACCCATCTACTTGCCTAGCATTTTTTGTTTCTTCTTGGAGGGTGCACTTAGGCTTGCAGACCCTTATTTTCCTTTTCTTTTCTTTGGCTTCTTCCTTTTGATTTTCTATCTAATGCTACCCTTATTGCTTCCAAGGTCCCAGATTAAGCAGTTGGGAGCCTTACTTCTCTACCTAAGCTACTTGTCTGCCAAGATTAAACAATTTGGATAGACTTCTTTCTCTATTCTACAACTGGAAATTGAAACATGGCATGATCCAGATTAGGCTTTTGGATCACCCATCAAAATTGAGTCAAAAAAGAACTTATTTACACACATTGTCTTCTCTAGGAAATATGGGATCTTTGCATCATCAAAGCAGAGCATATTTGGACCTTTCTTTGCCAATCATGAAATATGAAACCTATTGGTATAGGTAGCTAACAGGTTCCTAAGGTCTCCAAAAATCACAGCAAATCCTAAAATCACAGCCAACCTCAAAATCATAAGAAAGACCCAACATCCCTTTTCTCCCTTCCTCCTTCCCCTTTTATGCCCTTCCTCTCTTCCCCACGTCAACCACCTCTCATTAATGTCATTAATTTCCCCTTTATCCTTACAGTTGACTTCTCTTCTCCCAAGTAAATCTGAGAATACATTTGGAAATGTGATATGAATATAAAATTAGGTACTTAAAGGGAGAGTACGTTTGGGAATGTGAGATGAGGACCATGTCTTCTCCAAAGTAAATGTGAGAGTACCTTAGGGAATGTGAGAGAGATTACATTTGGGAATGTGAGATGAGGACCATGTCTTCTCCCAAGTAAATGTGAGAGTACATTGGGGAATGTGAGATGAATATATATATTATTTGAAATAATGGAAGGAGACCATATCCTACCTAAGATTCAATTTGAGAAGGCAAGTTGGGAATTTGAATAATCGAAATCATGAATTTTATATGAGACAATAAATTTATAGTTTCCCAAATGAAGGTATGTAGGTTTTAACCCCATACAGAAATTACCTGCGTACGAATTCTAAAACATAGAAAATAAACAATGCGATAGCATAACACGTACAAAAAGATTTTCCACTGGATCCCAAAACTGAGACTACCAGCTTAATTTTTCATTATGTTCCTTTCAATGTTACAATACATATTTATACATGCCGAAGCATCCAATACCATGGACCAAAAACCATCGCATCCAAAAACGTTGTGCGAAAATCATGCACAAAACCATAGGTGGGTCCGCCCAACCTAACATAGGGTCCAAAACCAAAATTTTCTGGGGCGCTACCCCAGACCCCATAAAGTGGGGTTATGGGTATGCTTCAAAGCCCATGGGACCCCCCCTCTAACCCCCTAGTTAAATACGTGGGCTAGTCGTGGAAACAATATAACACAACCCAACATTCTCCCACTTGTTGTTTTCTTTCCACAGGAGGCCACAATAGAGCTTAGTTATTTATCTAGCTCTGCAATCCCCATTGTTTCTCTACACAAAGAGAAATTCTAAGAGCTCATAGATTTTGTCAATGCATGTGCAGTATTCTTCAAAGTGTCCACCTTTACCAGCAACACCTTTTTGTCTTCTATCATATCGCTCACAAGGTGATACCGAACATCAATGTGCTTTGTCTTTGAATGATATGCAAGGTTCTTTGTGAAGAAAATTACACTTTGGCTGTCACAATCTATCCTTGTAGCTTCCTATAATAACCCCATACATGAACACAATATCTGCAACCAAATTGCTTCCTTGCTTGCATGAGTGGCTACCATGTATTCTGCCTCTGTATTTGATAGTGCCACTACAGATTGTTTCTTACTCATGCAACTGGCTGCACCTCCAAATAGGGTAAACACATACCCAATCGTAGATCTTCTCTGATCTAGATCTCCAGCCCATACTGCATCAACAAAGCCATGAATTTCCAACACTCTCTCCAATCCTGGTCTTCCTTGGTGCACAAACCAAATCAATAGTGCCACGCAAATACCTGAAAACCGCTTTGCTATTGTCCAATGCTCCTTCCCTGGTTTTGACATAAACCTGCTCAATGCTCCCACTGCATGTGCATTGTCTAGTCTAGTATAGACCATTTCATACATCAGGCTACTAATGACACTTTCATATGGAACACGAGACATGTCCTCTTCCTCTTCTTGTGTCTTGGGACACTATTCAGCAGATAACTTTACACCTACAGGAATAGGAACCTTCACTGGTTTAATATCCTGCATATTAAACCTCTGTAATATTGTCTCAACATACATCCTCTGGTTTAACCAGAGCTTCCTCTTTGCCCGATCTCTTTTAATTTGCATGCCAAAAATATAGTTTGTAGCACCAAGATCTTTCATGTCGAATTTGGAGGACAATTGCGTCTCCAAATCTTGGATAATTTCTTTGTCATTTCCAACCAGAAACATATCATCCACATACAAGACCAGATAAATAACACGCTCACCAATTAATTTAAAATACACACAATGATCTGCTTTGCTTCTAGTGAAGCCAAGTCCTCATATAAATGTATCAAATTTCTGATACCACATCCTTGGTGACTGTTTTAACCCATACAAAGACTTCTTTAACTTACATACCAATTCTTTCTTACCCTTCACCGCAAAGCCTCCAGGTTGCTTCATGTAGATCTCCTCTTTCAGATCCCCATGAAGAAATGCTATCTTCACATCCATCTATTCTAATTCCAAATCAAAAGCAACAACAATAGATAAAAGTAATCTAATAGAAATTACCTTGGAAATAGGAGAAAAGATATCACCAAAATCAATTCCCAACACCTGGGAATAAACTTTTGATACCAACCAAGCTTTGTATTTCTCCACTTTTCCTTCTGCATTTGTCTTTCTTTTGAACATCCATTTGCTTCCAATGGGTTTCCTTCCAGCCGGCAACTCCACTAGATGCCAAGCCTTATTTTTGCGCAAAGATGCCATTTCATCAACCATGGCCTCTTTCCAGAGGTTTCCATCCTCTAAATCCACTGCTTCCTTCACAGTTCTGGGATCATTATCAATAACAGACAGAGAAAAATTTGAACAGAAAACAGATGGACTATACCTTTCTGACTTCCTTCTTTCTCAAACTGGTCTTCTAACACCCGAAGTTTGTGGCTCTTCAGCTTCTGATTCCTCCTCTGCTGTAGAGTCTGATTCTTCCTCCTTTAGCTCAAACTCTATCTTCTTCGGTTTCTTTGGTTGGAATTCATGTTTAATAACATATTTCACCTCTCTGAACACCGCATCTCAGCTATACACAACCTTCCTTGTTACTGGATTCCAAAGCTTATAACCCTTTAAACCATCCTTATACCCAATAAAGATGCACTCTTTAGATTTACTATCCAACTTGGCTCATTTCTCATTTGGAACATGTACATATGCATCACATCCAAATACCCTTAGATGTGAAAGAGAGGGTTTCTTACCAGTCCATACCTCTTGTGGAGTCTTATCCTCCAACGCTGATGAAGGTGACCTATTGACCAGGTAACATGCAGTATCCAATGCCTCTTCCCAGAATTCTTATCCTAACCCAGCACCACTGAGCATGCTTCTTGCCCTTTCCATCAACGTCTTATTCATTCTTTCTACAGCTCCATTTTGCTGAGGTGTATATGGAGTATTCTTCTACCATGATATACCCCAGTTCTTATAGAATTCTTCAAATTCCTTTTCACAAGACTCTCCACCATTATCTATCCTCAACACCTTTATCTTCTTCTCTGTCTGGATTTCCACCAGAGACTTAAATTCTTTAAACTTGTCAAAGACTTCAGATTTCTTCTTAAGGAAATATATCCATGTATTCCTTGAGAAGTCATCTATAAATGATACATAGTACATAGACTTACCCAGTGATGGAACCTTCACAAGTCCAAACACATCACTGTGCACAAGCTCTAATATCTGTTTCGCCCTCTTACTACTAGAGGGGAAACTCACCCGATTCTGTTTCCCATATACACAATTTTCATAGAAATCAAAATCCAGAGAGCTATTACTCATACCTTCTATCATACATTTACCATGAAGTATTCGAACGCCCTTCTCTCCAATATGTCCAAGCCTTTGATGCCATAGCATGGTCTTCTCTCCAGAGACCACTAGATTTTCTGCTCGACTTTCAGGAACCACAGAACTATTGCACCCATAAATAACAGTGCTACCTTGCATCTTATATAAAGTTGCAATCCGAACTCCCCGCATCAATTCAAGTGCTCCCTAAACCATTTTGCAGGTATCCTTCTCGAACACTATTTTTACACCTGCATCATCTAGCTTGCTTATAGAAATCAGATTTCTGGATAATGTAGGAATATGCAGAACACCTGGAAGTGTTCTAGCCCTTCCACTTTGCAACTTCAACTTTACTTTTCCACGACCAATGATTCTAGCCTTCCTGTCATTCCCAAAGAGGACATCACCACCATCGTATTTCTCATACTCGCAGAACCACTCTCTATGGGGAGTGAAGTGAAAGGATGCACCTAAGTCAGTCAACCATGCCTCGTGATCTACATGTGTACCTGAAGAAGCCAAGTACACATCCCCACCTTCATCTGAGGTGGTTTTTACCTCTGTAGAAGGAGCATCATCAGATGCTTTTCTTTATTAGGAGCTGTAGATTTACAGTCCCTTTTGTAGTTCCCTTCCTTTCCGCATTTCCATCACACCACCTTTATAGGTCTTCCTAGAGATTTAGATCTCCCTCTAGATTTATATCTCCCACTCGATGACTTATTTTTGTTTTTGTTCTCAGACTTTCCTCGTATAGACAAGAAATCACTATTCTAGCTCTCTGTATTTTTCTGTCTCATCTCCTTCGTCAGCAAGGATGAGACTATTTCATCAAACTGCAAGGTAGTTTCATTGCTACCTATTGCAATAACCAGACTATCCCACGAATCTGGTAGAGAACACAACAAACTGATGCACTTATCTTCATTTGAAATTTTAATATAAACAGATGCTAACTGACTTACCACAGTATTAAATGCATTCAGATGCTCTGTCACTGAGTCTCCATCTTTCATCCTTAGGTTATACATCTTTTTCCATAGGAACAGTTTATTCACCAGAAACTTAGATTGGTATAAAGTCCCTAACTTGTCCCACAAAGCCTTCTTCGTAGCTTCTCCTCATAAATTCAGCAATACTAAATCCGAGACACACAATCATATTGTTCTCTTTGCCTTCTAATCCAACTTCTTCCATTCTTCATCAGACACTTCTGTTGGTTTAGTATCTGGATCTACCACTACCCACTGATATTTATCCACCAATAGATCCTCCATCTTGAGTTTTCACAACTCAAAACTTTGACCATTAAATTTCTCGATCTCTATCTTTCCACTGCTCGCCATCTTCCTTCACAACCAGAATCAATCTCATGGATCTCCCATTGAACAGGATCTACCACAGGCCCGAGCAAAACCCCTTAGCAACAAAGGCATCCCCTTGAAGTGAAAACAACTTTGATACCAAATGTAGGTTTTAAACCCATACATAAATTACCTGCATACGAATTCTAAAACATATAAAATAAACAATGCTAGAGCATAACACATAAAACACATATACACAGAGATTTTCCCTTGGATCCCAAAACCGGGACTACCAGCTTGATTTTTCATTATGTTCCTTTCAATGTTACAATACATATTTATACATGCTGAAGCATCCAATACCATGGACTGAAAAAACCATTCCATCCAAAACCATGGACCAAAAACCATCGCGTCCAAAAAACCTGTGTGAAAATCATGCACAAAACCGTAGGTGGGTCCGCCCAACCTAACATAGGGTCCAAAACCAAAATTTTATGGGTACGCCTCAAACCCCATGTGACCCCCCCTCTAACCCCCCGGTTAACTACATGGGCTAGTCATGAAAAGAATATAACAAGACCCAACAAGGTATTCATCAATATTTCTTAATATTTTTAGGTAATGTAAACATTAACAAAATTTTGCAGGATAAGATTTAAGTGGGGCATTACAATATCCTCCTTCCACGGTTTCCCAGACATCTATTCCAAGAGGAAGATAGGATATGGTTCTTACCTTCCAATAAACGAAGTTGCTCCCATCAAAGATTGTCAGTCTGATGGATCCCTCGCTTTCTTGATTACTCATGATGATGGATCTGCCTTCAAGTGATCAATCTTCTTTTGAAGGACCAAATCTGATACCAATTGCTGGAAATAATGCTGAGAAGGGGGTGTGAATTAGTATTATCAGATCAATAATTTAATTTTCAAAACTTATTTGTACATGCTACTTCAGCTCAGTGAACTAGCATGTATACGCAACTATACTTAATGAAACCAACGTATATGCAAATATATTTTGTTTTACCCAAATTATCATGTAGTGAACTTTAATTAGTATATTAGCAAATTCATTAGACAGTGCAGTAAGAGAAAAATAAAGCATCACACATAAGAAACACACATAAACACCAAGATATAAGGTGGAAACCCAATGTGGGTGAAAGCCACCTACTGCAATCATCTCTGTCTTCTTTTAATAATAAGAGAATTATGTTTACAATTTTTGTACTGGTGCAGACTTATACCAGTACACAGGCTTCTACCTGCAGAAGGCTACAACCTTTTCTCATTTTCCAGCTTCTATTGGAAGGGAGCTACACCCCCTAGCTCTTATACTAGCTAATA
This sequence comes from Pinus tabuliformis, assembly GCA_031772625.1. Lineage (NCBI taxonomy): Eukaryota > Viridiplantae > Streptophyta > Pinopsida > Pinales > Pinaceae > Pinus > Pinus tabuliformis. The sequence goes on along the minus strand of CM062807.1, from coordinate 1,077,126,247 downwards.
TGTTTACTAGTACGTAGGTGCCAGCCTACAGAAGGCTACAACCTTCTCCTTTCTTCCAGGGACCACGTTTCATAAATTTTCAGACTGGATCCATCAACAACATCATTCAATCATCAAATATATCTGCATCAACCAACCTTCTATTGAACCAACCACAACCAAATCAATCAATCACTTTGATCTTTCAGAATGTTGTCACCAGAATACAGTAACCAGAACCCAAGCCAGAACCCAGAACACTGCAACAACAAAAAACAACAACTAAAACATAGATTATAAGGTATACGCTACTTTCTTGTGCCAAACCCACATGTATACGCGCTTTCCTTAAAGCCAACCAACGTATACATCTGCAAATATTAATTCATAATTCTGCAGCTATACCAGACTTCAGTTATACCCAGATCATATCATTTATAGAATAATATATGCATCAATATTCAGATCTAGAATATTCATGAGAAAAAACACATAATGATAGTTCACTTTATGCCTTAAGATCCCGATCCATCATTAGATCTTATCCTCCATCTGCTAAGGTTCCTCCTTGGTTTAGATCTAGCAATGCACCATAACCCAATAACCTGCATACTAGATCTCTCTCTTCATTAGATATTCAATGCTTGAGTACCATGGCCTAATGATCTTCCCCTCCTTTTATAGCTTTAGGCCTTTCTCAATACCATGGACTGAAACCACGTAGGACCAATACCTTGGATCAAATACCTAGGGTCAATACCTTGGATTGAATACCATGGACCAATACCATGGATGAAAATACCATGGACCAAATACTTCGGACCAAAACTTAGTTTTTCGAGGTATACGTGCTTTCCTTTCGCTGAAAGTGTGTGTGTACGTTATATGCACCTTTGGTTCTATCAACTTGCATGTATACGTGGCTTGGTCAATGGTGAACCTACGTATACCTCTCTTTCTTCATTCTATGAAGATTGATATGTCATTCTTTGTTGTTTTCCTGGTATATTGTGATCTTTCATCTAAATTAGTTTCCTTCTGAACTGATTCCTTGAAGCTACCCTGCATTTCATCACATTCTATCACATCTGATGTGCGTTGCCATCAAGTACAATACATACACCATAATGCCAACAACATCCTCACTTAGTCATTTTGCTTCTTGGGTTTGGGAAATCCATTTTGCCTCTCATATGATTATACCACTTCATCATCATGACCTATGATCCAATGTTGAGTCAAATTCTACCAAAATCTGGAGTCGTGTCATTGATATGTTCAAGAGAAGTCCTATTTATAGTTATTTACTGCTTATGCACTATCTAACTTTCTGCCGCAATCCTAAATCATACTTATCTACTTTAATACATCATTTTGTTTTGTGTTGATGATGTGGGATTCATTTTGGACCCCCTTCGATGGATCACTTCCTATCAACTTTAGCTCATTATCCAAGAAGATGAATTGGAAACTCCCTTCCGGTACCTTAGAGCTTGCATGTGTTATGAAACTAGCTCAAGAAAAGATAGAAAAGATAGATAAACGCCTTAGAATTCAGCCTCTTCGAGGGGGCAACCTCCTTTACATTACATAAATGAACAATTCTTTGATGATTAAAATGACAAAACCCCCTTTCTATATATAGGAGTCTAAGGAGTCACAATATAATCCAGCCGACCTAACAATAATAATATAAAGCCACAAAAATAACAATAGAGGGATTCTATGGGGCACAGAAATAACAATATGGGGGTAATAGGGGCACAACAATATAAATAAGGGGTATAACTATGATAGTAATGGGGTAATCACTAGTATTATAGGGACCCAACATGCCCCTCTCCTTCAAAAAAGTGTTGTCCTCAACGCTTGAGTAATTCTGGATACTTCTGCATAAAATTCTCATCCTCCCATGTGGAATCTTCAGCGGATAAGTTCTTCCACTTGATAAGATACTCTGAAATTGATCGATTTCGTAGCTGTCGAGTTCTTGTTTCTGTGACTGCTTCCGGTTCCAATATAATTTTTCCTTCCTCGTCAAGTTCTGGCAATATTGTTTGAATTGGGAGCTTGTCGCCTATAACCTTCTTTAAACATGAAACATGGAAAACTGGGTGCAATCGAGAAGCTGCAGGAAGCTCCAATTTGTATGCCATAGTACCAATCTTTTGCAACACCTTGTACGGACCATAATACTTTGGTGATAATTTATTATCCTTCTTAGCTTGCTTTAGGGACATTTGCTTATATGGTTGTAGCCGTAGGAATACCCAATCACCTACATCAAAACTTCTTTCACTGCGATGTTGATCTGCCTGTTGTTTCATTCTATTTTGTGCCAACACGAGGTTATCCTTTAAGAGTTGGAGGACTTGTTGTTGATGTTCGATGTGATGTTCCACTGCCTGAACCTTAGAATTTTCTCTTAAATATGATGTGATGGATGGTGGTTGATACCCATAAAGTGCCATAAATGGGGTCATTTTTGTTGCTGTATGGAAGGAAGTGTTATACCACCATTCAGCCAGAGGCAACCATTTGACCCATTGTGTCTGTTTATCAGATACAAAGCAACGAAGATATCCTTCCAAACATTTGTTTACTATCTCAGTTTGCCCATCAGATTGAGGATGATAAGATGAGCTATGAGCTAACTGAGTACCAAGACAAGAAAATAATTCTGTCCAAAAATTTCCAGTGAAAATGGGATCTCTGTCACTTACAATAATCTTTGGGTTTCCATGTAGCTTTTGAACTGTTTCCATAAATGCAGTAGAAACTGTACTGGCTTTAAATGGATGTGATAATGCACAAAAGTGTGCATACTTGGTAAGTCTGTCAACTACCACCATGATGACACTCTTTCCCTCAGACTTGGGTAAACCTGTGATAAAATCCATTGAAACCTCCTCCCAACGTTGGCTTGGAATGGATAAAGGTTGTAATAGACCCGGTGTCTTAATTGTTTCAACTTTATTTTGTTGGCAAACCAAACATTCCGCCACAAACTTTTGAATATCTGATTTAAGGCCATCCCAAAAAAATTCCTTCTTAACCCTGTGGTAAGTTTTTAAAAATCCTGAGTGCCCTCCTAAGGGAGAAGTGTGCAATTCCATAAGAATCTTTTGTTTTAGCTGGGAATTCTTACAGAGGTATAAGCGATCTTTGTACCATAACGAATCATTTTTCCAGCTAAATGTATCAGAAGTACTGGAATCTTGTTGTAGCTTTCGAATAAGTGCCCACACTTCTTCGTCATTCTTCCATTCCTCCCTTGCTTCGTTTATCCAATCTGGTTGGATAATAGAAATGGCACACAACAATGCTTCCACATCCTCATCCTTTCTTGAGAGTGCATCTGCCACCACATTTTGCTTCCCTTTTTTTAGATGATTTCAAAGTCATAACCCAACATCTTTGTGACCCACTTTTGTTGCTCTTCAGAGGATAATCTTTGTTCTAAAAAGTATTTAAGGCTATCATGATCTTTTTTTACCTTGAAGTGTCTTCCCATTAGGTAGGGTCGCCATTTCTTAAGTGCATGGAGTATTGCCAACATTTCCTTCTCATAAATAGCTTTGCTTAAAAACTTTCCCTTGATTGGACGACTTTCAAAAGCAATGGGTCTTTCATCTTGCATTAGAACAACACCAATTCCATTTCCTGAAGCATCACATTCCACAATAAAGGTTTTTGTGAAGTCCGGTGTAGCTAAGACCGGTGCTTGGCACATTGCCTCTTTAAGATGTTCAAAGGCCTTTGTTGCTTCCGGAGTCCATGAAAATGAATCTTTCTTCAATAATGTTGTTAGAGGTGCTGCTATTCTCCCATAATTCTTAACAAACTTGCGATAATACCCTGTCAACCCAAGAAATCCTCGCAGATGCTTTATGGATGTGGGGATTTTCCATTCCTTAATGGCTTTAATTTTGCTAGGGTCTACCTTAACTCCTTCATGAGATACAATATGACCCAAATATTCCACCTCCTGGACTCCAAAGAAACATTTGGATCTTTTTGCATATAATTGTTTCTCCTCCAATAGTTGTAGCACCCTGTCAACATGTTCAACATGATCCTTCCAAGACTTGCTGTAGATTAGTATATCATCAAAAAATACTAACACAAATTTTCTAAGGAATGGTTTGAAAATTGAATTCATCAAACCTTGAAATGTTGAAGGTGCATTGGTAAGGCCAAAAGGCATGACCAAAAATTCATAATGACCCTCATGAGTTCTAAATGTTGTTTTCGGAATGTCTTCAATCTTCATTCTGATTTGATGATATCCCGAACGAAGATCCAACTTGGTGAAGTAAATTGATCCATGCAATTCATCCAGTAATTCATCAATGACAGGAATGGGGAACTTATCTTTAATAGTGAGCTTGTTGAGCTCCCTATAATCCAAACACATGCGCCATGATCCATCCTTCTTGTGCACCAATACTACTGGAGCTGAGAAAGAACTTTGACTCGGTTGAATTATACCAGCCTCTAGCATTTCTGCAACCATACGTTCAATTTCACTTTTTTGGACATAGGGATATCTGTACGGCCTGATGTTTGGAGGAACACTTCCTGGAATCAGATGAATAGCATGATCATGATCACGCATAGGTGGGAGACCTTTGGGAGTCTCAAATACCTTGGAATGATTGTCCAGGACTTTTTGGAGATCTGGAGAAATAGATGATTCCAATGTGGAAACATCTAGCGAACATAATTGTGCAATTACACCTCTTTGCTCCTTTTTTAGAAGCTTTGTCATGCCATTAGAGCTGATTATCTTTCCTGGTTTCCCTGCAATACCCCTTAATTCAACTTCCTTTCCTTCCGTAGAAAATTTGATGAAAAGTTCTTGAAAATTAAAAGCTATTGTACCCAAGGATTGTAGCCATTGGACTCCTAGTACAACATCAGCACCTCCCATTGGAATGGAAAGCATTGGGCTAGTCAATACATATTCTCCCATGGATAGCTTGATATTATGGCACTTTCCAGAGCAATTTATTGTTCCTCCATTTGCAATCATCACTTGACACTCTGGTGCTGGATATAGGAAGCAATTCAATTCTTTTGCTACCCTACAATGAATAAAATTGTGGGTGCTTCCTGAATCAATCAACACTATTACCTTTTTCTTCTTGATTTGTCCTTCTATCTTGATGGTTTGAGGAGTGGTAATTCCCACCAATGCATTACAAGATATGGTTGGATTTATTTGTTCTTCATCTAGGCTTTGTTCCTGGAATATATCCTTTTCTTTTGACCTTTCTTGCTCCTTTTCTTCTTCCTCTTCACAATCTATGTAGAATAATTTCTTCTCAGCACACTTATGACCTTTTGTGTATTTGCTATCACAATTGTAACAAAGCCCTTTTGCTCTTTTTTCTTCCAATTTTTGTGGTGTCAACCTTGTAGGTTGTGGAAGACTAGGGGCAACAACACTTCCGTCTTTATAGTTGTGAGTGGTATGCTTCCTAGTTGCCATAATTTTGCTTTCCATTTTTCTTGCTAACCTGAATGCCTTCTCTAATGAATCAGGTTCCCAAAGGCGAACATCATGTTGGATATTATCCTTTAAAGACCCTATGAACACATCAATCCTATGCTCCTCTGGAATATCTTTTACCCTTATGTTCAATTTTTGGAACTCCTCAATGTGCTCCATTATTGAACCCTTTTGTTTGAGACTTATCAATTGGCTAAAAAAAGTGTTGCTTTTTGTATCCTCATAATGTGCTATCAATTCTTCCGTAAAAATTGCCCAAGTGATAAATTGTTTACGAGAACAAAGCCATTGATACCATACAAACTGATTTGGTTCCAAATATATAGTTGCCATACGTACCTTTTGTGCGTTTTGCACATTATTGAGATCAAAGAATTGCTCCATCTGTAATATCCATGTGGCGGGATCCTTGCCATCAAACTTCCTCATATCAATTTTTGGAATATGGTGATTCTTCAATCCAACATTAGCGTCTATGGAATCATGATTAACATTTCTTTTGTTCTCATCATGAGTTTCCTTTACTACCTTTTCACCATTAGTAAGTATTTCTTGTAGAAAATTTGTCAAATCTGTCTTCGAATCTGCCATGCCTGTCTTCAAATTTGTGTTCAAATCTATCTTCAAATTGTCCATCTTAGCTTCCATGCCATTCATCTTAGCTTCCACACCATTTATCTTAGCATCTGTTAACTTTTGTGAGCGTGACATTTGTTGCACTTGTTCTTGTAATTTTGATATATCATGTAGCATTTCTTCCTCTTCTTCATGAGTCATGCTAGAGCTTTCAGGTTCCTTACTAGGTGTTTGAATTTTCTTTCCTCGGGGCATCAGTTACCGATAATAATGCTCTACTATGCCCTTTGAATTCCTTCAAAATAAATTTTCAAACCAAGCTTAAGAAAAAATTTAAAAAAATCTACACACCTTTTTTCACTTTGTAGGAGCTCGATATTACCTCTGATGTATCTCTGTATTTTCCAATCATCTAGTTCTAAATTTGTGACTTGTAGTAGCTCTCTATGTCCTCTTTCCAATGCCACCAATCTGATCCAAATTGGATTCTCCAAGAAAGAGTTATGCACAATCTCCCAAGATGCCCTGATTATAGACCTTTCCAGAAGAGCGAAGTTGTATGAAGTGCCACGTGTACAATTTTCGATATTTGGTTCTAAAAACGATATACAAGAAACTACAGCCCGTCCTCTTTATGTACCTTCTTACGAAATTTCAATCTGATTCCCAGAGAGAAAGTTATGCCAATTTTCCTTGGGTCACCTGTTTTGAATGTAATTCAGGAGTCTGCAAAAAGACCAACTTCCTCAGATCATATCTCCGAAAATATCATGCGAAAAGTTCTGAAATTCGGACCCAAGGTTCAACGCGATTTCTTCTCAAATGGGTTTGTTTTGTGACTTCTGAAACGTCACAGAAAAAAGTTATAGCGAAAATTCCACAATGACCTGTTCGGAGCAGCAAAACCCTAGAATCCAAAGCTCTAATATCAAATGTTATGAAACCAGCTCAAGAAAAGATAGAAAAGATAGATCAACGCCTTAGAATTCAGCCTCTTCGAGGGGGAAACCTCCTTTACATTACATAAATGAACAATTCTTTGATGATTCAAATGACAAAAACCTCCTTTCTATATATAGGAGTCTAAGGAGTCACAATATAATCCAGCCAACCTAACAATAATAATATAAAGCCACAAAAATAACAATAGAGGGATTCTATGGGGCACAGAAATAACAATATGGGGGTAATAGGGGCACAAAAATATAAATAAGGGGTATAACTATAATAGTAATGGGGTAATCATTAGTATTATAGGGACCCAATAGCATGCCTTAATGGAAATTTCTTCACATTCAATGATAGGTTTACATCAATGACCTTTGATTGAATGATTCCATGGGTGTTCGACTTTAGCTTCATTATTCACATTCGTGGATTGTGTTGATTGTACCTTGAGATCCATTTTCATTATTGGTGGTTTTTATTGTTCATGTTAATAGTTTACATCATTGACTGGTAATTAGGTGGTTTTCTATCATGTTCGAATTCGACACATCTATTCACATGTTAGAATTTGTACCTTGATTGTGTTGAGACAGAGCGCAAGACCCTGGATTCTCTGATAAATCCAAGTTGCATGGGGTTATGAGTTATTCATGATTGTATACATGTTTTCCTCTCTATGGATGGCTGCAAACATACTGTGGGTCCATATATATGATCCTCTTTATTCAGATGACCGCGATCATACCGTGGATCCATACACATAATTCCTTCTATTTAGATGGTTGTCTCCATGCTATTGTTAGGTCCCTATAATACTAGTGTACTCCCTTATTATTATTTTCATTGTAGCCCCTAATTATGATTTTTGTGCCCATTTTGTCCCCATATTGTTATTATTGTTCTCTATAGAAGCTCACTATTATTATTATTATTATTATTATTATTATTATTATTATTATTATTATGCCCTTACATTATTATTGTTATGTCGAATCTGATTATAATGTGACCCCTTGGACTCCTATCTATAGAAAGGAGGTTTTATCATTTGAATCGTACAAGAATTATTAATTTTTGTAATGTAAAGGAGGTTTCCCCCTCTAAGGGGCTGATTTTGAAGTTGTTGATCTATCTTTTCTTCTATTTTGTGAGTTGGTTGCATAACATTTGGTATCATAGCTTTGGATTCTAGGGTTTCGCTGTTCCAAATAGGTCATCGTCGATTTTTTACTATATTTTTTTCTACAAAGTTTCAGAAGCTAAAATTAAAACCCATTTGCGTCTAAATATTTGTGAACCTCAGGTCCAAATTTTAGATCTTGTCTCGCTATATTTGTGGAGATATGATCCAAGGAAGTTAGGGTTTTTCAAGCTCCCAATTACATCCCAAACAAGTGATTGTGGGAAAATCATCATAACTTTCGCTCTGAGCATCAGATTGAAATTTTGTAAGAAGTTACATAAAGAGGATAGATGGTAGTTTTTTGTGTATCATATTTAGGTATGAAAGTCGAAATTGTGACACATGGTACTTTGTACAAGTTTTCTCTACTCAACTAGCCTATACTTAGGTCATCATGGGAGATTTCACATAACTCTTTCTTCGAGAATCCAATCTGGATCAGAATTCTTAGGTTGGAAAGAGGACGTAAAGGGCTACCATAGGAAAAAAATTTAGACCTTTGGGTTCATAAATTACAAAATTATAGAAGATTCAATATCGAGCTCCTACAAAGCAGAAAAAGATGTGTTGTATTTTTAACATTTGCATAAGTGTTTGAAAAATTAGTTTGAAGTAATTAAAAGGGCACGATGAAGAAAATTATCATTAATTTATGCCCTAAAGTATTAGAAAATTATATATTACAGAGCAATGGAACACATAAAATATTGCAGAAATATAAACACAGAAAACGCATAAAACAAGAGAGACATAGATATACGTGGTTTACCCAGTTTGGGCTATGTCCACGGAGAAACGACCAGTCCATCAATTTATATTATCTAGAAAACTAAAGAGATAAAATCTACAACATATCTGCTGTAATTCCCTCTTCGCTCTCAATCTCCTCTCGCTTCCTCACTCAGAATACAGAGCTACATAGACGCAATACAATTCCCTCATATATAGTGAGGGGTTTCCTTCTAGGGCAAAAAACCCTAAATTAAAAATAACTTCTACCGTCGAATATCTGCCTAATGAACGACCTAGATTGACTACGAAATTACAACATTTTACAAGGCAATTTTACATCTATTCTTAGCTTTGGTGGCGCTACCCCTTATACCCCCGCTAGGGGGGGGGGGCTCCCAAAAGGTCGCAACTGCCCCCCCAAACCCCCCTGCAGTGAATATTTTATCGACGTCGTTTCCACCTCATTTTGAACTGGGGTACAATGCAGTGATTCCTTTGAATACAGAAGATAATCAGGCTCCACACCCAACACAAAGAAATAAAATGGAAACACCTAGTAAGCAACCTGGAAGCTATACTATGATTCATAAAGAAGAGGAAGAAATGCAACATGATATTTCCAAATTATGAGACCAAGTGCAACAAATTTCACTCTCACAAAAAGTAACAAAAGCTAAGATGGACGCTAAGATGGATGGAATGGAAGCTAAGATGGATGATATGAAAGGCAACATTGAATATTTGAAGAAAGAAATAAAAGGTTTGAAGGGAGGTTTGGCAAAGTTGCTACAAGAAATGATTCTTAATGGAGAAAAGGTAGTAGAGGAAAGACACTATGAGAACAAAATAAATGTTAATCATGATTTCATAGACTCTAACATTGGATTGAAGACCACCATATTCCAAAGATAGATATGAGGAAGTTTGATGAAAAGGATCCCGTAACATGGATACTACAGATGAAGCAATATTTTGATCTCCATAATGTGCAAAACACACAAAAGGTATGCATTGCAACTTTATATTTAGAACCCAATCAGTTTATATGGTATCGATGGATTTTATCTCATAAACAAATTATCACTTGGTTAATTTCTATGGAGGAAATGATAGCACATTATGAGGATACAAAAATCAACACCTTCTTTATCCAATTGATAAATATAAAAAAAAAAAAGTGTTCAATGGTGGAGCACATTGAGGACTTCCAAAAATTGAATATAAGGGTAAAATATATTCTAGAGGAGCATATTATTGATGTGTTCATAGGGAATTTAAAGGATAACATCCAACATGATGTTCACCTTTGGGAACATGATTAATTCGAGAAGGTATTCAGGTTGGAAAGAAAAATTAAAAGCGAAATTATGGCAACAAGGAAGTCTGCCGCTCAGAACTATAAATATGGAAGTGTTGTTGCCCCTAGCCTTCCACAACCTACAAGGTTGACACCACAACAATTGGAGGAAAAAGGAGAAAAAAGGATTTGTTACAGTTGTGATAGCAAATACACTAAAGGTCATAAGTGTGCTGAGAAGAAATTATTTTACATAGATTGTGAATAGGAGGAAGAAAAGGAACAATAAATGTCAAAAGAAGAGGATATACACGAGGAACTAACCCTAGAGAAAGAAGAAATGAATCTGACCATATCTTGTAATGAATTGGCAGGAATAACCACTCCTCAAACCCTCAAAATAGAAGGACATATCAAGAAGAAAAAGGTAATAATGTTGATTGAATCAGATAGTACCCATAATTTTATTCATTGTAAGATAGCGAAGGAATTGAATTTCTTCCTATATCCAACACCAGAGTTGCAAGTGATGGCTGCAAATGGAGGAACCATAAATTTCTTTGGATAGTGCCATAGTATCAATATATCCATGGGAGAATATGTATCAAATAGCCCAATTCCTTCCATTCCAATGGGTGGTGCTGACGTTGTACTAGGAGTCCAATGGCTACAATCTTTGGGTATGATAGCTTTTAATTTTCAAGAAATTTTCTTGAAATAATTTTGAGAAGGAAAGGAATTTGAATTAAGGGGTATTGCAGGGAAACTGGGAAAGATAATCAGTTCGAACAGGATGACAAAGCTTCTAAAGAAAGAAAAATGAGGCATAATTGTACAATTATGTCCACTAGAGGTTTCCACATCGAAATCATTTATTTCTCTAGATCTTCAAAAGTTTTGGACAATCAGACTCCAAAAGGCCTCCCACCTATTTGTGTTCATGATCACGCTATTCATTTGATTCCAGGAAGTGTTCCTCCAAATACCAAGCCTTACAGATATACATATGCCCAAAAGAGTGAAATTGAATGTATGGTTACAAAAGTGATATAGGCTGGTATAATTCAACCTAGTCAAAGTTCTTTCCTTGCTTTAGTAGTATTGGTGCACAAGAAGGATGGATCATGGCACATGTCTATGGATTATAGGGAGCTCAACAATATCACTATTAAAGATAGATTCCCATTCCCATGATTGATGAACTATTGGATGAATTACATGGAGAAATTTACTTCAGCAAGTTGGATATTTGTTCAGGATATCATCAAAACAGAATGAAGATTGAAGACATTCTGAAAACAACATTTATAACTTATGAGGGTAATTATGAATTTTTGGTCATGCCTATTGGCATTACCAATGCACCTTCTACATTTCAAGGTTTGATGAATTCCATTTTCAAACCCTTCTTTAGAAAATTTGTGTTAGTATTTTTTGATGACATACTAATCTAAAATAACTCTTGGAAGGCTCATGCTCAACATGTTGACATGGTGCTCAAATTATTGGAGGAGAAACAATTATACACAAAAAACTCCAAATGTTTCATTGGAGTACAAGAAGTGGAATATATGGGTCATATTGTATCTCATAAAGGTGTTTAGGTAAACCCTAGCAAAAATTAAAGGCATATAGGAATAGAAAATCCCCACATCCATAAAGCATCCACGAGGATTTATTGGGTTGAAAAGGTATTATCACAAATTTGTTAAGAATTATGGGAGAATAGAAACACCTCTAACAAGATTGCTGAAGAAAGATGCATTTTCTTAGACTCCAGAAGCAACGAAGGCCTTTGAACATCTTAAATAATTGTAGGTTTTAACCCTGTACAGAAATTACTTGCATACGAATTCTAAAACACAGAGAATAAACAATGCAAGAGCATAACACATAAAACACATATACACAGAGATTTTCCCCTGGATCCCAAAACCAGGACTACTAGCTTGATTTTTTTCATTATATTCCTTTCAATGTTGCAATACATATTTATACATGCTGAAGCATCCAATACCATGGACAGAAAAACCATCGCGTCCAAAACTATGTGCGAAAATCATGCACAAAACCATAGGTGGGTTTGCCCAACCTAACACAGGGTCCAAAACCAAAATTTTCTGAGGCGCTGCCCCGGACCCCATAGAGTGGGGTTACGGGTATCCATCAAACCCCCTATGACCCCCCCTCTAACCCCCCGTTAACTACGTGGGCTAGTCGTGGAAAGCATATAACACAACCCAACATTCTCCCACTTGTTGCTTTCTTTCCACAAGGGGCCATAAGAGAGCTTAGTCATTTATCTAGCCCTGCAACGCCCATTGTTTCTCTAAACCAAGACAACTTCTCAGAAATCATAGATTTTTTCAATGCACCTACAGTATTCTTCAAAGTGTCCACCTTTACCAGCAACACCTTTTTGTCTTCTATCATATCCCTCACAAAGTGATATTGAACATCAATGTGATTTGTCTTTGAATGATATGCAGGGTTCTTTGCAAAGAAAATTACACTTTGACTTTCACATTATCCTTATAGCTTCCTGTACTAACCCCATACTTGAACACAATCTTTACAACCAAACTGCTTCCTTGCTTGCATTAGTGGCTGCCATATATTCTTCCTCTGTAGTTGATAGTGCCACTACAGATTGTTTCTTACTCGTCCAACTAACTGCACCTCCAAATATGGTAAACACATACCCACTTGTAGATCTTCTCTAATTCAGATCTCATGCCCAGTCTGCATCAACAAAGCCATGAATATCCAACACTCTGTCCAATCCTGGTCTTCCTTGGTAGCACAGACCATAATTACTAGTGCCATGCAAATACCTGAAAACCTGCTTCACTGCTATCCAATGCTCCTTCCTTGGTTTTGGCATAAACCTGCTCAATACTCCCACTGCATGTGCAATGTCTGGTCTAGTACAGACCATTGCATACATCAGGCTACCAACTGCACTTGCATATGTAACATGGGACATGTCCTCTTCCTCTTTTTGTGTCTTGGGAGACTGTTCAACAGATAACATCACACCTATAGCAATAGGAACCTTCACTGGTTTACTATGTTGCATATTAAGCCACTGGAATATTGTCTCAACATACTTCCTCTGGTTTAACCAGAGCTTCCTCTTTGTCCGATCTCTTTTCATTTCCATGCCAAAAATATAGTTTGTAGCACCAAGATCTTTCATGTCGAATTTGGAGGACAAATGGGTCTTCAAATCCTGGATAATTTCTTTGTCATTTCCAACCAGAAACATATCATCCACATACAAGGCTATATAAATAACACGGTCACCAATTAATTTAAAATACACACAGTGATATGCTTTACTTCTGGTGAAGCCAAGTCCCCATATAAATGTATCAAATTTTTGATACCACATCCTTGGTGACTGTTTTAACCCATACAGAGACTTCTTTAACTTACATACCAGTTCTTTCTTACCCTTAACCATAAAGCCTTCATGTTGCTTCATGTAGATCTCCTCTTCCAGATCCCCGTGAAGAAATGTTGTCTTCACATCTATCTGTGCTACCTCAAAATCAAAAGCAGCAAAAATAGATAAAAGTAATCTAATAGAAGTTACCTTGGCAACAAGAGAAAAAATATCACCAAAATGAATTCGCGACTCCTGGGAATAACCTTTCGCTACCAACTGAGCTTTGTATTTCTCCACTTTTCCTTCTGCATTTGTCTTCTTTTTGAACACCCATTTGCTACCAATGGGTTTTCTTCTAGCCTGTAACTCCACCAGATCCCAAGCCTCATTTTTGTGAAAATATGCCATTTCATCAACCATGGCCTCTTTCCAAAGTTTTCCATCCTCTGAATCCACTACTTCCTTCGCAGTTCTGGGATCATCATCAGTAACAGACAAAGAAAAATTTGAGCAGAAAGCAGATGTTCTATACCTTTCTGGCTGCCTTCTTTCTTGAACTGATCTTCTCACAACCAGAGTTTGTGGCTCTTCATCTTCTGATTCCTCCTCTGCTATAGAGTCTGATTCTTCCTCCTTTAGCTCAAATTCTATCTTCTAAGGTTCCTTTGGTTGGACTTCATATTTAATAACATATTTCACCTCTCTAAACACCACATCTTGGCTATACACAACCTTCCTTGTTACTTGGTTTCAAAGCTTATAACCCTTTAAAACATCCTTATACCCAATAAAGATGCACTTTTCAGATTTACTATCCAACTTGGTTCTTTTCTCCTTTGGAACATGTACATATGCATCACATCCAAATACCCTCAAATGTGAAAGAGAGGGTTTCTTACCAGTCCATACCCCTTGTGGAGTCTTAACCTCCAATGCTAATGAAGGTGATTTGTTGACCAAGTAACATGTTGTCTCCACCGGCTCTGCCCAGAATTCCTATCCTAACCCGACATTACTGAGCTTGCTTCTTGCCATTTCCATAAACATCTTGTTCATTCTTTCTGCAACTCCATTTTGCTAAGGTGTATATGGAGTAGTCCTTTGCCATGCTATACCACACTTCTTACAGTATTCTTCAAATTCCTTACTGCAAAACTCTCCACTGTTATCTGTCCTCGACACCTTTATATTCTTCTCTGTCTGGTTTTCCCCCAGAGCCTTAAATTCTTTAAACATGTCAAAGACTTCATATTTCTTCTTAAGGAACTATATCCATGTATTCCTCGAGAAGTCATCTATAAATGATACATAATACAGAGACTTACCCAGTGATGGAATCTTTACAGGTCCAAACACGTCACTGTGCACAAGCTCTAATATATGTTTCGCCCTCTTTCCACCAGAGGGGAAATTCACCTGATTCTGCTTCCTGTATACACAATTTTCATAGAAATCAAAATCCAAAGAGCTATTACTCATACCTTCTACCATACCTTTACCATGAAGTATTCGAAGGCCCTTCTCTCCAATATGTCCAAGCCTTTGATGCCACAACATGGTCTTCTCTCCAGAGACCACTAGATTTTCTGCTCCACTTTCAAGAACCATGGAACTTTTGCACCCGTCAGCAATAGTGCTACCATGCAAGCTTGTACAGAGTTCCAATCTGAACTCCCTACATCAATACCAGTGCTCCCTGAACCATCTTGCAGGTATCCTTATCGAACACTATTTTTACACCTGCATCATCCAGCTTGCTTACAGAAATCAGATTTCTGGCTAATGTGGGAATATGCAGAACACCTGGAAGTGTTCTAACCCTTCCACCTTGCAACTTCAACTTTACTTTTCTGAAACCAATGATTCTAGCCTTCTCGTCATCCCCCAAGAAGAAATCACCACCATCATATTTCTCATACTCACAGAACCCGTCTCTATGGGGAGTGAAGTGAAAGGATGCACCTGAGTCAATGAACCATGCCTCATGATCTACGTGTGTACTTGAAGAAGCCAAGTACACATCCCCACCTTCATCTGAGGTGGTTTTTGCCTCTACAGAAGGAGCATCATCATATCCCTTTCCTTTATCAGGAGCTTTAGATTTATAATCCCTTTTGTAGTGCCTTTCCTTTTTGCATTTCCAGCACACCACCTTTACAGGTTTTCCTGGAGATTTAGATCTCCCACTCAATGACTTATTTCTGTTTTTGTTCTGTGACCATCCTCATACAGACAAGGCATCACCATTATGGCTCTCTGTATTTTTCCATCTCATTTCCTTCGTCAGCAAGGATGAGACTATTTCATCAAACTTCAAGGAAATTGCATTACTACTTATTGCAATAACCATACTATCCCACGAATCAGGTAGAGAAAACAAAAAACTGATGCACTTATCTTCATCTGAAATTTTAATATCAACAGATAATAACTAACTTACCACAGTATTAAATGCGTTCAAATGTTCTGTCACTAAGTCTCCTTCTTTCATCATTAGGCTATATAGCTTTTTCCGCAGGAACAATTTATTCACCGGAGACTTAGATTGGTACAAAGTCCCTAACTTGCTGTAGCTTCCCCTGATACATTCAGCAATATTGAATCTGAGACACAAAATCGTATTGTGCTCTCTGCCTTCTGATCCAACTTCTTCCATTCTTCATCAGACACTCCTGTTGGTTTAGTAACTGGATCTACCACGATCCACTAATATATATCCAACAACAGATCCTCCATCTTAAGTTTCCACAACCCAAAACTTTGACCATTAAATTTCTCAATCTCTATCTTTCCACTGCTTGCCATCTTCTTTCACCAACAAAATCGATCTCGCAGATCTCCCACTGAACAGGGTCTACCACAAGCCTGAGCGAAACCCCTTAGCAACAAAGGCATCCCCTTGAAGCCAAAACAACTCGAATACCAAATGTGAGTTTTAACCTTGTATAGAAATTACCTGCATACAAATTCTAAAACACAGAAAATAAACAATGTGAGAGGATAACACAAAACACATATACACAATGATTTTCCCCTGGATCCCAAAACTGGGACTACCAACTTGATTTTTTTCATTATATTACTTTTAATGTTACAATACATATTTATACATTCCAAAGCATCCAATACCATGGATTGAAAAACCATTGCGTCCAAAACCAAAATTTTTCGGGGCGCTGCCCTGGACCCCATAGAGTGGGGTTACGAGTACCCCTCAAACCCCCTGTGACCCCTCTTCTAACCCCTCCAGTTAACTACATGGGCTAGCCGTGGAAATAACATAACGCAACCCAACAAAAGGTTTCAAGCACCATCCTTAGCTACGTCATTCTTCACAAAAACATTTATTGTGGAATGTGATGCCTCAGGAAATGGAATTGGTGTTGTTTTCTTGCAAGGAGGACCCATTTCTTTCGAAATTTGTCCAATCAAACGACAACATTTACACAAAGATATTTATGAGAAGGAAATGTTGGCAATACTACACGCACTTAAGAAATGGTGACCTTATCTAATGGGAAGACATTTCAAGGTAAAAATAGATCATGACAGTCTTAAATACTTTGTGGAATAAATATTATTTTTAGAGGAGCAATAAAAATGGGTCACAAACATGTTGGGTTATGACTTTTAAATCATCTACAAAAAAGGGACGACAAATGTTGTTGCAGATGCACTCCCAAGAAAGGATGAGGAGGTGGAATCATTGTTTTGTACCATTTATATTATCCAACCAGATTGAATAAATGAAGCAAGGAATGAATGGAACAATGATGAAGAAGTGTGGGCACTTATTCAAAATTTGCAGCAAGATCCGAGTGCATATGATACATTTAGCTGGAAAAATGATTCGTTATGGTAAAAAGATCGCTTAAATATCTGTAAGAATTCCCAACTCAAACAAAATATTCTTCTGGAATTACACACCTCTCCCTTAAGAGGGCACTCAAGATTTTTAAAAACTTACCATAGGGTTAAGAAGGAATTTTTTGGGATGGCCTTAAATATGATATTCAAAAGTTTGTGGTAGAATGTTTGGTTTTCCAACAAAATAAAGTTGAGACAATTAAGACCTCGAGTCTATTACAACCTTTATCCATTCCAAGTCAACATTGGGAGGAGGTTTCAAAGTATTTTATCATAGGTTTACCGAAGTATGAAGAAAAGAGTGTCATCATGGTGATAGTTGATAGACTTACCAAGTAAGCACAATTTTTTGCATTATCTCATCCATTTAAAGCTAGTACAATTGCTACTGCATTGATGGAAACAATTCAAAAGCTACATGGAAACCCATAGATTATTGTAAGCGAGAAAGATCCCACTTTCACTGGAAATTTTTGGACAAAATTATTTTCTTGTTTGTGTACTCAATTAGCTCATAGCTCATCTAATCATCCCCAATATGATGGGAAAACTAAGATAGTGAAAAAATGTTTGGAAGGATATCTTCGTTTCTTTGTATCTGATAAACAAGCACAATGGGTCAAGTGGTTGCCTCTGGCTGAATGGTGGTATAACACTTCCTTCCATATTGCAACAAAAATGACCCCATTTATGACACTTTTTGGATATCATCCACTATCCATCACATCATATTTAAGAGAAAATTCTAAGGTTCAAGCAGTGGAATATCACATCCAGCATCAAAAACAAGTTCTCCAACTCTTAAAGGATAAACTCACTTTGACACATAATATAATGAAACAACAGGAAGTTCAACATCGCAATGAAAGAATTTTGAGGTAGGTGACTGCATATTTATACCACTACAACCATACAAACCAATGTCTATCAAGCAAGCTAAGAAGGATGATAAATTATCACCAAAGTATTATGGTCCGTACAAGGTGTTACAAAATATTGGTACTATGGCATACAAATTCGAGCTTCCTACATCTTCCCGAGTGCACCCAGTTTTCCATGTGTCATGCTTAAAAAAGGTTGTGGGTGACAAGATCCCAGTTGTTTCGGGTGAAAGAACCCTAGGGCTTTGGGTTAGAACCTCAACAGAGTAGAAGCAAACTACAACAAGAAGTACTCAAACAACTTAGGCAAGGTGCTTATATTATCAAACTACGTAAGAGTGACCATACCTGGATTTCCTTCGTTCGAGTAGGTCCCACAGGGTTCAGACCCTCTGCAACTCCCGATGTTCTTCAAACCTAAAAATCATTCAATTCGAACATATATAGAAGTACAGAAGCAAAGCATATTCACGAAATTGACTTTATATCATATAAACAAATGATTGATCATACATCAACACGACATTCATATATGAATTTAAACATAATTTGATGCATAGACATAGTTAATTTCGGAAACAAGACAACATTTATTTTATTGCAGTAAGCTATAAATAACATGGAGAGAATTCACCTGAGTCTTTCTCTAGCTCCAAGTGGAAATGTCCTCCAGATTCGTCCTATCCCATCCTTCAACAATATTCTTCCGTCACCAACACCATGATATCTCAAGCAAAAGGAAGGATATCTATAATCAAGGAAACAACGATTTCTTGAAGCTTGGGGAAGTGCATGAGGCACAAGGATTCATCAGACTCAATCAGGGATAATCTCATTATAATAACTCTATTTCTTCCCCTTCTCCTTAAGGACTTCCCATAGAGGTCTATTTATACCTCTCCCAATTAGTTTTTTAGTTGGGAAACAATTGGGCCACGGGCAATAGGAGGTAGTCAAGAGGTAAAACCAGTGAAATCCGACCAAAATTAAGGAAATTTATTTTTTAAGTGTTTTAATACATATACGCAGGTTGGGTATTCACTGACCCACATGTACATGCTTTTAGCTTAGGCAAAGTAGTGTATAGGGAATAAATTTATTTTTTTTATATATTTGGATGAAGTCTGGAAGGAGGGGTTGTCCTAGGCCATAAACAAAGAATCATATATACCAAGAGTGGTAAATGGTGCTATAACAGATGCCCCCTAATATATGAGGTCAGAAGGGGTACATGATGGCCGAAATGTATGAAGTGTATGGAAAGAATCATGTCGATACTAAGAAGGATTTCACCAAAATTTAGCTTGCCAAGACATCAAAAGAGATCATAAAGAAACTGCTGTCTAAGAAGGGCATACCCATGCTCAGAGAAAGTAAAGCATGTCCACATATCAAGCATAAGAGGATCTAACATGTATATTATTATAAAGGAATTGAAAGTACTTAATGGATCATCTGATCGTGATCGAAAAAGTGCATGTCTGAATATCACATATAAGAAGACGATCAATGATGTTGAAGGATGAAGCTAATCACTGATGTCAAAAACTAATCCCAATAGTACCAAAGGAACGTTATGGAATAAAATGATACTACATCACAATTCGGATGCCAACATATAAGATGTCACTGTGAAGAACTGCAACATATAAGGTGGATGGTGTCAACTAGCAGAAACAGGAGCAACTGACAAGTGAACCAAAACATGTTAATACAACTCGAGGTCTTCACCGACTGCCACGTACATTTCTACACAATGGGAATGAATGATTTGAGGTCGACCATGTGAGAAATCATTTGATTACTGGTCATTGATGTATACCATTAACAAACGCGAGACTACTCATCGATAATGATAATGAGAGTCACGGTACCCAGTACAATCTAACAAGTGCGAATGAATGAGATGAAGTTGAACACTTCAAAGAATCTATCAATCAGGAGACAATGATGGTTTCCCACTATCGATAGTGAAGAAATTTGCCACTGATAACTACAAACCCCAAGGTACTTCCAAATGGACTGTAGATCCTTTTCCTAGAGAAAATGAGTTGTAGTTGATAGGAAAATATGCGCTAGAAGGAAGGCATTAAGGCATCCTTCATCAATCTAGAGCAAGTGTAACCCGTAGGCCAATAATGTGGAAGGAATCAGACAAAAAAGATGTAGTAACCTAATCGAAGCACGTTTCCAGCATACACAAGATGTAGTTAGCGCATGATAGAAATCCTCTAAACCAAACAATAATGAAAGCTAACATAGAGGCGAGGAATCCACTAATATGGTCAAATGCAAACCAAGGCAATGCAAAAACCCCAATGTGTGATAATGAAAGCTGATGTCAAACACAAGGGAAACCATTCAGTCAAAGACCCATGATACTGATCGATGTTGAGCACAAGGAGACCTATCAATAATGAAAATAGGGCTAGGGTGTGGCTCTAGATCTGCCCTTAGAGCAAATTGTTGTAGTCGATAAGGACAAGATCCGCTAGCAAGAAGTCAATGGAGACCTTCTCAAACCAGCACGAGCAAAGGACCAATATAAATGATGTGATGACAAAAATGACACTGACAAACGGGGATGGCCGACTGAAAAATAGGTCAAGGGACACCTTAGAGAGGCCTACTCAAGTTTGCTTCCCTTGAAAAAAAGCACGACTTAATGATGACTATATGGCAGCATATGATAACTCTATATAAGTTTGTCATGCAAGAGGCATAAGAAAACACTCCATATGCTTGGAAGAGGTAACCAATCGAAGGAGTACTGACTCAATAACAAGGTTAAGGCACTCCTAAGTAAAACTAAATCCCACCCCAATGGAGGAGATACTTTCTTTGAATTCTTTGTTCAATGGCGACACGACTGACTCTAGCTACCAACAAAATATGGACATGTCGTCTCGTTCCCACTCCTTTTGGAATATATAATTTTTCTGTTTTTTCTTTTTCTTTAAGCTAGAAAAAGAATAAAAGAATGCTATAGTACACTGGAAAGAAAGAGTGTTATAGAAACAAATGATCTAGTTCCTGGGAGGGAAACATTCCTATGCTTAATGCAGGGAGGTGAAACTGGTCAAGGACACTCAAAGGGATGCTCTTTCCACGGGTAAAAGGATGCATCAAGTTGTAGAAGCTAAGTGATTGCATGGTTGACTTTGCAGAAGACATGGTCAAATAAGTGGCTTAAACATGAGTCCAAGTGAAGTCGGTTCAAGGCGAAAAGGTGCAAATAGTCAAGATGCAATGTAAGTACAACTCAACACAAAGGAACCTCTAGGGTATAAGGCCAAAAATTAGCGCGGAAGAAAGGAGAATGTGTCTTCAATGAATTAGTCATGGTGGGACTAAGGAGGACTCTTGAGCCTACTCAGTATAGTAACATGGAAAACCAATGTCAACGAGGATCTAACTAATATGCCCATGTAAAGGATGGCTCTATCATTGCATCATGATTTAAAAAAATCGGTGAGTGAAAATTTTTTGGTGACCAAGATATGACAAGGTCGACCCTATGGCTAATGTATCACTAAATGGAGGCTAGTATGCAAGATGCAGTGGAAAATGGTTTTCCCTAACGTAAATTCCAGTGAGAGAATGATACCTGCCATGATGGGTCAATGGTCATGGGAGCGAAACAACATTTTAAAGAAGTATCCAAAATTTCCTGTAAAAACAACCCACTCTTGATAATCCAAGCCCATAGGTAAAAAAATCCATGAGACAAAAATCAATTTTTGAAAAAATATTTTGCAATTTCAAAGTTATATAATGACTTTTGGACTCACAGCTTTTTCATTTTTATTTGGAGCAAAGAGTTGTGGAGCAAAGCTAAGCAAGCTTTCTCTAAACAATTGGACTGTTTGAATCACCCCAAAGTCACCAGGTAATACTGAAATCCTACTTGTAATACTTTATGATAGTTTTTAATTTTTTTTTTCAAATTTTTGACTGTGGGAAACTATGCCCAAAAATTCAACTCTACATACACGTGGGTTGGATGTGAGTAAACCACGTATACGATGACCCTACACAAGACTGTGTGTAAAGGGAACCCATGTGTATGCGAGTTAAAGTTTTAACATATAAATTAACAGTTGAAAGTTAAATTTTTTGTAGGATGACTATCACTTTGAGGGAAAGAGAGCATACCACCATAGATAATAAGGTAATGAATGATCAAAATGCATTGGATGCTCTTAGAGGTTGTGGCTTACTCAAATTCTTCAAAATGCCAAATATGAAAGCTGATACGCACTTGCTAGAACTTTTGATCCACTACTGGAGCACAGAGGACGATGCTTTCATGATCGACCAGATTGGTGAGCTCTAGTATTGCAGAAATAATGCTGCAACTCATAGGGCTCTCTTCTTTACTTTTATCAACCTGGTAGTTCATAACAAACTTGGAAGCGACGGTGCTGTATGCACAAGTACTAGCTCTTACTGCAGGCTGTCACTTGATTAGCTAGCACAAGTTTGCTAGGAGATTAAACCAACTTCTATGAGTTCTCAGAAGAAGATTTTAGCTGTGACGGACAAAAGCTAACTCAAAGGAGGCTATCCTACTTGTAGAAAGAAGATGGAAACTAAAAGGAAATGAAAACCCTGCCAAACCCCAGTTTCACCTAATAACCCTACTTTTGCCGGAAAAAGAGTTGAAACTACGGAAATGGATGCCATGGACTATCGTCAAGGTAAAATGCATGTGCTTAAGCTACTTCTAAAGGAAAATGTGGAAGAAACATCTTTTTGTACTTTTGAGCAATTTTATGCAAAATTATTATGCTTTTGTTTTAACTATTTGACTGTGCAGAGGTTTGGTGGTGAAGGAAGATAGAGTTGGTGGTTGTAGATGATGAGGAAGGTGTGGAGAGGACCTAAGAAGTCCCTAGCACCCTTTTGGAGATTTCCATTGTGATCATACTTCGAAAAACCACTCGCATGAACTTCTACAGGAAGTCTACAGGGGATCTACAGGAAATTCTACAGGAAGTTCTACAGGAGCAGGCTGAAAGTGATTTTTGAAGGTTTGGAGGAGGAAAAATGGTGGGAAAAAGAAAATGAAGGTTGGATGAGGGTGTTAGAGGGTCTAGGACTCTGTCAATGAAGATCAAACGTGAAGGAGATGGTTGGAGTTGTTCAAAAGATAAGAAAGCTATTTTGCACAAAAACATAGAAATTAGGGTTGTTTGGGAAAGTGTGGTGAATGAGTGGAGAAAACCTTGAGAGATGGACTGGAGTAGGTTGGGTGATGAAAGGATGATAAGTTGGGATGGTATTCAAGTGAGCTGCACACCCGCTTCTAAAAACTTATTCAAGGAGAATTAAAAAAAACAAAGTTTTACCTATTTTAACCTATTTTTGACCTAAAAACTAGAAAAGTGTTAAATAGAACTTTATGGATAGGGAATGATGCAAGAAATCCATGGAAATTGAACAAGAACAGATCTAATCATATAAATACAACTAAAATTAACTTCTCCAACTTGAAATCTCTCACTTAGCAATTGCATTGGAAAGCAAAAACAGTGTTTCGGTGGCAGCAAGAGTGCCTTGGTCTCAATTCATGGTCCCACAGAGGGAGAAAGAAGATCAAGGCCTGCTTGATAGCATTTTTGTGAATCTTCTTTTATTACTGCAGCAAACTATCTAATCAATCTTGAAACTAGAACAACTACTCTAATCATAAAAAACAACCTAAGTAACAAAGCAATATTTAATCTAAACAACAGAAATTATTTCATGAATGCAAGAAAAACACATATAAATACAAGAAGCAGGTATTGGGCACTTGGGTAGGGCCCAAACCCAAGAGATACAGCCCCCTTGGAAAGATTAGTGCTGGTTCAAAGCTGGATTCATCTTCATTGCTCAAAAAATAATAGTCATGTCACAAATTGTCTACAGAAAGAGCTCAAACATGAGCAGAATTCAGAGCTGCACTAAAGTGCAAAAATAGGTTGTTCAATAGCTAACATACTGAGGCCTAAGGCCTTCTTATTTATACAAGTTGAGGACTCCCAACAATCCTCCTAAACTTTAGGAACTCGGCTGCCTAAACTTGTAGATAACAACAACTTCACTAGACCTACTCGACTTCCCTTGTAATCATCGATGTGGTGGCCTTTGAACTCCGAGCTGCTGGTGGAGAACTCGAGGAAGGGGTCGTAAGTGCAGGAGACACCCTTTCTATAAGTCCTTAATTTGGTTTCTTTGAGTTTTGGCTGTCAATCTGCTCATAAATTCCTAGTCTTGGTCCAAAAATGTCCAAAAATTTGCAATAAACACTCATTAGACTTTGTGGTAAAGTGAATATCCCCATTCACTCAATTAACACAAATATATTAAAAAACATGCACAAAAATATGGAGAATGGTGGATTAAATGGAAACAATAGGCAAAATGAGCCCATATAGTTACCCATTAATGGGGCTCATCATCACCCCCCTGCTGAATGGGTTGCTCATCCTCTAAGCAACTAATCTAGTTATTTATCCTTGATGGCTTTAATAGCTTCCCTGACATCCCATGTTTCTGAGGTGATGTCCCCTTCCCTATCATGAAAACCTACCTTTCTATCTACTTCCTCCCATTGCATGTGTTCTTCTTCTTCCTTGACCCCTTCCAGTAGTCCTAAGAGTAGTGGAGGACTGAACTTAAGGCCAATCTAGTTGGCTTTCAGGTTTTGCATTGATTGTTTGTATGGAGGCACTCTCACCAAAACCTCTCTCATTCTGGTGGGGGAGTGATACCCCCTGATCTTTATGCTATAGGATAATGTATTCCATCTCCTCATACAAGCATGAAGGAAATCATCACCAAATAATCTTTCCATATCTTCAAAATGGGCGATAGCTTGCGCTTGCCTTTCGACATAATCCAAGAGAACTTGAGGGTTGTTGGCAAGGTGTTGATGAGCATATATGAGAGTTGAGGGGTCTTCTGGTTCTGCCCTGATTAGCAGGGGCTCATTTAGTTCTTTGGCCATGATCTATTGAACTTCCACTGCTCTTTTTTCCTCATGGCTCATCCAGGAAGCCATAGCCATGAGCTGTACATCTCCTAATGCAGCATTGGGGTCCCAAAAGTTCATATTAGGGAGCGCCATATTATGTAAGTAAAACTCTGCTAATTTGACCTTGTCCTTAGCCGAACTAGTAGCACATAGATGCATAAATTGACCATAATTTTGGAAAGGGATTGTGCCCCTTTGGGCCAATGTTTTGATTTGGAATTAGAGCCATTGGTCTTTAAGATACAATGCATAAGATCTAGCTGATTGTCTACATTACAAGGCTTCCATTGCCCAACTGGCCATGCAGGCCATCTGGCCTTCTCTCTCCTGCAACTACTGTTTCAGCATCAGCATTTCAGCTGCTACCTGAGACTCCCTTTCTTGTTGTTGCTTTATCATCATTTCTACATCAGGTTGTGGCTCTCCCTCTTGCTGCTATGTGTTTGCTGCTTCCTTGTCTACTTGGGGACCTTCCTGTAGTGGCTGCTCTTTAGAAATATGTGTTATGTCTGCCCTTTGAGTTTCCTGTTGATGTAACTGCTTTTTCAGCAGTGCATTTTCCTCCTATAACTGGCTTCTTTTACTGCTCTCAGTGTGTCTCACCATTGCCAACTCTCTTCTTAATTCTTTCAACTGTTCTTCCATGTGGCCTATGTCTGCAACTCCCTTGAATTTAGCAATTTTCATCCAAGTGTGGGTCCTAACCCTTTCCTGTTCCAATGCAAAGAAAAGTGGTGCAGTGAACTTCTGTGGGATGATCTTCCCACCTTCTAACAAGTTGTAATATGAGCCCAAATTAGGCTGAGGGCTTGGTTTAGGTATCTCCTCGGTCTTGTCTTCTTCTTGTGATTGTTTCGCTACCTCCTCTTCCAATTTTTCAGTCTCCTTTAGCTTGGTTAGTGTTTCCTGTAGAGAGATCTTAACTTCCTATAGAACTATTTTGGTGTCCATAAATCTGATTCTCTCCTTCTAGGGGGAAGTTTTAGGACTTCCTCCCTCATAACTGATAGCTATTTTGGAGGGGGATTCCTCCTTTTTCTCAGTAAGTGCATCCTTGATTATTATAGGTTCCTTTGGTGGAGGCTAGGGCTTTCCCACCTTTATCCTGGTTCTCCTTCTGGCTTTAAAATACATTGATGTTTCTCTTTTCCTTTTCCCTTTTTTTTTGCTGGAGTGCTTAATGAAGCCAACACAACTGCTACTTCTTTTGCCAATGTCTCTGGGATGTTTCTTCTTGTTGCTATTCCCCTTTACCTTCTGCTGTCTTTTCTGTGCCTGTCATTTCTACTTGTGTTTCTGCTATTTCTGGCAATGGCTTCTCTTCTTCTTGTTGGGTTCCTGCCTTGCTTGTGGTAGTCCTCTTTTGGGCCTTCTTAGGTTTTTTCTTCTCACTTTCTGTTCTTTTCCTTTTCTTTGTCTTTAGGGTGGTCTTCTTTTCTGTAGCGGGTTTTTCAAGTTTCTCTTCTGCTTACTATTCCTCATCTATTTCCTTCTCTTCCTCTATTTGAATATGTGGTGTCTCCTCATGCACTTCTTCCTCAATTTCCTCTTTCTCTCCCTCCTCCCCATTGCCAAAGGGGCTAATATCCTTAGTCAAAGTCTTGATGTCATCATCTCTAGACATATTTCTGAAAATTTCCCAAGCTATGGGAATGGTATATGTATGTAAGGAATCTTCTACCAACCGTTTGATGAGCCCATGGTAGGCCAACTGGTTTTGGACTCCCGCATTTAACTTGGTACTACATTCTATTAAAGACTGGAGGAGGAAATATGGAAGGCTCAGTTTTCTAACTAGAGGGAGGTCCATCCCATACCTCAATTCATGTAGTAACCTGAAGTGATAACCATAAATAATGTTGAACATTCCTTCTCAAGTGATATATTTCATTATTTGGTAGCGAACTTCATTCCATGGAGGAGGCAAGCTTGTCCTCCTGACCCCATTTTTATCCTCTACAGGATCCTCCCCATGTTGAAAAAATGTCTTCTTGGCCACTTGTCCCAAAGCTTTTTCCTCCTTGCTCCAAGGGAGCCCAGGTGGAAGGTCTATGATTCGACTGATAAAATCAAGGGTGATTTCTATGGACAAACCCTTAAAACTGACTATGGCATGTGTTTTCAAATGGGGTTTTAAGGCCATTAGAAATTCTTTAGTTACCTCATCATCATATCCATGTATCCTTTCGAAGAAAATCATCCAATTTTCCCTGGTGAAGAGGGCCACCACCTCAGGGTGTTCATGCAGTTGGTTGGAGTTCAAGGGCTCCTTCCTCATAAACCCTCCTAGCATGGTGTTGAGTGGTTTCTGAAGTGCTTAGGTGAGGAGAAAAACAACAATTTCAAAGATCACCGATAGAGGGACAACTGAGTTTTGCTTCCTTTTTTTTCTCTGAATTGTAGCGGGAATTTTTGTGTGCCCTTTCTCACAACATCAAATTGAAATATTTCCCTTGTTTCAAACTTCTATTATCCCAAATTTGATCTTTTGCTTTTGGAAAGAAAAAAAATAAAAATAAAAATAAATATATATATATATATATATATATATATATATATATATATATATATATATATATATTTGACAGAACAGAGGATAAATAACACGGGGTTTTTCTCAGAGAATGCAAATTTGATTTATTTTTTACACAAGCTGGTTTCTACGAGTGCAAGTGTTTTCTTTATAGTGGAGTTTGAGAAAGAAGAAGACAAACTTCAAATATAGAGAGGAAAATAGAGAACTATGTAGAACTCAGGGAAAATATGCAGGTAGACTTTTAAACTTCATTCTCTTTTCTTTCAATCCAATTCTGTGTTTTTAATCCACCACCTTATACAAATAAGTCCTATGCAGGGAGGTTTCCTGAGCCTACCTCATTTGAAGCTTGAATTCTGATAAAAATCCTAGGTTTTCCTTCTGCTAGCTATTCTCTGCCTTTCCTGTAGAAGTTTTCCTGTAGAAATTCCAGGCTCATGTAGAATGCAACAGGGCTCCTGTAGAGCCCGATAAGCAAGAGGGTTTCGCAAAAAACTGGCAGAAAGCTAGCGGAGGATGACTGGTTTTCTGCTCTGAAGGTAGTAGACGAACACTGTAGTCGAGAGCTTTGTAACATGCAAATGAACCAAAAGGGTGGTGGAGACTTGGAGTGCATTGTACTTACCTGTTGGCACAATTTACGGTGAGGAGATGAGGTGGCCGGATGGGTAAATTATCCCCATCTGGACCATTGGTCTGATGCCAGTGTCATTATGGTTCCTCATGCTGCTTGACCGCCATCACCTCCCTTACTCCCGTTATCTGCCACCACCACTACCCATTTCAAATGCCTTCTTCCTGAGTTGACATGACACACGTGCTGACTGCGCATCTAATCAGCAGTTTGAATTTGGACTTGGCTCAACTGCATTCTACGAAAGGGTGTGAATTGAACGAAGGTGGCCAATTAACTGGCCACCGATTCCACGTAATTTACCATTCCCACAATTCATGCAGTTTTGAGCTATTATTCATGCAATCTAGGAATAGGTTTAGGCACTTACCTGGTTATTTGTTGTTCTGTTATGCACATTTCAGATTTTGGCACTTCGTTTCCTCATTGCTATTACTGCTTGCACTCTGCATGCTCAGCCTTGGGTTTTTCCTGATGATCTCCCGTTCAAACATTACTCTTCATACGTCCTGCCACGTTTACCCTGTCTCTAGAGTATGTTTTTCAAATGGATCAACTACTACAGGAATCCTGTAGGATTTCCTGTAGCTGGTTCTCCTCTTGAAATTCAAGCTAATATGTGGGTGGGGCTAAAACTGCTGGAGAAGGTCTCAACTGAGAAGAAATCACAGCTACAGGGTATTAGGTAGGGATGAGTAAAACTGTTGTTGATGATGCCTTTATTTGTCTTCTTTTTTCTTTTTGTTGTGTGTTTGCAGGATGATAGAAACAGAATATATGTACGTGGCTGTGCAGGGATAAAAACGAATGGAGATGTGGGTGTACATGGATGGAATGGCGAAATGGGAAGATGGATGGTGGTAAAGATTTTCACAAGACTGCTAGATGAATTTTCAACCCTCAAGCTCGGTTTTAAAATGGATTTTGGCCTTCCTATAATTTCTACAGGATCCTCCTGTAGAAAACACAGAGTTTCCTGTAGGTTGCACATTTACAGAACAAATGAGACCAAAACTTGGGAAAGGATAGCAGTGATGGAGTGGTGAACTGTGAAGGGTGCATGCAGCCTGTCATGTCTTTTCCTCTTGTGCAATCCTCCTGCAATGACCTTCTTACAACCTGCAATTTATTCAAAATAAGTTATGTTTTTTTCTTTTCTTTTTTTTCGAGAGAGTTGGGGCGCCTACAGGAGGTTTTCACCCTCACTGCCCGCCCTGGGTGCCTCCAAGAGGTTTTCACCCAGGGATATTTTATTCCATTTTCTCTTTTCTCTAATTTTTTTTTTTTGGTTTAAGGTGTGGGTGGAGTGGAGACAGAGACCTATTCCACTACCAACACTGATTTACCCAGAGTTTCAATGAACTCTTGCTTGGAAAGGGGATTCCTGTAGATCTTCAATCGATGCCCATTGACGAGCATGGGGATGGCTTCTTCATCAATGGTCCGGATAAGGACAGAACCATTGTCATTGTGTTTTTCTACTGTATATGGTCCCAGCCATCTGGTTCTCAGCTTGGCCTTGAAATATTTGTACCTTGAATCATACAATAACACCCAATCTCCTGGCTGAAATTGTTTCTCTTTGAGGTGTCAATCATGCCATATTTTTCTTTGAAGCTAGACTACCTCTGAGTGGAGAAGGGCTTGCATTCTTTATTCATCTAATCCATTTAGCTGAAGCAATCTTTCTTTTTGTGCATGGCTGAGGTCTAGGTCCAACTGAGCTGCCAACCTTAATGTGTTATATTCAAATTCTATGGACAACAAAGCTTTCTTCCCATAGACCAGCTCATAGGGTGTGAAACCTGTGGTAGTTTTCCAAGTAGTGTTATAGGCCCAGGTGGCCTCAACCAATCGGTCTGCCCAATATTTTCTGTCGCTGCTCACTACCTTAGTCAAAATCTCCTCCAAAGCTCTATTAGTGACTTCCACATGTCCATTTGCTTGTGGGTGATAAGGGGTGGAAGTTCTATGCTTGATCTTATGGTGTGTGAACAGGTCTTCAACCAAATTGTAGGTAAACTAACTCCCTTGATCTGTAACTAACTCTCTTGGGTAGCCAAACTTGTAGAAGATATTTTCCCTTAAAAACTCAGCTACTTTTTCTTCGGTTGCTGCTTTGATTGCCTTTGTTTCTACCCACTTTGTCAAGTAGTCCATGCACACAACGATGTAAGACTTCTATTTTGGAGGAGGGTTGATAGGATCCACAAAGTCCATGCCCCACTTCTCAAATGGCTTGAAAGTCACTTGAGGTTGCAGGGCATCTCATCCCTTGGAGTCGGTTTCCCCATCCTTTGACATCGGTCACATTGGATGATGTATCTCCTGACATCTTGATGAAGAGTGGTCCAATAGTAATCTTCCTACAAGATCTTGAAAGAATTTATGTTTGCTGCAAAGTGGCCCCCACAAGGTCCATCATGAGCGGTTAAGAGGGTGTCAAAGACTTCCTCTTCTCTGACACATCGCCTCAAAATCTGATCCGGACCAAGTTTAAAAAGATTGCCCCCAATCCAAGTGAATGGGGAACTTTTCCTCATGCAATTTCTCTTCTCGGTTGAGGACAGGTGTGGTGGAAACTGTGCTGAAACCAAGTAACTTGCTATATCAACAAACCATGTTGAGAGTACTGAAATATCAAATAGGTGTTCATATGGCATTTGATCATCCACCATTCCTTCTTCACTTGCAGGCAGATCTAGTCTAGACAGAAAATAAGCAACAACATTTTCCTTACCTGGCTTATCAACAATCGTCAAATCAACTTGCTGCAACAAAAGTAACCATCTAATGATACGAGCATTTACATCTAGCTTATTCATAAAATACCTAATTGCAGCATGATCATTGTGTACAAATGTTTGGTAACTAGTGATGTAGTGTCTGAACTTGTTTAGGGAATGGATTACAGCTAGGAGCTCTTTTTTGGTTACAGTGTAGTTTAATTCTACCTTGGATAGGTTTTTACTGACAAAATATATGGCATATGGTAGATTCTCTTCGAATTGTCCTAGGGCTACTCCTATAGATTTGTTCAAGGCATCTGTGTGAATGTGGAAAGGTAGGGCCCAGTTTGGACCTCTCAAGATTGGAGCAGTTACGAACTTACCTTTCAAAGCATCCAGAGCCTCTTGACAGTTCTCAGTCCATATGAATTCAACATCCTTTCCCAAAAGGCCAAACAATGGAGAGGCTAGCTTGCTAAAATCATTAATGAATCTTCTATAATACCCTGCTAAGCCTAGAAAACTCCAAACATCTCTTACCTTTTGAGGAGGTGGGACCCTTTAGATGATAGAAATCTTGTTGGGATCCACCTGTAATCCTTGCTGAGAAATGGTATCACCTAGCATGGTCCCTTCAGTCATTAGGAATTCACATTTATTAGGACTAAGGGACAGGTTCATTTCAATACACTTGGCTAAAACTTTCCTTAGGTTAGTCAATGCTTCTTGGAAGTTAGAACCATAAGGGGTAAATTCATCCATATAGATTTCCACTAAATCATGAACCAGATTAGCAAATATGCTTAGTACTACTCTCTGGAAAGTGGTAGGAGCATTGCACAACCCAAAGGGAAGGACCCGATATGCAAAGGTACCCCATGGACAAGTGAAAGTTGTCTTATCTTGGTATTTTAAGCTGATTTGGATCTGGTTGTACCCGCTAAACCCATCTAGGAAGGAAAAGAACTTCTTCCCTGCCAGACCATTTAACACTTGATCTATGAAAGGAAAAGGGAAATGGTCCCTCTTGGTGGCCTTGTTAAGCTCTCGATAATATACATAGATCCTCCAATTCCCGTTTTTCTTTGGAACTAGCAGCAAAGGAGAAACCCATTCA
Organism: Pinus tabuliformis; assembly: GCA_031772625.1. Lineage (NCBI taxonomy): Eukaryota > Viridiplantae > Streptophyta > Pinopsida > Pinales > Pinaceae > Pinus > Pinus tabuliformis. Next base: position 1,077,093,841 of record CM062807.1, on the reverse strand, counting down.
CTGTTAGAGATGGGGTAGATGAATCCTGCATCCAGCAGCTTTTACAGTTCTTCTTTGACAATGTCCTTGAGGCTAGATTCATTCTCCTTTAAGGCTACTTGACTGGTTTACAATCCTCTTTAATGTAAATGTGATGACTACAGACTGATGGGTGGATTCCCTTCATCTCCTTATAGCTCCAAGCAAAAGCATCCAAATGGCTGCTCAATAAGCTACACAACTCTTTCTCCTGAGAGGTGGATAGGGCTGAGTTGATCCTTAAGGTTTTTTCTGGGCCAAATTCCACATTCTTAACTCAGAGAGAGGTCGAATCAGCCACATAGAGATCAACTGAAGCATTGGCTTGGGTTTCTTCCACCAACTCTTCTAATGGTAAATCACTGGGGGGCGAATTTTGAATCAAATCCTCAATAAGATCATCCTCGGTTTGAGGGCCTCCCTTGTTAGCTTCCACTATACACAATGGTGCAGAGTAGACTTCATCCTCATTTTCCTCTTCCAACCATAGGGGTAAATCATGTTCCAGTAGAGGTTGGGCAGGGGAATAGAGGACTAGCTTCTTGGACATCTGCCCATTCTTGATGGTCATGCTCCCAGCTTGACAACTGATGTAAGCATCTGCAGTGGCTAACCAAGGCCTTCCGAGAATGAGAGGATACCCAGTGAGCTTTGCCTTTGGCTGAAGAACCAAGAAGTCAGCAGGGTACTCCCAGGAATCAATGGAGACCATGACATCTTCCACAATCCCCTAAGGGGTCACAATGGAGCGATTTGCCAACTGCATTACTATTGAGGTCCTTCTTAGGGAACCCTAAAGGTTGAGTTTGAGCTTAGTGTCCCTAGTCATTACGTTAATGGTGGCCCCAAGATCAAACAAGGTGTGGGGGATTATGGTGCCATTGATGTGGACATCGACTACAGGACTCCCAGGGTCCATATATTTGGACAGATTACCTATCCTAACATCAAGTCAGATAGTTGTCCTATGACATTGATAGTTGGGGCATCTCTATTGTGGCTGCGTGGGTGCCTGAAACACTTCTCTTTCATCAACTTGTAGTAGATTGGTACATCTTTTATGGCCTAGAGAAGTGGTATTTTTACACATAATTGTTTTAGTTCTCCCAGAAGTTCAGTTTCTTGTGGGGTCAGTTGTGTGGTTCCAGTTAGTCTCTCAGGAAAGGGTGGAATGGATTTTGGTTCACTTTCTTGTTTCTCTTCTTCATCTTCCTTAGGAGGAGGTTGGCTGTCTAGGAGTACCTTCCCAGAGCGTAGGTTGATCTCCTGAATCTCCATAGCATAGGTAGGGCATGTTGTTTCTCCATTATATACCTGCTGGGCCTGTCTGTTATTGGGGTTCAGGTTCGGTTGAGTAGGTATTTGGGGTTGTCTTGGAGGAGCAAGAGGCAATGGTTGTGGTTGAGCAGGTGGTGGAGGCAAAAGAGTGGGAGGAGAGTTGTATTGGGGCCTCCACCCCTGATGAGGTGCATTCCACAAGGTTTTGGCTGAGCATGAGAATGAAACGAATGAGCAATAGGTTTAGTATGGTATTGGGATGGATATGACCAAGGAGGGGGTGTTGAATAGGAAGGATGAGCAGGGGGGCCCCAAGAAGGTATGTGAGTGGATTGATTGGGGTTGTAATAAGTCTGGGATGTCCCTTGCATTCCCTGCTGGTAATGTTTGGGTCCATGTGGCCTCCTTTGGTTCATGAAATAGAGTGGTTTAGTGATCCCTTCAGCCCCTTGGTACATAGATTTAAATCCGGGTAAGGATGGGCACTGATTCGTAGGATGGTCTTCTTCACAGAAAAACACACCTCTACGGAGTGCAATGGATAGTCGTTCCTAGGATGCTTTCTAGTGCATCTTGGACAAAAGATGGCCAAAGCCCTCTCATCTTCCTCTTGCCTCTTTTGGATTCGCAAGGTATCCATTTGCATGGCAATGGTCTATTTCATTTCGGCTTTGAAGTCTTCCATCTAATTTGCAAATTTGTTTTTGGATAAGGGGGCACTGGCTAAAAGTTGACTTCCCCTACCTCTTTTTCTGGCTGCCCCAGAATGGTTTCTAAACACAGTCTTTGTGTCATCATAAGGTAGCTGGTAGATGTCTCCCCTATCCAGCAAATGGAGGGTATCTAAAAAGTCTTCAGGGACTCCTTGGAGTAGAACCAACTTCAAAGATTCGGGGTCAAGCATGAACCTGGCCCTTTTATAATCGAGTTTAAACCTCTCTTCATAGTCTTCTAAAGATTCATCACTTCCCATGGTCATCTAAAATATTTCTTCCTTTGTTTCCTTTGACCTATAGTAATCCTGGTATTTGTTGTTAAAGGCTTGCTGCATCTGAGCCCAAGTTGTGATACTGTTTCCAGGAAACCCCATGAACCAGCGTAGTGATGCATCCTTGAGGGTAGAGGGAAAGAGTTTCAACTTTTTCTCATCTTCTGCATAGTCATAGGTTCGACAAAGGAAATCAAACTCAAACAAGAAGGTATCAGGCTCTTCAGTAGTCAATCCATGGAAGTGAGGTAAGGCTAAGGGACTTATGTTCTTCATCTGTGTCCCCATTGGTCTCTCAGATGGGAAAGGTGCCTTCTATTCTCTCTCCATTTCCTCTACCGTCTGTTTTCAACCATGGTCTTAGGAGGAATGTTTTGTTGCTCTTCTTCTGTTATAGGATCTTCGTATATCTCTAGGGGTTCACCTATAGGTTCTTCTGGATCACCGCCACCAAAGAAGAGAGAAGGGTGACTTAGTGATGTGGTGGGGGTGTTGGATAGGAATTTTCCTAAATTGTCTCTATTTGTACGAGGCATGAAAGGACATCTTTTTTTTTCGGGTAGAATTTTTGTTTCTTTTTCTGATTGTACCTACAAAACTAGAATGGATTAAATAGCAAATTACAACTAACTAAAGTCTATCTTGCTGAAATGAAAATGTAGAATTAAAAGGAAAGCAAGGAAAGACTAATCTATTTTTCTGAAATGAAATTGCAGAATTGAAATGAAACAACTACTCTACTCTTGCTGAAATAAACTACTTAGCAGAAGGTTGCAGTAGAAAATAGAAGAAAAACATTAATCACAAAATACTCTGACGCTTCCCCAGCAATGGCGCCAAAAAGAGTGGTGAGCTCCATTATTGCAGCAATAATGTTGCAACTCCTAGGGCTCCCTGTTTTACTTTTATCAACCTGGTAGTTCATAACAAACTTGGAAGCAACGGTGTTGTATGCACAAGTACTAGCTCTTTATGCAGGCTGTCACTTGATCAACTCGCACAAGTTCGCTAGGAGCTTAAGCCAACTTCTATGAGTTCTCAGAAGAAGCTTTTAGTTGTGATGGATGAAAGCTAACTCAAAGGAGCCTATCCTACTTGCAGATAGAAGATGGAAACTAAAAGGAAATGCAAACCCTAGCAAACCTTAATTTTACCTAATAACCCTACTTTTGCTGGAAAAAGAGTTGAAACTACTGAAATGGATGCCATGGACTATTGTCAAAATAAAATGGATGTGCTTAAGCTACTTCTGAAGGAAAATGTGGAAGAACCATCTTTTTTTACTTTTGAGCAATTTTATGCAGAATTATTATGCTTGTGTTTTAACTATTTGACTGTGCAGAGGTTTGGTGGCGAAGGGAGATGGATTTTGTTGTTGCAGATGATGAGGAAGGTGTGGAGAGGACCTAAGGAGTCCCTAGCATCCTTCTGGATATTTCCATTGCGATCAGACTTCAAAAAATCGCTCACATGAACTTCTACAGGAAGTCTGCAGGGGATCTACAGGAAATTCTACAGGAAGTTCTACAGGAGTAGGCCGAAAGTGATTTTTGAAGGTTTGGAGGAGGAAAAATGGTGGGAAAAATAAAATTAAGGTTGGATGAGGGTTTTAGAGGGTCTAGGACTCTATCAATGAAGATTAAATGTGAAGGAGATGGTTGGAGTTGTTCAAAAGATAAGAAAGCTATTTTGCACAAAAACGTAGAAATTAGGGTTGTTTGGGAAAGTGTGGCGAATGAGTGGAGAAAACCTTGAGAGATGGACTGGAGCAGGTTGGGTGGTGAAAGGATGATAATCTGGCATGGTATTCAAGTGAGCTGCACACCTACTTCTAAAAACTGATTCAAGGAGAATTAAAAAAAACAGAGTTTTACCTATTTTAACCTAATTCTAACCTAAAAACTAGAAAAGTGCTGAACAGAACTTTATAGACAGGGAATGATGCAATAAAGCCATGGAAATTGAATAGGAATAGATCTAATCATGTAAATACAACTAACATTAACTTCTCCAACTCGAAATCTCTCACTTAGCAATTGCACTAGAAAGAAAAAAACAGTGTTTTGGTGGTAGCAAGAGTGCCTTGGTCTCAATTCATGGTCCAATAGAGGGAGAAAGGAGATCAAGGCCTGCTCGGTAGCCTTTTTGTGAATATTCCTTCATTACTGCAACAAACTATCTAATCAATCTTGAAACTAGAACAACTACTCTAATCAACAGAAACAACCTTAGTAACAAAGCAAGATTTAATCTAAACAACAAAAATTATTTCATGAATGTAAGAAAAACACATATAAATACAAGAAGGATGTACAGGGCACTTGGGTAGGGCCCAACCCGAAGAGCTACATCCCCCTTAGAAATACCAATGTTGGTTCAAAGCTGGATTCATCTTCATTGCTCAAAAAATAATAGTCATATCACAAATTGTCTACAGAAAGAGCTCAAACATGAGCGGAATGCAAAACTACACTAAAGTGAGAAAATAGATTTTTCAATAGCTAACCTACTAAGGCCTGAGGCCTTCTTATTTATACAAGTTGATGACTACCAATAGTCCTCCTAAACTTTAGGAACTCGGCTGCCTAAAATCGCAGATAACAGTAACTTCACTAGACCTACTCGATTGCCCTTGTAATCATTGATGTGGTGGCCTTTGAACTCCGAGATGTTGGTGGAGAAATTGAGGAAGGGATCATAAGTGTAGGAGAAACCCTTCATATAAGTCCTCAACTTGGTTTATTTGAGTTTTGGCTGTCAATCTGCTCATAAATGCTTAGTCTTGGTCCAAAAATTTCCAAAAATCTGCAATAAACACTCATTAGAATTTGTGGTAAAGTGACTCTCCCCATTCACTCAATTAACATAAATATATTAAAAAACATGCACAAAACTATGGAGAATGGTGGATTAAATGGAAACAATAGGAAAAATGAGCCCATATAGTTACCCATTTCTGGGGCTCATCACAGATGCCTCTACGGATTGAGGTTGAAGATATCTATTTCATTACCGGTCTCTCTCGAAGAGGGGAGGTCGTGCACTTGATAGGAAGGATGAGAGGTAGTCTTTTGGTGGAGGACTATGTCCATATTTATGGTCCTGGACATCTAGAGAAGATTGGGAGTCAAATTCCAATCAAACATGTGTAAATTCTATCCTTGAGGATTTGTCTATTTACCATTGCATGGGTAAATGGGTCAGCTTCCCTACATCAGGCGTCACAAGTATCTATGAGCCTGGTAGTGGAATGTCTTACCATAGTATTTGAATAGTGCATGCCTCTTCGGACTAACATGAACTGTCAATTGACCTCTATACAGAAAGGTCAAATGAATAATTTTGGATATGGAACCATCTTGTGTTCATTCTTCTTCGAGAGGGTACCTTGGCTACGTCCCAAAGTATCAGTGTCCATCGACAACCCTAGATATCCACAAATGGGTAGATGGTGTTATAGACATATTTGGGCACATCAACCCCAAAACTACATGTCGATGATATTGGGGCTCATCAAACCCTAAAAGAGTTGTTTTATACCCGAAAGAAACTTAGTCATCTGAATGCTTCATTCCCTAAAAGTTCCAGCTAAAAAATCATCCAGAAAGTGCCTGAACTAAACCATATCTGAAAGCCTTGTGTTAGGGTGAGATGCATCTCACATACTACACTATCTAAGTGAGATGCATTGTAGTTTGTCCCTTTAGTAAGTGTGATGGGCTAGGTTGGACAAAATTCTGGGACAGCTTGTGAGTTGGTTGCTCATGGAATCTTCTAAAAACTTCTCCTGTGCCACTTGCCTCTCTGAATTCGCCCAAGGATGACCAAGGGAACTAGGAAACCATCTTCAATTCCCCTCTCTTATGGAACTAATTTCAACAAACGGAATGGTACTCATCATCCCCATTGATGACTCACCCTCTTGCAATTATCTATAAAAGGATCTCCCATCCAAGAGATCAGAAGGCTGAATTATTCTGAGTTGTAAGGAAGTGCTGCTAGTTTTAGTATTGAGGTGAGAGCATTATGTCATTGTTGGTGTGTTCTTGTTGATTCATGAGGTGAAGAAGGCTTGAAGCTGGGAGGATGGCACTAGATCAGACTTCTTATGGGTTGTAATTATCCTTGATATCAATAAAGTTCTTCAAGATTTTTCCCAATTGATTGTGTTAATTGTAAATGCATTCATTTGTTTATCATATTTCTGATTCTATGATGTTTATGCTGTGATGGATCATTATGCTTTGACAGGTCTTTGTTTCTATAGCTGTGCAGGTACTCTCCAAGCGTGTTAAGTACGGGGAGGAGTTACAGGATCAACCAAAGGAGAGGGAGATCAAGTGAGGATTCAAGAAAAAGTTACAAGTTGGTCTTTCATAATCTCTTTCTTATTTGTCACTCACAGGAAAGATATTGAATTGCTTTAAACTGTTGTTTCTAGGTTAGCTATCAAACCTAGAGGGTTAGCCGTTCGACAAGACACTACTTTTCCTTGAAACAAATTGGTGACTCTGCTAGGGAACGATGATTGTTTTTTGCTATTTCTTGCTCTATGTTGAATTATATAAAATATAGACAGAGTCTAAAGCTAGCTAGGAAGCTTTCGAACCACTTTTGTTCTACAATTGCATAGTAGATGAATGTTACTTTAGTCAATCTCTAGTTTAGTTTATATCTTGAGCATTTGATTTGAAAAAGGTATCAAAATGCCCTTTTTGGTAGCTTAGTAACCTCTTAGGACATTCCATTACACTTTGCTTATTATTGTTCATCAAAATCAAGCTTAATCCATTGAAAATTGCTGCAAATTTGAGCCAAAAACACTTTCAGAATCGCTCCCTGTGACCATCTCACTTGCCTGAACTGTAACCTGAGATGCATCTCACTTCCCAAATGGGAAAAGTGTGATGCATCTCACTGTCTTCAAAGGCTAAGTGTGATGATTGACTGAAACTCAATTTTTCCATCTAGGAGTTGAGGTTTTTGACTAGTTTTCATTATTGTTTGGTTGTTTGTTGAATATGAACAATGTCTCATCACTGAAGCCAACTTACATCACTCAGATCAGCCTCTATTTAGAATAGGATTAGTAAATGTTTTTGTGTATTTGTTTTTTCATTTACAATCCATTGTAAAAAAGTAGTGTTAATCGATTGTCGCTTTGATAGAAAAAGTGTTGTAAAGTCTTCAATTTTCGTCGAAAAAGTGAAGTGTTGTTAAAATACTACTGTTGTGGAGGTAAATCCTCTCTGCGGACAGAGATGATCCCTACTAGCCCAGACTGGGTCTAGCAATAATCACACAATGCTATCAGGCAAGCTCCTAATTGCAAATAAAAAGTGGATGGTGAGAACCTACTTGGATTCCAACACTAGTGTTCGTAGAAGAGATGTCGCCCTCGTTCCTTTACCTCGGCCGGTCACGATCCCCACAATATCCGTGATTGGACACCTGCACATGCAAAGAAAAACATGAATACAAGCATAAAATCTAGTAGATGAAATTATATATCAGTCAGAAAAGATATAACTCAACATCAAACATAAGACAATGAGAGTGGAACCATAATGATAGTCATCTATTATTAATAAATAACAAAGAAGAATACAACCATTGTTCTGACGTCAAATCCTCCTTTGGCTGGGTAGTCAGCTACACAAGTCTTGCAAAGCTTGTTAGGATGGGAACAAGCCTCTCTCTCTTTGGGTGACAAGAATCTCCTTACTTGGATTTGGCCTTATGGGTGCAAAGAAGGCTCTTGCAGCTTCAAACTCTTGAACTCCTAGAATTCTCTATCACTATGCTAGAACTGGAACTACTACCACTAGCTTGCTCAAGGCATAAAGACAAGCTTTTATAGATAGAGAGGAAAGAGATAGGATCAACCACATTATTCATGGGATTGGCTTTATCACTTAGAAACTTCCATGAAAGGTGGCAAACCACTTCCCTTCTATGGAGATTCGAAGCCAAACCATCCTAGCTCAACATAGATTCAGTTGGTGAATGGGTTGAAGAGAACCTTCGAGAGCTTGTTGGTTAAAAACTTTACTCAATTCGGTTGGCGCGAGTGTGACTCTGAGATAGAGCGCCAATGGTGAGCCCTTTTTAGAGGATTTCCCTCATTGGCGCGGGCAGTGAACTGTGGACCCGCGCTAATGCAAAAAGAGCTGTTTTCATGGGTATTTTGCAGGAGATGTCTTCAGGGCATATGAAGCTCATACTTAGAGGAGTATGATGCAAGTGGTTTCAGGTCATGTCACTTATCACAGGTCCCGGAATGAGTCCTCCAGTGTGCGGGTGAGGGGTAACAGGGACGGTGACAAATGGTGACAAATTGTTGTGTAACAGATGCCCCCTAAAGCATGAGGTCTGAGAGAGAGAAAGGGGTGAAATGCTTTACAAGAACATGCGTGACTGAAAACACGGCCACCGGAGAACCTGCGAAAAGAAGTACAACTGATATCTCAAGTACATGATATATGTGGTATGGGCACAGCCATCCATAACAGAGTACATAATAATCTAGATCCAAGGCATGGACGCAGCCATCTAGAGAGGATCGATAAATAGACTCAGGCATGGTCGCAGCAATCTAGTGAATGAGTCATGTAATGATCATAATAATCCACAAATCGCAGCCTGGATTCCAACAGACAAAATCCAGGGTCTTGCTCTCCATCTCGACCCGAACAGAGTACAAGTACAAGCATGTGAATACAGGAGTTGAAGTCAAACATGCATGAACATCGTCTGATTACTAGCCAATAGTGAAAGCTGTTAACAGACACGAGAGGTACCACCAATAATGACGATGGTCCTCAAGGTACTGTAGGTACAATCTACGGCGTGCGAATCAATGAGCTGGTGTTGAACACTCGTAGAATCATTCGATCGGAGGCCAATGATGACAACCTCTCGTCGAACACGAAGAACCTGCCATTGAGGCATGCAGTCTCGAAGGCACCGGAAGGGAGTCTCTTGATCAACTTCCTGGATAATGAGCTGAAGTCAACAGGAAGTGACCTCGATCAAAGGTGGGCCATGATGTTTCCCACATCAGTGACACGAGACAGAGGAAGAATGTTGTGGTGAATCAGAATTAAGTGAGGTATCAGAGGAGGTTGTAATTATGTAGAGGTCAACTTCTCTAGAACATATCGATGGCACGACAGTGGACTTGGCAGTATTTGACATCAAATGATCAGAGGTCATGGTGTCAAGGCAATGAGCAGATGAGAGGTCAAATAGGATAACCCAAACCCACGGAGGCTAGTGTAAAACAAGATGAGATGTCCCCACCCAGACACGAATGCAGACTAGTGCCATGTTCAAGAGCGACATACTGCCGACACGACAATAATTATGGGTCCATTTTCCCCACCATTTCTGGCGAGTACCCCAGTTATTTTTAACAAGCTTGACGGGGATAGCATATGCTTGTGGAGCGTCATTACGACAGAATCCGATGTCATTAAGTTTTAACGAGTCTGACAAAGGAAGAACTCGACGTCTTTTCTTGTTTAGAGAGTCTGAAAAGACAGCAGAAAAGTGAACTCCAGGGGGGTCCTTTTTCGTAAAGTTGTGTCTCCCGAGCCTGAAAAAGTATAAAACAATGCTCGAAAGAACCGCCCGATCATTACGATCGAGGAGTACTTTTCATATGTAGTGATATCGACCTGAAAAAGTAGAAAAGCGACCGAAATCACGTTGTTTCGTAACCATTAATGAACCTAAAATGACAAGGGTCCGATGATATTTTCGTTTTTACACAGTCAGAAAAGAGTTTAAAGATGACCGCCTATTATTTACGTTTAACGAGTCAAGAGGGAAAACTCGGCAATCTTTTCGTCTTTAAACGGTCGGAAAAGAGCTAAAAGTATACCTCCATTTTCATTCTCTTTAACGAGTCAAAAAGGGAAAAATACTCGACAATCTTTTCATATTTTATGAGTCAGAAAAGAGCTTAAAGGAGACTCGTCCTAGAGGAACAAGTGGTATAAAGGGTAGCAACTGGTTGCGGGAATGGTGGAACTGCTCAAAACATGTAATGGTCAAGAGGCTGGCTAATAAAACCACTCATCGCTGCAGTTCCTCAGGAAAGGAAAAGCAACCAAGTGAAAGCATATGATCGGCCAAAGAGATGGCGGCGATAGAATGAAACAACCAACTCATCTAGCAGAATTCAGCGGATAAAAATGGCAATCACGAGATGTAAATCGGGTATGGGTTCATTTTTACACAAGCTTGAACCATGGAGAACTTTGATTGGATTTGGTTTTATGTTTACACAAGCTTGAAATGAAAAACTATGCTTGTTATAAGCTCGCATGCCCCCAGCATAATGACACAAATCGAGGTACATGCCCCCCAAGCTTCATTGCATTCAACAAAGTGGATGGAATGAAGGTTCACTCTTGAGATCGATGAAAGACTCGACTGGTATTTTACGAGATCTTAATCAAAAGACTCGATTTGGAAAGGGAGTTGTTTCATTTTTTAATGAGGTTGACACAGCAAAAGAACTATCCTCATAACCCTTGTTTCATTTTTTAATGAGCTTGACACAAGATCAGGAACTATGCTCCGACCAAGCCTAGTTTCATTTTTTAAGGAGCTTGACATAGGAAAGTGAACTATGCTCCACCCAAACTTCATCATAATGAATAGAAAGTCGGTGCTTCCAAGATTGCCACTCCCGGTGGAAGGGAAACATCTTGGAAGTCAGGGCCCAATGCCCCCAGGACACTATGCACAATGGCGGCATCACTGGATCCAAGCATGGGATAGGTGGCCACGTAGTTGATCTGTGGTGGGGTAGATGCAACTGGTGGATGAAAACTAGGAGGGGACGACAACAACGTAGGAGGCATCGAGGGACTAACGAATGACACTTGATCGATAGCCACAATTCTTCCATCGTGCGGAAAGCAAACCACACGGAAAAGCAAAGAAACGAGGGCCCCCATGGCGTAAACATAGTCGCGACCAAGGAGAAGACTAAAGTCTAAAACACCTTGGGTAACCAAGACGTCTATATAGAAGGTTTTGCCTCCCAAAGTAATAGGGAACTTCAGGAGAACTCCTAGATATGGACAGGCTCCTCCGTCGAAGGCCAACAGATTCTGAGTGACTCGCCCAAGTTGCGGGGAAACTAAATCTTGACAAGTAGTGTATGGCATAATACTGACAGACGCCCCTTCATCCAAAACAGTGCCAGGTACCGCCTTAGGGTAGGCATGTACTGTGATCTGGAAAGGCATATGGGATGGAAGGCGACCAGCGATCAAGCGATTCCAATCAAAGGAAGCGACCAAACTACTTGGTGGGGGAATTGTATGATTGCCCCCATGTGCTAAAGGAACCAAAGGAGAACCTTCGGGAGCAACTGGGTTAGGAGAGTCATTTCGAGACTCAGGAGAATCTGAAGAGACGAGAAGAACATGGGCGTGATTCTCTTCCAAAATAGAGTGAGTGAGCGGCGGACTCGAGTCAACACTCTTTCCGACCAATGGTTGGTCTGGAACAGGCTGGGGACAGCCGGGTTCGGGAAGAGGGGCCTGGAAAAGAGAAGAATTTGAAGCAATCTCTTTGTCAGCAGGGGGACGATCTGCAGCTACAAAGAGACGTTGATAACCAACGGGAAGTTCGGGTGAAGGAGCTATAAGACTTTCCAAGACAACGGAGGCTTTATCCATGAGTGGACAAAGGTGAAGGGGATGATTGCCTTCACAAAGTCTACAGGGGATTCGAATCTTACCTTTTCCCTTACCATTCCCGACTGATAAGGTAGCATCGCCGTGAGCTTCAGAGGACGATGAGGGGCGGGCCGGATCGCAAGACCATACTTCTAGTACCCTGGAAATGCTAGGACAATCGCGAATAAAATGGTCCTCCTTGCATAATCGACAAGGAAACTTGACCTTTCGCAGAGGAGCGGAAGGGGGCCCGACTTCAGGTGTACTCGAGGGGGGAGCTGCACTTGTAACCTCTCCCTTAGGAGCCTTCTTCTTCTTCATCTTCATCTTCTTCTTCTTAGCCACCTGGTTACTTGAATCTAGACTTTCACCAGGTGAAGTAGAAGATGAGGACGTAGAAGTGGGCATAGAAGGGGAGAGATCCACCTGAGAATCAACATGATGTTGTTCATTTCAGGTGGAGGGACGGATTGACTAGACGGTGAGACAGCAGGGACCAAAGAGGTTGAGAACAACCAAACCGGCAACCCAACAGTTAACCCCGGGAGGGACAACATCGCCATATAAGGAGCACCAACATTTCCAAAAGGAGCGAAATGACCAGGGTTCCTATCAGAGGGTATCCATGGGTTGGTGAACCCCGGAAAAGTTGCCATTGAGAACGAAAAGAAGCCTACTCAAGCTAACGCAAACAAGATCTAACTGGGTAAATGTGAACGCGGCCGAATAAATTTTAAGACAAAGGAACTGAACTTGACCTTTTCATGTTTTAGGAGTCAAGAAAAGGACAAAAAGGTGACTCTAGTCGCCTTCGAATGTTTTGTGAGCCCGAAGTGACAAACTGCTCAAGTGAGCCTTTTCTTTTAAGGAGTCCGAAAAGGATCAAAAGTGACTACTCTGGAGAGCTAGGCAAAAAGGTTTACCAAACAAATCTGTAAAATTGCATATACACCTTGGCAGTCATATGAAAACCAAGGACTTCCCGTACGGCAGTCAATCTTCCCGAATGCTGTGTTCGGTGTGTTACGGCTTATAAGGCGGCAGACACGGCTTCCTGTGTATAAAGGATGATAACCTAGTGGGGTCTCCCCATATACTCGACGGTACGTGGGAGCTCAAGTCCGTGCTAGACCACTTGTTGCGTCACGGAAGGAGGAATCACCCAACCTTAAGTGAAACAAAAGTGACTAGGTTTAACGACGTCGGAGCACGTCTCTAGCCTAGACCTCTAAACAGTGAGCGTTATGTTCCAATGCATTTTTAAGTTTATTCAGTTCATTTTACAGTTGATCTTTGATTAGGTTTCAATTTCCAGGTCCTACCGTATGTAATCTCTCACAATTCCCTAAATGCAAGCTATATGCCAAAAAGTATCATTTCGTTCGATGAACACTAATTACGAGAGAGTTGAGAACTTTTCAATCAAACAAAATGACCATAAACAATCAAGAACCACTCTAATGTAGCTAATGGCAATGAAAGAAACTTTTCTTTAAAGTCACTAATCAATGAAAAGCTCTAATTTCCATTAACTAATTCAACGCAAAAGAGATTGTTCGTTTTCTTTTCAATGGAAAAGTGCACTGAACAAATTTTGAGAGATAATAACACTGAGTAAAGGAAACAAACTTCACTCAATGAGAACACAATCAAGTCCCCGAAATACTAAGACAATCCTTAAAACCAAAAAAAATCTCTAAGACCTCAATGGGCCATGTAATCTAATCCCAACACGAAGCCAAGTGAAATCCAAGCGAAAAGAAGAGAATCACTCAAATAACACAATAAAAAGTTTAACAATCACTGAACAAGTGCAAGAGAGTAACCAAAAAGTCGACTGGAATGATAGAAGACCAAAAATTTTGACAGGCAAAGCCACTAGATGTCCTAGGACTAAAACGTGAAATCGATAGAAAATGACAAACACCCAAAGTCTGCAAACGTAATCTATGCACACTTTTCATTCATATCCTGAAAATGAGAATTCTAATTATGCAAGTGTGATCTATGCAAGAGAATTCTCAAACACACGATGATTCTAATGTAATATAAGAACCAATCAAGTTCAAATCAAGAAAAATGGGTGTGAGTTCCAAATATCATAAACTAAAAACACTCAAAGGCGATTAACACTCATACACAATTTAGCCCCCCCCCGGCGAATGAGGGGGAATTTTTTTTTTAAAAACAAAAGCAAAAAGATGCAAAATTGTGAAAAGACTGAGACAAACCTCCAAGTAATGATCCAAGGAAATCAAATTAATAATTTGCTAAAAAAACTCAAAACCAGTCAAACAAGACTCTGACACACTCAAGTGATTGAAAAAGGTGTAGCTAGACACAAAACCCAAGCTTGGAAGGCTGCAAACAAGAAAACTGGAAAATTTCACAAACCTGGCGCGACTGTCAGGCGGAAAACTAGCGCCAATTGAGGATTGGCGCAGGCTGTACACTGGCAAGTGGCGCCAATTGGCGCCACTGTCATGCAAAAAAAAGCGCCAATCAAGTTTGCTAGCTTAAAAATAAAAACAAGCAGTCCAAGGCTTGGTCGACAGTATCCAGACAGACCAGGAAGCAAGAGAAAGCAAGAAATCCAACCCAGAAAGCTATCTAAGAAATCAAATGAGAGAACCAAAGAGACAAGACTCCCCACCGGAGTCACCAAATTGTTTTGGAGGTAAATCCTCTCTGCGGACAGAGACGATCCCTACTAGCCCAGACCGGGTCTAGCAACAATCACACAATGCTATCACGCAAGTTCCTAATTGCAAATAAAAAGTGGATGGTGAGAACCTACTTGGATTCCAACGCTAGTGTTCGTAGAAGAGATGTCACCCTCGTTCCTTTGCCTCAGCCAGTCACGATCCCCACGATCTCCGTGATTGGACACCTGCACATGCAAAGAAAAACACGAATACAAGCATAAAAACTAGTAGATGCAATTACATATCAGTCAGAAAAGATATAACTCAACATCAAACATAAGACAATGAGAGTGGAACCATAATGATAGTCATCTATTATTAATAAATAACAAAGAAGAATACAACCATTTTTCTGACGTCAAATCCTCCTTTGGCTGGGTAGTCAGCTACACAAGTCTTGCAAAGCTTGTTAGGATGGGAACAAGCCTCTCTCTCTTTGGGTGACAAGAATCTCCTTACTTGGATTTGGCCTTATGGGTGCAAAGAAGGCTCTTGCAGCTTCAAACTCGTGAACTCCTGGAATTCTCTATCACTATGCTAGAACTGGAACTACTACCACTAGCTTGCTCAAGGCATAGAGACAAGCTTTTATAGATAGAGAGGAAAGAGATAGGATCAACCACATTATTCATGGGATTGGCTTTATCACTTAGAAACTTCCATGAAAGGTGGCAAACCACTTCCCTTCTATGGAGATTCGAAGCCAAACCATCCTACATCAACATAGATTCAGTTGGTGAATGGGTTGAAGAGAACCTTCGGGATCTTGTTGGTTAAAAACTTTACTCAATTCTGTTGGCGCGAGTGCGACTCTGAGACAGAGTGCCAATGGCGCGCCCTTTTTAGAGGATTTCCCTCATTGGCGTGGGCAGTGAACTGTGGACCCGCGCTAATGCAAATAGAGCTGTTTTCATAGGTATTTTGCAGGAGATGTCTTCAGGGCATATGAAGCTCATACTTAGACGAATATGATGCAAGTGGTTTCAGGTCATCTCACTTCTCACAGGTCCCGGAATGAGTCCTCCAGTGTGCGGGTGAGGGGTAACACGGACGGTGACAAACGGTGACAAATTGTTGTGTAACACCTACTTCATAGCTAATCGATTAAACTATTTTGTGCATTTGATTTGGTTTCATTCAGAGTGTCAAAAAATTTTATTTCTTCAAACTCGAAAGTGTCATTTGAGTCTTCCTTTCTCTCTTTGAATAAAAGTTGTCGAAATTTGTCATCTCAATGTGTGAAAGATTTTGAATCATTGCTGCATTTAGTTTTCCTTCTTGAGTCATTCACATTAAGGAGAGCTAAAAGAAAATAGATGCATCTTGCATTGTACATATTAAGGTTTGTGAATGCTTGATAGGATTAGCTAGGGAAATTGCATTAGATGTGATCTTTGCTCTTTGTCAAAGATCTGATTGCTCTATTATGAAACCATCTCCAATTCCCCTCTCTTATGGAACTAATTTCAACAAATGGAATGGCACTCATCATCCCCATTAATAACTCACCCTCTTGCAATCATTTATAAAAGGATCTCCCATCCAAGAGATTAGAAGGCTGAATTATTCTGAGTTGTAAGGAAGTGTTGCTAGTTCTAGTATTGAGGTGAGAGCATTGTGTCATTGTTGGTGTGTTCTTGTTGATTCACGAGGTGAAGAAGGCTTGAAGCTAGGAGGATGGCACGGGATCAGACTTCTTATGGGTTGTAATTCTCCTTGATATCAATAAAGTTCTTCAATATTTTTCCCAATTGATTGTGCTAATTGTAAATGCATTCATTTTTAATCATATTTATGATTCTATGATGTTTATTCTGTGATGGATCATTATGCTTTGACAGGTCTTTGTTTCTATAGCTGTGCAGGTACTCTCAAAGCATGTTAAGTATGGAGAGGAGTTACGGGATCAGCTAAAGGAGAGGGAGATCAAGCGAGGATTCAAGCGAAAGTTACAGGTTGGTCTTTCATAATCTCTTTCTTATCTATCACTCATAGGAAAGATATTGAATTTCTTTAAACTATTGTTTCTAGGTTAGCTACCAAACCTAGAGGATTAGTCGTTCGACAAGACACTAATTTTCCCTGAAACATATGGGCAGAACTGATGAAGCACCTTGGGGGTGGTGACGTGCCCAGAACAACCTTTTCACCTAGTGGGATCAACAGATCATCGCAGCCAATGACTACCCATATGCCGGCATGGATTACCGAGGAGATCCAGACTTAGTGTTACCACCAAATGTGACATGAGGAGACATAGGTAACCATTTTTAAGTTTTTGAGTTTTTTAAAATTTTTGGATTTTTTAATATGAAATGAACTTAAAAAAAAAATAAAACATATTTTTGATGAGACAAAATACTGACAAAATATAATGACCATGTTCTAGATGTGAGTCTAGTGAGACCTGATGGATTTCCGAGGCACAGGCATCGCGGAAGAGGGATCGAAGAGAAAATAGTCAAGATAGAGAGAGTCTTTTATGTTGTTCAGAGAACTTGGTGAGATTAGCTCACCAGGTACCTATGACAGATGTAAAGGATCTGCTTGAGGAGATGCAGCGCCATGTGGTAGGGGTACCACGGAGCTGGGTCTAGATACTTCGGTGTGTAGCCAACGTTGTGGTTAACTTTTTAACCATTCATCTTGAGCCAACTCGATAGATAGATCTATGTATGATTAGACATGATTATGGGCATAAGACCAAAATTTGAAGGCATTCTGTCCCAATTTTGTATATTATTTTTTAACACTCCATCTATATACAGGAAATTTTATGATATATATACAGATTCAATTTTTTTATGTTATTTAATTTGATGAATGATTATGTGCCAATCTAATGCTTGATTAGCAATATAGTCTCCTAATGAATTCTCAGATCGTGGAATGTGAACATATGTGATATAATTAAATGAACGTTGCAACACTCTCACTCTAAAAAATTCGCGATACAAATAAGGATCGCAAGCTCGATAAGTGTTATTTAACTGCGACAACACCAGTTGTGAGTCTAGATTAACTACCAACGAATCAATCCCATAATATATTGCTTCAGATAGTAAATTAAGAACAACAGTATATTTGGCAATGTTGTTCGAAGCAGGGCCAATACATACCCTGCTTGACACCATCAACTAGCTAGATGGATAATAAATCACCCAAGCCACGGAAGAAAGATTCTGAGTGTGCCTACTCACACCATCGGTGAATCTGAAATATATTGAATCATCCATCAATACCTACTTTTTCTGTGAAAATTAGTGTCTTGTTGAATGACTAACCCTATAGGTTTGGCAGCTAACCTAGAAACAACAGTTTAAAGCAATTCAATGATCTTTCCTATGTGTAACAGATAAAAGAAAGATGGTAGAAAACCAACCTGGAACTTTTGTTTGATCCCTTGCCTGATCTCTCTTTCCTTTGACTGATCCTGTAACTCCTCCCCATACTTAACACACTTGGAGAGTACCTGCACAATTACAACAACAAAAAACTATCAAAGCATCGTGATCTATTACAACATAAACATTATAGGATTAGGTATATAATGAAAAAATGAAAGCATTCACAATTACATAATCAATTGGGAAAAATCTTGAAGAACTTTATTAATAATAAGGAGAATTACAACCCAATTGTCTGATATAGCGCCATCCTGCCAGATTCAATCCTTCTTCACCTCATGAATTAGCAAGAACACACCAACAAGAATACAATGCTCTCTCCTCAATACTAAAACTAACAACACTTACTTGAAATTCACAACAATTCAGCCTTTTGATCGCTTGGATGGGAGATCCTTATATAGATGTTTGCAAGGGTGTGAGTCATCCATGAGAATTGATGAGTGTCATTCCATTTGTTGAAATTGGTTGCACAAGAGGAGGAATTGGAGATTCTTTCCTAATTCTCTTGGTCATCCTTGCGCGAATTCAGAGAGGCAAGTGGCACAGGAGAATCTCCTAGAAGATTCTATGAGCAACCAACTAACAAACTATCCCAAAATTTTGTCCTACCTCGATCATCGCACCCCATAGAAGGCCTAAATAGTATGCATCACACTTTTACAATGTACCAGTTAGTATGCATCACTATTTATCAATGGGGTAGTCAGTATGGTCTAGTTTAGGCTCTTTCTGGATGATTTTTGAAGTGGAGCTTCTAAGGAATGATGTATTTGGATGACTTGGTTTCTTTAGGGTATGAGGCAACTCTATTAGGGGTTGATAAGCCCTAGTTTATCGACACATAAGTTTGGGATTGATGTGCCTAAATATGTCTATAACAATTGCCCCCTAAAGCATGAGGTCGTAAATGTTCATGTCAGGTGAAAGCTTTATCATAAGGATCTAAAGTTTTGAACTGGAAGGTGACCTGATAAGTTACAATACAATACATTATCATCATATGATTTTTCATGAACTAGCTGAGGGAGGCATTCCCATGCTTAGCTCTATAAATTTCATTTCATGTACATTGATCAGATAGTTGTCTGTAGATATAGGCTCATGATTCTATAGATACAGAGTCGCAATCCATGATTAGGATGACCATCTATGTAAAGTCTTTGTATATTTGATGTCTCCATATCCCTGAATATAACGCAGCCCGGATGGATGAAACTAGATCCGAGGTCTTCAAACTCGTTCAATCTTCACTCAATGTACAAGTCAAACCATGTGAATAGATGTTCTAAAGTCGAACATGGAAAGACATCGTCTGATTACCAGCCAATGATGTGATCTATTAACAGATGTGAGAGGGATCACTGATGATGATAATGATCCTCAAGGTACTACAGTACAATTCATGTGGTGTGAATACATGATCCGATGTCGAACACCACGCAAAATATTTCGATCGAAGGTCATTGATGTCAACCTGTCGCCGGAAGTGAGAAACTTGCCATTGATGTAAACAAGCTTCAAAGCACTAGAAGGGTGTTTCTAAGTCAACTTCTTGGATAATGAGCTAATGTAAAAAAGAAGCAACTCGTCGTAGGAGTGCCTTGATGTATACCACATATAGGACACAAAATGAAGCAAATGATTTCTGGAGGTGAAAATGAACTAACGACAGAAGGTTCAACAATGGCAGTCATGAAAAAATGAAGGTTGGAGGTATTGTAGTGTATGAGACATTAACTAGATGACTTCTCAACTGGATGACTTCTCTTGAACATGTCGGTGACACTGAGATGAATCAGTAGCATTAACCCAAAATATGGATCGTATGAAAGACCAATGGTATGATGACCGGTGAACGAAATAACCCAACCCAACTCAATCATGGAGATGAAGTGAAAGTGTCATGTTCAAGAGCGACTTGCTACCACAATTTGTTCAAGATTTTTCCCTTTTTCCCCAGTCATTGCTGACCAGTACCTATTTATTTTTTTCAAGCTTGAGGAGGATGACATATGCTTGTTCTATAATTCGCCCTTCGGGCAAACCTGTCTCTATTTAATGTTTTATTGAGTCTAGCGACATTGAAACTTGGTCTCATCTAGATAAATCGATCCTTTTCATGTTTAGAGAGTTTGAAGAGGGAAGAAAAGAAAAATCCATAAGTTCTTTTTCATAAAAATGATCCATCCAGTCCGGAAAAGGATAAAATAATACAAGAGGGATGATGTTTCCAGTACTTTAATGATTCAGAGAAGATAAGAACTTGACAATCTTTTCATGTTTAACGAGTCTGAAAAGGGTTTAAAAAGGACTCTATTTTGAGGAACGACTGGTGTCTAAGATAGCAACTATTTTCAGTGATGTTGGAACTTCTCAAAACATGTTGATTGATGTGAAGAGGCTGGCTATAAGACCACTCATTGCAACTGTTCCTCAAAAAGGGTAAAACAACCAAGTGAAAGTGTATGATCGGTGAAAGAGATGGTGGTGATGAGATGAAAACAACCAAGGCTCAAAAAGCTAACAGAATGGCAATCACAAGGGTTGAAAATTGAAAATGGGTTCATTTTTAGTCAAGCTTGAACCATGGGGAACTATGCTTGGATTCGGTTTCACGTTTACACAAGCTTGAAACAAACAAACTCCTTGGCTTCAGTTTCTTTTTAACACAAGCTTAAAATGAAAAAATATTCTTGAATTGGTTTACATGCCCCTAGCATGATGAAAAGGAGAGTCTCCTGTAACCAGATGGAAGTCACTACGGTGAAGCAGGATGGTTATCCAACACCTATTTGGCTTCGTCCAGATAGACAAAGGTGAATGGGCTGATTTCCTTCACATAACCTACAGGGAAACTTAACTTTAACATTAGGTGCATGCCCCCCAAGCTTCATTACATTCACCGAAGTAGATGACTCATGGCTATCAAGTGGATGGAATGAAGGTTCTTTTACAAGATCAAGTGAAAGACTCGACTGGGATTTTATGATATCTAATTAGAGACTCGACTTTGAACTTGGGACCTCATTTCATTTCTAATGAGGTTGACACAAGACAACAAATTGTCCTCGTTGGCCTGTTTGATGTTTT
Organism: Pinus tabuliformis; assembly: GCA_031772625.1. Taxonomy (NCBI): domain Eukaryota; kingdom Viridiplantae; phylum Streptophyta; class Pinopsida; order Pinales; family Pinaceae; genus Pinus; species Pinus tabuliformis. The sequence goes on along the minus strand of CM062807.1, from coordinate 1,077,072,654 downwards.
AACGAGGTTGACACGGTAAAAGAAATATCCTCATACATGTTTCATTTTTAACGAGGTTGACACAATAAAAGAACTATCCTCGATATCCTTGGTTTCTTTTTTTAAAAGAGGTTGACACAAGACAACGAACCATCCTCGGTATCCTTGGTTTCATTTTTTAACAAGGTTGACACAAGACAATGAACCATCCTCGGAATCCTTGTTTCATTTTTTAACGAGGTTGACACAAGACCAGGAATTATCCTCGTATTCCTTGTTTCATTTTTTAACGAGGTTGACACAAGATAGGGATCTATCCTCCGAGGTCTGTTTCATTTTTTTTTTAAGTGAGGTTGACACAGTATAAGAACTATCCTCAATACTGTTTCAATCACAACTCATAAGTGGTTATGAATGAAAGATCTAGTTCCAATGCCCCTAGTACATAATGTACAACATCACTGAATTGATCGTTAGTCGATGTAGGTTTGGAACAGGTTGCCACATAATTAACCCGTGGTTGGGATGATACCATTGGTATAGATGGACCATTTAGAGATGATGGTTGACTAGGAGCTATATATGGATCGGGAAATGAAAGCTGGTCAACGGTGACAATTTTTCCTTCATGCAAGAAACAAATCAGTCGGAAGAGTGTTGAAACAATAGCTCCCATGTCAGAATTCACACCTAAGAAGTAAATTGTAATCTAAAGGTCCTGGGATTACCATCATGTTCAGATAAATGGTTTTTCCTCCCAAAGTAATGGGTAACCGAGGGAGGATCCCTAATGGTCGACTAGTTCCTCTATTAAAGCCCAACAGATTCTATGTAACAGACACAAGCGATGGCGAACCAAGTGCTTGCCAAGTAGTTGAGGAAAGGATACTCACTAATTCACCTTCATCTATAATAGTGCCAGATATAATCATTTTACAAACTTGTACTATGATCTGGAAAGGCACATAAGCAATAGAAAAATTAACCCCTTGAGTATGAGAACTAGAGGATTTTCCTCCTGTCTTGATGGAATAGGTGGATTGCCCCCAAGCTCATTTGAATCTGAGGTAACAAAAAGAACTTGAGTGATATGATTTTCACTCTCTTCGGGAAAGGTACAATTAGTTGAAGGTGAAATCGGGTCAACCGGTACCATGACCTATTGATTTGGATCGAGTATAGGCTCATAGGATTCACTTTCAGAGAGTGGTTTCGATCGACGGTTGATTTTGGTCAGTTGGTTCATCAATTAGTGAAGGCTTTAGGGAGAGTTTCCTGTAACCAAATGGAAGTCGTTGCAGTGAAGTAGGACGGTTATCCAACACTTTCTTGGTTTCGTCCAGATAGGGACAAAGGTAAATGGGGTGATTCCCTTTACATAACCTACATGGAAACTTAAATTTTCCTTTCTTTCCATGAACTTTACTATCACTAGTTGATGGTGTGTCACCAACATGATCTCCATAGGTTGATGACACAAAATGATGTGAACATGAAGACCATTCTTCTAAGATTTGAGGAATATCATGACAATTTCGAAGAAGATGGTCTCCGGCACAAATTTTGCATGGATATTTGACTTTGTGAGGCTTAACGGATGGACTTTTGTCAGATGTTGCATTCAAATCAATGGTTGCTTGGTTGCCCCCTTGCTGAATTGGCTTCTTCTTCTTCTTCTTCCCTTTCTTCTTCTTCTTAGCCACCTAGTTACTAGTACAAATACTTTCACCAAGCAAAGAGGAAGATGGGGAGGGAGAAACAAACGAGGGAGAAGGCAAAGGTTCAACTTTAGGATCAATTGGAGGTTGATTTTGTCTAGTTGGAGGTGTACTCGATTGCAGAGAAATCATGACATTTGGAACCAAGGAGGTTGAAAAAAACCATACTGGCAAGCCAATGGTAAATCCCGGAAGGGACAATGTAGCCATATAAGGAGCACCAATATTTTTGAAAGAAGGAAAAGTACTAGGATTCCCATCAAAAGAGATTCCTTGATCGGTGGATTCTGGATTTTGTCGCCATATGTTCCAAACTAAGATCAACTAAGGAATAGGGATGTTATTCACATTCAATTAATTTTAATGACACTTTAGATGCAACTTTGATTTTTTAGTTTTAAAGAGTCGAGAAAAAGCTAAAGATGACTCTAGTCGCCTTTGATTTTTAATGAACCTGAAAGGACAAGTGCTTAGATGGACCTTTTCTTTTAGAGAGTCAAAAAGGAATGAAAGTGACTACTCTAGAGAATCTAGATAGAGGGTTTACGAAATCAATTGTAAAACTGAAATATACACCTTGGTGGTAAATTAAAGAGAAATTACGAAGGACTTATGTATGACAATCAATCTTCCTGAATGTTGTGTTCAGTGCATTGTGATCAAAAACGCGGTAGACTCAGTTTCCTATGGATAAAGGATTCAAGCCTATTGTGGTCTCCCAATAATACATGACAGTAAAGGGAGCACAAGTCTGTGCTAGCACTTGTCATATCAAGGAGGAGGAATCACCCAACCTTCAAAGAAAATGATAGCCACTAGTTTTTACGATGCCAAAACACGTCTCTAGCCTAGACCTCTAAGTGTGTTGCGTTAAATTCCAAAGTGTTTTTAGATTCATTAAAGTTCATTTTAAAGTTGATCTTTCTTAGAGTTTGCCTTTCAATGGTTCACCGCATGATGATGATCTAAAATTCCTAAGATGCAATCTATAATGATAAACAATCTTTTGTTTAATTAAACAATGAAAATCCTAGCTACTAGGGGAAGAAGATAAAAGTGCTTCTAAACAAAGAGAAAAGAGCACACCCTAGTGCATTTCCCTAAATCATCTTTTTTCACACAAATAAAAAAACTAAATGCAAATGCATGTATTTGTTTTCACTTTCCTTAATGTGAAAGATGCAAAAAGGAAAACTAAATGCAGCAAAGATCTAAAATATTGCACTCAAAATGACATTTTCGACAACTTTTTCTTGAAAAAGGGAAAGGAGGACTCAATATGACTCTTTCAAATTTTGAAGAAATATGCTTGCGACACTTTTAATTTAAACAAATCAAATCAAATGCGTCAAGAAAAGTTTAATCGATTATCAAAGGAAGGAAGAATTTATGACGCTTCTCTTTTCGACAAAAACGATGATTTACGACAGTTTTTATACCAAAGCGACAAATTGAATAAAACACATTTCTATAAAGGATTATAAATGAGGAACAAATACACAAAAACATTCACTAATCCTAATATGAATTGAGGCTGATCTAAGTGATACAAGTAAGCTTCAGTGAAGAGACATTGTTCATATTTAGCAAAACAACCAAACAAAACTGAAAACAAGACAAAAACCCTCAAGTCCTAGATGGGGGAATGAATTCAGTAAATCATCACACCTAGCCTTTGTAGACAGTGAGATGCATCACACTTTATACACTCAAGAGGTGAGATGCATACTGAGTTGTAGTGGAAGATAGTGTGATGGTCCATGGAGCACTACTGAAATGGGTTTTGGCTCAAATGTGGAGTTGTTTTCAATGAATTAAGTTAGGTTTTGATGAACAATGATGAGAAAAGTATGATCAAATATCTTGAGAGGTTATTGAATACCAAAAGGGAATTTAGAAGTGTTTGCAAGTCAAATGTTTAATTCTTAAACTAAACCAAAGATTGAGTGAAGCAACATTTATCTACTATGCAATTGCAGAGCAAGAGTAGTTCAAAAGCTACTTGGCTGGCTTAAGACTCTGTCCATAGTTTATAAACTTGAACATAAAACAAACAATAAAAACAAATAAACATCTGGTCCCCAGTAGAGTCGCCAATTTATTTATGGGAAAATTAGTGTCTTGTTGAACGACTAACCCTTTAGGTTTGGAAGCTACCCTAGAAACAATAGTTTAAAGCAATTCAATGATCTTTCCTATGTGTAACAGATAAAAGAAAGATAGTAGAAAACCAACCTAGAACTTTCACTTGATCCCTTGCCTGATCTCTCTTTCCTTTGACTGATCCCATAACTCCTCCCCATACTTAACACGCTTGGAGAGTACCTGCACAATTAAAACAACAAAGAACTGTCAAAGCATCATGATCTATTACAACATAAACATTATAGAATCAGATATATAATGAACAAATGAAAGCATTCACAATTACACAATCAATTGGGAAAAATCTTGAAGAAATTTATTAATAATAAGGAGAATTACAACCCAGTTGTCTGATCCAGTGCCATCCTCCCAGCTTCAATCCTTCTTCACCTCATGAATTAGCAAGAACACACCAACAAGAATACAATGCTCTCTCCTCAATACTAAAACTAACAGCACTTACTTGCAATTCACAACAATTCAGCCTTCTAATCTCTTGGATGGGAGATCCTTTTATAGATGTTTGCAAGGGTGTGAGTCATCCATGGGAATTGATGAGTGTCATTCCATTTGTTGAAATTGGTTCCACAAGAGAGGGGAATTGGAGATGGTTTCCTAATTCTCTTGGTCATCCTTGGGCGAATTCAGAGAGGCAAGTGGCACAAGAGAAGCTCCTAGAAGATTCTATGAGCAACCAACTAACAAACTATCCCGGAATTTTGTCCTACCTCGATCATCGCACCCCATAGAAGGCCTAAATAGTATGCATCACACTTTGATAGTGTACCAGTTAGTATGGATCATAGTTTATCAATGGAGTAGTCAGTATGGTCCAGTTTAGGCTCTTTCTAGATGATTTCTAAAGTGGAGCTTATGAGGAATGATGTATTTGGATGACTTGGTTTATTTAGGGTATGGAGAAACTCTTTTAGGGATTGATGAGCCCTAGTTTATCGAAATATAAGTTTGGGGTTCATGTGCCCAAATATATCTATAACACCTACCAAAGTAGATCAAAAAATATCAATATCACAAAATTCCAGACATATATGTACAAAGATACAATATATACAAACAAGTAATTACCCAGCTGAAGGCTAAGCAAAATACTTCTTAAGGTAGAGCCCATTTCTAGGCTCTTCTAGCTTGTTCCCTCCAAAGTCAATTAATTCATAAGCCCCTTTTATCAAAACACGCTCGACTATAAAGGGACCGTACCACATAGATTTAAACTTGCCTGCCCCCAGGGAGTCTTTGTCTTGGTCATAGACTAAGACAAGTTTGCCTTTAGAAAAAACCTAAGAATAGAGGACAGACAACTTTATCATATTGAGTTTTAATACTCTTCTTATGGGCTTCATTTATTATGGTTGTATCTTGATGTTTCTCATCAAGATGTTCCAAATGAATGAGGCGTTGTTCGAGACTAGATGTCTCTGGAAGAAGTTCTACAACTAGCTTAAGGGAAGAAATTTCGCATTCGATAGGGAAGATAGATTCCAACCCGTTAACTAGTTGCAAAGGAGTAAAACCAATGGTAGTCTTAAATGAGGCTCGGTATGCCCAAAGTGTCGGATACAACATGATGTGCCAATTGGATTGAGTTTTATCAATTGTCCTTTACAGGATGGTCTTAAGGGACTTATTCATGGCTTCAACCTTCCCATTGGCCTGAGGATAATATGGAGATGAATGCTCCTACTGGAAGCCCAACTTGAGAGCCAATTCGGTCATCAGTTGATTTTGGAAGTGACTGCCATGGTCAATGAAAATCTCTCTTGGGATACCAAATCGTGAAATAACCTGGTTGAAGAGAAACAAGGTTGTTGTCTCACTATCATTTTTGAAAGTAGGCATGGCCTCAGCCCACTTCGTAAAGTAGTCTATGGCCACAATGATGTACTTGTGATTCCCTGTTGAAGGTGGATTACAAGTAGTAAAATCAATGCCCCACTTCGTAAATGGACCGACAGTGATAATAGGAAAACGTGGAGCTGGTTGCGTGCACATTTTCTGAGTATAAACTTGACAAGGACGACAACATTTGACTGCTTCAATATAGTCTTTGAAAACTAAGGCCAAAAGTAGCCTGCTTGCAAAATTTTTTGGGCTGTTGCAAGCCTTGATAGATAGCTACCACAAGCTCCACTATGGCAATCATTAAGTACTGACTTGGCTTCTTCCAAAGTTAAGCAACGCCTAAGGATTGAGTCAACCACTTGGCGATATAATGTATCACCAATAATAACATAGTTTTTGGCAAGGTGACATAACTTTCGATGCTCATCTTTGCAGAAAGCAGTTGGAAACTTCGAAGTCTAGAGATATATAATGATAACTCCATATAGGGATCTTGTGAAGAAATGAGGAATAAATGTTCGTAGGGAAAATTTTCCTCATAGACAATAACTTCCACACAATGCAACTCCAAAATCAATTCTACAAAAACTAATGACTTCTTAGATTTAGCTAACAAGAATTCGAGATCGAACTCTTGTAAAATAAAAATCCATCGATTATACTTGCCCCCAATCACTCGCCTATTGAGGACAAAATGAAAAGGATTGACAAATGCAAAAACGAATGTTTTGCAAAGTAGAATGTAATGATGAAGCTGCTAAACAACATGGACAACCACCAAGGTAGTTTTTTTGATGGGAGAATAGCATAGCCCGAGTCCTACTATGTTATGAAACCACCTCACAAAAAGATAGAAAAGATAGATCAATGCCTTAGAATTCAGCCTCTTCGAGGGGGCAACCTCCTTTACATTACACAAAATAATGATTCATTGATGATTCAAATGACAAAACATCCTTTCTATACATAGGAGTCTAAGGAGTCACAATATAACCCAGCTGACCTAACAATAATAATATAAAGGCACAAAAATAACAATAGATGGATTCTATAGGGCACAATAATAACAATATGGGGACAATAGGGGCACAACAATATTAATAAGGGATACAACTACAATAGTAATGGGGTAATCACTAGTATTATAGTGACCTAACATTCCCCTCTCCTTCAAAAAAGTGTTGTCCTCAACGCTTGAGTAGTTTTGGATGCTTCTGTATAAAATTCTCATCTTCCCATGTGGAATCTTCAGTGGATAAGTTCTTCCACTAGATGAGATACTCTGAAATTGATCGATTTCATAGCTGTCAAGTTCTTGTTTCTGTGACTGCTTCCGGTTCCAATATAGCTTTTCCTTCCTCGTCAAGGTCTGGCAATATTGTTTGAACTAGGAGCTTGTAGCATATAACCTTCTTTAAACATGAAACATGGAAAACTAGGTGCACTCTAGAAGCTATAGGAAGCTCCAATTTGTATGCCATAGTACCAATCTTTTGCAACACCTTATACGGACCATAAGACATTGGTGACAATTTATTATCCTTCTTAGCTTGCTTGAGGGACATTTGTTTATATGGTTGTAGCCATAGGAATACCTAATCACCTACATCAAAACTTCTTTCGATGCGATGTTGATCTACTTGTTGTTTCATTCTATTATACGCCAACACGAGGTTATCCTTTAAGAGTTGGTGGACTTGTTGTTGATGCTCAATGTGATGTTCCACTCCTTGAACCTTAGAATTTTCTCTTAAATATGATGTGATGGATGGTGGCTGATATCCATAAAGTGCCATAAATGGGGTCATTTTTGTTTCTGTATGGAAGGAAGTGTTATAACACCATTCAGCTAGAGGCAACCATTTGACCCATTGTGTCTATTTATTAGATACAAAGAAACAAAGATATCCTTCCAAACATTTGTTTACTATCTCATTTTGCCCATCAGATTGAGGATGATAAGATGAGCTATGAGCTAACTGAGTACCAAGACAAGAAAATAATTCTGTCCAAAAATTTCCAGTGAAAATGGGATCTTTGTCACTTACAATAATCTTTGGGTTTCCATGTAGCTTTTGGATTGTTTCCATAAATGCAGTAGAAACTGTACTAGCTTTAAATGGATGTGATAATGCACAAAAGTGTGCATACATGGTAAGTCTGTCAACTACCACCATGATGACAGTCTTTCCCTCAGACTTGGGTAAACCTATGATAAAATCCATTGAAACCTCCTGCCAATGTTGGCTTGGAATGGATAAAGGTTGTAATAGACCGGGGTCTTAATTGTTTCAACTTTATTTTGTTGGCAAACCAAACATTCCACCATAAACTTTTGAATATCTTATTTAAGGCCATCCAAAAAAAATTCCTTCTTAACCCTATGGTAAGTTTTTAAAAATCCTGAGTGCCCTCCTAAGGGAGAAGTGTGCAATTCCATAAGAATCTGTGGTTTTAGTTGGGAATTCTTACAAAGGTATAAGCGATCTTTGTACCATAACGAATCATTTTTACAACTAAATGTATCAGATGTACTGGAATCTTGTTGTAACTTTCGAATAAGTGCCCACACTTCTTCATCATTCTTCCATTCCTCCCTTGCTTCGTTTATCCAATCTGGTTGGATAATAGAAATGGCACACAACAATGCTTCCACATCCTCATCCTTGCTTGAGAGTGCATCTGCCACCACATTTTGCTTCCCTTTTTGTAGATGATTTCAAAGTCATAACCCAACATCTTTGTGACCCACTTTTGTTGCTCTTAAGAGGATAATCTTTGTTCTAAAAAGTATTTAAGGCTATCATGATCTATTTTTACCTTGAAGTGTCTTCCCATTAGGTAGGGTCACCATTTCTTAAGTGCATGTAGTATTGCCAACATTTCCTTCTCATAAATAGTTGTGTAAAAACTTTCCCTTGATTGGATGAATTTCAAAAGAAATGGGTCTTTCATCTTGCATTAAAACAACACCAATTCCATTTCCTGAAGCATCACATTCCACAATAAAGGTTTTTGTGAAGTCCGGTGTAGCTAATACTGGTGCTTGGCACATTGCCTCTTTAAGATGTTAGAAGGCCTTTGTTGCTTCTGGAGTCCATGAAAATGCATCTTTCTTCAATAATGTTGTTAGAGGTGCTACTATTATCCCATAATTCTTAACAAACTTGTGATAATACCCTGTCAACCCGAGAGTCCTCGCAGATGCTTTATGGATGTCGGGATTTTCCATTCCTTAATGGCTTTTATTTTGCTAGTGTCTACCTTAACTCCTTCATGAGATACAATATGACCCAGATATTCCACCTCTTGTACTCCAAAGAAACATTTGGATCTTTTTGCATATAATTGTTTCTCCTCCAATAGTTGTAGCACCTGCCAACATGTTCAACATGATCCTTCCAAGACTTTTTGTAGATTAGTATATCATCAAAAAATAATAACACAAATTTTATAAGGAAGGGTTTGAAAATGGAATTCATCAAACCTTGAAATGTAGAAGGTGCATTGGTAAGGCCAAAAGGCATGACCAAAAATTCATAATGACCCTCATGAGTTCTAAATGTTGTTTTCAGAATGTCTTCAGTCTTCATTCTGATTTGATGATATCCTGAATGGAGATCCAACTTGGTGAAGTAAATAGATCCATGCAATTCATCCAGTAATTCATCAATGACAGGAATTGGAAACTTATCTTTAATAGTGAGCTTGTTGAGCTCCCTATAATCTAGACACATGCGCCATGATCTATCCTTCTTGTGCACTAATACTACTGGAGCAGAGAAAGAACTTTGACTAGGTTGAATTATTCCAGCCTCTAGCATTTCTACAACCATATTTTCAATTTCTCTCTTTTGGGCATAGGGATATCTGTACAGCCTGATGTTTGGAGGAACACTTCCTGGAATCAAATGAATAACATGATCATGATCATGAATAGGTGGGATACCTTTGGGAGTCTCAAATACCTTGGAATGATTGTCCAAGACATTTTGTAGATCTGGAGAATTATATGATTTCGATGTAGAAACATCTAGCGAACATAATTGTACAATTACACCTCTTTGTTCCTTTTTTAGAAGCTTTGTCATACCGTTAGAGCTGATTATCTTTCCTGGTTTCCCTGTAATACCCCTTAAATCAAATTCCTTTCCTTCTGCAAAAAATTTCATGAAAAGTTCTTGAAAATTAAAAGCTATTGTACCCAAGGATTGTAGCCATTGGACTCCTAGTACAACCTCAACACCTCCCATTGGAATGGAAAGCATTGGGCTAGTCAGTACATATTCTCCCATGGATAGCTTGATATTATGGCACTTTTTAGAGAAATTTATCATTCCTCCATTTGCAACCATCACTTGATACTCTGGTGCTGGATATAGGAATCAATTCAATTCTTTTGCTATCTTACAATGAATAAAATTGTGTGTACTTCCTGAATCAATCAACACTATTACCTTTTTCTTCTTGATTTGTCCTTCTATCTTGATGGTTTGTGGAGAGGTAATTCTAGCTAATGCATTACAAGATATGGTTGGATTCATTTCTTCTTTATCTAGGCTTTGTTCCTGGAGTATATCCTCTTCTTTTGACATTTCTTTCTCCTTTTCTTATTCCTCTTCACAATCTATGTAGAATAATTTCTTCTCAGCACACTTATGACCTTTAGTGTGTTTTCTATCACAACTGTAACAAAGCCCTTTTGCTCTTTTTTATTCCAATTGTTGTGGTTTCAACCTTATAGGTTGTGGAAGACTAGGGGCAACAACACTTCCATCTTTATAGTTGTGAGTGGTATGCTTCCTGGTTGCCGTAATTTTGCTTTCCATTTTTCTTGCTAACTTGAATGCCTTCTCTAATGAATCAGGTTCCCAAAGGTGAACCTCATGTTGGATATTATCCTTTAAAGTCCCTATGAACACATCAATCCTATGCTCCTCTGGAATATTTTTTACCCTTATGTTCAATTTTTGGAACTCCTCAATGTGCTCCATTATTGAACCCTTTTGTTTGAGGCTTATCAATTGGCTAAAAAAAGTGTTGCTTTTTGTATCCTCATAATGTGTTGTCAATTCTTCCGTAAAAATTTCCCAAGTGATAATTTGTTTACAATAGAAAAGCCATTGATACCATACAAACTGATTTGGTTCCAAATATAAAGTTTCAATATGTACCTTTTGTGTGTTTTTCACATTATTGAGATCGAAAAATTTCTCCATCTGTGATATCCATGTTGCGGGATCCTTGCCATCAAACTTCCTCATATCGATTTTTGGAATATGGTGGGTATTTGATCCAACATTAGAGTCTATGAAATCATGATTAACATTTCTTTTTTTCTCATCATGAGTTTCCTTTACTACCCTTTCACCATTAGTAAGTATTTCTTGTAGAAAATTTGTCAAATCTGTCTTCAAATCTCCCATGCCTGTCTTTAAATCTATCTTCAAATCATCAATCTTAGCTACCACATCATTCATATTAGCTTCTACATCTTTCTTTAAACCATTCATCTTAGATTCTGTTACTTTTTGTGCGAGTGACATTTGTTGCACTTGGTCTCGTAATTTTGATATATCATGTTGCATTTCTTCCTCTTCTTCATAAGTCATGCTAGAGCTTTCAGGTTGCTTACCAGGTGTTTGCATTTTCTTTGCTCGGGACATCAGTTACCAATAATAATGCTCTACTATTCCCTTTGAATTCCTTCAAAATAATTTTTCAAACCAAGCTTAAGCAAAAATTTAAAAAAATCTACACACCTTTTTTCACTTTGTAGGAGCTCAATATTGCCTCTGATGTATCTCTGTAATTTCGAATCATATAGTTTTGAAATTGTGACCTGCAGTAGCCCTCTATGTCCTCTTTCCAATGCCACCAGTCTGATCGAATTTAGATTCTCCAAGGCAGAGTTATGCACAATATCCTAAGATGATCTGATTATAGACCTTTTTAGAAGAGCGAACTTGTAGGAACTGCCACGTGTCACTGTTTCGACCTTAGGATCTAAAAAATATATACAGGAAACTACAATATGTCCTATTTATGTAAGTCCTTATGCAATTTCAATCTGATGCTCAAAATAAAGTTATGACTATTTTCCCCAGGTCACCTGTTTGGAATGTAATTCGGGAGTCTGCAAAAATGCCAACTTCCGCAGATCATATATCCACAAATATAGCACAAAAAGCTCTGAAATTTGGACCTGCGGTTCAAAATGATTTCGGCCCAAATGGGTTTTGTTTTTAGCATCTGAAACTCTATAGAAAAAAGTTATAGCACAAATGCCACGGTGACCTGTTTGGAGTAGCGAAACCCTAGAAATCAAAGCTCTCATACCAAATGTTATGAAACCAGCTCACAAAAAGATAGAAAAGATAGATCAACACCTTAGAATTCAGCCTCTTCAATGGGGAAGCCTCCTTTAAATTACATAAATGAATGATTCTTTGATTATTCAAATGACAAAACCTCCTTTCTATATATAGGAGTCTAAGGAGTCACAATATAACCTAGCCGAACTAACAATAATAATATAAAGGCACAAAAATAACAATAGAGGGATTCTATGGGGCACAGTAATAACAATATGGGGACAATAGGGGCACAACAATATTAATAAGGGAAACAAATACAATAGTAATGGGGTAATCACTAGTATTATAGGAACCTAACATACTAAGCCTTGACTCAAGTAGTAGGTTACATGCTCACTGAGAGCATCATCCTCCTGAACTAGAACCATACCGATGGTTGATTCTGCTGTAGTGAGATACAAAAGGAAATCTCTGCCATAATCTGGTGGACTCAATAATGGAGCAGAGGTTAATGCTTTTTTCAAAGCATCGAAAGATCGTTGCGCAAAATCATCCTATAAAAATGGAACTCCTGTCTTAAGCAAACACATCAATCCTTTGGTAACCTCGGCATAATTTGCTATAAATATCCTCAAGGAATTTTCCTTTCCTTGGAGACTTTGAAGTTGACGAATGGAAGACAGGGGAGGAAACTGAATTATTACCTCAACCTTGAAAGGATAAACTCGAATCCCTTCAATTGATACAATGAATCCTAATAGCCAATTGGATGTGACTACAAAAACACACTTAGTTAGATTCAACTGGATTTTATAAAAATGACATCTCTCAAAGACTAACCGAAGGTGCTTGGGATGATCAATTCTCTTGTGAGAAAGAGCAACTAATTCATCCAATTATGCTTCGATAACATGTTTTATGTCGTGGAAAGCTTAAGACATGGCCCATTGAAAAGTAGTTCCAGCATTTTTAAGGCCAAAAGGCATCTCCTTGTATGCAAACATGCCCCAAAGACAAATAAAGGTTGTCTTGTGCTGATCCTCTAGAGGAATAGTAATTTGATTGTAACCAAAGAATCTGACCGTGAACGAAAAAATTTCATTACCTGCACATTCATCAACAATTTTATCAATAAAAGGCATGGGGTAATTGCCTTTTGGACAAGATCTATTTAAATCCCTAAAGTCGATACGTACTCGGATCGTTCCTTGATTCTTATCTACCGAGACTAGGTTGGAAACTCACTCAGTTAGAGGAATGGGGTATATGAAACCCGCCTTAAGAATCTTTTCAACTTTAGCTTTAATAGCTACCGCTTTATGAGGATTGACCGATCGAAGTTTTTGATGAATAGGTTTGGCGTTTTTATATGTCTTGATCTCATGCTAGACTATAGATGGATCAATTCCAGTTATTTGCTCATAATACCAAGTGAACACATCTTGAAATTCTTTGAAGAGATCGGTGTAGATTTGAATTTATTCAGGGGAACAATCATCTTTGATGAAGACATTTTCGATTACATTAGGATTCCTTTAGATGTTCATAGGTACAGTTCGTGAGATAATTGACATGTTACCTTCGGCAGAAAATTGTGCTGGAGCCAAAGGGTTTGAAACTGTATAAACATCGCTAGTAGATAGATTGGACAAACAAGATTCAACTTCACATAATGGAGGGAGAAAATATGAATGATGATGTAAATCATCCCATGGTTGATCGACACCCATCATTGCTTCCAAAATTGCTTCTTCATATGGTAAGACTATATCCAAGCAATCCAGAGCTGAAGTAGAATCGAGGGTCCAGGCCAGAGCCACATCACCATCTAACTCATCTAGTGAAAAAGGAGTGGGACAATTGTCTATAGAGCTAACGATAGATTGATAAGCGAGTTCCACTGCAGACATGGGAAATTCCATTCCACCTACCTGCCCTCCATCTAATGTGGTGGTAGATGAAGGTAAGGGCCAAGGGTCCAAAAAATAATGAGTTAGAAAGAACTCTTTCTAAGAAGGTCCCTTAGAGGATGAAATCACATTAATTCTAGTTGTAGGAACAAGGAGGTCAAATATACCCATTAATGAAGAGTACATCCCAACTCCTAAATTTTCAATAGGTTGACAGGGATTGTCCACCAATGGAACGGTAGAATCCGAAGTTGCGTGAGAGTCACCTGGAGAATAATCTAACCGATCAACTCTAACAATCCTCCCATCATGAGTAAAATAGAGGATGCAGAATAATGATGAAACTATGGAATCCATCTCGTAAATCCAATTCTTGCCTAAGAGGAGGTTATAATCCAGGTTCGCATCGACAATTTCTACCTCAATATCTACTACCTTTCCCCAACACAGATAGGAAAGGCTAGGATAATCCCATGCAGCCTACGAGAATTTCCATCAAATGTCGTTAAAAGAGTCAGTGAAGGAACAACTGAAGGTGATCCAATGGCCTTCCAATATGACATAGACATCACACATGTGGAAGCTCCCTCATCTATAACAGTCCGAAAAATATTAGTCTTTCAGCATGTGGAATTTATATGGAAAGCCATATGGTGAGGAAGTCTCTTTTTGACATTCAACTTATCAAAAGTGAGCACTAAAAAATTCTTTGGGTCTATTGTGTTGATTGCCAAAAGCAAAGCACTTCTCTGAGCAGGGCATGACTGGAGTATCTCCAATGCTGACATAGCACAAGGAATTTGAGCCAGATCTTCTACAATCAAGTAGTTCTAGGCTGCCCTAGCATTAGGGTTACTAGTAGAGCGCTTTGTGGAGACTTTCAATATCTGAGGTATAGACTCAACAGAGGGCCGCTCAATATGAAGTGGTTTTGTGGCTTCGAGAACAGATTTAGCCTTATATGTTTTCGATTCACCATAGTCGTGTGCTCATGTAGAGATGTCAATATGAGAGCTCATCATATAAACATTTGATGAATTTTCCCCTTCTTGGTTGCCCCTAGCGAGGCGCCAGCATTAAAATTTGTGCCAGGAAATAATTGCTACCATTGGGGAAAAGGGTTAGTTAGAACAACTTGGGAGCTAGAAGACCCTTTCTGTACTAATAAGTGATGAGAATCTTGCATCTCAGGGCAGAGGTGAGTCAGATGATCTCCATTGCATAACTTGCATGGAAATTTTACCTTTTTCTTGGACTCTTTCCTATCCTCTCCGACATCATTGCTGGGTTTTTTTGCATTGAATTTTCCTTCCTGGTTCTTCTTCTTACCTCATCCCTTCCTCTTCCCATCCAATTGTTTATTTCCTTTGGGGTTAGTGGTTTGGATGACGATTATAGAGGTAGGTTGGGAAGGTGTAGGTACAGACAGTGTTGCCTGGGTAGAAGAAGCAGTTTGTAGAGACAACTATTGTAATTGATTCAATAGGCTCACCACTTTAACATCAATCGATCTGACTATACCATCAATGTGGGGACCTAGTTTTCATTTGGCTAAATCAACCTTAGATCTAGGAGCATCAAGTACAATTTTCTGAAGAACCCTAGATGGAGAATATATCAGTTCCAATTGTTGGGCTCTAAAAATGGCCCACTCTTCCGTATAAACACCGGAGAGAGGAACATCCTTTGATATCTCAGGTTGTAATGATTTGAGAAACCATTCGAGAAGGAACTCTGGTGGGATTTTAGCTTTGATAAGTCTTTTCCTCCTTCTCCTCCATTCCTAGATGTGATCCGAAATGTGAGTTGTGGTGTCTTGTTGAAAGTTAGCCAGAAGTTCAATTTCAGATTCATATCAGACAGGCAACTGAAAATGGTTCAAAAAGACGTTAGAAAAATCACAAAAAGAAGTATAGGTGCCCCTTGAAACTCTATATACTATTTGGCTACATTTTCAGTTAGGGTTTACTGAAATAACCTCAGCCAGATCAAATAATCTATCAGGGATTTGGACGAGCACCATAACTGAAATGTGGTTATGTGGTCTCCCAGATCTTCACCACTCTTCCCTTCGAATTTTGGGATATCCGAGGGAAGTTTAGTTGGGACCAGAGGCCAAGCGAGATTGTACCGAATCAGATCATTTGTCAATTTAGTTAAGTCTAGCAAGTTTAGTGTGGCTAGAAAAGGGAGTCGTGGTAGACCTTGTGAATTCCATCTAATGCGGGCAGGGTTCCCAAAGGTCTGAAAAGAATGACCTAGATTTTGAAAAACACTAGATTGCCTGAAGTAACTCGTAGAGCCTACCAAACCAAAAGGTGCTCCTTGTGGTCCAACAAGATTCGGAGTTTGACCAACTCCTGCTGAAAATCCTCCGTAACTAGTGAAGTTACCCCCTAATGAACTGTTGCAAGGAGATGATAGCCCCTGATAAGGATTCCATGTGTTAGCAAAGGGTGGAAAATTCTGGAAAGCATTAACTGAAGAATATGGCACATTCCCTTATTGGCTGCAATAAAATTGATTCCCAACTCCTATCCCACTAACCATAGGGTTTGTCCAACTCTGGAGTGGGTTATTACCTTGACATGTAAAGGAAAAAGGCATTGATCGTACCGTTGGATTGGAGTGTGGTATATGACTACTTCCAAATGGGAAATATTGAAAATAAGTTGGTCCACTAATCATGGATGTGGAGGTGGTCGATGGTATGTTGAAAGGAACTGAAGGAATCCCGTGAGATGACATTCTATAAGGGATAAATCAAAAACTAGATGTAGTAGCCTGAGAACTTCCACTCGTTGATAGAATGGAAGTATATCCAAATACAATCATGCAAGGAGTAATAGAAGAGATGGAAATAGTTCCTCCTCCTTCTACATATATGGGAGTCTACACTCTCGACACTCATCATAGATGCTATGCTTCCAGTAGTGGTCATTGAAGGAATATATGGGTGTATACCTGGGCTTGAAGGCCTATGAGCCAAGGTTATAATGTACAATAGAACATCTGGATGATTAGGAGGAAGAGGAGAATTAGGAGCCGCAACCAACTTTGAAATCTCTTCAGCTTCGATATTATCTTCCGACTGAAAAAGTACTTGAGAAAGAACTGGTGTGTTCCTCTCTAACTCTCTACTGGTGCTAGATCTATCTTATGAATTAATGACCCCAAGCAGAGGGTCAATCTCTAATGTGCCTGCTGCCGTTGGTTGAAAACCACTGACAGAATTACTCCTACTCCTTCTAGGAGAAGGCTTAGGACTCGTAGGTGATAGCTCATGAAGTCTTCTATTCTGTCAAGATGGTCAATTAAACACTTTCAATTATTTGAAAGATCTACTTAAAGACTCAAAAAATTATAAAGCTAGGCTAACTAAGAGCAAAGAACACTCACTAAAAAGTCCCTAAAGATATCAGCAATCAAACAACTCTCAAGTATTTCCACTCCGGGTGATTAGGATCAGACACAAAAATACAAGAAAGTTAATAACAAGGGCCTTCCAAAAATATACTAGGGTAATTACGCCCCAGGCCTACTAGCGAATGTATCAGAGGCAGTTACGCTGACCTCCAGACAACAACCTTTGCCGGTGAAAGCACCCAAGCTTCGCAAGGGTACCCTCAAGAAGTACTGCTAAACTTTATACAACATCAGCATCAAGTGCCGTAGGATTCCCCTCCGCAGCCACTTGTGTGATCCCTAGGATAGGCAACTATGGTCACCAACTCATATCAGAAGCTGAGTGGAACAGTTGTGAGGCAGGATCCAACAAGTAAGAGAGGGGGTATCTCTCGTCCTTATCTTCACTCTCCCTCGTTCTTTACTCCTAGTTACGGATCTTTCCTGGTCTCCCTAACGCTATTGGATTTTTCTCATTAATCAAACTTCTATGTTTTGTAATTTTGAGCGGCCTTGGAGAGTTAACTCTCCTCTCGCCTAATCCAAGGCCCTAATAAACCTAAACTTGTTGTTGTATTCTGATGACAACATAAAATTTCTAGTCTATTTTAATTAATCACTTGATTTTAATGGCTATTCTTTAAGTCAAGGGTAAAGATGGGAGTGAAACCAATGATGTTTGTATGATGCAACAAAAATCAATGAAAAACTAACTACATGAATGCAATCATTTTTTCTTTGATTAAAAGATATCTCTATACGGGTTCTACGAAACTTCTACAAAGAAAAGTACTTTTTCTCTTATTTTCTCGAAACACACTTCACACACCCAAAAACTAAAAGACTATGAATGCTTTAACAATGCAAACTACCATAATGCAAGATATAATGGAGATGCAAAATCCTAAATAACACTCAAAAAGAAAAAGCAATTGTTTATAACTAACAATGAGCCAACTTAAGTACTGAAGAGGATACAAATTTTGAACACAAAATTCTCTCCAAACAAGAAGGACAATTTGTAAAAGATTAGAATTAACTTTCAACAACAAAAAGAAACCATAAACTAAGTTTGGAAAAAGAAAAACAAAAACAAAGTTTTTAAAGATCTTTTCTTTTTTAAAGAAGCAACCAAAACAACTTTTTTGGAATCACCAAAATGCTATTAAAACTCAAAAGATCGAAAAAAGAGCACAAGGAGTCATTGCAAGTTACAAACTTGAAAATGAACGAAAACGTGAGCAAAAAGACATCAACTTGTACAAAACGACCCAAATAGCAGCAAAGAGTTTGATAAACTGACCAAGAAGCCAGGAAATAAATACTTCCAAATTCATCAAAAAGACCTTCAAAAAGCAATAAAAGCTATGAGGCAACAAAACAAAGGAGAGCAAAGCAAGTAGATTTGAAATGTGGGCTTGACACTGAAACTGAAAACAATCTCATGTTTTGGAGGACCAGAACAATCAAGAACTTCAAGATGAAGTCTTATGTGCCCAAATACAAATTACAAACTCACTAAAGAAGCAAACATAGGTCAAATCTTTTCAATGAGGAAGAGACTTCGAAATAGTAAGCTTGCAGAATAATTAAATTCTTTAGACAACAATTGACCACACAGAGACGGAAAAGACCAGGCAAAAAATCTATATGGCTTGAAAGATTTGAAAAAAAAAATGCAAAAATTTTCAAACGCGACTGTGTGCAAACACAAAGGCATGCACATGCGCTCTTGACATAGGAAACTCACGTATAACTGAGTTCGCTTTATAGAAACAAGCATGTATACGCGACTGTAAATAAAGTAAAGAGCATATACAAAGATTTGCAAGAAAAAATAAAAACACAAAGTTTGGTCCAAAAGATCAAACTTGAGGCATGGGACTCTAGTAGAACAAATAAGACTGTAATTGCAAGCAAACCAAAGACTAGGCCCTAATTGAGAATGAACAACCCAAATAAGGAATAACAAGATTGTTATACCCAGTGGAGTTGCCAATTCTGTTTCGGGTGAAAGCACCCTAGGGCTTTGGGTTAGAACCCCAACAAAGCATAAGAAAACTACAACAAGAAATACTCAAACAGCTCAGGCAAGATTCTTATATTATCAAACTATGTAAGAGTGACCAAACACGGATTTCCTTCCTTCGAGTAGGTCCCGCAGGGTTCAGACCCTCTGAAACTCTTGATGTTCTTCAAACCTGAAAATCATTCAATTCAAACATACATAACAGTATAGAAGTAAAGCATATTCATGAAATTGACTTTATATCATGTAAACAAATGATTGATCATACATCAACACGACATTCATATATGAATTATAACATAATTTGATGCATAGACATAGTTAATTTTAGAAACAAGACATCATTTCTTTTATTGCAGTAAGCTATAAATAACATGGAGAGAATTCACCTGAGTCTTTCTCTGGCTCCAAGCAGAATCGTCCCTCAAATGCATCCTATCCCAGCCTTCAAAAATCTTCTTCCATCACTAACGCCGTGATATCTCATGCAAAAGGAAGGATATCTATAATCAAGGAAACAAGGGTTTCTTGAAGCTTGGGGAAGTGCATGAGGCACAGGGATTCATCAGACTCAGTCAGGGATAATCTTAGTATAATAACTCTATCTCTTCCCCTTCTCCTTAATGTTGAAAATAATAATCAGAGGGGGGGGTGAATCAGTATTATCAAATCAATTACTTTCTTTTTCACACTCAAATTTGTATACGCTACTTCAGCTATGAGAAACTGCATATATATGCTACTATGTCTAAAGAAACCAACGTATATAAGAAAACATAAGATTCATTAATTGTTCGATCTTTAGTCAGTGCATCGATACTTCATTAATCATAAGAACAGTAAGCAGGAGCAGTAAAAACAGAACAGATCACCACACACATGGACACAAAGATATAAGGCAGAAACCCAATGTGGGTGAAAACCACCTGCTGCAATTTGTCTCTATCTTCATTTAAATTAGAAACTTACTTTTACAATGATTCTGTACTGGTGTAGTGTTATACTAGTACGCAGGCTGCTACCTACAGAAGGCTACAACTTCTCCAGCTTCTCCTGGAAGGGAGCTACAACACCCTTAGCTCTTGTACTAGCTGAGGTACTAGTACGTAGGTGCTGACCTATAGAAGGCTACAACCTTCTCTTTTCTTCCAAGGACAACATTTCACAAATTTTCAAACAATATCCATGAATATCAATCAAACATAAAGTATATCTACATTAACCAAACTCCTTTGTACAAACAAATCCTGAATCAATCAATAACTTCTTAGAATGTTGTAACCAAAAAACAATACCAGTAACCAAACACCAATTCTGAACCCAGAAAACTACAGCAATAAACATAATTAGCTAAAACATATTTCATGAGATATACGCTACTTCAATATGTGGAACATGCGTGCATATGCTTCTGTATCAAGGCCATCATGCATATATGTTGTTTTAAGTTAGTGAACCAGCGTGTATACATGCCTATGCTGCACTGAACCTGTATACAGATCTATAAAAGATAATTTATCCTTTTTACTTATTTAGACATTAGTTATACCTAGATTATCATATTTATAGATCATGTCATGCACCAAATATAACAAATAAAAAATTATACAAAGATACTTCTCTTCAAACCACCTTAAGATCTTGACCCATCAATAGAACGTATCCTTCTCCTTGCGCTCAGGTTCCTCCTTAATTCCGATCTAGTTATGCACCATAACCCAATGATTGTATTCTAGATCTTGCTCTTCATAGCATATTCAATGCTTTAGTTCATGCCTTGCCAAATGATCTCCTTCCCTTTTTATAGACTTAGGCCTTACTCAAACCATGGTCTGAAACCATAGAGTTCCAATACTAGGGACTCAATACCTAGGTTCAACACTTTGGACGCAATACCAAGGTCCAAAACCATAGGTCTAAATACCACAGACCCAGAAATAAGCTTTCCCACATGTACACGCTTTTCCGCGCATGAAAGTGCATGCATACGCATACGCGACTTTTTATCAGTACACTTGTGTGTATACGCAATTTTGTTAAGAGGAACCTACGTATACCTCATTTTCTTTCATTCTAAGAGCCTGAACTGTGATCTGCCCTTTGAGTGAGTTGCCATCAAGGACAACACCTATGCCATAGTGCCAAACCTGTGTCATAATGCCAACAATCTCCCCCTTTGGACTTGATGGCAACCCCAACTCACTCAAAAACATTCTCCCCCTTTGACATCAAGGGCAAAGGGTTATGCTCCCCCGGAATACATGCTGAAATTTATGTTCTGTTGTGCTGTCCAAGCTCCCCCTGTTTGTAGGAAAGGTTTGCAAGAAGATGTTTTACATGACTTTATACATTATAAATGACCTTCCTATCACCAAAGACCCATACATACATCCATTTGCCAACTAAGTGGGGATTGACTCATCTACCCAACCAAGTGGGGATACAATAAGAATTTACACATGATAAGAAAATTACTTCATCCATCCCAGGCATAGTGGGGAAACCAAGATAGGCCGTTACATGGCCTTGATAAGAAAAGAAATACATGACATAGAGACGAAATATCTACAACAAGACTAGCATCTGTCAATCATCAATCATCATAACCATCAATCATCATTCAGACCAGCAGCCATGCTCTTCCTCATGCACCTATTCCACCTGAAATTAAAACAACTGTGAATGTAAACCAAGATCTTCTAAGATAATTCCAACAATGCATTATTAGGAGAGTATATGCTCCCCCTGAGCCTGTGCCAGATGGTCTCTGCCAAACCTATTTTAGACTCTTTTCATCCTGAAGTTGGCCCAATGTTTTTCTTTAAACCAACACATACGCGACTGTATCTTCATAAACCGGCGTATGTACACATATCCTCCTCATGAAACTCGCGTACACCCACTTTTCTTTGAAACAGACAAGATTCAGTAGCAAGATGATGCATCAACTACCCCTAGTTATTGTCTGAGGTATTAAAATGTCTCCCTGGGCAATGGTTTGGTGAGTATGTCACCAACTTGTTCCTTAGAGGGAACATACTCCAATTTAACCTTTTGTTCAAGCACTTGTTCCTAAAGAAAATGATACTTGATAGGTATGTGCTTAGTCTTTGAATGCATGACGGGATTCTTTGAAATACTAATTGCACTTGTATTATCACAAAAAATGGAGATAGGTGGAGTACAAGTGATTTGTAGGTCTTGCAATGTTTGCATCATCCAAAGGAGTTGTGTGCAGCAAGATGCAGCAGCTACATATTCTGCTTCAGCTGTAGATAATGCAATTGAACTCTGTTTCTTGCTGAACCAAGATACTAATCTAGGACCCATAAAGAATGCACCACCACTAGTGCTTTTTCTATCATCCACGCTTCCTACCCAATCTGCATCTGTATATGCATGAAGTGTGAGATTTGTATCTCTAGGATACCATAAGCCATAGTTTTGAGTTCCTTGAAGATACTTGAAAATTCTCTTAACCGCCTGAAGATGAGTTTCCTTTGGATTTGCTTGAAACCTTCCAACTATTCCCACTGCATGCATAATGTCTGGTCGGATACCTATTAGATAGAGCAGACTACCAATCATGGATCTATAAGTTGGTTGATGTACTGTTGCTGATTCATCATTTTCACTTAGGTTGCATCCTATTACCATAGGGGTGCACACTGGTTTCGAATCCTCCATCCCATATTTCTTCAAGATCTGGTTGAGATACTTGGTTTGTGATAGAAAAATGCCATCTTTGTTTTGTTGGACTTGTAAACCATAAAAATATGTGAGCTCACCAAGCATGGACATTTCAAACTCTTTCTACATCACCAAGGAAAAATTTGGACTCATGTCTTCTTCATTGCTACCAAAGATGATATCATCAACATACACAACAAGTATTAGCAACTTATCATTGTCAATTTTTATATATAGATTTCTATCTGTTGATCCTTTTATAAAACCTTGTTGATGGATGTACTTATCCAACCGATAATACCAAGCACTTGGAGCCTGTTTAAGGCCATAGAGAGCCTTTTTGAGTCTGCATACAAGTTTTGGATCATTTCCAAGAATAAACCCATCTGGTTGTTCAATATAGACTTCTTCATCCAAGTATCCATTCAAGAAGGCAGACTTCACATCCATTTGAAATACTTTGAACTTTTGAAAGCTAGAAAGAGCAAGGAACATTCTTATGGCCTCAAGTCTAGCAACTGGTGCAAAATTTTCTTCAAAGTCTATACCTTCTTGTTGAGCATACCCTTTCCAAACAAGTCTAGCCTTGTTTCTAATCACATCTCCATTTTCATTCAGCTTATTTTTGAATATCGATTTTGTTCCTATGACATTCTTATCTTTTGGTCTAGGAACCAACTCCCAAGTGTTATTCTTTTCAATATGCTCAAGTTCTTCCTCCATGGCCTTTACCTAGCATTCATCTTTTCATGCCTCTCTTACATTTTGTGGTTTAGTGGAGGAGAGTAATGCTACATAACTTGAAGCTTCTGAAATGTTTCTTCTTGTTTGTACACCCGCCTCCTTTTGCCCCAAAATTTGGGTTTCTGGATGATTCTTCTGAACGTACCTGGATGGAGTCTTTTCTTCTATTCTTATTGGTTCTTCTAGTGCCTCATGAGTTTCTTCTTCATCATGAATCTGATTTGATGTTGAAGGATAGTCTTCATCATCTTCGAAATCTTTAGATTTTACTTGCCTAGGAGTGTTCCCTTCTTCATCAACCACTACATCAATACTTTCAAAAAAAATTCCAAGTCTTTTATTGTAACACTTATATGCTTTGCTGTGAGGAGAGTAACCAAGGAGTATGCCTTCATCTACTCTAGGTTCAAACTTGCCAAGGTTTTCATCAGTATTTTTGATGTATCATTTGCTTCCAAAAATTTTGAAGTATTTAACTATGGGAGTCTTACCATACCAAAGTTCATGAGGAGTCCGAGTGTTGTTTACCTGGACGTTTGTCTTATTGAGAATAGTAACTGCAGCAAATGCGGCTTCACCCTAGAAGGTTGCGGGACTTCCAAACTCATCAAGCATAACACGCCATTTGTTGAACCATTCTATTTATCCTTTCCACTACTCCATTTTGCTGAGGGGTCCTTGCAGTAGAGAATTCCCTTCTTATTCCATGTTCTTCACAAAAATCGAAAAAATCATCCGAGGTAAATTCCCCACCTCTATCAGACCTGAGGCACTTGATTCTGCGATTTGATTCATTTTCAACCAAGGCTTTGAATGCTTTGGACTTTTCAAAAGCTTCATCTTTATGCTTCATAAGTCCTAACCAACACATCCTGGAAAAGTCATCAATGAACAATATAAAGTATTCTTCTCCTCGAGGTGACCTTTTCCTAGATGGACCACATACATCAGTATGGACAAGTTCAATTGGCTTGCTAGCTGATCCTTCCTTCTCAGGGAAATTAGTTCTAGTTTTCTTACCAAACTGACATGATTTACATATTGTATTGTCTATAATTCTGATGATAGGGAGATCACGGACCGCCTGATATTTACATGCTTTCCTTATCTGAGAGAAGCTTAGATTCCCCAAACTTCTGTGCCATAGCCAATGTTCATCATTCTTGCTAAGATAGCATTGCTGTTGTCCTCCCTTGAGTATGTATAAATTATTTTGAGTTCTACTGCCTTTGATCACTGTTTCTCCTATCTCAAGCTCACGAACAATACATCCATTTGATCGAAATATTACTTCATTTCCTTGATCACACATTTGACTAACACTCAATAGATTATGCTTTAAGCCATCAACATACATAACATTTCCAGCCTTGACCTTTTCTTTCAAAAACATAGAACCTTTACCTTTTATGAGTGCAGGGGTGTCATTTCCAAATGAGACCTTCTTTTCCTTTTCTAAGGCACTATATGACTGAAGTTTTTCTTTATCACCTGTCATATGTTTTGAGCATCCACTGTCGATGTACCACTGATTTTCCTGTCCTTCCGCATATAAGGCTATCCCACATCTTTTTGGTTGCAATTCTTTCTTTCTCCATGTTTTAGAATTCAATGAAACTTTCTCCTTCTGAGTTGTTTGCCGAAACCTACTCCTACATTCAGAATCTTCATGACCGAAGTTGTTACAAGTAGAACATTCTACTTCGTTCTCAAGAGCAGAAAAGTTATTATAGGTCCTTTTCATGATCCCAGTCATACTCCTTTGTTTTTGAGCTTCTCTAGTCATGATGGTCTTGTAGGCAACACATTGAGCAGATTTGTGACCAAAGTTATGACAAGAGAAACATTGGCCATTGAAGAAATTTCTGTGATTATCAAACCTACCAACCAAATGACTGTAGTTTCTGTTGACATCCATTCTTGAGGAAAATTGAGAATGATTTACCTGTGGTTGGTTGAATCTTTTGTTCATCTTTGAAGTAGATTGCCCCCGATTTACTTGGTGATCTGCATTATGCTTTTGTTGTTGCTTGTCAACCTATTCACTTCTTGCTGCATCAAGATAACTTTTGGAGATGGATGGATCCTGTGCTTGCTTCTATGCTTGAGATGCTCCTTCAATATATCCAAGACCTATCTTGATTAGAGGAGAATGTTGCACTTTGATAATCTCATCTAAAGTTTCAGATCCCTTAGCAAATCTAAGATTAAGAGCTTTTGATTTCTCAATATCTTTTCCAAGTCCCACAATTTCACATTCTAACTTTTCATTGTGTTTTTATCTTTCAGCAAGTTGGAATGTCAAAGTATCTATAATCATATTCTTTTCTTCTAAACAAATTTTGAGTTTAGAAATTTCTTCATAGAGACCTTCTTCATCTATAGCAAGAAATCATCATCTTCAAAAGCCATCAAAAGTCTATAATCATTACGTTGTTCATCTTCATCACTATTTGAATATCGATCACTATCTTCATGTGTATAATAGCTCTTCTTACTTGCATTCTATTTTCTATTCCATCTAATTGGTTCCTTACCTTTGTCAAGTTTATCTTTATGAGGACACTTGCCAGCATAATGACCAACTCTTCCACAAGCAAAACATTTGAAAGGCAACTTACCTCTGAATCTTCCAGTTCCCCATTGAAGGTTCTTGACAAAATTTGATTATTCCTCTTCTTCTGACATATGTCCTGACTCATTGTAATCTCCTTTTCCTGAGGCTTTGAATGCAACTTCTCTCCTATCTGATGGTCCCCCTTTTCTCATTTCGTAAGCAGTCAGAATTCTGTGAAGCTGTGACATGGTAATGCTCTGTAGATTCTGTTTTTCTTCTATGGCAGAAACTTTTGAATCAAACTTAGGAGAAAAAGATCTTAGAACCTTTTCAACCAAAACAAGTTCTTTTATTTCTTCACCCAAGTTTTTCACACAATTAACAATCTCAAATATACGTAGGAAATATTTAGCCACGCTTTCATCATTGTGCATTCTCAGATTTTCATATTGAATTCTGAGAGTTTGTAGTTTTGCTCGTTTTACCTGTTCATCTCCTTCACAGCTCAGAACGATCTTGTCCCATATTTCTTTTGCAGTTTTGAGCTGCATAACCTTGACTAATTCTGATTGAGATAGGCTCCCTAATAGAGTATTGATAGCCTTTGCATTTGTTTCATACTGCTTCTTACCAGCTGTATCTGTAGGAGTTGCTGATGGAAATGTGTATCATATTTCCACAATATCCCAAACTTCTGTACCAAGAGATTGAAGATAGTCAGTGATTCCTACCTTCCAATAGATGAAGTTGCTCCCATGAAAAATTGGTGCCCTGATTGATGCTTCCTTTTCGTAGTTGCTCATGATGATAGATCTTCCTTCAAGCGATCAAGCTTATTCTGAAGGACCTGCTCTGATACCAATTATTGAAAATAATACTGGGGGGGGGGTGAATCATTATTATCAAATCAATTACTTTCCTTTTCACACTTAGATTTGTATATGCTACTTCGGCTATGAGAAACTGTGTATATATGCTACTATGTCTAAAGAAACCAGCGTATATCAGAAAACTCAAGATTCAATAATTGTTTGATCTTTAGTCGGTGCATCAATACTTCATTAATCATAAGAACAATAAGTAGGAGTAGTAAAAACAGAACAGATCACCACACACATGGACACAAAGATATAAGGTGGAAACACAATGTGGGTGAAAACCACTTGCTGCAGTTTGTCTCTATCTTCTTTTAAATTAGAAACTTCCTTTTACAATGATTCTGTACCGGTGCAGTCTTATACCAGTACGCAGGCTACTACCTGCAAAAAGCTACAACCTTCTCTCGTTCTCCAGCTTCTCCTGGAAGGGAGCTACAACCCCCTTAGCTCTTGTACTAGCTGAGGTACTAATACATAGGTGCTAACCTACACAAGGCTACAACCTTCTCTTTTCTTCCAGGGACCACGTTTCATAAATTTTAAGACTGGATCTGTTAACACCCAGGTTGTTCCCTTTGACTCCCAAGGGAATACGGCCGGGGTAACCACTAACCAAGCTTTGGATTACAGGTTCTAGCCTGCCTGTAACCAGAGAGGGCTCTCTCTTTTAGATTTAACTTTGTTTTGTGAAGATTTTAGGCTAGTTATGATGCAAATTTAGTTTGGAGTTTTGGTTGTGTACTGTTGTTCTGAGAAGGGCATGAAAGGTTCAAAGAGATTTTAGTCCATTGGGCATATGGAGTCCAAGATTGAAGAAAGCCTTGGTGCCTGGGATGAAGAAAGATTTACCACAAAGCTAGACAGCTATTTATGACACATATTTTGATTTTGAAAAGGGAACAGTAAGAAATACTGAAATAAACCAGGAAAGGCAGCATAGAATTCTTTCACAGTCTACTAAGTAAGTTGATTAACAGGCTCCACTCAGTAGCATACTAGAATTACTGAACAGATACTGTCACAGATTTAGAGTGAGTTGGAGCATTTAAGAATTCCAACCAAACGAACCAAAAGTTGAGGAAAACATTTATAACAAGAAAGATTGAATTCAGGGTGTCTCCATGGACAAGTCCTGAGCTATTCTTTCTCTTTCCTGTTAAGTTTAGATAACATATATCATATAGAGATTAAAAAGAAGATGAAACATAAACACAGTTAGGAAATACTTATTGTATCACACTATAACACCAGAATTTTGTAGCAGTCAGCAGTCTCAAACACAGCACGCATTAGCTAACCCAATTTTGGAAACCAAAAGCTTCTTTGTATTATATTTCTCTGAAAAGTATACAGCCGAGTTCTCTCTTGAATCACTGAAGTAACAACAACCCCTAAAAGAGCTGTGCGGGGGTGAATATATACAAAATATCATAAAAATATCTGAAGTATCAGTTAATGAGCAATAACTGCTTCCTACCAACTTTACAAAAATAGTGGTTACAGATTTTAATGCCTCTGGCATAGGTACACAACAGCTGTCTGTTGCTTATCAGATTTATTTGACTTTTGGGCCCATGGGCCGGCTGAGCTTTTCCCCGACGGTTCCCGCTGGCTTTTGCCTTTTTGTCGACACATCATGGCACGGTCACTTTTCAAAATGCTGATCTGTAATCTCCTCAACCGCTTGCTGGTTGCTGTGGGATGCCTTTAATCTGAATATTCAATTTAATCAAAGCAGAGTCCTGATCATGTTCGTCCACCATTCATCAGTAGGCATTTGGTGTCTCTGCATCTTGTGTAATGTTTCATCAGCATCTGTATATTTGTAGTAATTAGGGGGCACCGCAAACAGATGGTTGATTTCATGTTCTATATAAAACAGATTTTCTAGTTTATCATACAATTCTTGTCCTGTAGGAGGCCCAGTTCCCTCTGAAGTGCTAGATGAGGTAATCAACTGATCAGTGATGTAGTTGTTGACTCTTTTTGCATATTGCTCATGAGACAATAGCCTTCCTGCGCTGTTTACTAAACTGGGGAGTCCCCTGTCATATAATGCTGTGACCTTGGCACCAAAAGTATTTACCTCTGCTTGAATATCCTGACATTTTCTTTCTAGTGCCTGTACATAGTTTCTGAGGGTGAGTACCCTTTTGATCAGCAAAATTGTATCAGTTCTATCTCTGATACCCATGGTTGCTAGCTGTATGCCAGTTCTGTTGTTCAACACATTGATCATTCTAGTAGCTACCTCTGGCATACTTCCTAGAGAAGCTCTGGCCTTTTGATTTTCTGCATAAGCCCTGCCCAACAAATCCATTTGCTCCTGGATGGTCTCTATATATTGCCATTGGTCTGTGATTGACTGACCAATCTTTAGCCATATGATTTTCTTGAGCTCCGTTATTGCTTTGCCCATGGTCATCTCTTTCTCAAGCTCTTTGATTTTTATTTCCAGGGTCTTTGCTTCCCTTGTCTCTTCTGCCACCTGTTGCTTAGATTTATCATATTTCTCATTAAGTGTGGCCAATTTCTCCTTGGCATCATTCAGCTCTGCCATCTGAGCTTCTAGGACTTGAATCTCCTTCATCATCTTCTGCATGTCTAGGCTTGGAGCCTGTTCTGGTGCCGTTGCTGGTGCTGATGTTGATGGGGCTGTTTCAGCTGTCTGCCTTGTGGGAGGAATGATAGTTTGAGGTGACTCCTCAAGGTTTATGACTTGCTGAGGGGGCTGAGGTGTCTAGCCTCCCTCTTTCTGCTTTAGTGCCTCCTGCAGTGCAGCCTCTATTTCTACCAATTTACCTTTTGTTTGGACCAGTTGCTTATGTAGTGTTAGCAGCATAGCTGCTACATCCTGGTCTTTCTTCTGCTGAGCAACCTCTTCTGTTTGAGGGTGAAGGGTTGCTGGGATCTTCACCATCTCTCTCAAAGCTGCAATATCTGCGTCTCTTTCTTTTAGCAGTTCCTGCACAGCTTTGGGATCCTTTGGGTCATGCCCAAGCTCTATAATAATGTCCTCCAAAGACCTGATCCTGTTGTCTTTGGCCTGAGAGGATGCCTTCTCCAGCTCAAGTTGAGCAGTTGTATTATGCAGACTGTTTTGCAATTTATGTGCCAGGAAGGTTTTGTCTGCCAGCGTTGAATAGACCATCTCACCCGTTTTCTTGTGAAGCTCTATCTGGTCCATAGGGTGGATGTCTTTTGCAAGGACCTCAAGGTTGGTCCTTATATAGTCTGCAGCTGACTGTGGCTGCAGCATAGTGGGCATGAAATGACTCATTGTCATTTTTCCCTCTGTTATGTCATATGCTGACATAAGCCTCTGCTGGTTGGTGGGAGCCATCTTAAGTAAGTGATTGTAGAGCTGCAACCTCACTGGTTCATTCCTAGCCTTAATGTCTATGAATTGTTTCTTGATGCTAGATTCTGCTTTTCTTTGCTGTCCTGAGGAGCTGACCTCTCCTCCCAGTGGTCTTTGCTGTTCCTGCTGAAAGGAACTTGCTGATGCCTCAGTACTTGGGGGGCCCATACCCATGGATGGACCAACAGGCATCTCTTCCTCTGAGAAGGGATTAAGCCTTTGTCTTTTCTCCCCTTGCTGGCTTGCTGATGTGGTGGGGGGAGTGTATTCTTGTCTGTCTCTCTTTTTTCCCCTCTCTTCATTGATGGGAGTTTGGAGCACAGAAGTTTCCACTGCTGTATTTTGTGCTTGGGGCTCCTTTTCTTGAGCCTGTTTCTGTATAGGACCAGGGGCTTCTGCCATTTCTTCCCGCTGCTCAGGCTTATCCTCTTGCTGTCCTTTAGGGGGTGGCTACTCCTGATCTTTTCCTTTTTCTCTAACTGGACCTACTGCTTGTATGGTAGTCTAGGCTACGTTTTGTGGAGCTGTAGATGATGAAGCAGATGCTCCAACTTGAGTGCTGGGGAGAGAGAAGACCTGTGCACAGTGTTCCAAGTTAGCCTCTTTTTCAATGTATTTAGCAGCTCTTTGTGCTAAGTCTTCTCTAGTGGTTGCTTCCTCTAGGGTACCTTCTTTCCATATCAATTGATTGGCATATTTTTCAATATGTGGCAACCTGAGGTGATCATAGCTAGCCAATCTATATTTGACCCTTCTAAGGCTGATGAAATGATTGGGATCATAGGGTACCCAAAGGAAACTGGTTTGCAATTGGAGGCCCTTTAATATTTGGTCTGCCTCTTGCCACGACTCTTCCCTTTTGTTATAAATAAATGGACCTAGCTGGTTTTTTACCTTTAGCTGTGCTTTCTTGTTCTTGCTGTGGAAATGGACCATATCAGCATTTCCAAACTGCCTGAAATACTCTAAGGCAAACAGTCTCATGGGGACATATCTTGGCAGCCTGTATGGGGCTAGCTCACACCCATATATCCTTATTACTGTATGGTTTTGGTAAAAGTACCAATCCCCAATGCTGTAGGCCTTTGAGAGCTGGAGAATCCTTTGCATCTCATCTGTTAATCTGGGAGGAGGTGAGCTCAATAGCAAGGACATGGCTGGATGAATGAAAAGGTCTATGAATTCACAGTAATCATAGGGTGAAAAAGATGTGTGGTGAAAAACTGAAGTCCAAAATACCACAGACCTTGGGTTCCCTTGAGCATCAAACTTCTTGAGAGAAATAGGGAAGCCATCAGGTTGATAAAACAGGAACAAGTGATAGATGTATGAAGTGTATCTGAACACCTTTTCCCTCTCTAGATTCATCAATTGTTCATGAATCTTATTGGCGATGTATGCAACATAGTCATAGTGCACAGCAGGAGGCATTCCAGGGGAGAAGATAGACATCATTGCCAGAATGGTTTCATCAGCATCCTCAGCTGATATGTAACCCAGGACATAACTGATCAAATATACAAGCAACTTGCCCAAATCATTGAAATATACATTTCCTATAGGAGGGGTTCTCATAGTTTCAGAGCCTGGTTCGATGAATAGCTGATTAATCTTTAAAATTTGGGCACTAGACAGCTTGCCTCCTTTCTTTAGCAAGTCTTTCATGGAAATGGGAGTCAATGGCCTTGTAGAATGAAAGTTCAGCATCTGATTTATGGCCTCAAGGGTGACATGGAACAAGACTGCACCTGAGGTATCGAGGACAGCTCTTTGACATGGGTCATAGTTGGCACTGCATCTGTGAACTAAATCTCGGAGGACATTGACTTGAGGGAGGTTGTAAATGGGCAAATTGGAGTCCCAAATCCTTAGAATATCAGTCCCATTGAGGTGTTGGGCCTTCAGCTCATTGAGCATATGAATATTATATTTGGCTTGCATAAAAACTGTCTCCATCATCTGGTAATCCCTATCTGCTAGGGCCTGCCATTCCAGCTCTCTGTGCGGGGCATTTAAAGGGGCAACATTCAAAGCCACCGGTGTTTCCATGGTCAAAATGTGTTTTTAATAGGATTTATGACCAACTTTTGGGCAAACTCGGTTCTGCGCGACAGTTTAGGTAAACTTGCAGGTTTATGGTGTTTCAAGGACAATCCAGGTGCAATTGGGCACAATTGGCCAGTGTAGGATTAATAAACTTGTTTCCAAGGCGTTGCAGGTCGAATTCTCAAGCGAAAATGGGCAATTCAGAGGTTTTTTGCAAATGCAGGACGGAACAGAATAGGCGAATGGTGAATTCGGTAAATACCTGGTCGTGGAGCAATGGCGGAGCTTGGTTGAAGTCAATTGGTAGGCGGCAGCAGCTCTGGAGTGGCTTCAGTAGGTTGGCGGCAGCAATGGACGTAAATCGCATGCAGAAGGCAGAATACTCTTTTGTGTAAAAAATGTGAAAAAACGGTGAAATTCGGCGAAATATGGGTAATTTTGGCTTTGGCGCGCTTTTTTGGATGACGTCAGCATGACGTCATCAGGTGGGGCCGAAATTTGGATGACGTCAGCATGACGTCATCGAGTGGGGTCGGGTACGGGAGGGTGACATGGCGGCCTGTGAGTGGTCCACGGGGAGTGCTGAGGTGGCAGACAGCTCGGATCCATGGCGGGGGGGGCGCTGATGCAATGTTGAGTTGGCATGACGTGGAAATGACGTGGACGTGACGGGATAGGCGGTAAACAATAGGCGGTAAGTGGTTTGATCGGACCGCTCTGGATACGGTCGTGGTATTGTCAGAGGGCCGCCCGATCCAATATATTTGAGCCACGCGTCCTCGCCCCTACGTCAGCCTACGTCAAATTTCGGGACGTAAAGGGGGAACGTCGGGGCCGCTCCGAAATGGCAGAGAGCCGTCGGATGGGAAAGCCCAGATCCGACGGCTGGCGGGAGGCCGAGATGATAGGACGATACGGACGGGCGGCCATATTAAATAAATAATATTTATCAATATTTGCGCTCGGTGGAACTTTAGAATATGATGAAAATTTGGGTTTTTTCAATGTTTTCGGGAAAAATGGGTTATAAGGGGTTTATTTACAAAAACAGGGTTTAGGCTATTAAACCAAGCGAATCTTGGTTTAATCCCAAAAATTAAACTCTTGGCACCTTTTTGTATCGCGGTCTGATGTTCAGCGCTCAAACCTTTTAAACCATATATAAAGCTATATTGATTGGGAAAGGGGATATGTACCTATTTGGGATTTTTCTATAGGATTAACCTTATAATAGGGGAAATGGAGTATAGGGAGTTAAATAATAAGAAATTAGGAGTTAATATGAATGGAAGAGGTGGATGAGGGGATAAATCACTAAGTTTTATATGAAATCAACTTAGTTTAGGAAGTAGATCAAAATGAAAAGAATTGCACACAAGAAATGTGGATATGGCATATAATACAAGTGAAAATAGGATGTTAGCAAGACTTTTGATAGGGAAACTTGGGAAGTTAGACATGCTTCATCCTGACGCTGTAAGATGATGGAGAAGAGGACCTTCTCTATCCAATGATGTTTCCTTTGCCTTAGACCAACAAAATGAAAGGAATAACACTTCTGCAACCCCATCTACCTACCCATCTACTTGCCTAGCATTTTTTGTTTCTTCATGGAGGGTGCACTTGAGCTAGCAAACCCTCAATTTCTCTTTTCTTTTATCTTTTCATTTTTTCTTTTATTTTTCTATCTAGGACTACCCTTATTGCTTCCAAGGCCCCAGATTAAACAGTTGGTAACCTTAATTCTCTACCTAACTATTAGTCTGCCAAGATTAGACAGTTTGGACAGACTTCTTTCTCTATTCTATAACAAAAAATTGAAACATGGCATGATCCAGTTTAGGCTGTTGGATCACCCATCCAAAATTGGGGCAACATCAAGCTATGTACAAAATGCTTTTTCATAGAAATATGAGATCTTTGCATCACCAAAGCAGAGCATATTTGGAATTTCCTTGCCAATCATGAAAGATGAAACCTATTGGTATAGGTAGATAACAGTGGCTCCACTTGGGGATGGTTTTTCCACTTGAAAGACCAAGAACAGCAGGTCAGAATGCCTTGGCCCTTGACTTCTTTATCAAAACTTGGAGTTTTCCTTCTTGAATTTTCAAAACTGAACCATTTCCACATTGGTAGATCTCTGAACTGAATAGCCTTTTGCTGATTGCTTACAAAACTTGGGAAGCTGCAGTATTTATATGTTAACAAAAAATAATATATACACCTGATAATGTACAAGGGAGAATCAAGCTACATACATGGAAAATAGTCAAAATAGTGCTTTAACATCCTGCCATTCACAGGACCCTCATCCAAATCAGTACCATCAAGATTTTTGAGGAAGTAGGTATTGTTTCCTTGCACTGCTTGAATAATAAATGGTCCTCTCCAAAGGGAATCAAATTTTCCATGTTTTCCTTTGTCTTCCCTTCTTGAATCCCACTTGAGCACTTTGTCACCAATAACAAAATCTTCGGCTTTGGTCCTTCTATCAAAGGCTTTCTTTAGTTTCTCTTGTAGAACCTGAACTCTGTTATAAACTTGGTCTCTTGTTTGCTGCAAACATATTATTTGATTGATTCTTCTTTGCATGTCATTGGGTTCAGCTTGACTTTCTTGAAGTAACTTCATGACAGGAACCCCTAAAGATGAGGGGAACTTGGCTTCTAATCCATAGACTAACTCATATGGGCTGACCCCAATGGATCTCTTGGTTGTTAGCCTATCTGCCCATAAAGCATTTACAAGCTTCTTATGCCAATTTTTCTTATTTTCTTCCAATACTTTCTTAATGATATTGATGAGACTTTTGTTTGATGATTGAGCCAAACCATTTCCTTGAGGGTAGTATGCTGTTGAGTGACCCAAAGTGATATGGAATTTGTGGCAAAAGTTCACCATTTTCTTGGATCTGAAAGCAACAGCATTATCTGTTATTATCTTGTCAGGACAACCAAATCTAGACAGAATGTTATTCTCAAGGAACTGAATGATAGTTGAATCATTTGCTTGTCTACATGGGACAGCCTCGATCCATTTGGTGAAGTAATCTGTGGCTGTGAGGATCCATCTATGCTGGCCTGAAGATGAAGGATGAATCTCTCCAATAAAATCTAAGCCCCATTGCTGGAAGGGCTTCTCTGTTGCAATAGGCCTCAAAGGAAGTGGCAGTAATTTTCTCTTTCCCTCAAATATTTGACACTTGTGACATGAAGTTGCAAATTTTTTAACATCAGGGAAAACAGTGGGCCAATAGTAACCTGCCCTCAATATCTTATCCACAGTGGACTTCCAGTACAAATGTCCACCACAATCACCTGCATGAAATTCTTTCATAACATTGCTTGTTTCATCCATAGTTAGACAATTCAACAAGATACCTTCATGATTTTTCCAAAATAATTTACCATCTATAACACAAAATTTTGAAGCTCTCATTTTTAAAAATCTAGATTTGGTTCTGGACAATCCTGGGGGAGCACACAGGTTTTGCAATATGTAACAGATATCAGAATACCACAGGGATTGTTCAAAGGCTACATTGATCTTTGGAGTCGCCAGCTCCGATTCATTGTCCAGTTGGTTAATGTCCAAGGCTTGGAAGTTTGTTTCAGACATTAATTTGGCCAAACCTTGCCCTTTTATTAGTTTTGTAGGTCTTATTTCAATGTCAAATTCTAAAATGTTTGCAATCCATTTACCCCTTCTGCCCTCTAAATTTTCTTGAGTCAGAATGTCTTTGACAATGGCATTTGGTACGTAGGCAATGACATGAGAGTATAGGATGTAAATTCTGAAGTCTTTGATGGCCTTGACCAAAGCATAAGCTTGTTTTTCCATGATCTGATATTTCAGAGGAGCATCTCTAAGGGCTCTGCTAAAGAAAGCAATAGGTTTTTCATTCCCTTGATCATCTTTTTGCAACAAGACAGCAGCAATAGTATGCTGAGAGGCAAAGGAAAAGATGATGAAGTCTCTATCAAATTGAGGATTTGTTAAGACTGGAGTTTGGGTGAGGGCTAGTTTGATGCCTTCAAAAGCTTGATTTGCCTCTACAGTCCATTTCACCTTAGAATCCTTTTTTAGCATGTTGTTGAGCAATCTGATCAATTCTGCTAAGTTTGGGATAAATCTCCTTAGGAAGTTGATCTTTCCCAAGAAGGCTTGCAGTTCTTTGATATTTCTTGGATGAGGCATTTGTAGGATGGCCTGTATTCTGTCTGGGTCAATTCTAATGCCATCCTTTGAGATGATATGACCCAATAGCTTACCTTCTTCCAAACCAAATAGAGATTTTTTAGGATTTAAGGAAATGCCATATTTCCTACATATTATGAATATTTGTCTCAAATGTTTCAAATGTTCTTGGTCAGATTTTGAAAAAGGTGTAAGGTCATCTAGGTAGACAACTAAAAAGTCATGAATCTCTTTGGCAAAAGCAATATCCATTGCTCTCTGAAATGTAGCTCCTGCATTTTTCAATCCAAAAGGCATTTTGACATATTTGAAGGTCCCCCATGGGGTTGTAAATGTTGTTTTATCTTGATCATCAGGGTGGACCAGGATCTGATTAAATCCTGAGAATCCATCAAGTAATGAGATTCTTGAAGCCCCCACCACTCTTTGGAGAATGTGATCCATTTTGGGCAAGGGATAATTGTCTTTGAGGGAAACTTGATTCAAATTCCTTAAATCAACACAAAGCCTAATTTCACCAGTTTTCTTTCTTGTAGGGACCAAATTTGAAATCCAATCAGAAAACCTGATTGGGGCTATGATACCTGCTTTAAACATTCTTTGTACCTCTTTCTCCATTGATGGGAGAAGCATAGGGTTGATTCTCCTTAATTTTTGTTTGAATGGCTTTTGATTTGGCTTGAGAGGGATGGTGTGTTGAATGACAGAGGTGTCATAGGATTTTAAATCCTCATAACTCCATGCAAACACATCTTGGAACTCTTTAAAAAGGTCAACATACTTGGGCTTCTGGTCAGGAGGTAAAGATGCAGACAGTTTTATTATTTTGGGTTCCTCAGTAGTTCCAATGTTGCATTCTTCTATGGCAGTATTAAGGGGTTGCATTTTTGGTTTCCAAGGAATATCATTGGAATCAAAAATGTCCTCTAAAGGAGTTAAGCCTGTTGGTAAAAAATTGTCCTTTAGTTGTATAACTTCTGCTTCAACATCAGCTATTTCATCAAAACAAATTTGCTTGAGTTTTTGTATATTTTCCTTGTCAAAAGTTGTTGGATGAAGCATTTGGTTTGCTGTTTTGAGTGAAATAGTATTATGGTACTGTTCATCTAGTGGTTGTGAGTCTTTCACAGCATCAACATCAATGTTTAAACCTGAAAATTCTTGCTGCATAGTCAAAAAATTATTTATCTGTGTGTCATCCTCAAACACTTGCCAATCTTTGACATTGTTTGGGACAGAAGGTCTGTGTTTTATCTCAGCTGTAAAACAATGGTTGGGATCAAAAGGTAATTTGCAAGTACTAGCAAATGTGGCTAAGCTGTGTGCGTGAAGGTTGTGTGTCCTTGATATTTTGGTGATTTGAAATTCAGTGAAGGAATTGAGTATTTCAGCAGCAGCAGACCTGTATGTTCTCAGTCTTTTATCATTTGTGACAAAGTTGCCTTTTATTTGTTGGATAATAAGGTCTGAATCTCCCAAGATTGAAACCTTTGTGGCCTGTAAGGAGTTTACCAGTTTGAGGCCTAGTAAAAGAGCTTCATACTCTGCCATATTGTTAGTACATCTGAAATTAAGCCTATAAGCTCGGCCTTCTGCATGATTGTTTTGTTTGTTATGAACCCATACTCCTGCCCCTGCCCCTAATTTATTGACTGATCCATCGAACTCAAGAAACCAAAGGATTTCTTGATCTAGGGGAGGGTTAGCAGTCTCTTTAGGACTTAGGATTGAAATCTGATGGTCTTGTTTATCATCTGGTTTGTATTCCAGAACAG
This sequence comes from Pinus tabuliformis, assembly GCA_031772625.1. Lineage (NCBI taxonomy): Eukaryota > Viridiplantae > Streptophyta > Pinopsida > Pinales > Pinaceae > Pinus > Pinus tabuliformis. The sequence continues at coordinate 1,077,034,040 of CM062807.1, read as the reverse complement.
CTTTCTCCATTGATTGCTTGCTCTGAGTTTCTTGGAAATCTAATTGCTCACTCATGTGTAGATCTTGTTCAAGCATGATAGATTTGTTATCACCCATTGGACTTACATCATCATTGAACAGAATAAAGGAGTCCATATCTGAATGGACTGCATAAATAGGGAAATTTTGAGGTTTTTCTTCACTACTCACCATGTATTTCATGAGTGACTCTCTGTATAGCCTCTTGGGTTGCCCAAAGACAGAGATGGTGGCATATGACATGTCTAATTGCAGGGAACCTTGGAGTTTAGCCCCCCATGATCTTGACAACAACATTCCATATTTAGGTGGTATATCAGCAACCACCACATCCATTAAAATTGTTTTATTTGGGTATTGAACAAGGGAAACACACAAATCTTTGATCAGGCCTAGGCATTTGACTTGGCTGGAGTCAAATGAATAAAGATCCTTATATGGTCTTGTGATGTCTAGATTCAGTCTCTCCATCACTGATTTTGGCATGAGGTTATGGGATGCGCCTGAATCAAACATTGCATTGTGTAGTATTTTATCATGAATATGTAAGCTGACATAAAAAGGTAAAACTCCAGCACTTACTGTTTTCCCATCAACTTCTGGACCGAAAAGTAACTCTGGTGTATCATCCATTACATTGACATCATCTTTGTTGTGATTGAGTTGAAGGGATTTTCTGATTTGTTGTTTGTAAGTGTTATGTTTAGCTAGCTCTGAAAGAGGAATAGCTATCTTTAGTTTACCAATTTCAGCTTCTAGATCAAATGGTTTTTCTGATTGAATTTTGATATTTTGGTTTGCCATTCTTTCTTTATCAATTGACCTTTTAGAGTCATCCTCTTGGTTTCCTTCCTGATCTTGAGATTTATCTTTTTTACTCAACTGTTGAGAAGTGTTACTTGGATTATGTTGTAAAGGAGGTGTGCCCAGTGGTTGTTGATTTGAGGGATATTCTTCGGTTATATCTTCAACTGTCACTTCATTTGAAGGAGAATCTGTTTTGTCACTTGGATCTGCAATAGTGACTTTATCCTTTAACATTTTGGGTTGTTGTTTATCTTTTGTTTTCTCAGGCTGTGTCACATTTACAGTTCGGCTTCTCAATTTGTATTGTTTATGAACTTCAAACACTGTTGTGTCATAGCCTTGTTTGAAATCAAATGATTCACCTGATTTGGTTTGAAACTGATTGATGTCATCATCCTCCTGATCTTCTTGACTTAGGAAAACTTGCTGCTCATCATTTAAACCCATCAAATTAATGTGAGTATCTTCCATTTGTTCTTTAGATGAGGATGCTTCAGCATAGTTTTCTTGGAAAGGGGGTCTAATATCTTGTTCTGGGCTTGCCCTTCCAGCATTGGGATTTTGATTCCTTCTGAAATTTGGGTTTCTAACCGGATTATTATGTGGTCCCTCCCATGATGACTTCCTCTCAACTGAGTCTACTCTATCCCCTAGTCTCTGCATACCGGAAATTATTGCATCTAATTTCTGGTCCATGCCTGAAGGCTCTTCTTTGAAAGTAGTTTTTCTTTCGGTTCTGGTCCTATTTCTCCTAGCTATCAAATTGGCTTCTACACTCACTGCTATGTCTTGCATTTCAGCTAAAGTTCGAGGAGCTCTTTCTCTTAATTGGTATGCCATATCTGAATCAAACCCATCAGGAAAGGTGTACAGAGCTAGGTCAGGTGGGGGTCTGAGATTTTGGGGAATGGCATTGTAGACATTGTTGAACCGAGCACAATAATCCAAGACAGTTTCTTGGGGACCTCTTTTGATAGTATTGTATTCAGATAAAATATGAAGTGGATCCTTTTTCTTCTCCCATCTGTTGATAAAGGTTTGATACAGGGCCTCAGGGTCAGCGATGGAGTTTGCTGGGAGTGACCTAAACCATGTTCTTACATCTCTTGTTAGGCTTTGCACAAAGATTTTCATCCTAACCCCATCATCATCTATTTCATAGTTTTCAAAGTAGTCCTGCATCTTCTTAGTATGTTGAAGGGCTGGATAAGAGCCAGTACCATCAAAGTATGAAATCTTGCTTTGGTAGTCTTGGGGCATAGGACCTTGATTTGCAGGTAACTGCAGTGGAGCATATCTATTAGCCATGTTTGGTGGGACAGCAAAACCGACAGGGACAACTGGGACAAATGGAGGGAAGGGGATAAGAGGGGTATGTGTAGTTAATGGAGGAGTGGAAAAAGCACCTTGTGAGGTGGACGAAGAACTAGGAGAGTGTGGAGCTAAAAGGTGGGGGTGAAAGGAAACTTTAGCAGGGGTGGGAATATTACTTTGGAAACCTGTTTCTGGACTTGAATCTGATAAAGTTTCTTTTTCTAGTTGTTTTCTAAGGTTTTTTGAGATCAGATTTGGGTTATCAACCACAGGTACTGGATTTGGATCTGGATTAGACCTAGTGTGACGAGTCTTCTTCCTAGGCGCCAGTTTCTATGATCTGTCTATGGGGGATTTTCTGAGAAAGGTTAATCTTTGAAAAGGACTGATCAAGTATTGATCAACTGTATGGGACTCAAGACTGCATAAAGATTGACTGAGGCAACTTTTATATACTCCTGCAAATGCAAAGCAAAGGCAGTTTCCAAGGCTATCTGGCTGTGACTCAGACTTTATCTACAGTTTTAAGCATCAAACAGAGATTTATGAAAATATTCAGGTCCCCAGTGGAGTCGCCATTTATGTTAACACCCAGGTTGTTCCCTTTGACTCCCAAGGGAATACGGCCGGGGTAACCACTAACCAAGCTTTGGATTACAGGTTCTAGCCTGCCTGTAACCAGAGAGGGCTCTCTCTTTTAGATTTAACTTTGTTTTGTGAAGATTTTAGGCTAGTTATGATGCAAATTTAGTTTGGAGTTTTGGTTGTGTACTGTTGTTCTGAGAAGGGCATGAAAGGTTCAAAGAGATTTTAGTCCATTGGACATATGGAGTCCAAGATTGAAGAAAGCCTTGGTGCCTGGGATGAAGAAAGATTTACCACAAAGCTAGACAACTATTTATGACACATATTTTGATTCTGAAAAGGGAACAATAAGAAATACTGAAATAAACCAGGAAAGGCAGCATAGAATTCTTTCACAGTCTACTAAGTAAGTTGATTAACAGGCTCCACTCAGTAGCATACTAGAATTACTGAACAGATACTGTCACAGATTTAGAGTGAGTTGGAGCATTTAAGAATTCCAACCAAACGAACCAAAAGTTGAGGAAAACATTTATAACAAGAAAGATTGAATTCAGGGTGTCTCCATGGACAAGTCCTGAGCTATTCTTTCTCTTTCCTGTTAAGTTTAGATAACATATATCATATAGAGATTAAACAGAAGATGAAACATAAACACAGTTAGGAAATACTTATTGTATCACGCTATAACACCAGAATTTTGCAGCAGTCAGTAGTCTCAACACAGCACGCATCAGCTAACCCAATTTTGGAAACCAAAAGCTTCTTTGTATTATATTTCTCTGAAAAGTATACAACCGAGTTCTCTCTTGAATCACTGAAGTAACAACAACCCCTAAAAGAGTTGTGTGGGGGTGAATATATACAAAATATCATAAAAATATCTGAAGTATCAGTTAATGAGCAATAACTGCTTCCTACCAACTTTACAAAAATAGTGGTTACAGACTTTAATGCCTCTGGCATAGGTACACAACAACTGTCTGTTGCTTATCAGATTTTCTTGACTTTTGGGCCCATGGGCTGGCTGAGCTTTTCCCTGACAGTTCCCGCTGGCTTTTGCCTTTTTGTCGACACATCATGGCACGGTCACTTTTCAAAATGCTAATCTGTAATCTCCTCAACTGCTTGCTGGTTGTTGTGGGATGCCTTTAATCTGAATATTTAATTTAATCAAAGCAGAGTCCTGATCATGTTCGTCCACCATTCATCAGTAGGCATTTGGTGTCTCTGCATCTTGTGTAATGTTTCATCAGCATCTGTATATTTGTAGTAATTAGGGGGCACCGCAAACAGATGGTTGATTTCATGTTCTATATAAAACAGATTTTCTAGTTTATCATACAATTCTTGTCCTGTAGGAGGCCCAGTTCCCTCTGAAGTGCTAGGTGAGGTAATCAACTGATCAGTGATGTAGTTTTTGACTCTTTTTTCATATTGCTCATGAGACAATAGCCTTCCTGCGCTGTTTACTAAACTGGGGAGTCCCCTGTCATATAATGTCGTGACCTTGGCACCAAAAGTATTTACCTCTGCTTGAATATCCTGACATTTTCTTTCTAATGCCTGTACATAGTTTCTGAGGGTGAGTACCCTTTTGATCAACAAAATTGTATCAGTTCTATCTCTGATACCCATGGTTGCTAGCTGTATGCCAGTTCTGTTGTTCAACACATTGATCATTCTAGTAGCTACCTCTGGCATACTTCCTAGAGAAGCTCTGGCCTTTTGATTTTCTTCATAAGCCCCGCCCAACAAATCCATTTGCTCATGGATGGTCTCTATATATTGCCATTGGTCTGTGATTGACTGACCAATCTTTAGCCATATGATTTTCTTGAGCTCCATTATTGCTTTGCCCATGGTCATCTCTTTCTCAAGCTCTTTGATTTTTCTTTCCAGGGTCTTTGCTTCCCTTGTCTTTTCTGCCACCTGTTGCTTAGATTTATCATATTTCTCATTAAGTGTGGCCAATTTCTCCTTGGCATCATTCAACTCTGCCATCTAAGCTTCTAGGACTTGAATCTCCTTCATCATCTTCTGTATGTCTAGGCTTGGAGCCTGTTCTGGTGCCATTGTTGGTGCTGATGTTGATGGGGCTGTTTCAGCTGTCTGCCTTGTGGGAGGAATGATAGTTTGAGGGGACTCCTCAAGGTTTATGACTTGCTGAGGGGGCTGAGGTGTCTGGCATCCCTCTTTCTGCTTTAGTGCCTCCTACAGTGCAGCCTCTGTTTCTACCAATTTACCTTTTGTTTGGACCAGTTGCTTATGTAGTGTTAGCAGCATAGCTGCTACATCCTGGTCTTTCCTCTGCTGAGAAACCTCTTCTGTTTGAGGGTGAAGGGTTGCTGGGATGTTCACCATCTCTCTCAAAGCTGCAATATCTGCGTCTCTTTCTTTTAGCAGTGCCTGCACAGCTTTGGGATCCTTTGGGTCATGCCCAAGCTCTATAATAATGTCCTCCAAAGACCTAATCCTATTGTCTTTGGCCTGAGAGGATGCCTTCTCCAGCTCCAGTTGAGCAGTTGTATTATGCAGACTGTTTTGCAATTTATGTGCCAGGAAGGTTTTGTCTGCCAGCGTTGAATAGACCATCTCACCCGTTTGCTTGTGAAGTTCTATCTGGTCCATAGGGTGGATATCTTTTGCAAGGACCTCAAGGTTGGTCCTTATATAGTCTGCAGCTGACTGTGGCTGCAGCATAGTGGGCATGAAATGACTCATTGTCATTTTTCCCTCTGTTATGTCATATGCTGACATAAGCCTCTGCTGGTTGGTGGGAGCCATCTTAAGTAAGTGATTGTAGAGTTGCAACCTCACTGGTTCATTCCTAGCCTTAATGTCTATGAATTGTTTCTTGATGCTAGATTCTGCTTTTCTTTGGTGTCCTGAGGAGCTGACCTCTCCTCCCAGTGGTCTTTGTTGTTCCTGCTGAAAGGAACTTGCTGATGCCTCAGTACTTGGGGGGCCCATACCCATGGATGGACCAACAGGCATCTCTTCCTCTGAGAAGGGATTAAGCCTTTGTCTTTTCTCCCCTTGTTGGCTAGATGATGTGGTGGGGGGAGTGTATTCTTGTCTGTCTCTCTTTTTTCCCCTCTCTTCATTGATGGGAGTTTGGAGCACAGAAGTTTCCACTGCTGTATTTTGTGCTTGGGGCTCCTTTTCTTGAGCCTGTTGCTCTGTAGGACCAGGGGCTTCTGCCATTTCTTCCCGCTGCTCAGGCTGATCCTCTTGCTATCCTTTAGGGGGTGGCTGCTCCTGCTCTTTTCATTTTTCTCTAACTGGACTTACTACTTGTATGGTAGTCTGGGCTACCTTTTGTGGAGCTGTAGATGATGAAGTGTTATAGCTCCAAATCTCACTCTTATGGTTTGTGATGCTGCACTCATGGCCTAGGGCAACCCCTCCTTCCAGACCTGGTCCTAAAATTTAAAAAAATAGTGTTTTATTCCCTATACGCGACATTGCCCTGAGTTAAACGCGTGTACACTCGGGTCTGTTATACCCAACCCGCGTGTATGTATTAAAACACTTAAAAAAATAATAAATTCCTCATTTTCGGGCGGAGATCGCAGGTTTTACCTGCTGGATCACCTGTTAGTGCCCGTGGCCTAACTGTTCCCAACCAATTCCTAACTAAAAAACTACTTTGGAGATGGTATAAGAAGACATCAAAAGGGAAGGCCAAAGGGAGAGAAAAGAGAGCAAGATTATTATGCTGAGATTTTTCCCTTAGACCAGGTCTGAAGTCCTTGGTGCATTCTGCACTTCCCCCATTTTGCATAGGAAACCCTTGTTTCCATGTGTATTGGTGATCATTCATCCTTGATGTCATCATTGAGTAAGACTTGGAAGGAGCTCTTGTTGGAGGCTTGAGGCTGGAACGAATCCGGGAGGAAGCTTTGCTTGGAGCCTGCTGAAGGTGTTTCAGGTGATATCTTTCCGTTATATGTACTTTACTTGCCTTTATATAAAGAAACACGTCTTGGTTCCCGAAACAATCTTTCTTTATGCTTATGAGATTCATGTTTTGAATTCTTATGCAAGTAGTTACTTAAAGATTTTTATAACTAACTTTATAGCATGAAGATGGTTTATATATAAGTATTTGTCCATGTACTATTGTGTTCTTTGATTTGTTTGTTTTACAGGTCAAAGGAAGAAGAAGGGAACTCCAAGAAGGGTTTGGACCCTAAAGGCCTTCTCAAACGTAGGACCTTAGGTACGTACCCTTAACATTAGAATTTGCTTAAAGTAAAGATGATGGCTGTGTGTGTGTTTCTTTGAATAAGAAATTTTCAGTCTGGTAGAGTCTTAACCCAAAAGACCCTAGGGGTACTTTCCCCTCAACCAGTATTGGCGACTCTGCTGGGGAACAATACTCTTGTTGTTCCTAGTTTGGGTAGCCTTCAAGCCAATCAAGTTTCAGCCTCTCTGTTTGTTGGTTTTGACTGTCTGATCTGTTCTTGAACTCTAACCTTTTCCAGTTTTTTCAGTCTGTATTTTTTATTTTTCTTGAAAACCTTTAGATACGCTCTTTTTCTGGATTACAGAGGTGTATATACGCAAGTTGTACTAAGTGAACCCGCGTATACGCGAGTTTCCTCAGTTACAGTCGCGTGTACACGCATTCTGCACATCATTGCAGGCGCGTATATTATATAATTTTCAAGATTTGTAAATTTTCTTTTTGCTGAATGTTTGTCTGGTGGTTTGGGTCAGTTTTAAGCAGTCATTTTCCAGTAACAGTCCTCTGTTTAACAGGGGGCATCTTGTTCTGAACTCTTTCTAGTTATAAGGAGTATTAGTCTTGTTTTCGTTGATTGCAAGCGTCATTGATTTTGACACACAAGATTTCTGGTTTAGAGTCTTGACTGCTTTGTTTTGGCAGAGTAGGAAGATTGGATTCAATCTTTGTGTTCATTTTGTTTTGATGACCCTTTTTGTTTGCTTAACGAAACCTTTTTTGTGACCATTTGCTCCTTCGTTTCGGGAAAGTTGTTTGTTATCATTTTCTTGAAACTTGTCTTTTGATCTTTTGGACTTTCATTGCTGCTTTTGATTGTCAAGAGCGATTTCAAACACATTTATTTTTGTTGGGTTTTCATCATTTGAAAGGTGTCAATTCGCAAAAGTGTTTGGTTGCCTTTTTCTTCAATCATTAGTGTCAGCATTTTTGAGAGTTTTCCTTTGAAAAAGACTTCTTTTTGTTTGATTGAAAGAAAATCTTTTGAAAGTTTTGAGTTTCGCTTTCTTAAACTTGCTTTTCATTTGATTTCCTTTTTTGCGAAGTGAAAGTTCTTTGTGCTTATCTTAGAACTTTTTTTTATTGTTTGGATGAAATGATTGGTAACAAATCATCTTCTATCTAAGCATCTTAGTGGCAAGACAAATTTGGTAAAGCAACAACTTTCCTTCTTTGTTTGCAGAGTAGTCTTAAAATCTTCCATTCACATATAGTTGTTGCATTAGCATAGCTTTGCATCCCCTTTTAGGCATGCATAGTTTTGTTAGCTCTTGTGAGTGTGGAGTTTGAAAAGAAAGCAAAAAACTTTGTTTAATTTGAAGTACCTCTGAACCCAATAGAAATTGCTCTTCATCGAAAAACGAAAAAGTGCATGTGCATGTAGTTAGGATAGTTTCTTTTTGCGTCCTAAAAACACCACAAGTTTCACTTCCGTTACCTTGTGACTTAAAGAACAGCCTAATAAAATCAAGCACTAAATTAAAATCCACTAGAACTTTTTGTTTTAGTCAGTTACACCAACAAGTTTAGGATTTTAGGGCCTTGGATTAGGCGAGTGGAGAGTTAACTCTCCAAGGCCACATAAAACATCAAACATAAGAGTCTGATTAATGAGAGTAAATCCAGTAGCATTAGGGAGACCAGGAAAGCTCCGGATCTGGGAGTTAAGCACGAGGGTCTGTGAAGACAGGGAAGAGAGATACCCCCTCTCCTACTTGTCCGAACTTACCTCACGACTGTTCCGCCTGGCTTCTGCGACGAGTTGGTATCCATAGTTGCCTCTCCTAGGGATCTACACAGGTGGCTGCGGAGGGGAATCCCGTGGCACCTGAGGTTGACGTTACATCACTCTCGACAGTACTACTAGAGGGAACCCTTGCGAAGCTTGGGGGCTTGCACCGGCGCAGGCTGTTGTTAGGAGGTCAGCGTAACTTCCTCTGTTACCTTCGTTGATAGGACTGGGCCGTCATTATCCCAGACTATCTTCGGAAGGCCCCTGACTCCACTTTCTTGTATTTTGGTGTCCGGTCCTCATCACCCGGAGCGGAAATACTTTGAAGTTGTTTGACTGGCTGTATCTTTAGGGACTTTATAGTGAGTGTTTTTTGCTCCTTGTATATAGTTGGCTTTAGGTATTTTTGTCTAGTCACAGTTGGACTTTGTGGTCTGAGTGACTGGCTTACCACTCTACCGATCTTGAAAGACTTTTGGTCATTCTTTCGGAAGTTGTGGGGTTGCCTCCTCAAGGGCAAAGGTTTTGATTGCTTATCCATATTCTTTGAAGAGTTATTTCTATATTCCCGCAAGGGAAAGGGTCTTTGGAACAGTTAGATATGGCTAATATTCCTGTGGAAACCAACCAAGGTACCCTCCCAAAAGGGGATCCTTGTGCTTTTCCTTTCTTTGGAAACGTTGGTACTCCCTTGATGGCCACTTTGAATATTCCTGGGTTGAATGTTGGACTACCCATTTGGCTGTGGTCCACTCCGAATATTCCGAATTCTCTTGAAGCTTCTCAGTTGAATGCTTTATTTCAAGGGCATCACATGGGTGCTAATTGTTCATCTTCTTTCAAAGAGAAATCTGGGATTCCTTCTTCTCCTCTTTCTTGTCACAATAAATCTAAAAAAAGGAGAAAAAGGAAGTCAAAGAAGAAGAATAATTCTATCTTTTCATCTTCAACCTCTGCCAGTCATGTTGGAGATGAGTCTTCAGCCGCTGCAAGTCATGCTGGGGGCACAAGTCTAGTCATTGTAGATGATACTAGCACTTCATCTTCAACCTCTGCGAGTCATGTTGGAGATGAGTCTTCAGCCGCTGCAAGTCATGCTGGGGGCATGAGTCTAGTCACTATGAGTCATACTAGCAAAGAGTCACCGACCTCTGCAAGTCATGTTCAGGACTCTCCGCAAACCACTGCTAGTCATGTTAGCGGAATGGAGGTTGATAAGAAACCTGGACGTAGAAGTTTTAAACCTAAGTTCCCTTGTAAGATATGCAATGGAGACCATCTTACTCATTTATGCCCTGGTATTCCAGAGGTTCAAAGGATATGGTCCGAGTCTGAAAGTACTTCTACTCCTAGCTCTGATATGGTTTCTCATCAATCCCATCAACCATTAGTTGATAATGTGGTTGAGCCAGTGCAATCGCTGGCTGATTACACTCCTCTTTTGGGGGGTGAAGTGCCTAACAAAAGAGTCTGTTTGATCTCTAGTACAGAGTCTTCTGGTATAGGGGGCATTCTTGTTACTTCGAATGTTCCCCCTCCAAGTGCTAAGAGTGTTTCCTTTGATTGGGATAGTCTTGTTGAGCCTCATCTTCCTTCCGCTGTGCCTTTCAAAATAAAGGTCAGAGTGAATTCCACAAATGTCTATCGATGTATGGTGGATGAAGGATCCTCTGCAAGTATTATATCCTCTTTGACTTGGAAAGCTTTGGGTTCACCAAAGTTGTTGACAGCTCAGAGTCAGTTGTTAGCTTATGATATAAGACCTGGTGAATCTATGGGTGTTCTTCCTGAATTGCCTATAACTTTAGGTGGAAGACTGTATTAATCGATATGATGGTGGTTGATAGCCCTTTAGACTTTAATATGCTACTTGGGCGTGATTATGTCTATGCTATGAATGCTGTGGTGTCTTCACTCTTTCGAGTAATGTGCTTTCCTCATAATGGGAATATTGTCACTATTGATCAGCTTGCATCTGATAATCACCACCCTAATTCGACTTTACTGCAGAATGCCCCTTGGTTTGTTCCAAGTGTTCAAGTAGACTCTACCCCGCCACGGGTCAATTATGTGGCATTGAGTCCTCAATGTTCAATCGCTTCTAAGAAGGATCCTTTGACTTATTATTCTCCTTCTTGGGACTTGGTCCCGGCAGTTGACCGAGAGATTCTTCCTATAGGGAAATGGGACCCTTTAATTCCCTCTTTTGATCCTTGTAGTTCTCATGATTTCTCAGATCTTGCTTTGCCTTCACAGGAGGAACTCTTTGAAGCCATGAGTTATGACTACCAAAGGAGCCAGTGGCCTGAGCCCTGCAAGGGGTTTGTCCAGAAGAACTATTATGTGTAAGCTGCAAGGCTGCGTGGTTCTCTGTACCATATTGTATATATGAGGTACGCATTTTCAAGTTTTGTATTCTATAACACAAGAGTTTTATATGAAGTTTATATGTGGGATGCATTAAGTTCTCGTCTAGTGTTCCTATTTATGTTTACAGAACTTGGAAGATTTCTCCTTTGGAAGTTTATGGTTGGTCCGTTCTGACAGGTATTGGTTCTCGAAACTGGTATATAGGTTAGGTTTTTTCCACCTGCATTGTGCACTTATCAGTTTCCTTTCCCATTTGCCTTAGGATCGACCCCACCAAGTTATGATGCGGAACCTTCTCATTGCTTAGAAGTATCATGACTTGTGTGGTAGAGCCTACCTTATCATGGGTGCCCTAGTTAGTACCTTGTTGTCACTTGGCACTCATGCTGATTTTTGTCCTTAGGCTCGGGAGTCCTCTGTAGTCCCGCCATGACTTATGCGTTGAAGACTCATTCCTCTTTGCTTCTTCGCTTCGTTCTGGCCTTATACCCTAGAGGCTCCTACGTGTGTTGAGTTGTACTTCTGCATTGCATGTTGACCATTTGCACCTTTTGGCCTAGAACCGGCTTCACTTGGACTCGTGTTTAAGCCAACTTTTAACCATGACGTCTGCAAAATCAACCTTGCATACCTTTGACTTCTGCAGCTTGACACACCTTGACCCGCGGAAGGAACATACCTCTGAGTGTCACCGACCAGTTTTCACCTCCCTGCATTGAGCATAGGAATGTTCCTTTCCCAGGAACTAGATCATCTGCTTCACCGACACTCGTTCTTTCCACTATACTATAGCATTCTTTTATTCTTTTTCCGGCTTATCAGAAAAAGACAAAAAAATTAAATATTCCAAAAAAGAGCGGGAACAGGGACATTATTTCCATTTATTGTTGGCAGCTAGAGTCAGTCGTGTCGCCCTTGAACAAAACACTCAAAACAAAGTCTCCTCCGCATGGGTGGGATTTAGTTTGACTTAGGTACGCCATAACCTTGTTATTGAGTCAGTCCTCCCCCGATTGGTTATCTCTTCCAATCATATGGAGGGTTCGTTCATGCCTCCTGCATGGTGAACTTATACAGAGTCATCATATGCTGCCACATAGTCACATTGAGTCGTGTTTTTGTTCAAGGGAAGTTAGCCTGAGTCGGCCTTTCTGCGGTGTCTCTTGACTCATTTTTCAGTCGGCCATCCCTGGTTGTCAGTATCATGTCTCTCATCACATCAGTTATATTGGTCCTTTACTCGTGCCGGTTTGAGAAGGTCCCCATTGACTTCTTGCTGGCGGGTCTTGTCCTTATCGACGACGACACATTGCTCTGAGGACAGGCCTAGAGCCGCACCCTGGCCCTATTTTCATTATTGATAGGTCACCTTGTGCTCAGCATCGATCAGTATCATGGGTCTTTGACTGAGTGGTTTCCCTTGTGTTCGACGTCAGCATACATTATCACACATTGGGATTCGTGCAGTACCTTGGTTTCCATTTGACCCTATTGGTGGATACCTCGCCTCTGTGTCAGCTTTCATTATTGGTTGGTTCAGAGGGTTTCTGCCGTGCACTAGCCACATCTTGTGTACGCCGGAAACGTACTTCGGTTGGGTTACTACATCTTTTTTCATCCGATTCCTTCCACATTATTGGCCTACGGGTTACACTCGCGCTAGATTGATGGAGGATGCCTTAATGCCTTCCTTCTAGCGGATCTTTCCCTATCGACTCCGACTCATTGCTCTGGGGCAAAGATCTAGAGTCCATTTGGCAGTACCTTGGGGTTTGCAGTCATTAGTGGCAGATTCCTTGCTATCGACAGTGGGAAACCATCATTGTCTCCTGATCGATAGATTCTTACAGGTGTTCGACTTCAGCACATCTATTCACACTTGTTAGATTGTATTGTGTACCTTGACGCTCGTTATCATTATCGGTGAGTAGTCTCGCGTTTGTTAACGGTATACATCAATGACCGGTAATCAAACAATTTCTCACATGGTCGACTTCAGATCATTTATTCCCATGGTGTAGAAATGTACCACGGCGGTCGGTGAAGACCTCAGGTTGTATCAGCATTCATTGGTTCACTTGACAGTTGCTCCTATTGCTGCTAGTTGATACCACTCCACCTTATATGTTGCAGTCAGTCACGGCGACATTCTATATGCTGGCACCTGAGTTTGTAGTGTAGTACCATTCTATTCCATCATGTTCAGTTGGTACCTTTTGGGATCAGTCTTTGCTATCAGTGATCCGTTGCATCTTTCAGCATCATTGACAGTCTTATATGTGATATTCAGACATGCACTTACTCATTATGATCAGATGATCCATTATGTATTTTCCAGTCATTTATACTTGTATACTTAGTGGATCCGCTTGTACTTGATATGCGGACATGCTTTACTTTTCCTGAGTATGGGTATGCCCACCTCAGACAGTGTTTCTTTCTGATCTCCTTTCGCTGGCTTGGTAGGCTGAATTCTGGTGAAGTCCTCCTCGGTTTTTCGGCAGAGTTCCTTTCCTTGTACTTACTTAATATATTTCGGCCATCATGTTCCCCTTCTGACCTCATATATTAGGGGGCATCTGTTATAGCTCCAAATCTCACTCTTATGGTTTGTCATGCTGCACTCATGGCCTAGGACAACCCCTCCTTCCAGAACTGGTCCTAAAATTTTAAAAAACAGTGTTTATTCCCTATACGCGACATTGCCCTGAGTTAAACGCGTGTACACGCGGGTCTGTTATACCCAACCCGCGTGTATGTATTAAAACACTTAAAAAAATAATAAATTCCTCATTTTCGGGCGGAGATCGCGGGTTTTACCTGCTGGATCACCTGTTAGTGCCCGTGGGCTAACTGTTCCCAACCAACTCCTAACTAAAAAACTACTTTGGAGATGGTATAAAAAGACATCAAAAGGGAAGGCCAAAGGGAGAGAAAAGAGAGCAAGATTATTATGCTGAGATTTTTCCCTTAGACCAGGTCTAAAGTCCTTGGTGCATTCTGCACTTCCCCCATTTTGCATAGGAAACCCTTGTTTCCATGTGTATTGGTGATCATTCATCCTTGATGTCATCATTGAGTAAGACTTGGAAGGAGCTCTTGTTGGAGGCTTGAGGCTGGAACAAATCCGGGAGGAAGCTTTGCTTGGAGCCTGCTGAAGGTGTTTCAGGTGATAACTTTCCGTTATATGTATTTTACTTGCCTTTATATAAAGAAACATGTCTTGGTTCCCGAAACAATCTTTCTTTATGCTTATGAGATTCATGTTTTGAATTCTTATGCAAGTAGTTACTTAAAGATTTTTATAACTAACTTTATAGCATGAAGATGGTTTATATATAAATATTTGTCCATGTACTGTTGTGTTCTTTGATTTGTTTGTTTTACAGGTCAAAGGAAGAAGAAGGGAACTCCAAGAAGGGTTTGGACCCTAAAGGCCTTCTCAAACATAGGACCTTAGGTACGTACCCTTAACATTAGAATTTGTTTAAAGTAAAGATGATGGCTGTGTGTGTGTTTCTTTGAATAAGCAATTTTCAGTCTGGTAGAGTCTTAACCCAAAGGACCCTAGGGGTACTTTCCCCTCAACCATGAAGCAAATGCTCCAACTTGAGTGCTGGGGAGAGAGAAGACCTGTGCACAATGTTCCAAGTTAGCCTCTTTTTCAATGTTTTTAGCAACTCTTTGTGCTAACTCTTCTCTAGTAGTTGCTTCCTCTAGGGTACCTTCTTTCCATATCAATTGATTGGCATATTTTTCAATATGTGGCAACTTGAGGTGATCATAGCTAGCCAATCTATATTTGACCCTTCTAAGGCTGATGAAATGATTGGGATCATAGGGTACCCAAAGGAAACTGGTTTGCAATTGGAGGCCCTTTAATATTTGGTCTGCCTCTTGCCAGGCCTCTTCCCTTTTGTTATAAATAAATGGACCTAGCTGGTTTTTTACCTTTAGCTGTGCTTTCTTGTTCTTGCTGTGGAAATGGACCATATCAGCATTTCCAAACTGCCTGAAATACTCTAAAGCAAACAGTCTCATGGGGACGTATCTTGGCAGCCTATATGGGGCTAGCTCACACCCATATATCCTTATTACTGTATGGTTTTGGTAAAAGTACCAATCCCCAATGCTGTAGGCCTTTGAGAGCTGGAGAATCCTTTGCATCTCATCTGTTAATCTGGGAGGAGGTGAGCTCAATAGCAAGGACATGGCTGGATGAATGAAAAGGTCTATGAATTCGCAGTTCTTATAGGGTGAAAAAGATGTGTGGTGAAACACTGAAGTCCAAAATACCACAGACCTTGGGTTTCCTTGAGCATCAAAATTCTTGAGAAAAATAGGGAAGCCATCAGGTTGATAAAACAGGAAAAAGTGATAGATGTATGAAGTGTATCTGAACACCTTTTCCCTCTCTAGATTCATCAATTTTTCATGAATCTTATTGGCGATGTATGCAACATAGTCATAGTGCACAGCAGGAGGCATTCCAGGGGAGAAGATAGACATCATTGCCAGAATGGTTTCATCAGCATCCTCAGCTGCTCTGTAACCCAGGACATAACAGATCAAATCTACAAGCAACTTGCCCAACTCATTGAAATATACATTTCCTATAGTAGGGGTTCTCACAGTTTCAGAGCCTGATTCGATGAATAGCTGATTAGTCTTTAAAATTTGGGCACTAGACAGCTTGCCTCCTTTCTTTAGCAAATCTTTCATGGAAATGGGAGTCAATGGCCTTATAGAATGAAAGTTCAGCATCTGATTTATGGCCTCAGGGGTGACATGGAACAAGACTGCACCTGAGGTATCGAGGACAGCTCTTTGACATGGGTCATAGTTGGCATTGCATCTGTGAACTAAATCTGGGAGGACATTGACTTGAGGGAGGTTGTAAATGGGCAAATTGGAGTCCCAAATCCTTAGAATATCAGTCCCATTGAGGTGCTGGGCCTTCAGCTCATTGAGCATATGAATATTATATTTGGCTTGCATAAAAACTGTCTCCATCATCTGGTAATCCCTATCTGCCAGGGCCTGCCACTCCAGCTCTCTGTGCGGTGCATTTAAAGGGGCAACATTCCAAGCCACCGGTGTTTCCATGGTCAAAATGTGTTTTTATTAGGATTTATGACCAACTTTTGGGAAAACTTGGTTCTACACAACAGTTTAGGTAAAATTGCATGTTTATGGTGTTTCAAGGACAATCCAGGTGCAATTGGGCACAATTGGCCAGTGTAGGATTAGTAAACTTGTTTCCAAGGCGTTGCAGGTTGAATTCTCAAGCGAAAATGGGCAATTCAGAGGTTTTTTGCAAATGCAAGACGAAATAGAATAGGCGAATGGTGAATTCGGTAAATACCTGGTCGTGGAGCAATGGCGGAGCTTGGTTGAAGTCAATTGGTAGGCGACAGCATCTCTGGAGTGGCTTCAGTAGGTTGGCGGCAACAATGGACGTAAATCGCATGCAGAAGGCAAAATACTCTTTTGTGTAAAAAATGTGAAAAAACAGTGAAATTCGGTGAAATATGGATAATTTTGGCTTTGGCGCGCTTTTTTGGATGACGTCAGCATGACGTCATCAGGTGGGGCCGAAATTTGGATGACGTCAGCATGACATCATCGAGTGGGGTCGGGTACGGGAGGGTGACATGGCGGCCTGTGAGTGGTCCACGGGGAGTGCTGAGGTGGCGGACAGCTCGGATCCATGGCGGGGGGGGGGGGGGGGGGGGGGGCGCTGATGCAATGTTGAGTTGGCATGACGTGGAAATGACGTGGACGTGATGGGATAGGTGGTAAACAACAGGCGGTAAGTGGTTTGATCGGACCGCTATGGATACGGTCGTGGTATTGTCAGAGGGCCGCCTGATCCAATATATTTGAGCCACGCGTCCTCGCCCCTACGTCAGCCTACATCAAATTTCGGGACGTAAAGGGGGAACGTCGGGGCCGCTCCGAAATGGCAGAGAGCCGTCGGATGGGAAAGCCCAGATCCGACGGCTGGCGGGAGGCCGAGATGATAGGACGATACGGACGGGCGGCCATATTAAATAAATAATATTTATCAATATTTGCGCTCGGCGGAACTTTAGAATATGATGAAAATTTGGGTTTTTTCAATGTTTTCGGGCAAAATGGGTTATAAGGGGTTTATTTACAAAAACAGGGTTTAGGCTATTAAACCAAGCGGATCTTGGTTTAATCCCAAAAATTAAACTCTCGGCGCCTTTTTGTATCGCGCTCTGATGTTCAGCGCTCAAACCTTTTAAACCATATATAAAGCTATATTGCTTGGGAAAGGGGATATGTACTTATTTGGGATTTTTCTATAGGATTAACCTAATAATAGGGGAAATGGAGTATAGGGAGTTAAATAATAAGAAATTAGGAGTTAATATGAATGGAAGAGGTGGATGAGGGGATAAAACACTAAGTTTTATATGAAATCAACTTAGTTTAGGAAGTAGATCAAAATGAAAAGAATTTCACACAAGAAATGTGGATATGGCATATAATACAAGTGAAAATAGGATGTTAGCAAGACTTTTGATAGGGAAACTTGGGAAGTTAGACATGCTTCATCCTGATGCTGTAAGATGATGGAGAAGAGGACCTTCTCTATCCAATGATGTTTCCTTTTCCTTAGACCAACAAAATGAAAGGAATAACACTTCTGCAACCCCATTTACCTACCCATCTACTTGCCTAGCATTTTTTGTTTCTTCATGGAGGATGCACTTGAGCTAGCAAACCCTCAATTTCTCTTTTCTTTTCTTTTTTCATTTTTTCTTTTATTTTTCTATCTAGGACTACCCTTATTGCTTCCAAGGCCCCAGATTAAACAGTTGGTAACGTTAATTCTCTACCTAACTACTAGTCTGCCAAGATTAGACAGTTTGGACAGACTTCTTTCTCTATTCTATAGCAAAAAATTGAAACATGGCATGATCCAGTTTAGTCTGTTGGATCACCCATCCAAAATTGGGGCAACATCAAGCTATGTACAAAATGCTTCTTCATAGAAATATGAGATCTTTGCATCACCAAAGAAGAGCATATTTGGAATTCCCTTGCCAATCATGAAAGATGAAACCTATTGGTATAGGTAGATAACAAGATCCATGAATATCAATAAAACATCAAGTATATATGCATTAACCAAACTCTTTGAAGAATCTTCGGCGAAAATCACATAGAAAAACTTTTGTCGATGCGTTTCGAACCATCCTGTGTGGTTCATCGTCAGGACAAGTTGAATGAGCAGATCTGATTAGCACATTAAATAGATAGGGCAGAGAATCCCATGACTCAAAGGCTAAAAAAGAACAGCTAGAATTGACTGGATAACGGCTAGTTTGACTATGATAAAGGGAAAATATTATTAATATATATAATTTTTTTTTAATAGGAAATTTTTGGTTATTAAAATTAAAATGTAAGTGGACAATACTAGAATAAGTAAATCAAAAAATAAATAATTGCAAATATATTGATAAATATAAATTAAAATGAATTAAATTAGAAATGATATAGAATAAATTAATTTCAAAATTATTAGTTAGTTATAAATGCCAAAAATAGAGTAATAGTTAATTATATTTATTAAATATATACTTTAATAAATATTCACCAAAGAGTTAAAAAGAAAAATATTACAATATTAAAATTAATTTAAGGAACCAAAAGTAGTATATTAGTTTTAAATTAGAAAAATTAATTTTTGTAAATTAAAATAAAATTAACAGACAAAGAGTTTACACAAAAAATAAATAAATAAATAAATAAATAAAATAAATACATAATTACAAATAAAACTAACCATATTAAAAACCATTAATAGTTTAAATTAATTAACTAATTTAAAATTAATATTAGTAAATATATTATAATTAAATCAAGTTTAAAAGACACAAAGGTTAAAAATAAATAAATAATAATAATAATAAATAAATAAATAAAAAATAATAAAAATAAATAAATAAATGAATAAATCGATAAAATAAAATAGAATAGAAATCAAAAACTTAATAAAACAAGTATTAAGGGAGGGAAAGAAGGACTAGGAGGAGAGGGCTGGGACACAGCAACTACTAATCTTCCAGCCATCCACTCTATTAAGATTGATTGGCCTTTTTTCAATCTCAAGGGCTTCCCTAAATTTTCGGTGATGGAGTTGTGACACTCTAGCAATCACACTAGCCTCCTCAATGCAAACATGATGATTGGTTTTCTCTACATGTTCTGCTAACGCGGAAGATTTAGTTCTCATATGCTTGAGGTTAGCTGCGTGCTCACTAATCCTTTGAT
Source organism: Pinus tabuliformis (assembly GCA_031772625.1). NCBI lineage: Eukaryota > Viridiplantae > Streptophyta > Pinopsida > Pinales > Pinaceae > Pinus > Pinus tabuliformis. Next base: position 1,077,014,654 of record CM062807.1, on the reverse strand, counting down.
TAATGGAGTGACCAGTCTCACTGATATAGGGGGTCCCACATGAACAAGGAATAATATAAACTCCTTTCATGTCTTTGCGGTCGATGGGATCCTTCACATATCTTCGGGATTTATGAATGGTGTTAAGAGGTCTAAACATTGTGAGGATATTATGCTTCTTAAGGACCCTCGCAATCTTATCCATGGTCCCCTGAACATACGGAAGATGGACACTAGGAATCCGCTCTTTAGGCCCCCTTTTGGTTAACGAATTCTTAGCTACTTTGAGGAAAGCCTTTTGTCCCAAGTGTCTGCTATAACCATTCTTGACAAAGACATTAAGGAGATGGGATTTCTCCTCATCAAAGCTCTTTTTATCAAAAATCCTTAAGGCACGAGTTGTAAGGGTGTTGAGAACTCCCAACTTCTAGGCCAGGAAATGGTGGGAACTAGCATGAAGATACTACTCTGTATGCGTTTTCTTGTGAAACACTGGGTGGGAGAGGGAACCATCCTCATTCTTAGAGATAAGAATATCACGGAAAGGGAGGCAACCATCGACTTCTTGTTCCTTAGTGAACTTAATAGCCGAGGATTGACTATTGAGATGATCGAAGAAGAGATCTAACTCCTCTTGGCCATGAGACCAAATGACATTCGTGTCACCTACATACCTTTTCCAAAGCTTGGGTAGGATACGGGCTGAGTTCAGAGCATTATATTCAAAATCCTCCATAAAAAGATTAGCAACAATAGGGGATAGGGGTAGATCTCAACTAACCGAGTTGTATTAGGATCAGTTAGATGGTAGATCACATCCATGGCCTCATTAATAGGGATGCAAGTGTAGATGGAAACAACATCAAAACTGACCAGAATGTCACCAGAGTCTAGCTTGATGTCCTTGAGCTCCTCAATAAAGGAATCTGAGTCTTTAACGAAGGACAAGGTATAACCAACTAAGGGCTTAAGCTTTAAGGCAAGAAACTTAGCAAGAAGATAGGTAGGACCTCCAATGGTGTTGACGATAGGCCTAAGGGGAGCTCCTTCCTTATGGATTTTAGGGAGCCCATAGATTCTAGGCATGATAGGATTGCTCTCAATGAGTTTATGATGCAGGGGACTCACTGAGTTACTGGATTTAATGGCAAGGGCTACAATCCTGGAGATCCTCCTTAACGGGTTTTTGGGAAGCTTCTTATAACTACCGCTTTAATGAAGATGATCTAGCATTTTATTGCAGTAGTCTACCTTATTAAGAATGATAGCAGCCCCACCCTTGTTAGCTTTCAGAACAACAATATCTTTGTTCTGATTTAACGATTTAAGGGCTTCAAATTCATCCCTACTAAGGTTGCTCCTGGGAGGCTTAGCCTTCCTTAGGATAATAGCACAATCCTGCCTAATAGTATTCTTAATACTATCAGGTAAACCCCGAATCCAAAATTCTATGTCACAGATAATATCATCCACAGGGATCTTCTTAGGGGCCAAGGCAAAGTTTAGACCTTTGCTTAAAACGCTAAAAACAGAAGGAGGAAAAGAAAAGCTAGATAAATTAACCACTTTATTATTATTATGAGAGGAAGGGTGAGGATTAACACCATTTGAATGACTCTTCCTCGATTTAGAGTTAATGTCTCTATGTAAGTTAAGCCTTGTTAACCTATTATCATTATTCATTATCATCCTAATCCTAGAACAATATTTATTTACCCTCCCATTATTATTTACAATGTTAATATTATTATTATCAATATTAGTATTGTTAATAGTGTTATTATTTTCCTTATCAACAAAGAAATTAGTCTTATTATTAATATCATTATTAATGATACTGTTAATATAGTCCTCATTATTATTACTATTGTTATAGCCAATATCATTAATATTATAAATGTTAATATTATTATCACAATTATCTTTATTATTATTATTATTATTATTAATATTATTATTATTGTAAATCTTATTATTGTTATTATTTTTAATATTATAATTACTATTATTATCATTAGTATTATTAATAACATCATCATTATTACTACTATCGTTATTACAAATATCATTTATAACAATATCATTTATGTTATAATTGTTAATATTATTATCCCTGTAATTAATAACATTATTACTATCATTACTAATATTATAAATATTATTACTCTTATCATTTTTAATATCATTTGTATAACCAGCATTATTCAAAAAAGTAATACCACTGTTGTAATTTACCGCGTCACCTCTTATCCTGCCACTAAGACTGCTAATAGGTTAACAAGGCTTAACTTACATAGAGACATTAACTCTAAATCAAGGAAGAGTCATTCAAATGGTGTTAATCCTCACCCTTCCTCTCATAATAATAATAAAGTGGTTAATTTATCTAGCTTTTCTTTTCCTCCTTATGTTTTTAGAGTTTTAAGCAAAGGTCTAAACTTTGCCTTGGCCCCTAAGAAGATCCCTGTGGATGATATTATCTGTGACATAGAATTTGGGATTCGAGGTTTACCTGATAGTATTAAGAATACTATTAGGCAGGATTGTGTTGTTATCCTAAGGAAGGCTAAGCCTCCAAGAGCAACCTTAGCAGGGATGAATTTGAAGCCCTTCAATCGTTAAATCAGAACAAAGATATTGTTGTTCTGAAAGCTAACAAGGGTGGGGTTGCTGTCATTCTTAATAAGGTAGACTACCGCAATAAAATGCTAGATCATCTTCATAATAGCAGTAGTTATAAGAAGCTTCCCAAAAACCCGTTAAAGAGGATCTCTGGGATTGTGGCCCTTGCCATTAAATCCAGTGACTCAGTGAGTCCCCTGCACCATAAACTCATTGAGAGCAATCCTATCATGCTTAGAATCTATGGGCTCCCTAAAATCCATAAGGAAGGAGCTCCCCTTAGGCCTATCGTCAACACCATTGGAAGTCCTACCTATCTTCTTGCTAAGTTTCTTGCCTTAAAGCTTAAGCCCTTAGTTGGTCATACCTCGTCCTTCGTTAAAGATTCAACTTCCTTTATTGAGGAGCTCAAGGACATCAAGCTAGACTCTAGTGACATTCTGGTCAGTTTTGATGTTGTTTCCCTCTACACTTGCATCCCTATTAATGAGGCCATGGATGTGATCTACCGTCTAACTGATCCTAATACAACTCGGTTAGTTGAGATCTACCTCACCTCTACCTTTTTCAGTTTTGAAGGTGAGTTCTTTGAGCAAACTTGTGGGGTTGTCATGGGCTCACCCCTATCCCATATTGTTGCTAATATTTTTATGGAGGATTTTGAATATAAGGCTCTGAACTCAGCCCGTCTCCTACCCAAGATTTGGAAAAGGTATGTAGATGACACGGATGTCATTTGGTCTCACGACCAAGAGGAGTTAGATCTATTCTTCGATCATCTCAATAGTCAATCCTCGGCTATTAAGTTCACTAAGGAATAAGAATTCGATGGTTGCCTCCCTTTCCTTGATATTCTTATCTCTAAGAATGAAAATGGTTCCCTCTCCCACCGAGTATTTCGCAAGAAAGCTCATACGGAGCAGTATCTTCATGCTAGTTCCCACCATTTCCCGGCCCAGAAGTTGGGGGTTCTCAACACCCTTGCAACTCGTGCCTTAAGGATCTCTGATAAAAAGAGCTTCGATGAGGAGAAATCCCATCTCCTTAATGTCTTTGTCGAGAATGGTTATAGCAGACACTTGGGACAAAAGGCTTTCCTCAAAGCAGCTAAGAATTCGTTAACCAGAAGGGGGCCTAAAGAGCGGATTCCTGGTGTCCATCTTCCGTATGTTCAGGGGACCACGGATAAGATTGTGAGGGTTCTTAAGAAGCATAATATCCCCACAACATTTAGACCTCTTAACACCATTCGTAAATCCCTAAGATCTGTGAAGGATCCCATCGACCCCAAAGACATGAAAGGAGTTTATATTATTCCTTGTTCATGTGGGACCCCCTATATTGGTGAGACTGGTCGCTCCATTAATCAAAGGATTAGTGAGCACACAGCTGACCTCAAGCATATGAGAACTAAATCTTCCGCGTTAGCAGAACATGTAGAGAAAACCAATCATCATGTCTACATCGAGGAGGCTAGTGTGATTGCTAGAGTGTCACAATTCCATCACCGGAAATTTAGGGAAGCCCTTGAGATTGAAAAAAGGCCAATCAATCTTAATAGAGAGGATGGCTGGAAGATTAGTAGTTGCTGGGTCCTAGCCCTCTCCTCCTAGTCGTTTTCCTTCTTTCCCTCCCTTAATAATTGTTTTATTAAGTTTGTGATTGCTGTTCTATTTTATTTTATCGATTTATTTATTATTATTATTATTATTTTGTGTAAACTCTTTGTCTGTTAATTTTATTTTAATTTACAAAAAATATTTTTTCTAATTTAAAACTAATATACTATTTTTGGTTCCTTAAATTAATTTTTAATTCCTTAAATTAAGTTTTAATATTCTAATATTTTTCTTTTTAACTCTTTTGTGAATATTTATTAAAGTATATATTTAATAAATATAATTAACTATTACTCTATTTTTGGCGTTTATAACTAACTAATCATTTTGAAATTAATTTATTTTATATAATTTTTAATTTAATTCATTTTAATTTATATTTATCAATATATTTGCAAATTTTTTTTTTTTGATTTACTTATTCTAGTATTGTCCACTTACATTTTAATTTTAATAACCAAAAATTTCCTATTAAAAAAATAAAAAAACAAAATTATATATATTAATAATATATTCCCTTTATCATAGTCAAACTAGCTGTTATCCAGTCAATTCTAGCTGTTGTTTTTTAGCCGTTGAGTCATGGGATTCTCTACCCTATCTATTTAATGTGCTAATGAGATATGCTCATTCAACTTGTCTTGACGATGAACCACACTAGATGGTTCGAAATGCATCGAAAAAAGTTTTTCTATGTGATTTTCGTCGAAGATTCTTCAAAAAATTGATATGGATCACAGAAGTCTCAATTCAATAATTAACCAAACTCCTTTGTACAAACAAATACTGAATCAACCAATAACTTCTCAGAATGTTGTAACCAGAAAACAATACCAGTAACCAAACACCAATTCTGAACCTAGAACTCTGCAGCAATAAACAGAAGTATCTAAAACATATTTCATGAGATATACGCTGCATGCATATGCTTCTGTATCAAGGCCATCCTGTGTATACACTATTTTAAGTTAGTGAACCAGCGTGTATACGCGCCTATGCTACGTTGAACCTGCGTACAAATCTATAAAAGATAATTTATCCTTTTTACTTATTCAGACATTAGTTATACCTAGATTATCATATTTATAGATCACGTCATGTGCCAAATATAACAGATCAAAAATTACACAAAGATACCTCTCTTCAAACTGCCTTAAGATCTTGACCCATCAATAGAACTTATCCTTCTCCTTGCGCTCAGGTTCCTCCTTAATTCAGATCTAGTTATGCACCATAACCCAATGACAGTATTCTAGATCTTGCTCTTCATAAGATATTCAATGCTTTAGTTCATGCCTTGCCAAATGATCTCCTTCCCTTTTTATAGACTTCGGCCTTACTCAAACCATGGTCCGACACCATACAGATCCAATACTAGGGACTCAATACCTAGGTTCAACACTTCGGACACAATACCAAGGTCCAAAACCATAGGACTAAATACCATAGACCCAAAAATAAGATTTCCCACATGTAAGCACTTTTCCATGCATGAAAGTGCGTGCATACGTATACGCAACTTTTGTTTGGTACACCCGCGTGTATACGCGATTTTGTTAAGAGTAACCTGCATATACCTCATTTTCTTTCATTTTGAGAGCCTGAACTGTGATCTGCCCTTTGAGTGAGTTGCCATCAAGGACAACACATGTGCCATAGTGCCAAACCTGTGTCATAATGCCAACACTTAAGGCCTTCCCATAGAGGTCTATTTATATCTCTCAAAATTAGTTTTTAGTTGGGAAATAGTTGGGCCACAGGCAATAGGAGGTAATAAACGGGTAAAACCTGTGAACTTCACCCAAAATTAAGGAAATTTAATTTTTTAAGTGTTTTAAGACATATACGCGGGTTGGGATTGATTGACCCGTGTGTACATGCTTTTAGCTCAGGGAAAAGTAGCATACAGGGAATAAAACACTGTTTTTTATATATTTGGACCAAGTCTGGAAGGAGGGTTTGCCCTAGGCCATAAACAAAGCACCATATTTACCAAGAGTGGTAAATGGTGCTATAACACTAGTTCAAACAATATTGCCAGAACTTGATGAGGAAGGAAAAAGCATATTGGAAACTGAAGCAGTCACAGAAACAAGAAATCAAAAGCTACTAAGTAGATCAATTTCAGAGTGCCTCATCAAGTGGAAGAACTTGCCCATTGAAGAATCCATATGGGAGGATGAGAATTATACAAAAGCATACATAACTACTCAAGCGTTGAGAAAGACACTTTTTTGAAGGAGAGGGGCATGTTAGGTCCATGTAATACTAGTGTACTCCCTTATTATTATTTTCATTGTAGCCCCTTATTATTATTGTTGTCCACATGTTGTTATTATTGTGCCCCATAGAAGCCCACTATTTTTTATTGTTGCGTTGTTATAGACATTTTTGTGCCTTACATCATTGAGCATGAAATGTCCATAATCTAAGGGATCCAAAGTCCCTAAACATGTTGTTCCTACCCCTAGAGGAACAAGGCCAATAAACCACAACAATTCACAGAAGTTCTCCACCAAAAACTGCTCAAAAACAAGTCAATTCAAGATCATTTCAGTGGCTACACTAGCTGTCTGCGCTGAATGTCAAAGCCAACACTGGCTACCTACGCTGAATGTCAAAGGCAACACTGGCTACCTGCGCTAAGCAAGATTGGACAAGTGGCAAGTTCATTTCTCAAGGTGTCAGAACCCAGGAAGCTTCCAAAATGACACTTGCCTCAGGGAATTCGACTGGTGATGAGTAAGAGGTTCCAAATCTCCAAGTGGAAGCAAGAACCTCCAAGTGGAATCAAGAACTGACAGAGGGAGAGGACACTAGTCACATCTCAAGCTGACTCATCCTCTCTCCAAACATCTATATATGGATCTCTCCCCCATGAGATCTGGAGGCTGGAATTTTGTTATTGCAAAGAATTGTTGTTGGTTTGAGACTAGAGATATTGGGTGATTTGCTTTGAAGGAGGTGAAGAGGAGATTCCTTTCTGCTGGGAAGGTGATGTTGGATTGGGCCTCATATGGTTGTATCACTTCCTGAACTTTACTTCTTCATCAATAAAGCCATTTGAGTTTCTTCTATATGCATGTATCTCAATGATGTTTTGTTGTATTTGCATATTTAGTTTATTCTAATCCTTAAACTAGTTATGAATGTATGCTTCTTGTAGTTTCCCTCTCTTGCCATTTTGCAGGAACTTGGTGTAGCTGGGCCAGTGAAGGAGCAAGTAGCTGGAAGCAAGCAGGAGAGAGTGAGATTGGATCAACAAACTAGTGGAAGACATCGGTTAGTTACATCCTTCTCCTCTATTTACATTTCATAAAGAAGAACACTTAGATAGTTTTGTCTTGTTTGTTGCTGAGGTACTATCACTCCTTAGAGTGGGATAGGGGCATTCCATATTGGATGCTTTTCCCAACAACAAATTGGCGACTCCACTGGGGATCGTATCTTGTTGGTTTGTTTGTGTTTTTGCTATTCATTTCATAAACTCAAAGAGTACCGAATCGAACTGCATTTGGATTTTTCAAATGCAAAGTAGAGGGCAGCTACTCTAGTCCAATCACTGGGCCTGTTTATGATCTGAAGAGCTGATCCACAAGTGCTCTAACAGCTCTTAGTGATAGATCTTCATCCTCCTTTGAATCATCCCTTAGATTGTACCTGATTGATAGCTTTGATTTGGCCAAAAACTGTGATTCTAACTGCAAATCGTAGCTCAAAACCCAGAAACAATTCTCGTTTCTGCTTCAGCGTAGAGCCAGTGAAGAGGTTCTGCATTTCAATGCAGGTTCCGTGAAGGCTAGCTGCACTGAATGTCAAAACCTCTATGTTATACCTGCGCTGAACAGTTCTTGCCTTGTGCAGCTGTGGTTCCCTGTGTCTTTTGCTCAGTTTTTATCCCTGTTTTTTGCAGCCTGTTATCAGTCAATGTACCTATCTGAAACCACCTTTCTTTGCCCCAATTCTGCCTCAGTTGTATAAAGAAACTGTATTTGTTCTTTGTGTATTTCTTACATCATTTGCAGTTTCCCATTACAAAAGTTAAACTAGCCTTACTGTGACCCTTAGATCTAGACCTATCATAAGTGTCGTTTTGATCTTAGGAGTAAGTTTGTTTGCTGTTCACAGTTGATTTAGCTTTTACTTTCGTCATATGGTTTGAATTTATGCATTTCTAGTGTCGAAAAAAGTAAACCATAAGGTGTCTTTTGATTTTGGAAAAGAACTTGTTTGTGTTTTCACTTGAAATCGAATTCAAAGTTATACAACATCTTTCTTTGTATAAACATCAATATTAAGAAAGAGAAAAGAAATACATGCATTTGTGCATTTGCATTTTGACAGCTTGCATGTTGATTTAGGAAAAAGTGCATTACTGTGTGCTCTATGCTCTGTGAGAAAAGATGATGTCTTTCTTTTCCCTTAGTAGCTAGGATTTTCATATGTTGAAAAGATAGAAAAAGCTTGCTTATCATCTTTAGACTGCATTTAGGAGTTGTACCATACATCTCGTGGTGATCCAAAAAGGCAAACTTCTAAATAAGATCAACCTAAAATAAATTGAATGAACATAACAACACTTTGTAACATAACGCACAACATAGAGGTCTAGGCTAGAGACGTGTTCCGGCGTCGTTAAGCCTGATATCTTACCATTGAGTGGTTGGGTGATTCCTCCACGGTGAAGCGATAAGTATCAGTACGGACTGTGCTCCCACGTACCGTCGCGTATATATTGGGAGACCCCTATAGGAATAAATCCTTTATCCATAGGAAGCCATGTCGGCCGCCCTACTGATCGCAATGCACTGAACACAGCTTTCAGGAAGATCGACTGCCCGTACCCTAAAAAGTATTCTGCGGTTTTGCGAAAAGTTTGGCACACCTTCTACCTAGAACTCCAGAGCAGTTCCTTTTGGCCTTTTTCAGACTCTATAACAGAAAAAGTCCATCCGAGCATTTGTCACTTCGTGCTCGTTAAAACATTGAAGGAGACTAGAGTCATCTTTAGCTTTTTCTCGACTCTTTAAAAGTGAAAAAGCAAGTTGTGTCTAAAGCGTCATTAAAAATTTATTTTAAACGGAACAAAATCACCTCCTATTCCTGCGTTGATCTTTAGGTTGAGAAAATGGAACACACCAACCAAGGAATTCCCCATGATGGAAATCCTAGTCCCTTCTCCTCTTGGGGAGATGTTGGTGCGCCCCATATGGCCACATTGTCGCTTCCAGGACTGACAATTGGCCTGCCAGTCTGGCTCTTCTCAACCAATGTAGTTCAGAACACCACGGTTCCTAAACAGTCGAGTCAATAGTTAGATCAGTCTAGAGCTGCCCACGAGCCATCTACTTCCTATAACTCTTCCTCTCCTCCCTCCTCCTCGCAAGGTAGAGCCGGCAAAAGCCAAGCTCCCAAAGAGAAGAAGGAGAAGAAGAAGAGAGAGAAGAAGAAGAAGGAGCCAAAGGCGACTGGGGGCAAGCAAAAGGAATCTGACAAAAATCCACACACACCACTGACCGGGCCTAAATCGCCATGTGTCATATGTAGAGGAGACCACTTCCATAGAGATTGTCCCTATATTCCCCGGATACTAAGGGACTGGTCTCCTCGTTTGCACAATCCGGTAGCATCAACCTCTGATAGCCATGTTGAATGCTTACCGTCAACCAGCGAAAGTGAAGGTCCAAGACAAAGAGGGAGAGCTAGCTCTCCCTGCAGACTGTGTGAAGACGATCATGCCATCCACCGTTGTCCCTTCTTAGATGAGGCGAAGAGAGTTTTGGAAGATCATACAGTTTCACCGTTACGACTTCCTCCTGGATATAAAAAAATCGTGCCAAGTCCTTCGTTAGTTGAGAACCCATCTGGCCCACTCAAGTGGTCAGCTGAAGCGTCAGTCATTGAAAATGAACCTACTGAATCCAGACCGGACGAAAGTCCAAAGGTCGAGACGGCAGTTGACCCGGTTTTGCCTTCAGAGGATTCATCTTCGAATGACACTGTCATCGAAGAGAATAAGGATGACACCATCCAGATTCTTTTCATCAACACAGACTCCGACGAGCATGGGGGCAATGTGCCCATTCCTTTGTCGCAAGAAGGAACTTCGTCAGGGTCATTTCCGGCCGTGTATTCGGTCCCACCACCAAGCAACCTGGTTGTGTCCTTTGACTGGAACCAACTAGGCAGACCCCGGTTGCCAGCCAGTATACCATTCATAATTATCGTCCAAATATACAGAATGGTAATGGCTAGCACAATCATTGATGAGGGGGCATCTGTGAGTATCCTTTCCTCTATTGCTTGGAAAGCACTGGGTTCCCCAGCGCTTTTGCCTGAGATGAGAAATCTATCAGGCTTTGATAAGGGAACTAGTCGACCTTTAGGGATCCTCCCCAATGTGCCCATAACATTGAAAGGGAAGGTCATTCAAATGAACGTGATGGTCGTTCAAGGACCCTTGGATTATAACCTACTCCTTGGACGAGACTATATATATTGCATGGGAGCCGTTGTCTCCTCACTCTTTAGAGTAATGTGTTTTCCACATGAAGAAAGAATGGTCAAGCTCGTAGACCAACTTTCATTTCCAGGATCACGCATCGCAAATAGTCACATACCAACCCTAAATGGTCTGTTCAATCAAGAAATTTCTCCACCCCCAGTCCTTCTTCCCGATGAGTGCGAGTGATTCGGGAAGATGGGACTGGAACCCAGGGGGCATGCATCCTGGTCTGCTTCGGGCAGAGAAAACCTTGGGTATAGGGTAGGTTTCCACGGGAGAATATGACTAGTCCGTAGCTCGTCCGTCTAGGAAGAGGGGTTGTTCTAGAACAAGATTCTTTTGTCAAAGTTATGTGTTTGACGGAACAGGGTCATTCACCTCTGTCTATTTCGGTAGACATTGCCGAAGAAGTGTTTTGTTTGCTTCGTGAACAAGACAATCTTTGGGTAACCTGAAAGAGGTAGGCCTCCCTCAGTAAAACAAATGTTTTGTCTTTGAGTAGTGTTCTTCTCTTGTCGCAAGTAGCTGTGAACAACCAAAGAGAAGCATAGGTGAGAAGCCGGAGAGGTAACCTTGAAATTGTATTTTATACCTGGGGGCATGCAAACCTTTTGGAGTGCAAGCAAGGGCGGCTATTTATTTTTTAAATTTTTAGGTCCTCCCTTTAAACCTGTAGGTCTAACCCTTTAAACTCGTAGGATTAGTCGTAACCGAACTTGCATAAAGAAAGGATATGGAGCAAAGCTTTAAAGATGAAGCTCCAGTAAAAAATAGAATCTTAAGGAGACATTCTTATCTTATGACTGGTATATCGAGCAGTTTTAGCACAAGTTCATGCTCGTTAAAAAATAAACGCAAGATTCGAGCAGTTTTAACGCGGAATTTATGCTCGTTAAAAAATAGAAAAGCGATTGTGAGCAAGCTTTCCCCTAGAGTTCAAGCTCATACAGAAAAAATGAACCGGTAAATAACCACTGTGATCGTAAATTCATCAGCCATTAAAAGCCTTGGTCGTGTTTGCACCATCACCTCCACTTTTCATTTGGCCGATCATTCACATCCATTTGATTTTTTACCCATTTTGAGGAATAGCTGCGAAGAGTGATTTCACCTAGCCATCCTTGTGACACTGCCGTGATTGGAAAATTCCAACCTGTACCTAGAATCAGCTGCTAACCCTGTTCATCGCTTGTTCCTCAAAAGACGAGTCTTCTTTGAGCTCTTTTCATCTGACTCGTAAAATATGAAAAGTTTGCCGAGTTTTGGCCTTCCAGCTCGTTAAAGCAACCGGAAGAGCTATCCCTCCTCTAGATTTTAATCTTTTTGGACCTGAGGGATTATTGCACAAAAAGATCGAGCGCTTGTTTAGTTCGGCTCGTTAAAACTATCGAAAATTCATCCCTTCTGTATTGTTTTATACTTTTTTGGACTTAAGGGATTAGATGACGAAAAAGGACCTTTGGAGTTAACTTTACTTACCTTTTCAGACTCTCTAAAAATGAAAAGGACCGAGTTGTCTTTGTCGCTAGACTCGTTAAATGTATTAAATAGCGACAAACTTGTCTTTAGACGAGAACGAGTTTCCCTATTGCTAGGCTCGTTAAAACATAGCGATGGGCTTGCCCGAAGGGCAGGTTATAGAACAAGCATATGTTATCCTCCTCAAGCTTGACAAAAATAAAGAGGTACTGGTCAGCAATGACTGGGGAAAAATTGGGAGAAACTCAAAGAAACTTTGATGGTAGCAAGTCGCTCTTGAACATGACACTTTTCCTCCGTACCACAATCGGGTTGGGTTGTTTCATTCACCGGTCACATCACCATGGTCTCGCCATACCATCCATATTTGGGGTAATGCTACCGATCCATCGCATCAGTGTCGCCATATGTTCAAGAGAAGTCGTTCAGAAAGAGTCAACCGTGTCCCATCCACTGCCATACATTATCCTTCATCCTTTCATGACTGCCACCCTGAATCATATGTCACAGATTGTTTTCACCTCCATCACAATCATTAGCTCCGTTCCGTGTCACTGATGTGGGATTCATTAAGGCCCTCCTTTGACGGATCGCTTCTTGTCGACATTAGCTCATTATCCAAGAAGTTGATCTAGGAACACCCCCTTCAGTACTTTGAAGCTTGCATGCCTCAATGGCAAGTTTCTCACTTCCGGCGACAGGTATACATCAATGACCTTCGACCGAAAGATTTTGCGTGGTGTTCGACGCCAAGTCCTTTATTCGCACCACGTGAATTGTACTACAGTACCTTGAGGGTCATCATCATTATCAGCGATTCCTCTCACGCTTGTTAACAGTTTACATCATTGACTGGTAATCAAGCGATGTCTTTCCATGTTCGACTTCAAAAAATTCTCACATGGATCGACTTGTACTTAGAGTGAAGATCGGACGAGATTGAAGACCCCGGATCTAGTTTCATCCATCCGGGCTACGATATATATTCAGGAAATAAAGACATTGACATGTACATCATTGCAGCAGATGATCATCCTACCTAAAGGATGATAATTTCATAAAAAATTATTAGTCTACCATGAGACGATTGTCTGTTCTATGTACAGAAAAATGAATTTATAAAGCTGAGCATGGGAATGCCCGCCTCAGCTAGATTATGAAAGCAGTATGAAAAATAATGTATTGTATTGTATCTTATTACAGTTCTCCTCCTAGCATTGGATGAACTTCGGATCCTCCTGATAAAGCATTTCACCCGATAAACGACCTCATACTTTAGGGGGCAACTGTTATAGACATTTTTGTGCCTTACAGCATTGAGCATGAAATGTCCATAATATAAGGGATCCAAAGTCCCTAAACATGTTGTTCCTACCCCTAGAGGAACAAGGCCAATAAACCACAGCAATTCACAGAAGTTCTCCACCATAAACTGCTCAAAATAAAGTCAATTCAGGATCATTTCAGTGGCTACACTAGTTGTCTGCGCTGAATGTCAAAGCCAACACTGGCTACCTGCGCTGAATGTCAAAGGCAACACTGGCTACCTTCGCTGAGCGAGATTGGACAAGTGGCAAGTTCATTTCTCAAGGTGTCAGAACCCAGGAAGCTTCCAAAATGACGCTTGCCTCAGGGAATTCGACTGGTGATGAGTAAGAGGTTCCAAATCTCCAAGTGGAATCAAGAACCTCTAAGTGGAATCAAGAACTGACAGAGGGAGAGGACACTAGTCACATCTCAATCTGACTCATCCTCTCTCCAAACATCTATATATGGATCTCTCCCGCATGAGATCTGGAGGCTGGAATTTTGTTATTGCAAAGAATTGCTATTGGTTTGAGACTAGAGCTATTGGGTGATTTGCTTTGAAGGAGGTGAAGAGGAGATTCCTTTCTGCTGGGAAGGTGATGCTGGATTGGGCCTCATATGGTTGTATCACTTCCTGATCTTTACTTCTTCATCAATAAAGCCATTTGAGTTTCTTCTATATGCATGTATCTCAATGATGTTTTGTTGTATTTGCATATTTAGTTTATTCTAATCCTTAAACTAGTTATGAATGTATGCTTCTTGTAGTTTCCCTCTCTTTCCATTTTGCAGGAACTTGGTGTAGCTGGGCCATTGAAGGAGCAAGCAGCTAGAAGCAAGCAGGAGAGAGTGAGATTGGATCAACAAACTAGCGGAAGACATCGGTTAGTTACATCCTTCTCCTCTATTTACATTTCATAAAGAAGAACACTTAGATAGTTTTGTCTTGTTTGTTGCTGAGGTACTATCACTCCTTAGAGTGGGATAGGGGCATTCCGTATTGGATACTTTTCCCAACAACATGCGCCCTTACATTATCATTGTTATGTCAGCTCTAATAATATTGTGACCCCTTAGACTCCTATATATTGAAAGGGGGTTTTTTCATTTGAATCATCCAAGAATTATTCATTTGTGTAATGTAAAGGAGGTTTCCCCCTCGAAGAAGATGATTTTGAAGTCGTTGATCTATCTTTTCTTCTATTTTGTGAGTTGGTTGCATAACAGCTGTGGATTCTTGTATCATTAGATGCTTATTCATGTATCACTAGGAATGTTCATTAGATATGTCAGATATGTATATGTATAACTATATTCTTGATTTTCAGGTCTCCTAACGTTGGTGTTCTAGCCCTTGCCTTGGCTTGTAAAGCATCTCATCCATCACTCCCTGTTCTGCCTTCATGCTATAAGGGGCATCTGTTACACAGTATTTTATCACACCTCTTGTTCACTTCCTGTTCCATATCCCGAAGTTCCAAAATGTTGACAACTTTGAAGTATATCCATCATGATACACAGACAAAAACATCCTTGAAAAACCAAAGGAAAAATGCCTTGAGTCAATTCTGAAGAAGGTTAGCTAAAAGCTTTCATTCGGGATCTTGTGTACGGGTCTGAAGAATGTTCCATTCGTGCGTGCACATGGGGGGCTACGCTGTCGCATGGGTAGGCTGGGAAGTGACTGTTGGTGTCATTGTTCATGAAAGGATGTCCAATTTAAGGGAAACGGGAGAGGACGGAGGGAATTTATGACACAAATAAAGGACAAGATTTGGGACAATCTACCACCATGAAAGCATTAATGATTCAAAAATGAGGGGAATGGTCGAATTCAAATTCAAAAGGCGCTATAAAACTCTAAGGGCTAGCCACAAGACAACGCTTGTTCATTTGAGATTTGAGCTATCATGTACAGCACAGAGTGTCGAGCACCAAGTGATATTTGAGCCCCAAAGTTTGAAAACAACCACAGATAGTTCAAACTAGATGATGACTACTAGGAGAAGTGTGGGTTTCATAGAATGTAACACCGATGAAGCCGGGAAAAACCCCATGGTACAGAATGTCCCCAAAGATGCTGGGGATGTGCCAAAAATTCTGAAATCACCTTTGAAGCTGAGGCCCAAGAAGGATAAGCAGGCAGCAGGACCAGTCTTCATGTCCCCATAGAATCTGCAGTTCGGTAACTCTCCATGGAAGGAAAGGGAAAGGTTGTCACCACTGAGACAGATGATGAGGAGGAGGACCCATAGGCTTTCATTGACGAGATAGAGGCAGCCGATGACATTGTAGAAGACATCTAGCTGGTGTGCACTATAGTGAAATTTCCCCAGTACATCCCTCCATGGAAAGGGAAAGCTAAGATACCCAAGGATTTGGATGCCGCTAAGAGTGCACTCCAAAGCCCACTCCTCCTTGATGGGATCGTGTTTGAGGGTTCACCCCTAGATGGCATGCCCACAATGAAGTTTGAAGATTGGGACCTTGTAGACAGTGAGAAATTCTCCCATTTAGAGACCGAGAACCTCATGAACCAGAGCATGGAGGGGTTAGTCACAACGCTAGAGCCACGGAAATGGTTGCGTGGTTCCACACTTTCACTATGCACTTATCAAAATTTTCATCATCAGGGAGATAGTTTTCCTGGTGCACGGTGGGTACTTATGGCTGGAGGAGCCTATTCCCATTACGACAGATCTTATCCACATGATTTCCTAGCTCCCTGTAAGGGAAGGGACCCTGTGGAGATAGTTGGAAAAAGCGACGATTTAGCGCTCGTAGAGGCCATGAAGAAGATATAAAAGCTGGAAAAGAAAAATAGGGGTTATGCCATCAGCAACATTAAAGATAAAGGGGTGCACATAGCCACCCAACTCCTAGCCAGGAAGGTAATGAGAAAATGCCGTGGAGATGAGGTACCAAGCGCTGGTAGTTGCATTGGCGAAACAATGTGCGGAGGGGGTCCAATTCAACTGGCTTGAGTTCCTCTGCAAGTAGTTCCTCACTAACTACAAGGAAGCTCAGGAGTATGGCAAGACCTTCCACTACACGTGGTTGCTCTTGTCTATATTATTGGTAACAGGGGAATTGCCCGAGGATAGTCAGTTCCCTAATATTGAATAGGACATACCAGAGGCCACAAAGTACACGTCACTCTGGGCTACTAAGGACGCCACGCGGATCCGCGAAACAAAGATCTTCTGGGTGCTCATGTAGGTGAGCATCCAAATGTGGATAAACATGAGGCCGCACCTGTCCCCCACAATTTACAATAGTTTGTGGAGCATTGCAGAATTCAAGGCAAAAATGCATAATATTTATATCAAGGCACGCAAGGATCCAATGCAACAATGGACCAAGCTCCCCTTCATTGCAATTGATGATGTGATATTCTCCATGCTAGAATCATGGTCTTCCGAGTGGCGTGCCCAAGATCTGGCGGAGCAAGATAGAATATCAACACAAAAGTAAAAGGATCCAACCAAGTTGCACATCAGCTAGTTGGCCTAGTAAAAGCACAATGAACAATTGGCTGCAGAGGTAAGGGCTGCCCATGAGGCACGAAAGGAAAAGGCCACCGAAAAAGCAATAACAGCGTAGGAAACAGGGGCCACCTCGACGCAAGAGGAAGGGGGCTAGAATTTGTTGAGAAGACAGGGAAGAGAGGACACAACAGAAGGTGCGGACCCGAGCACAACATCTACCTAGCTGAAACGACCGTGCGTCATGGAGAGATCAGGTCCACGAAAAAATCCAAGGCATCCAAACTGGACATCAAACCATTTACATTGACAGAAGGCAACCTCTACAACATTGGCAACACGGTTTGCGAGGTCAACAGGGAAGCGCTCTAGGAAGCCATGATGGAGCAACAGATTGTGTTGGGGGCCTTAAGGGTGCAGCTATAGGAACTTCAAGTGCGGACCACACAGGAAGGAGTAGTAGCCGCCTATGGCACCACATGTACATTAGTAGTAGAGCAGCTACTAGGTGCAAAGATGGCTAACACCATAGTGCTACCAAAAGGAGCGCTAACAACAGAGAACGAGGTTGACCAAGCCGCTGTTAGCAGGATCAAGGGAATTGGCCTTAATTTGGCTGCCCTTTCGTAAGACACCTTGTATCAACTATAGGATGGCCACATATCAGAACTCCATGCCAGGGAGGGCCACGTAGTCTAGGTATTGAGTGAGAAGAATATCAACATCGAGCAGTGTAGCCTGCAACGTGACGAATTAGTGTCACAAAATCAATAGATTGCACAAACAGTTGATGAAGCATGCCGGCGCGTTCCAGAATTGTTCATCACTGCATAACTACCCACAAAGATGCAAATCCACTGTCTGGCAAGTGGAGTCAGAGGTGCGCATGAGGAAACCACGTGGGTATAGTTGGAGCTGAACCTCCAGATTACTGAGTTGCGGCTGAAGGCACAACCTTCCACTCCTCTGAAAGTTAAAGAATAATGTGCTAGTGCGATTCAAACAAGACTGGAAGAAATTGGACGGGCAGTACAGGACTGTATCGGTTTGTTGGACCAAGATTTTAAGGTCCTCACATCCTTACAGGAAGACCCCAACATACAACGCCTAGAAACATAGGTGCGCGAACTACAACAACAGTATGACAGTGTCAGGGGAACTGCCGAGGTGCCCTGTCTTGTTTCAAACTCTACATTTCTAGACACAGATTCTATATTTTCCCATGGATTTATTGGACTCCCAACCTAGGATCTTGTATAGGTGTCTCATGTAATCCCATTACCATTTCCAATGCTTTGGCAAGGGGTATAAAGAATGTTCCATTCATTCCTGCATATGGGGGGCTACATTACTACGTGGGTAGGCTGGGAAGTGACTGTTGGTGTCACTATACATGACATGATGTCTGATTTAAGGCAAAAGGGAACAAGTGTCGGGCATTTAAGACACAAACTAAGGATAAGATTTGGGACAATTTACCACCAAGAAAGCATTAATGACTCAGAAGAGGGGGAAAAAGTCGAATTCAAATTCAAAAGGTGCTATAAAACTCCAAGGGCTCGCCACGAGACAACACTTGTTCATTTGAGATTTGAGCTATTACGTAGAGCACAGAGTGTCATGCTCCAAGCGATATTTGAGCCCCGAAGTTCGTAAACAATGACAGATAGTTCAAACCAGATGACGACTACCAGGAGAAGTGTGGGTTTTGTAGAAATTACTTCCGATGAAGTCGCGCAAAACCCCATGGTGCAAAATGTGCCCAGAGATGCTGGGGATGCACCAGAAATTTTGAAATAACCTCAGACGCCGAGGCCCAAGAAGGATAAGCAGGCAGCAGGACCAGCCTACATGTCCCCGTGGAATCCGCGGTTTGGTAAACTCTCCATGGAAGAAAATGGCAAGGCTATCACCATTGAGACAGATGATGAGGAGGAGGACCTACAAGCTCTCATCGATGACATAGACGCAGCCGATGACATGGAAGAATACATCCAGCCAGTGCATGGTGTAGCGAAATTGCCCGAGTATGTCCCTCCATGAAAAGTGAAAGCTAAGATACCCATTTGGATGCCATTAAGAGTGCACTCCAAAGCCCACTCTTCGATGGGATTGTGTTTGAGGGTTCGCCACTAGGTCGCGTGCCGAAAATGAAGTTTGAAGACTGGGACCTTACAAACAGCGAGAAATTCTCCCATTTAGAGACTAAGAACCTCATAAGCATAGCACGGAGGGGTAAGTCACAACACTAGAGCCATATAAATGGCTGTGTGGTGTGGAGAAGGCTGAACTACTGCATCTACTATGGATTCCACACTTTCACTGCTCACCTATCACAATTTTTGTCATCAGGCAACTGCTTCTCCTAGTGCACGATGGGTACTTATGGCTAGAGGGGACTATTCCCATCATGGCAGATCTTATCCACAGGATTTCACGGCTCCCCTGTAAGGGAAATGACCCCATGGAGATAGCCAGAAAAAGCGGCGATTGGGCCCTAGTAGAGGCCATGAAGAAGAAATACAAACTTGGAAAGAAAAATAGGGGTTATGCCTCAGCAACATTAAAGACAAAGGGGTGCACGTAGCCACCCAAATCCTGGCCGGGGAGGTAATGAGAAAATGGCGCAGAGATGAGGTACCAATGCCGGTAGTTGCATTGGCAGAACAATGTACGAAGGGGGTCCAATTCAACTGGGCCGAGTTCCCTTGTGAGGAGTTCATCACTAACTACAAGGAAGCTTAGGAGTAGGGAAAGACCTTCCACTACCCGTGCTTGCTCTTGCCTATATTACTGGTAACAAGGGAACTGTCTCAGGACAGTCAATTCCCTAATATTGAACAAGACTTACTAGAGGCCGCAAAGTACAGGTCGCTCTAGGCTACTAAGGATGCCATGCAGATCGACAAAACAAATATCTTCTGGGTGCTCATGGAGGCAAGCATCCAGATGTGGATAAACAGGAGGACATGCCTATCCCCCATAATTTATAATAGTCTACGGAGCTTTGTAGACTTTAAGGTGGACATGCATAACGTGTGTATCAAGGCGCACAAGGATCCGATGCAGCAATGGACCAAGCTCCCCTTCATCGCCATTGATGATGCGATCTTCTTTGTGCTAGAATCATGGCCTCCCAAGTGGCAAGCCTCAGATATGGCAGAGCAAGATAGAACAACAACACAAGAGCAGAAGGATGCAACCAATTTGTGCATCACACAGTTGGCCTAGCAAAAATGCAATGAATATTTGGCCGCAGAGGTAAGGGTTTCGTACGAGGCAGCGAAGGCGAAGCTCGCCGAAAAAGCAGCAGCAACATAGGCAACAAGGGCCACCATGACGCGGGAGGAAGGGGGCCATAATTTGTCGACATGATAGGGAGCAGAGGACATAGCAGAAGGTACAGACCTGAGCACAACGTCTACCCAGCTGAAAGGCCACATGTCACGGAGAGGTTAGGTCCATGATAAAAGGCCAAGGCATCCAAACTGGACATCGAACCAATTACATTAATAAAAGGTGACCTCTACAACATTGGCGACACAGTTTGCGAGGTCACCAGGGAAGCGCTCCAGGAAGCTATGATGGAGTAATAGATTGTGTTGGGGACCCTAAAGGCGTATTTTCAGGAACTTCAGGTGCAGTCCCCATAGGAAGGAGCAGTAGCTACCTATGGCACCGCAGTGACATCAGCAGCAAAGCAGCTGCTACACAGAAAGATGGCTAACACCATAGTGCTACTAGAAGGAGTGCTAACAGTGGAGAATGAGGTTGACTGAGCCGCGGTTTGCAGGATCAAGGGAATGGACCTTATTTTGGCTGCCCTTCTGCGAGACACCTTGTATCAACTACAGGATGGCCTCACAGTAGAACTCCGCACCAGGGAGGGCCATGCGATCTAGGTATTGAGTGAGTATAAGATCAACATCAAACAACTCAGCCTACAGCGTGACGAGTTAGTGTCACAAAATCAACAGATTGTGAAAATAGTTGATGAAGCATGCCAATGCGTTCTAGAATTTTCCATCGCCACAGACCTACCCACAGAGATGCAGATCCAGTGTCTGGCAAGTGGAGTCTGAAGCATGCGTGAGGAAACCACGCAGGTACAACTGGAGCTGAACCTCCAGATTGTTGAGCTGTGGCTAAAGGCGTAGCCTTCCACTCCTTTGGAGGTTAGAGAACACTGTGTTAGCGTGATTCAAACAGGACTGGAAGAAATTGGATGAGCAGTACAGGACCATATTGTATGTTGGACCAAGCTTTTAAAGTCCTCACATCCTTGCAGGATGACCTCAACATACAGTGCCTGTAATCAGAGGAGGTAAACTACAACAACAATATGACAGTGTCAGGGGAACTACCAGGTGCCCTATCCTATTTCAAATTTTGCATTTCTAGACAGGTTCTGTAGTTATGCATGGATTTGTTGGACTCCTGACCCAGGATCTTGTATAGGGGTCTCATGTAATCTCATTGTCATTTCCAATGCTTCGACAAGGGGTCTGAAGAATGTTCCATTCATGCCTATGCATGGGGGCTGCACTGCCACATGGGTAGGTTGGGAAGTGACCGTTGGTTTTATTGTTCATGACAGGATGTCTAATTTAAGGAAAAAGGGAGCGGGCGGTGGGCATTTAAGAAATAAATTAAGGACAAGATTTGGGACAATCTTCTACCAAGAAAGCATTAATGACTCAGAAGTGGGGGGAATGATCGAATTCAAATTCAAAAGGTGCTATAAAACTCCAAGGGCTCGCCACGAGACAAAACTTGTTCATTTGATATTTGAGCTATTACGTAGAGCACAGAGTGTCGAGCACCAAGCGATATTTGAGCCCCGAAGTTCGCGAACAACCATAGACAGTTAAAACTAGATGATGACTACCAAGAGAAGTGTGGGTTTTGTAGAAAGTACCGTCGATGAAGCCGCACAAAACCCCATAGTGCAGAATGTCCCCATAGATGTTGGGGATGCGCCGAAAATTCCAAAATCGCCTCAGACACTGAGGCCCAAGAAGAATAAGTAGGCAACAGAACCAGTCCACATGCCACCGCGGAATTCGCAGTTCGGTAAACTCTCCATGGAAGAAAATGGCAAAGCTATCACGATTGAGACAAATGATGAGGACGAGGACCTAGAGGCTCTCATCGACGAGATAGAGGAAACCGATGACATGGAAGAAGAGATCCAACCAGTGCACGCTATAGCAAAATTTCCC
Source organism: Pinus tabuliformis (assembly GCA_031772625.1). Taxonomy (NCBI): domain Eukaryota; kingdom Viridiplantae; phylum Streptophyta; class Pinopsida; order Pinales; family Pinaceae; genus Pinus; species Pinus tabuliformis. Next base: position 1,076,992,435 of record CM062807.1, on the reverse strand, counting down.
GAGTATGTCCCTTCGTGGAAAGGGAAAGCTAAGATACCCAAGGATATGGATGTCACTAAGAGCGCACTCCAAACCCTGCTCCTCCTCAATGGGATCGTGTTTGATGGTTTTCACTTGGTTTGTGTGCCTATAATGAAGTTTTAAGATTGGGACCTCACAGACAACAAGAAATTCCCCCATTTAGAGACTGAGAACTTCATGAAGTAGAGCACAGAAGGGTTAGTCACAACACTAGAGCCGCGGAAATGGTTGCGCGGTGTGGAGAAGGCCGACTACTACATCTACTATGGATTCCACACTTTCACCACGCACCTATCAAAATTTTCATCATCAAGTAGCTGATTTTCCTAGTGCATGATGGGTACTTACGGCTGGAGGAGCCTATTCCCATCATGGAAAATCTTATGCACAAGATTTCCTGTCTACCCTGTAAGGGAAAGGACCCTATGGAGATAGCCGAAAGAAGTGGCGATTCGGCACTTGTAGAGGCCATGAAGAAGAAATACAAACTAGAAAAGAAAAAGAGGGGTTATGCCATCAAAAGCATTAAAGACAAAGGGGTGCGCATAGCCACCCAACTCTTGGCTCGAAAGGTAATGAGAAAATGTAGCGAAGATGAGGTACGAGTGCTGGTAGTTGCATTGGTGGAACAATGCATGGAGGGGGTCCAATTTAACTGGGCTGAGTTCCTCTGTGAGGAGTTCCTCACTAACTGCAAGGAAGCTTAGGAGTAGGGCAAGACCTTCCACTACACGTGGTTGATCTTGTCTATATTATTGGTAACAGGGGAACTGCATGAGGATAGTCAATTCCCTAATATTGAATAGGACTTACCAGAGGTTGCAAAGTATGCATCGCTATGGGCTACTAAGGACGACATGTAGATCTGTGAAACAAATATCTTCTGGGTGCTCATGGAGGCAAGCATTCGGATGTGGATAAATAGGTGGCTACACCTATCGCCCACAATTTACAATAGTCTATGGAGCTTTGCAGACTTCAAGGCGGACATGCATAACGTGTATATCAACGCACGAAAGGATCTGGCGTAGCAATGGACCAAGCTCCCCTTCATCATCATTGATGATGTGATCTTCTTCGTGCTAGAATCATGGCCTCCCAAGTGGCGCACCCCAGATCTGGTGCAACAAGATAGAACAACAGAACAAAAGAAGAAGGATGCAACCAAGTTACACATCACCCAGTTGGCCCAGAAAAAGTGCAATGGAAAGTTGGCTCCAGAGGTTAGGGCTACCCACGAGGCGGCGAAGGCAGCCACAGAGCAGGAAAAGGCCTTCAAAAAAGCAACAATAGCATAAGCTGTAGGGGCCAACACAAAACAAGAGGAAGGGGGCCATAACATTTTGACAGGACAGGGAGCAGAGGACACAATAGAAGACGCAGACGCGAGCACAACGTCTAACCAACTGAAATGACCACATGTCACGGAGAGATTAGGTCCATGAAAAAAGGCTAAGGCATCCAAACTAGACATTGAACTAATTACGTTGACAGAAGGTGACCTCTACGACATCGACAACACGGTTCATGATGTCACCGGGGAAGCGCTCCAGGAAGCCATGACAGGGCAACAGATTGTGTTGGGGGCCCTAAGGGTGTAGCTGTAGGAACTTCAGGTGCAACCCCCATAGGAAGGAGTAGTAGCTGCCTATAGCACCGCAGGTACATCAACAGCAGAGCAGCTGCTACACAAAAAGATGGCTAACACCTTAGTGCTACCGAAAGGAGCGCTAACAGTGGAGAATGAGGTTGACTGAGCCGCGGTTAGCAGGATCAAGGGAATGGGCCTTATTTTGGCTGCCCTTCTATGAGACACCTTGTATCAACTACAGGATGGCCTCAGAGAATAACTCCATGCCAGGGAGGGCCACGTGATCTAGGTATTGAGTGAGCAGAAGATCAACATCGAACAACTCAACCTACAGCATGACGAGTTAGTGTCACAAAATTAGAAGATCGCACAAACAATTGATGAAGCATATCTGTGTGTTCCAGAATTGTCCATTGCCATAGACCTATCGATAGAGATGTGGATCCATTGTCTGGCAAGTGGGGTCCGAAGCACGCACGAGGAAACCATGTGGATACAGTTGGAGCTGAACCTCTAGATTGTTGCGCTGCGGCTAAAGGCATAGCCTTCCACTCCTCCGGAAGTTAAAGAATAGCACGTTAGCATGATTCAAACATGGCTGGAAGAAATTGGACGGGAAATACAAGACTGTACAAGTATGTTGGACCAAGCTTTTGACGTCCTCACATCCTTACAAGGGGACCCCAACATACAGCGCCTAGAAACAGAGGCGCAGGAACTACAGCAACAGTATGATAGTGTCAGGGGAACTGTGCAAATAGTCATCCTCACCCAACGACTGGCAAAGATGCAACAAGCAAGGGCATTAAAGGATCAGGTGGATGTTGCAAGACAGAAAGAGGCACTTCTCAAAGTGCCTGTCTAACCTTGGATTGATGAGGCCTTCCCCATTATGGCCGAGATTGAGGGCAAGCTCGCATAGATGCAGGGATTATATGTGCTAAGGCAGATAGTAGAGCCTCACAATGAAGCATCGGAAGAGCACATGCAGTAGGTCCAACAAACCGCAAAGCAGTGCGTCGCGGACCTCCGAGTAGTACGGGACCAGTTGGAGGGGCTCCATGCCAATATTACTACACTAGTAGAGTGACTCAGGACAAGTCTCGATGATTGTGTTGGGGGCCTGTTGGGCATGGAATCCCCCCACAACTTGTTTTGGGGCTCAAAGCCCTAGTTTTGGTCAAAATTTTTGTAAGACTCCGCGAATTGTGGGAACGGAGCGTGAAGTATAGGATGAATCATAGGGCTGTCCACCCTAAAATATTGTAATGTAATGTAAAGTCATGAGTGTATAAATAGAGCGAGGCTCTAAGTGTAAAGATAGTGATTTTTAGAGAGAAGAATAGGAATGGTGCAAGCATAGAAGAAGTGTCTAAGTGTATTGGGTCATAGAGGTAGCAAGAGGCTCTGTAGTTGAGTGTGCAGAGGCCTAGTAGAGTCCGCAGCTAAGTGCGCAAACCCTATAGCTGAGTGCGTAGGGTAGTGTCGAGCCTATAATCTAGATTGAAGAATAATAAAGAGAAGCTAATTCCTATTTCTATGTGTCTATTGTGCATTGTCTTCTTTACATTTATATTGGTTTATTTATCACGCGCACTCATATGATTGTTGAATATGTTGTAATAATCATTAATCTTACACACATAAGTTAAGTAATTGGGTAATAACAGATTAAATAGCAAGGAACTTGGGTATTATATGGGTTGTGCCCTAAGTAGGGCTACGTGAAAGCAACATCACAGGTTGTAAAGGAATAACAAGTTCCCGTAGTGACGAGGGCATAGGGTCCAACCGTGGACCTCCAAAAGCCCATCAGACATCCCCAGGGTGCGGAAACTTAGTTCTGGCACCCTCCCATACTACTTTGGGTGAGACCTCAGTTCATGCTCAGCAGACTGTTGCTGAAAGGGCTAGTAGTACTGGGATTTTCTTGGCTAAATCATCTCTGAACCTAGTTTAGGGCCATATAATCCTAAAACATGCTTTTATCTCAGGGAAAAGTAGCGTACAGGGAATAAAACACTGTTTTTTATATATTTGGACCAAGTCTAGAAGGAGGGGTTGCCCTAGGCCATAAACAAAGCATCATATATACCAAGAGTGGTAAATGGTGCTATAACACTAGTTCAAACAATATTGCCAGAACTCGACGAGGAAGGAAAAATCATATTGGAAACTGAAGCAGTCATAGAAACAAGAAATTGAAAGCTACGAAGTAGATCAATTTCAAAGTGTCTCATCAAGTGGAAGAAATTTCCCGTTGAAGAATCCACACGGGAGGATGAGAATTTTATACAGAAGCATACAGAACTACTCAAGCATTGAGGAAGGCACTTTTTTGAATGAGAGCGACATGTTAGGTGCCTATAATACTAGTGTACTCCCTTATTATTATTTTTGTCACAACCCCTTATTTTTATTGTGGTGCCCATGTTGTCCCCATATTGTTATTATTGTGCGCCATATAAGCCCACTATTTTTTATTGTTGCGCCCTTACATTATTATTGTTATGTCGGCTCTAATTATATTATGACCCCTTTGACTCCTATATATAGAAAGGAGGTTTTTTTAATTTGAATCATCCAAGAATTATTCATTTGTGTAATGTAAAGGAGGATTCCCCTTGAAGAGGCTGATTTTGAAGTTGTTGATCTATCTTTTCTTATATTTTGTGAGTTGGTTGCATAACAACCGTGGATTCATGTATCATTAGATGCCTATTCATGTATCACTAGGCATGTTTAGTAGAGATGTTAGCAATTTATATAAACAACTATATGCTTAATTTTCAGGTCTCCTAACAGTGGTGTTCTAGCCCTTGCCTTGGCTTGTAAAACATCTCATCCATCACTCCCTATTTTTCCTTCATACTATAGGGGGCATCTGTTACACACTATTTTATCACACCTCCTGTTCACTTCCTATTCCATATCCCAAAGTTCCAAAATGTTGACAATTTTGAAGTATATCCATCATGATACACAGACAAAAACATCCTTGAAAAACCAAAGGAAAATTGCCTTGAGTCAATTCTGAAGAAGGTTAGCTAAAACCATAATTTTTAGGGCCAATGAGATTTGCTCCACTGCCTCCCCATGTTGATGGAAGGTTTCTCTGCTTTACCCTAGCACTAGAAGCATTGGTTTTGATATGAAAACCCACATTGAACCTCTTCTGACAGGTTTTCCCAAAATGGGGGAGAAGCTTTGTGTGCTAGAAATTTCGAGAATAATGAGTTGGATATTGGTTATTGCAGATATGGTCGAGCTCTCCCATTTGGATCTTGTTAGCACCTAAATCTACCCTAGGCTAAAGGAAGGAAAAATTCAGGGTAACCACAGACCACACTCAGTCTGGTAGCTAGCCCTACCAGAACAGGAGAGGGCCCTCTCCGAGTCACACTCAGCGAATAGATAAGCAAAAAATGGTGTGAGATGACTTACAATGAAATATTGATCTTAGGCTAGTAAGTGAATATGGATACAAGAAACAATTTTTATGAATGACCGAGCTTCTGGGATGGTATAGGACCAATGGTCAGCAAAGAATAGAGAGTTTAATACAAAGGCACAGATTACTTCGTGAGGCAAGGCAGGCGGAAAGTGTAGCAACATAGTTTGGGATAACGCGGAATGGAGAGATTGCTGAGGAGTGTGAAAAGGGCATAGGAACATGAATCCTTTTCAACAGAAGAAGAACACTGAACATGAAATTTTCCCACGGGCATAGCAATAAAATTGAATTCTACCTAATCTCACTCAGAAAATTTTACTTGGAAATGAACATGAATTGAATTATGAAACATAACATAATACATATGAAAACATAAGAGACACATTTGCTACACTCACAACCACAAGAATCTCATGAAACAGAGCCGCTGCCTTTCATTAATTCTCTGTCAAAAATACACAGTGAAGAAATAGAGTTTCTTTCGCAAAGTCTCCCAGAAGTTACAAGCCAACCAACCCTTTGCAAATAGCTTGCATACAATATATAGAATGTGACATGAAGAGATAGAACACCCAAGGGTTGGGAGTTACTCGAATCATTACAAAATGAAGATGAAGAGCCAACCATCAGCTACAGGTGCAGCATTACAAACATGACAAATGGCTTGGGTGAGCATTTGCCTTCCTTCGCCACTTGGATAGACGCCAATCTGGGGAACAAATACTTTAAATGCTGCGTTTGGTGCCAAAAAACCGAAGTGTAGATGAGCGGGCCCACTTGGAGAAGTCGCGAATCGAAAATTCACAAAACGGAAGCAAATTTGGCAATTTTTCCTCTGTGCGCTGTGCCATTTTCTCTGTGCGTCATGCTACTTTGGGGCCTGTTTTGGGGCACTTTCATGCGTCCAAAATATGACCAAGTGGGCTTGTTGGAAATCCTGTCCTATCTACTTTATAACCCCACTGGAATTTTTGAATTTGGTGCTCATTTTCCCCTCCAAATCTTCATTCTCCCAAGACTGCTTCCTGTGTGTCAAAAAAGGGGTAGAGAGGTCATTTTTGGGTATTTTTTGACCTTTTGGAGACTCATACCTTGGAAAAATTTCTTGTTCGGGCACTAGTAGTCGTGATTTTCCATGCTGAATCCAAAAATGCAAACCATTCCTCATTTGGAGCTCTAGAATTTTAGCGCCACACCACAGGGAGAAAAACCCTGTGTTTTGCCCAAGAAATTTGGGCTGGAGGTTCCCTATGGGGTGTTATTATGGGCCAAGAAATCCTCAACCAAGATTCAAAGCCGATATTTCTCTTTCTCCTCTTTTTCCTTTCTTGTTGCTTTCCTCAATTTCGCCTTCAAACTCCTTATCCAGGCCCTTACACTCATGTTTCGTGTCCTATAACGATAAGCCATGTGTCTCAGCAAGGCAAGGTCCTGATTGACCTTGTCCAGCAACCTCTCTTGGTGGATGTTGATCTGCTCTAGCCGGGACTCACGGTCATTGTTGATTTCTTGCTTCAAGGTAGTGAGCTCGATCCTCCTTTGTTGGGCAGCTTGTCGATTCTCATGGATGTTTTGCAGCTCCATGATCTCATGCTGGTCCTCAAGCTACTTGTTTCTCTGCCCCAAATACTTGATGATCCATTTGGCCCTCTCCACATTGAGTGACAAGTCTTGGATCTCCGTGTTATGCTCCTAAATAGTCATCCTAAGTCAGGCGCTCTCCACATATGCATCATCATCCTGAATGAGGATGAAATCGACCTCCTGTTTCACCTGATGGCCTCTCGTCATGCATAGGATTTCTTGTCCCTGTCCTGTATTCCTCTGATGGAAGCATCAACAAGCAAATCCAACTTAACCTTCTCTTTTTTCCTGATTAGGGTTTCCTGAAGTATTTTCTTCAACTGCTTGATTTTGACTTTGGAGACCTGATTCCTTGTGTAGCAATGAGTAGCCATGTGTCTTTGAAATTTGTTGTCTCTTTTGACCCTCTTAAGAAGATTTTTTTAATGGAAATTTACTTTGTCAAGCCAAAACTCCCTATTTTCATTGATTTCTCCTGCAATTAGGTCGACTGAAGACATCTGCTCCCTTTGTTGCTGAAGTTCCATTTTCAGTCCTCTAGTCTTTGGACTCTTCCTTGTCACTTGCTCTTGATGCTCATCTGAATCATCTGCGTTAAATAATATTTTCCTTTTACATCTTATTTTCTAACATCAACCTTATGCTTATTCAAGAGTAGTTGATTTACCTTCAAATGCTCATTATCCCGCTCTAGGAATCAAACCATGAAATTGGCCTTCGAAAAATTGTACCTAAGCTCTTTGATCTTAGCATCTTTCTCCATGATGACCTAATCTAATATCTTATGCTATTCATTAACATAAAATTTTACTATATCAGTGTAAAGATGGAATTTCTCCTCATCTTGCAAAGGTGCCTTATGTTGTGATGGTGATCCCTGTTCTGCTAATGTAGGCTTGGACCGTAGCAAATCTACACAAAGTATGAGCAATTTGGTGAAGTTTACAGAAATTTTTAGGCTTGAGGCTATATACGCTGTGCTAAGAACCCAGTGCACCGTGCTCTCCATGTGCGTCGTGCCTGTTCAGATAAACACTGGGTAATTCCTCCCAGTGCGTCGCGCTCTCTATGTGCGCCGCGCTCCTCCTCCTATGCGTCATGATTTTTCCATAAGACTTTTGGAAGCCCTTCCGGTGTCCCAATTTAGCATGGGATAGCTCATTAGGAAGGTATTTGAGTCTACTTGCCAACCCAACTGTAATTTTTCAATTTGGAGTTCATTTACCCTGTCAAAAATCAAATCTCCCAAGACTGGTCAAAATGTGCCAAATGAAGCTGCCTCAAGGCAGAGTGCTATTGCAGTCAACTTTTTAATGCGTTCCTCAACCCCAAATTGAGCTCATGATATTGCATTGGAAATGTCCTTTTGTCTAGTTATCATTTGACTCATCAATAAAGTCATTTGACCAGCCAAGCTAGGAGAAAACTGGATTTTCCCAAGGTCACTTCAGAGGTGCATAAATTCTCCCGAGGCGATTGTATTTTTGACATTTCTTTGAAACCATGACACTTGTGTAAAATTTGAAATAGGTTTTTCTTCCTTGGAATGTTTTTGACAGAAACCTCTCTCTGTTTTCCAAAATTCATATTTTATTGCTCAGAAACATCATTTGAGTGAAACCTATCCCGATGTGTGGAACAAGGGATTTGTCGAAATGAAGCGAAATGAAGGGGATAGGGAGCTTCTAAATTCTTGAGAAAATTTTGGGAGGTAGGGAGGGATGTTAGGAAGTAGAGGAAAGTGTAATATTAGAGATTGAGTGAGGTGAAGGGGTCCAAAAAGGCCAAACACAGGTCCAACCTAGAAAATTTCCAGGTTGTAGCAAGAAACTAGGGTTTGTGCGAAAATGAGTAATTTGGGGGATCTCAGTGATGGGAAGTGTTTAATAAGGTAAATTATGGATAGGGGAAGGTGTATGAACATCGGGATACAAGTTTTGCCGATGATTTGGCCGTCGAAGAGAAATTTCCTTCAAAACCCTAGGAGAGGGAAATGACCTTACCTAGGTGCAACTGAAGCATGAACAAGGTGTAAAATGACCCAGTGGGACTTGACATGATAATGGAAACTCTCTGAATGATGGTACACTCAGCTGAACGGTGACATGGACTGACATTTGGACAACTTTGACAAGGGTAAAATCAAACCCTAGACGTAATGCCTAGTGACCAAATCTTGCTTGAAGACTCACTGAAATGACAAATTTTGACCTTGACACCTTAAAATCACTTTGTAAGAGCATGTTTGATCACTGGAGGAAGGCTGCAAAGACTGACACTAACATTGGCTCCAATAGGGATGGAAGCTCCTTGGAGGTGCCAAGAACTGCAGATATTTGGGTGAGCAGACAGTGCCTTCATCCATTGGGCTATGGAGTCCATTATTCTGACAAACCAACATGACTCAATTTATTGACTACAACTTGACTCAAACTGACTCAATGCGAACTGAAATGATTGAAAAACTTGACTCTATGCAAAAGGAAATGACTCATGACTGACTTAACTAAAACAATAATTGAAAAAACTTATTCAATGGCAGCAGTCCATCAAGACTCGAGGATTTCAAATCATGATGACAGCCACCTGCGTACTAATGCAATATGTACAATCATGTGTAATGTGTCTTTCGATGTAACCAATCAAGTAGATGCCTCCTTGATTGATTCTCTAGATCAGATCTTCTGGTCAACAACAGGTACTGGTAACTAGGCCTCCAAAAACATAATTGACCATGATCTCCTTCATCACTGAATACTGCAATAATGACCTTCACTGCTGACTGTAACAGATTTTCCATTGGATCATGAAAAACATGAAGATTTACCTCCTGCTAAGGAAACAATATATCTTTTTCTTTTGATTCTGATCTTCCTTCATAATGTACTTCAGAAAAAGTATGTTCCTGGTCCTCAAAAAATTCTGAACAAGCAGATGAGCGGATTTCCTCTTCAAAGAACACTTCAAAACATGAAACATATGAGGAAGAGTCTGAAAGACAATCCTGAACGTTTTGCTCTTCGGAAGCTTGAATGTATTGTAGGTCACCTTCATATGATATGACAACCAGATTGTCTTTGCATTCATCAATCATGAGAAAAGAAACTTCGAATGATTCTTGAAACCCAAGCATGACATTTCTATCATCTACCAATAATTCATCCAAGGAACCTTTTTCACTTACTTGAGCAAAATTCTCATCTTGTTGTTCATGAGATGACTGGATTACCTCTTCATGAAGAATGTTTCTGATGACATGAGAACATTTGGATCCAAAAGTCTGTCTTCTTCTATGGACAGATCTGAAACGACACTTTTTCTTTCATCACTTTCGGCCATATGGAATTCTTCAACCTGCTGATCTATAAAGTTGTTCACTGGATTGTCATCCTTTTCAAAAGAGGAAGAAGTTTCACCAACACTTTCTTGACCATGTGTGCACTGCAAATCTGGTTCTGTATCCAAAATGATTTCATCAATCATTTCAGGGGAAGATTTCTTATTAACGACCTGCTCAAAAATTTCGCCATATGTCTCATCTTCAACATTAAAACTGAGAGATTGTTGATTTCATACAAGCTTTTCATTTGAAGATTTACTATGCAATTTACCCCGCAAAAACTGAAATGATTCAAAACATAAAGGTAAGGAATCTTCTTGTATCGTTTGATCATATAAGCCAGCTTCTATGTCTTCATTTTCAACCTGACTATTAATGGCATTTAGGGGCTAGAACTCCGAATATAAGAAGTCTGGAACAAAGTTTTCATCGCCCTTAAGAGGATCCAAATCAAGATTTGTCGATAGCTGATGTCCGATTGCATGGAAATTTTCTCTAATGAACTGACATGAATCAAAGCACAAAGGCAAATATCCTTCACTTACTTCAAAATCCGTTGCACTTTCCTCATCATTTCCATAGCTAATATGCATCGTTTGATCACTGTACTCGAGCTGCTGTAAGCGAACTTTATCATCCCACAAACTAGCTGCTGATTTTTCTGCAAGATTAGCTTCTGTTTGGAGAGCATAATAATCATCATCATACTGATCAAACTAAGGCAAATCATTAGTATAAAACACGTCGTCAAGCATACATGTCATATCAACAGGTATTTCTTCTCCAAGATGATCTACAAAAGAATCCTTATGACCACTGAGATAAGAAACAAAATGTTTTGGATCAGCCACTTGTTCATGAACGTCATTTTCATATTTTGCAGTCATTTTCCTCACCATCTCTTCTACTAAACTCACCAAAATGTCAAGTTTTTCCTCTAAAGGTGTAGTTTTCTCTAGATCCACATTTTTCATCTCTTCTTCTCTCAACCTTACCCTTCTGATCAGCAAATGAACCTCTACATTTACTGCATTGTTCTGCATCTCTTCAAGTGTTGCAACATTCGTTTCTCTCAGCTGAAACTCCATTTCCGGATCAAAGGCACCCGGGTAGTGCAAGAGAGCAGATCCGGGAGTGGGTCTTATATCAACCGGCATTGAATAATAAACTTGATTAAATCTGGCTGAAAACTGTTGTATTGTCTCCACTGGTAGTCTTTTCAGCTAATTATACTCTTCTACGATAAGGAAAAGGTTCTATCTGATCCTCCACCTGTCAAGAAAAACTTTGATGAACTGTTGTAAATCTGTGATTCTTGCATCAGGCAGGGCTTTGAACCAACTCTTGACTTTGCCTTGCAAAGATAGAGTAAAAATCCTTATACTGACATCTTCTTCATCAATTTCGAAAAGGTCTAGAAAAGTCTCAACATTCTGCACATGTTGCTCAGCATTGACAATCTTACATTCATCGTCAAATCTTGGCAAGTATATATCATAGTTTTTGGGGAAAACATGAAGAACAGAAGGTAAAACAAGAGGTTTATACCTATCTCGGATTATAATAGCTGTAGGAATATATACAAGAGCGATGGGATCAAGTTGGTGTTCTTTAGGCTCATCACTCTGAAGAGAGTCATCCTAAGATGTAGGAAAAGTAAGGAAGCTGGGATCAAAGGGAAACTCACTATTTACACTTTTTGAATAGATCGAGTGAAGATTTTGATCACCTTTATCATACAACAAGTTCTGAAAAACTTTTAGGTAAGCTTAAAGAACAATGAAGAAGTAATTTACAAGAAAGCATAGTAGAACGTGAATACCATTCCACTTTGGATACCCAAACTTTATGTAAGATCCTTCCATTTTCACAGAGAAAGAGTTAGTCCTCCAGTGGAGTCACCATGAAGCACCGATTGCTGGGTTCTTCAGTGAATGGAGTCGCCTGGTGAATGATTTCAGCCGTCTTCTTATGTCTGATCGTTGTTCAACATCAACCATCAGATCTGAGCTTGATAGATGTACTGGGGCAACACAATCTTCAAGAAAACCATTTTCTTCCCCAGTGGAGTCGCCACTATGTTAGAACCTAAATCTCCCCTAGGCTAAAGGAAGGAAAAATTTAGGGTAACCACAAACCACACTCAATCTGGTAGCTAGCCCTACCAGAACAGGAGAGGGCTCTCTCCAAGTCACGCTCAGCGAATAGATAAGCAAAAAACGGTCTGAGATGACTTACAATGAAATATTGGTCTTAGGTTAGTAAGTGAATATGGATACAAGAAACAATTTTTATGAATGACCGAGCTTCTGGGATGGTATGGGACCAACGGTCAACAAAGAACAAAGAGTTTAATACAAAGTTACAGATTACTTTGTGAGGCAAGGCACGTGGAAAGTGTAGAAACTTAGTTTGGAATCACGTGGAACGAAGAGATTGCTGAGGAGTGTGAAAAGGGCATAGGAACATGAATCCTTTTCAACAGAAGAAGAACACTGAACATGAAATTTTCCCACAGGAAGAGCAATAAAATTGAATTCTACCTAATCTCACTCAGAAAATTTCACTTGGAAATGAACATGAATTGAATTATGAAACATAACAGAATACATATGAAAACATAAGAGACACATTTTCTACACTCACAACCACAAGAATCTCATAAAACAAAGCCGTTGCCTTTCATTAATTCTCTGTCAAAAATACACAATGAAGAAACAGAGTTTCTTTCCCACAGTCTCCAGAAGTTACAAGCCAACCAACCCTTTGCAAATAGCTTGCATACAATATATAGAATGTGCCATGAAGAGATAGAACGCCCAAGGGTTGGGGAGTTACTTGAATCATTACAAAATGGACATGAAGAGACAACCATCAGCTACAGGTGCAGCGTTACAAACATGACAAATGGCTTGGGTGAGCGTTTGCCTTCCTTCACCACTTGGATAGACGCCAATCTGGGGAAAAAATACTTTAAATGTTGCCTTTGGTGCCAGAAAACCGAAGTGTAGATGAGCGGGCCCACTTGGAGAAGTCTCGAATCGAAAATCACAAAACGGAAGCAAATTTGGCAATTTTTCCTCTATGTGCCACGCCATTTTCTCTGTGCGTCATGCTACTTTGGGGCCTGTTTTTCGGAACTTGCATGTGTCCAAAATATGCCCAAGTGGGCTTGTTGGAAATCCTGTCCTATCTACTTTCTAACCCCACTGGAATTTTTGAATTTGGCGGTCATTTTCCCCTCCAAATCTTCATTCTCCCAAGACTGCTTCCTGTGTATCGGAAAAGGGGCAGAGAGGCCATTTTTGCGTGTTTTTTGACCTTTTGGAGACTCATACCTTGCCAAAATTTCTTGTTCGGGAACCAGTAGTTGTGATTTTCCATGCTGAATCCAAAAATGCAAACCATTCCTCATTTGGAGCTCTAGAATGTGCTTTGCCCAAAAATTTGTCATGTGACCAAAAATTCCCCAAATTTCTTGAAGTTTGGGCTGGAGGTTCCCTATGGGGTGTTATGATGGGCCAAGGAAACCTCAGACAAGATTCGAAGCCGATCTTTCTCTTTTGCCTCTTTTGCCTTTCTTGTTGCTTTCCTCAATTTCGCCTTCAAACTACTTATCTGGGCCCTTGCACTCATGTTTCGTGTCCTGTAATGATAAGCCATGTGTCTCAGCAACGAAAGGTCCTAATCGGCCTTGTCCATCAACCTCTCCAGGTGGATGTTGATCTGCTCTAGCTAGGACTCATGGTCATTGTTGATTTCTTGCTCCAAGGTAGCGAGCTCGATCCTCCTTTGTTGGGCAACTTGTCGATTCTCACGGATGTTTTGCAGCTCCATGATCTCATGCTGGTCCTCAAGCTACTTGTTTCTCTGCGCTAAATACTTTATGGTCCATTTGGCCCTCTCCACATTGAGTGACAAGTCTTGGATCTCCGTGTTATGCTCCTGAATAATCATCCTAAGTCGAGCACTCTTCACATCTGCATCATAATCCTGAATGAGGATGAAATCGACCTCCTGTTTCACTTGATGGCCTCTTGTCATGCATAGGCTTTCCTTTCCTTGTCCTGTATTGCTCTGATGGAAGCATCAGCAAGCAAATCCAACTTAACCTTCTCTTTTTTCCTGATTACGATTTCCTGGAGTATTTTCTTCAACTGCTTGATTTTGACTCTGGAGACCTGATTCCTTGTGTAGCAATGAGTAGCCATGTGTCTTTGAAATTTTTTGTCTCTTTTGACCCTCTTAAGAAGATTGTTTAAATGGAAATTTACTTTGTCAAGCCAAAACTCCCTATTTTCATTGATTTCTCCTGCAATTAGGTCAACTGAATACATCTGCTCCCTTTGTTGCTGAGGTTCCCTTTTCAGTCCTCTAGTCTTTGGACTCTTCCTGGTCACTTTCTCTTGATGCTCATCTGAATCATCTGTGTCAACTAATTATTTTCCCTTTACATCTTCTTTGCTAACATCAACCTTATGCTTATTCAAGAGTAGTTGATTTACCTTCAATTGCTCATTATCCTGCTCTAGGAATCAAACCATGAAATTGGCCTTAGAAAGATTGTCCCTAAGCTCTTTTATCTTAGCATCTTTCTCCATGATGATCTAATCTACTATCTTATGCTATTCACTAACAAAAAAATTTACTATATCAGTGTAAAGACGGAATTGCTCCTCATCTTGCAAAGGTGCCTTATATTGTGATGGTGATCCATGTTTTGCTGATGTAGGCTTGGACCCTAGCAAATCTACGCAAAGTATGAGCAATTTGGTGAAGTTTCCAACAATTTTCAGGCTTGAGACTATATGCACCACGCCCTCCATGTGCATCGTGCCCGTTCAAATTAACACTGGGCAATTCCTCCCAGTGTGTCGTGCTCTCTATGTGCGTTGCGCTCCTCCTCCTGTGCATCATGCTTTTTCCAGAAGACTTTTGGAGGCCTTTCGGGTGTCCAAATTGGGTGCGGGATAGCTCTTGAAAAGGTATTTGAGTCTAATTTCCAAACCAACTAGAATTTTTCAATTTGGAGTTCATTTTCCCTTTCAAAAATCAAATCTCCCAAGACTGGTCAAAATGTGCCAAATGAGGCTGCCTCAAGGTAGAGTGCTGTTGCAGTCAACTTTTGAATGCCTTTATCAACCCCAAATTGAGCTCATGATAGCTCATTGGAATTATCATTTGACTCATCAAGCAAGTCATTTGACCAACCAAGCTAGGAGAAAACTTGATTTTCCCAAGGTCACTTCATAGGTGCATCAATTCTCCCGAGGCAATTGTATTTTTGACATTTCTCTAAAACCATGACACCTGTGTAAAAATTGAAGGATTTTTTTCTTCCTTGGCATGTGGTGGACAAAAACCTCTCTCAGTTTTCCCAAATTCATCTTTTATTGCTCAGAAACATCATTTGAGTGAAACCTATCCCAATGTGTGGAACAAGGGATTTGTTGAAATGAAGCGAAATGAAGGGGATAGGGAGCTTATAAATTCTTGAGGAAATTTTAGGAAGTAGGGAGGGATGTTAGGAAGTAGGGGATAGTGTAATCTCAGAGATTGAGTGAGGGGAATGGGTCCAAAAAGGCAAAACACGGGTCCAACCTAGAAAATTGCTAGGTTGTAGCAAGAAACTAGGGTTTGTGCAAAAATGAGGACTTTGGGGGATCTCAGTGACAGGAAGTGTTTAATAAGGTACATTATGGATAGGGTAAAGTGTATGAACATCAAGATACAAGTTTTTCTAATGATCTGGCTGTCCAAGAGAAATTGCCTTCAAAACCCTAGGAGAGGGAAATGACCTTACCTAGGCGCAACTGAAGCATGAACAAGGTGTAAAATGACCCAGTGGGACTTGACATGATAATGAAAGCTCTCTAAGTGATGGTACACTTAGCGGAACGGTGACATGGACCGAAATTTGGACAACTTTGACAAGGGTAAAATCATACCCTAGACCTAATGCCTAGTGACCAAATCTTGCTTGAAGACTCACTGAAATGAGAAAAGTTGACCTTGACACCTTAAAATCACTTTGTAAGAGCATGTTTGATCACTAGAGGAAGGCTGCAAAGACTGACACTAACAGATATCTTGATCCTATATTTATGGACCTTCCCCTTGATATCTGGACCTTCCTCCCTCCTTTTGGGATCCCTAACTCCCTCTCCCTTCCTACAAATCAACTCCCTTCCATCCCCAAATGGTTGGTCATTGATTGCCTGCATTCCTATTATGAGATTATGCCCAAATGCCACCCATTCTAAATTGGAGAAGGAGTGCTTGAAGAGTCTTTTCTTGGACTTGGACATCCACCAAAAGCAGGTCTCCAAAATCAAGCAGTAGTTTGTATGCTTCGATTATTATCTCATTATATATACATCTGATGTTCACTTTCCATAATTGTGTAAATGTTTATGCTTTTAGCTTAATACTCCTTGATCTATTAAGTATTTCATGTTTTAAATATGCCATATATGCTCTTGTACCTTGTATTTCCCTTTGATCCTTGTAGGTACTAAGATGTGAAGAACAAGTAAGGAGAGAACCTGGAAGGGAAGGAATCAAAGTCATCTCCAATGGATTGAGCGATTAGCATCAGAGCGAGGAAGGTGGCTCTCTCTCTGCATTTGTTAAACATAAGCTAGGAAAGTGTGTGTTAGTTTGTTTAGTTCATTTCTAGGCCCACTCATTGGGCTAGAGAGATCGCCTACATCTAGACAAGGGATTTTCCTTCACAACAAAATGGTGACTCCGCTAGGGAAGCTATATTAACCTCTTCAATCTCTTTTTCGATCTAGTCTCTTGATTAGTTTGACCTACCAATGAGGTCTCAATTATTTTGAGCTTGTATAGGTCACACAATCATTGATTACTACCTTAGAGTGTTGAGTCTGGAGTGTTTGTTGAAATCTTTTTTGTTTTTTGCCTTATTCCTTACCAATGGCGTTTTTGACATGGACAGTCGCACTGCCAATGCACTTTCCTTTAACATAGTTGTGCTAATCCCCTGGTTAGTGCTAGTTTAGCTATTACAATCGTGTTGATCTAATAGATTGGTGAAAAATAGGGTTTCTCTGCCAAAATCCAGTGTATCTCAGCCCCTCAGTTCATTTTTCTTGTCCACTGTGATTAGATTTATTCATCTTTTGTATGATTATAAGATTTGATGAGTGAATTCTTGTCTTTTTTAGCTTTCAAGGTTTGAGTGAAATTGGATTGATTTTTAAGGTTTATAAGTCATTTTATTTTCACTTGCCGATTGAAAGTGTCACTGAGTTTGTAGTTTGTTGATTGATTAGATCTGATCATCTATTAAAATCATTAGAAGTGCCAATTTTCATTTGTTTTGGTTTGTCTTTTGCAAAGTTACTTTTTATTGCATTAACTCATCCTGAACTTGGAAAATCATCTTTGTTATTGATCGAACATAGATTATGTTTTTTGGATTACAATTTGAAAAGGGTGCATTGTTTATTCATTCAAAAGAGAAAAGTGAAAGACATTTTCATTTAAGGGCTTTTGAATTGGAGTTGTTGTTTCTTTGATTCGTGCATTGTTTGCATTAGAAGCATTGGAATCAAAATCTCATTTTTTGTTTTATTAAAGCTTTGATTGCATTAGAGCATCCGGAAATCAAAGAGAACATCATTTAGATAAAGTGCATCTTAGTAAAGTAAAATTCATGTTTCTTTCAATAGATTGCATGCATATTGGATAGTGAAAGTGAAGTTTAGTTTTTTCTTTTGCATATTTCATTTGGAAATAAAAGTTAGTGGAAGCGTGTTCTTTGATGAATTCTCTTGTTTTATGCATTGATTGATTGAATTATATTCCCTTGTTAGTTTAGCTTTCATTGAAGTTAAAAGTTTTCTTTTCTCATATAGTTGCATTTTAGGATTCAAGTGACATCGTTTGAGCCAAAAAACTGAAACATAATCAAGAACAACATTAAAATTTATTGAATTAACTTAAGGATCATTTGGAACTTAACACAAAAATTTAGAGGTCTAGGCTAGAGACATCATCCGGTGTTTAGAGACCTAGAAAATATCATTAACTGCCTACATTGTATCCCTGGGTGAAATCTCGCTCGATGTACGAAAGTATCTAGAAGGTTCTCCAGTACTCTCAGGTATACCAAAGGCACTCTAGTATGGCAAGTATATGGGAACACTCTCAATGGTTATGCATTAGAAAATGCTAACACGGACTTATGCTCCACGTATCATCGAGTATATTTTGGGATACCCCACTAGGTTTCTATTATTTAGCCACAGGTAACAAAGTCAGCCACCTTATCGACATGACACAACAAACACAACATTCGAGGAGATCAGTCGTCATACATTAAGGTGTATATAACAATTCACGAATACTTGGTAAACCCTCTTGCCTTGTACACCCTTTTTGATGTATTTCTTTAAGTACTAAAATTTATCTACCCACAATAACATGAATTACCTATGTAGTTATAATTGGCCTCACATTGCCTGATTAATAGTAAATTTTAGTTGTAAGCTCAATCAATCACCTTCTTTTGTGTTTGACAGAATGTCATCGTGGCTGAACCACCAGATTGGCCTTACATATCCCCTTCATCATCTGACACTGAAGGGTCATTAAAAGGAGTCCATCCTGATATTTCACAGTCACTTAAAGCCCAAGGTTTTGAACTTGGAATTATCCCGAGTATTCAACCCCTTTCCTCTCATCCTCCACCTCGAGACTGATCATCTCAGGAATCTAATCTAGAAACTCCTTAGGTTCTGCAAAGGTATTTATTATTCCCTCTGAATCTACTTTTTGATCCATTGATCATATCTCCTCAACAAAGATATAGTTCATTTGATAATCCTGACATACCTTTGGAGCCTTATCCTTAGTCATCGTGGATTCCCCCTCGCTAATTGTTTCCACCCATGACATTCAAAGGTGAGATTCCAACCTCTTGTCAATACCCTCCTTGAGAATTCTTAGCCACTCACACTCCTGGTGTTAGCAATGATTCTCAATACAAATTTCCACCTGAAGACTTTCTGTATGTGGGAGGCATGCCACCTCCACCACCACCTGAAAGAAGTGAACCTTTGTTTCCACCTGGTTACACCTATCTAGCTAAATTGGTTCTAGGTACTCCAAGTGTGTCATCAATATATCATAATCCCATTTGGTCATCGAGCACCATGCCTACTTTTGGTCCGTTTGTTTCAATCGTGGCCTCTCAAATTCCTATACAAACTATAGTTTCTTTAATTCCTGTATAAATGATAGTTACGATTGTGATGGTTAATGTCCCTATATGTTCCTCAGGTCCTCCAATAAGTGGATAATATGTGCCACCACCTATCCCATCGCATGGGGCACAACAACCACCTCCTCCATATGTATGTTTCGAATGGAACTTATTTGAGTGGATCTCCAACTCACACTACTAGAGTTAATCAAAATGTTGGTAGTGTACCTCATCCTAGTGGATCATCTATTCCATCTTGATCAGGCCAAATTCCATATCAACAACCTCTTTTGGCCCAGATACCCTACCAACAACAGTACCCTCCATATGGCTCACAACAACCTCAAATTTCACCTTTTAATCAATAGGTAGGAATACCAACAAAGGATGCAAGTAGCCTTTGACAAGAGGGAAAAAGAGCGCGACCTATACATTGGAGACTTGGTACTGAAGTGGAACTAATTTCGAATTGACAGAGGCGAGAACGGAAAGTTAGATAACCTCTAGATTGTTCCATTCCAAGTTCAAGAGGTTCTAGATAACAACACTTATTAGTTAGAGACCCTTGATGGAGATTTCATTGTGAATCTAGTCAATGGAAGGATCCTAAAGAAATTATTCACATGAATATTTTTACTTCATGTAAAAAAAAAACGTTTTGGAAAAACTATTTCTCAAAATTTTCTTTTTGAAGTATTGCAATTTTCAGTTTTCAATAAAGTTGTGAGAAGAGATATATTCCTCTAAAGAAGACTCTACAAACCAATGAAAGAAGGCTCTAAAACTACAATTTCTTAACACACCACAAAATATTGTTGTTCCCATGGAGCCAATGTTGGTGTTAAGAGGTAATATATATTTGACAAGATTGGTTTGAAGGTGAAAAGTTCATATATCAGGTCCAACACATTTCAAATGGAAAGGGGCACCGAATTTAGCTAAGCAGGTGTCTTCGTTGATGATGCTAGCACTGCCCTATGACATTGTTGTGTCACACCACAAGAACCAGAAGCTGCACACTCACTAGATTAGATGGCAGGAGTGCTCGAGCATCCAATGGCCTGATGCACTCCATGCTGTGGAGATGCATGATCAATAACGCCTCATAGTGGTGCGAAGGGGGCCACATGGATCCTTCATGCCCTATGCAAAAAAATTGATTGCTGACGTCCCAACATTGTGAAATGTTGCCACGTGGCTCTCCACATGAGCTGCCATGTGCGACCACTATCAATTTTGTCTTTCTGCCATGTAACCCCTCCCTCTTAGTCATCAGCCTAGTCAACCCTCCAAGTGGTGAGAACCACATCACAATGATGTCAGTCTTATGTCACCCGAACTCCGCCAAATCAGGCCTCACCACATATACAAGCCAATTATATGTATAAAGGGATGAGGTTACCATTCTCCTCCTTAATTCACTCTGGTCAGTCCATAGTCTCACTCTTGTTCCTATCAAATTTTCTCGTCTATTTTCACCAATTTTAAGGTACTAATTAGAAATTTTGAACTACTAGTCAGTTCCTTGTGGAAAATTTAACCTTTTTAAGTTATTTCTCTTGCCAAAAACCTAGAATTTTGGGATTCTAGATAAAAATTGTCATGCTTATCACTAAACCTTTTTTTAACTTGAAAAGCCTATTCTGCTGACAAATCCTACACTCAGGTCGAATTTGCTCTGCAAGCAAGGTAATGAGTTGAATTCTCATTGAAATTCATTGAATTTAAGCTCATTTTGTTCATAAGGCCCTTAATTCCACCTCCTACTCGTGCTGGCTTGTTTGAAGATCCATAAAGTTTTGAAAGATAATCCCTCCAATTATTGTCCAATTTCCTTCTGACATGTGGCACACCCTTAGTGAATTCTTTATTTGGAGAGAATCTTCCATTTGTCCTATTATAC
Source organism: Pinus tabuliformis (assembly GCA_031772625.1). Classification (NCBI taxonomy): domain Eukaryota; kingdom Viridiplantae; phylum Streptophyta; class Pinopsida; order Pinales; family Pinaceae; genus Pinus; species Pinus tabuliformis. The sequence goes on along the minus strand of CM062807.1, from coordinate 1,076,971,310 downwards.
CTATTTTAGTTAGGCAGTTGTTTTTGCCAAAGCTCACTCTTTCTTAATGGCTACCTTTTCAACTAAAATTTCAACTTATATCTAAACAAAGGGGAAGGACAAAGAGCCAGACCTTATGGATAAACTAGAATATGTTTGGGACTTGCTGTTAACTACACAAGTTATGAGGATATCTATTCAAATAATGTTGGGCACCAGTGAAGCGATAATAGATCAGAACAATTTGCATGCATCCGATTTTAGTTTTTGTAGCTCTTCCAAAAGTTTTCCACTTGCCAGAAATGGTGACCTGATGTGAAAAAATATACATAGGAGACAAAAGGGTGGTTTTATTATCTCAATATGGAAGGGAAATGATTAAAATAACTCCATAGGATCTTTCAAATATGTTTTCATTTCCTGACATAACCAACTTACAAATGTTGAATAAAGATGAGATTGAAGAAAAATGGGTGAGTCTTGCACCATATGTCCAACAAACAATGATCAACAGTTGCCTCTAAAAAGGGATGTTTCCCCTGTCTAGTCAACCTCCTTACCATATTTCAATTTTCAACTCCATGTCAAAGGTGTCCTTCTCTATGATTTCCCAACTACTCTTAGGCCTTGAAACTGATATATTTGTAACAGAGAACATTATAGGCCTTTTGGTAACTCGACATCACCCAATCTCTAAGGGTTTGCACCAAACTTGATTTCCCATAGTTCTAGTTGGATGAAACACATTCCCAGATGATAGAGTTTGGAGAAGGGAAGTCCTTCCAATACCAAGCTTTTCTAGTCTACCTTTTCATCCATTTGAAATACTCTTATCTTGAACACCTGAAACCTAGAAGGTTAACAAATGCAATGTTGTATTACCAGTGTATGAATGTTACCCATGGTGCGTATGTTGGAAAATAATCAAGGATTCTTTGATTACATTTCGTATTTCATGTTAGTTATGTATGCCCTTCTGTGTGGTCAAACTATACCTATATCCCCTTCTTTCCTTAAGGCAAATATGCAGCTTGCCCCAGATGATAGAATAAATGATTGGTACATTTTTAAGGATTACATAGTCATCAGAGTATGTGGTTTTGAAGGCTAGCCGTACAAAATGCCTACATTCCTAACTCCTCACATTTTTTCTTTAGAATACATCCAACAGAGGTTTAATAGAGATAACCTAACTTTCACTCCAAGAAAAGAAACAATCAAGTTTCATCTCCCTGTTTAGGCAAGACTAATCTGTGAGAACTCAAGGAATGTGGCAGATTTCATGGAAAGGAAAATGGGGGTTTTGGTTTCCCACAAGTGTGGGCCTAGAGGTATGATTCACACAACATCATTTATTATATGAGGAAAGATAAGGTTTGGAAAAACCACAAACATGATTCTAATTTTATTGTAGAATCATGTGCAAACAAGTCCACTTGGGAAGAAGTCAAGGCTATCCTGAATCTAGCTGAGTCAGAATTTATTTCAGGCCATAAACAAGGCACTTCTAAACCCATGGATGTAGACAACAGAGAGGAATTGGGCTCAAAGAGAGCCAGGACAAGTAAAGTACCAGAGAATGAAGATTATGAAGATGAAAAGCAGATAGAGTCACATGCTCTGATATTTTACAATAGTCAGTTGCATACTTCGTCAAAGCAAGCATTCACCAGGGAGACTCTGCCCTATGTAATGTTAGGATTAGAGGTGATGAAATCATGAGAGGTTTCCATTCTTGGACACGTGTGAATTATGGAACAATTCACATAATTAGCCAAGAAAAGAGAGGAAAATAGTCATTAGAATTGTAGAGAATCAACCACTCCCCCCAAACGCAACGTAAAAGCACATTAGATTATGAAAGGGGAATTTTTAAAATTGTTGTATTACAATCCAAAGTGAAGACCATGATGTATATGTCATACTATCAAGCCCACCAAATGTCTTTGCATGCGAATAATATTATGTATACAGATATCATGGACTTGAACTTGCAAGTGATTGTTAGACATTTTTGTGCCTTACAGCATTGAGCATGAAATGTCCATAATCTAAGGGATCCAAAGTCCCTAATCATGTTGTTCCTACCCCTAGAGGAACAAGGCCAAGAAACCACAGCAATTCAGAGAAGTTCTCCACCAAAAACTGATCAAAACCAAGTCAATTCAGGATCATTTCAGTGGCTACACTAGCTATCTGCGTTGAATGTCAAAGCCAACACTGGCTACCTACGCTGAATGTCAACTGCTACACTAGCTACCTGCGCTGAGTGAAAAGGGACAAGTGGCAAGCTCATTTCTCAAGGTGTCAGAGTCCAGGAAGCTTCCAAAATGACACTTGCCTCAGGGAATTCGATTGGTGATGAGTAAGAGGTTCCAAATCTCCAAGTGGAAGCAAGAACCTCCAAGTGGAATCAAGAACTGAAAGAGGGAGAGGACACTACTCACATCTCAGGCTGACTCATCCTCTCTCCAAACATCTATATATGGATCTCTCTCCCATGAGATCTAGAGGTTGGAATTTTGTTATTGCAAAGAATTGCTGTTGGTTTGAGACTAGAGCTATTGGGTGATTTTCTTTGAAGGAGGTGAAGAGGAGATTCCTTTCTGCTGGGAAGGTGATGCTGGATTGGGCCTCATATGGTTGTATCACTTCCTGAACTTTACTTCTTCATCAATAAAGCCATTTGAGTTTCTTCTATATGCATGTATCTCAATGATGTTTTGTTGTATTTGCATATTTAGTTTATTCTAATCCTTAAACTAGTTATGAATGTATGCTTCTTGTAGTTTCCCTCTCTTGCCATTTTGCAGGAACTTGGTATAGCTGGGCCAGTGAAGGAGCAAGCAGCTGGAAGCAAGCAGGAGAGAGTGAGATTGGGTCAACAAACTAGCGGAAGACATCGGTTAGTTACATCCTTCTCCTCTATTTACATTTCATAAAGAAGAACACTTAGATAGTTTTGTCTTGTTTGTTGCTGAGGTACTATCACTCCTTAGAGTGGGATAGGGGCATTCCGTATTGGATACTTTTCCCAACAACAAATTGGCGACTCCACTGGGGATCGTATCTTGTTGGTTTGTTTGTGTTTTTGCTATTCATTTCATAAACTCAGGGAGTACCGAATCGAACTGCATTTGGATTTTTCAAATGCAAAGTAGAGGGCAGCTACTCTAGTCCAGTCACTGGGCCTGTTTATGATCTGAAGAGCTGATCCACAAGTGCTCTAACAGCTCTTAGTGATAGATCTTCATCCTCCTTTGAATCATCCCTTAGTTTGTACTTGATTGATAGCTTTGATTTGGCCAAAAACTGTGATTTTAACTGCAAACTGTAGCTCAAAACCCATAAACAATTCGCGTTTCTGCTTCAGCGCAGACCCAGTGAAGAGGTTATGCATTTCAACGCAGGTCCCGTGAAGGCTACCTGCGCTGAATGTCAAAACCTCTGTGTTAGACCTGCGCTGAACAGTCCTTGTCTTGTGCAGCTGTAGTTCCCTGTGTCTTTTGCTCAGTTTTTATCCCTGTTTTTGCAGCCTATTATCAGTCAATGTACCTATCTGAAACCACCTTTCTTTGCCTCAATTCCACCTCGGTTGTGTAAAGAAACTGTATTTATTCTTTGTGTATTTCTTACATCATTTGCAGTTTTCCATTACGAAAGTAAACTAGTCTCATTGTGGCCCCTTTTGATCTAGACCTGTCATAAGTGTCGTTTTGGTCTTAGGAGTAAGTTTGTTTACTGTTCACAGTTGATTTAGCTTTTACTTTCGTCATATGGTTTGAATTTATGTATTTCTAGTGTCGAAACAAGTAAATCATAAGGTGTCTTTTGATTTTGGAAAAAGAACTTGTTTGTGTTTTCACTTGAAATCGAATTCAAAGTTATACAACAACTTTCTTTATATAAACATCAATATTAAGAAAGAGAAAAGAAATACCTGCATTTGTGCATTTGCATTTTGACAGCTTGCATGTTGATTTAGGAAAAAGTGCATTATTGTGTGCTCTATGCTCTGTGAGAAAAGATGATGTCTTTCTTTTCCCTCAGTAGTTAGGATTTTCATATGTTGAAAAGATAGAAAAAGCTTTCTTATCATCTTTAGACTGCATTTAGGAGTTGTACCATACATCTCGTGGTGATCCAAAAAGGCAAACTTCTAAACAAGATCAACCTAAAATAAATTGAATGAACATAACAACGCTTTGAAACATAACACACAACATAGAGGTCCAGGCTAGAGACGTGTTCCGGCGTCGTTAAACCTGATATCTTACCGTTGAGTGGTTGGGTGATTCCTCCATGGTGAAGCGATAAGTATCAATACGGACTGTGCTCCGACGTACCGTCGCGTATATATTGGGAGACCCCTATAGGAATAAAGACTTTATCCATAGGAAGCCGTGTCGGCCGCCCTACTGATCGCAATGCACTGAACACAGCATTCAGGAAGATCGACCGCCCGTACCCTAAAACGTATTCTACGGTTTTGCGAAAAGTTTGGCACACCTTCTACCTAGAACTCGAGAGCAGTTCCTTTTGGCCTTTTTCAGACTCTATAACAGAAAAATTCCATCCGAGCATTTGTCACTTCCGGCTCGTTAAAACATCGAAGGAGACTAGAGTCATCTTTAACTTTTTCTCGACTCTTTAAAATTGAAAAAGCAAGTTGTGTCCAAGCGTCGTTAAAATTTATTTTAAACGAAATAATCATCACCTTTCCGTCGTTGATCTTCGAAGTTAGTCTACCTTCATCACAAAGTTCTTGTAGAATCGCTAGGAAATCTTTTGGATAGACTAAATATGTCTGAACAACCGTCGAAATCTAGGACTGTGTCATCCGACACAGCAGCAGCAGAACCTCCTGCTGCTACTCCAACAATGTACGTCGGTATACCATCTGTCCGGGCAAGTTACCAACAACAAGCCGGAGTCCAATTGGGGACGACGACATGGTTAGTTCCTATTTCTTCATCCGGATTATCATCTGGTATTTCTTATGTTGAAACTCAACAAATTGATCCAATGTGTCTTCAAAGGCCAATTTACCCTTTAAGTACTGGATTTCCACCATATGGAGGGCAGTATGCTCTTTCATTGTTCCCTCCCAGAGAACAACCATATGGGAGTTTACAACAAAGTTCATGTCAAACTGGAATTACATCCAATGGTTGGGTACCGATACTGCCTCAACAACCAGGGGTTGTATATTCAATGCAACCAGTACACCCTGTGTCAAACATTCCCACCATACCTGCTATAGTGAATGCGTCACAAGTACAAGCTCCACCTGTTGTATGTCAACCCCAAGTTTCTCAGGTTGCAATACAACAGCCTCTTGTCTCAACGACTCAATCGCAATCTCAGGGTAGTACCTCCTTATCTGGAGCGACTCAGGCTCAAACAAGTACTGTGACTCCTCATCTTGGTCAATCATCCAGTATTGGTCAACAACAAATGGTCCAACAACCGGAGCTGGTTCAATCTCAACAACCGCCATTCCAGCAATCATATCAAGGACCTGAGCAACAAGTCTTTGTAAGTAATGGGCAACCATACTATAATGGTTATGCCCATCAACCTTGTCAAAGTTGCCAGCATTATGTTGGTTTGCAAAGACCCATTGCTCAGGCGATCCCATCTTATCCTGGATATGCTTCGCCTAACATGAGTCAACAGTTGCCCTTTGTAGCAACTCTAGAATTACCAGATCTAAACCGGCTGAGGAATGATCCAATTGCTTATGCCCCTTGGTGGCCAGCGATTCCGCATAAACTTCAGTCAGATATTCCTAAATTTAATGTAAATCCGGGTGAAGATCCGTCGAATCATGTGATGACATTCCATCTATGCTGTTCATCAAACACCCTGAATGATGATTCGATAAGACTTCGCCTCTTTCAGAGGACGTTAACGGGTCTAGCGGCAAAATGGTATATTGAATTACCTAGAGCTTCGTTCGACAATTTCAGCACCTTAGCCACTACCTTTTTAACCCATTTTCAATTACCTATAAGGTATGAAACGGGAACGAAAATCCTTACCAACTTCAAACAGACAACGACCACTCACATATCTGATCATATACATGAGTGGCGACGTCGTCGTAGGATGGTAAAAACGTACGTTCCCGATCAGCTATTAGCTGAATGGTTTATCAAATCCTTACTTCCTACAATCACGGAAGATGTGGCAAAAGGGGGAGTCGTAACAGAAGAGCAAGTCATCGCTCGTGCGCAATATCTGGACTTGGTCTATACTCAGTCTGGCATGCTCTACGAAAAAATACCTGACGCCCCTAGACCGGAATTCTCAATTCCTCCTCCTCCTAAATCAAACAATGACTCTCACGCCGTCGATGGCATGATTGGCAAAACAGATACGAAATCGACAAAGGCTACATCCAAAAAGGCCTGTAAGATTTCTAGTCAAAATGCAAATGAGGAACATCTTGCCTCGGAAGTAAATTCCATGTCGACTGACAAGGGCAAACAACTGAAGCAACCAGGGGGCAAGAAGAAAAAGAAAGGGAGAAAAAGGAAACCCCCAGCGGGGTGTCATATATGCGATGAGGATCATTGGACGAGAGATTGTCCACATATAACTGAAGTTAAGAAACTCTTTAAGAGTTCAAAAACCCCAGCAGTATTGACTGATCCGTTTCCAAGCCCGGGAACCAAACTGGTTGCTAATCAAAATGCTTCCCAATCCCAAGTGCTCATGTTGTCTACCTCAAAGCAGCAGAATGATGCTTTGAAAAGGAATAAATATTACGGGAATCCACAGCTGTCGAATAACAAGGCTAATGAACAACCTAGTAGTTCGACAACAACTTTGACCGAAGCTGAGCCACCCATCATTCCTGAACCAATGATAAAGTCGCCAAAGAGAGTAGTACACAAATCGACATTTAATCCTCATGCCAAAGTAGCACAGAATTATAATATAGTAGAGGACCTGGCCCAATCGCCGTCCGCTATATCGACACTTGAGGTACCGCAAAATTACCCCTCCCAAGAGCAAGCTTTATTATCAGCAATAGGTGGGAGTGGCCCAATGGATTCCAATCCTGTGGCCTTTGATCATAAAGGATATGACCCTCAGTTACCAGCTCAACTAGCTTTCCTTATTCAAGTGAAAGCCCTCAACAAAACTGTTCATCGAACAATTATTGATGAGGGGGCATCTACATGTACTATGTCGATGAGTTGCTGGAAAAATTTAGGCTCACCACCCTTGTCTAGATCGTCAACAACATTAAAAGCATTTGATGGACGATCATACACTCCATACGGGATTTTAAGTAACTTGCAAGTTGAACTGGGGGGCAAAACGGTAGAAGTTGATGTTGAAGTAATCGACGGAAACCTCGATTACAACATCCTACTGGGAAGGCCCTGGATATATGCCATGGCCGCAGACGTGTCGACCTACTTCAGGAAGATTGCATTCCCATTTCAAGGAGGAATTACAGTCGTCGACCAACAAACTTTCTTCCCCTACAGTTCACAAGTTACGGGAAGCATTCCAATGATCTATGGAAGCAATCATTCGCTTCAAAATATTGGAGTAGGTCTCCTAAAATACCTTGCCTTAATGGGTACTTTTGCCCTACTGCCTCCGAGTAATCTGGCGGAAATGGCCACAGTGGAAACCTACAAAATGAAATCTTCTATATCTAATGGATTCGGAAGATTCCTAAACATTTTGTCAGCATGGATCATCGGCCTAATAGAAATACTGTAAATACAGTGGGCTCCGAGGACGATTCTTACCTCGTGTCAACCTCGTTAAAAAATGAAACAAGGAGTCATGAGGATAGTTCTTTTACTGTGTCAACCTCATTAAAAAATGAAACAAACCCCCTTTCCAAATCTCAAAGGTAAACCTTCATTCCAACCACCGAGTTGAATGCAATGAAGCTTGGGGGGCATGCACCTCGATTTGCGTTATTATGCTGGGGGCATGCAAACTTATCATCGAGCAGTTTTAGCACACAGTTCATGCTCGTTAAAAAATAAACGCAAGATCGAGCAGTTTTAGCAAAGTTCATGCTCGTTAAAAAATAAACGCAAAGATCGAGCAGTTTTAGCACAAGTTCATGGTCATTAAAAAATAAACGCAATTGTGAGCAAGCTTTCCCCTAGAGTTCAAGCTCATCCAGAAAAAATGAACTGGTAAATAACCATTGTGATCGTAAATCCATCAGCCATAAAAGCCTTGGTCATGTTTGCACTGTCACCTCCACTTTTCATTTGGCCGATCGTTCACCTCCATTTGATTGTTTACCTATTTTGAGGAACAACTGCGAAGAGTGATTTCACCTAGCCATCCTTGTGACACTGCCGTGATTGGAAAATTCCAACCTGTACCTGGAATCTGCTGCTATCCCTGTTTATCACTCGTTCCTCAAAATACGAGTCTTCTTTGAGCTCTTTTCATCTGACTCGTAAAATATGAAAAGTTTGCCGAGTTTTGGCCTTCCAGCTCGTTAAAGCGACCAGAAGAGCTATCCCTCCTCTAGATTTCAATCTTTTTGGACCTGAGGGATTATTGCACAAAAAGATCAAGCGCTTGTCTAGTTCGGCTCGATAAAACTATCGAACATTCATCCCTTCTGTATTGTTTTATACCTTTTCGGACTTAAGGGATTAGATGACGAAAAAGGACCTTTGGAGTTAACTTTACGTACCTTTTCAGACTCTCTAAAAATGAAAAGGACCGAGTTGTCTTTGTCGCTAGACTCGTTAAATACATTAAATAACGACAAACTTGTCTTTAGACGAGAACGAGTTTCCCTATCGCTAGGCTCGTTAAAACATAGCGATGGGCTTGCCCGAAGGGCAGGTTATAGAACAAGCATATGTTATCCTCCTCAAGCTTGACAAAAATAAAGAAGTACTGGTCAGTAATGACTGGGGAAAAATTGGGAGAAACTCAAAACTTTGATGGTAGCAAGTCGCTCTTGAACATGACACTTTTCCTCCATAACACAATCGGGTTGGGTTGTTTCATTCACCGGTCACATCACCATGGTCTCGCCATACCATCCATATTTGGGGTAATGCTACCGATCCATCGCATCAGTGTCGTTATATGTTCAAGAGATGTTGTTCAGAAAGAGTCAACCGTGTCCCATCCACTGCCATACATTATCCTTCATCCTTTCATGACCGCCACCCTGAATCATATGTCACAGATCGTTTTCACCTCCATCACAATCATTAGCTCCGTTCCATGTCACTGATGTGGGATTCATTAAGGCCCTCCTTTGACGGATCATTTCTTGTCGACATCAGCTCATTATCCAAGAAGTTGATCTAGGAACACCCCCCTCAGTACTTTGAAGCTTGCATGCCACAATGGCAAGTTTCTCACTTCCGGCGACAGGTATACATCAATGACCTTCGACCGAAAGATTTTGCGTGGTGTTCGACGCCAAGTCCTCTATTCACACCACGTGAATTGTACTGCAATACCTTGAGGGTCATCATCATTATTGGTGATTCCTCTCGCGCTTGTTAACAGTTTACATCATTGACTGGTAATCAAGCGATGTCTTTCCATGTTCAACTCCAAGAAATTCTCACATGGATCGACTTGTACTTAGAGTGAAGATCGGATGAGATTGAAGACCCCGGATCTAGTTTCATCCATCCGGGTTGCGATATATATTCAGGAAATAAAGACATTGACATGTGCAGCAGATGATCATCCTACTCAAAGGATGATAATTTCATCAAAATTATCAGTCTACCATCAGACGATTGTCTGTTCTATGTACAGAAAAATGAATTTATAAAGATGAGCATGGGAATGCCCGCCTTAGCTAGATCATGAAAGCAGTATGAAAAATAATGTATTGTATTGTATCTTATTACAGGTCACCTCCCAGCATTGGATGAACTTCGGATCCTCCTGATAAAGCATTTCACCCGATAAACGGCCTCATACTTTAGGGGGCAACTGTTATAGACATTTTTGTGCCTTACAGCATTGAGCATGAAATGCCCATAATCTAAGGGATCCAAAGTCCCTAAACATGTTGTTCCTACCCCTAGAGGAACAAGGCCAAGAAACCACAGCAATTCAGAGAAGTTCTCCACCAAAAACTGATCAAAACCAAGTCAAATCAGGATCATTTCAGTGGCTACACTAGCTGTCTGCGCTGAATGTCAAAGCCAACACTGGCTACCTGCGCTGAATGTCAACTGCTACACTGGCTACCTGCGCTGAGGGAAAAGGGACAAGTGGCAAGCTTATTTCTCAAGGTGTCGGAGTCCAGGAAGCTTCCAAAATGACACTTGCCTCAGGGAATTCGACTGGTGATGAGTAAGAGGTTCCAAATCTCCAAGTGGAAGCAAGAACCTCCAAGTGGAATCAAGAACTGAAATAGGGAGAGGACACTAGTCACATATCAGGCTGACTCATCCTCTCTCCAAACATCTATATATGGATCTCTCTCCCATGAGATCTAGAGGCTGGAATTTTGTTATTGCAAAGAATTGCTGTTGGTTTGAGACTAGAGCTATTGGGTGATTTGCTTTGAAGGAGGTGAAGAGGAGATTCCTTTCTACTGGGAAGGTGATGCTGGATTGGGCCTCATATGGTTGTATCACTTCCTGAACTTTACTTCTTCATCAATAAAGCCATTTGAGTTTCTTCTATATGCATGTATCTCAATGATGTTTTGTTGTATTTGCATATTTAGTTTATTCTAATCCTTAAACTAGTTATGAATGTATGCTTCTTGCAGTTTCCCTCTCTTGCCATTTTGCAGGAACTTGGTATAGCTGGGCCAGTGAAGGAGCAAGCAGCTGGAAGCAAGCAGGAGAGAGTGAGATTGGATCAAAAAACTAGCGGAAGACATCGGTTAGTTACATCCTTCTCCTCTATTTACATTTCATAAAGAAGAACACTTAGATAGTTTTGTCTTGTTTGTTGCTGAGGTACTATCACTCCTTAGAGTGGGATAGGGGCATTCCGTATTGGATACTTTTCCCAACAACAGTGACTCACTTGGTGCATAGTCAAATGCATCAGATAAACACCACAACCAAGAAGCTGCATTATTTATACACCAAGGCCAACGGTCACTTAAAATATTAGAAAATGGTTGGTAAGACCCGAAAGAGGAAGGTTAAAACTATATAAGATAAAATGACACATCAAGTGACATTACCCAAATATTTTCTGAAGTATAAGGAGATACTAGATGAAAAGGATAGGGATATTGCCTCATTGAAGCTACATCTCAAGATTCTAAATACACATCCTGTATAAATAATTGTGTTGGCAACAATAGAAGAAGAGAATGAATAGTTAAGAGTCAAGTTTCATGATGAAATCATAAAGAAAAAAGAGTAAATGGATCATTTCACATTACTGGAGTTATAAGTCCAAGGTATGAATGAGAAGAAAGATGAGATAATGTAGTCTCAATAGATCCACAACATGTTGACTGAGCATGTATAATCTCTGACAATGTTAGAGGATGTGAAGAAGTTGCAAGCTTTACTCATGACCCAAGATGAGGAATTTAAGGTTAAAGAAAAGTAGCATGAAGGGATGAGTACATAAATGTATTGAGCCTAGGAATATGGTCAAGAAGTTGATGTTGAATTAGAGGTCTTAAAGAGAAAACACCCCAGAAAATTCTCTTTCTAGTCCGCTAGGAGGATCGTTTGGGAAAAAATCATGAAACTAATAAATAAGTGTTGGGGTCTCTTGGAGTTGATACATGAAAAGGTATATATTATTAGGGTGGGCCACAGAGAAATGAATACACTCAGATATTGTTGGGAAAACCCCAGAAAAAGTTGGAGTGATTATAAACTTTCTTAACCATATGAACAAACAAGAAGTTGCAAAGGCAAACCTTGGCAGATCTCATCTAGTGGCCTTGGCTAGTCAGCTAAAAAGGAAGCGAAAATTGATAGCATTGTTGGAAAAGAAAGCAAAAGCCATGGTTAATGAGATAAAACATTTTAAAGGTATATGTGAAGTGTTGTACAAAAGGAAATTCCCACCTTTCTTTGATGGACATGGTGATTTGTACTCCAAAGAGTTCCTTACAAATAGTCTAAATGCCATCAAGGAAGGTCAAAGAGGATTTAGAGAAGATAAACATCCACTGCAAGGGAGGGATATTGTGAATTTATATGAAGACCATTTTGAGCTTTTGTTTATGCTAAAGACCATCTTTAAAGGGCAAGGAATACTATACTATGAGCCAGTCATGACCATGGAAGGGCCATATTGGGTGCATGGTCATGCGACGTCCCCATGGGAAATGAATGAGAAATAATGTCAAATATGTACGAATTGTCTATTCATAAAGGATTCACACTAGCATAAAAAGGAGCATCGAAAGAGGCAGCTTCTAGTTCAAGGCCTCAACCACAACGTTAGGTGCAACCTCAACAGGAATGACCTATGTAGTTGGCACTAGCCTCAACACTTATGTCACTACCACTATCACTATTGATAGCTTGAAGAAATTAGTTCCTAAGGCATTGCATGGGAAAGACAGAGATAGAAGTGCGAATAAAACCAAATCTAAAGGGACCCACCCTACAACTGGCAAATCTTTCAAGAAACTTCTAGAAGAAGTTAGTTACATTACAATTGGAAATTTTGTAAAGAATCTTGGTGGTTTTTTAAATACCACTAATGGTTTAGGGTAGGTTCTAGTGTTTGAGTGCCTATATATATGTCACATTTTGTACTTCAAAAGAAGGAGAAATATCTTGGTGTAAGGGAAAATATGTCCAATTTTTTCCAGAATCTTTTGGGAGTCTTAAAGTTTTTGTTGAAGGAATTCTCTAGTGAGTCTTGGGCTATTTGTTCCTCTTTTACATGTAATTTCATCGGCCAACCTCATATTTTGAAATTTTGTACAATTTCAATACAATTTAAAGGAAATTTCATGTCAAATTCACTTGTAAACATGGTTTATTGTGAAATCGATATGAGCTTGTTAAATTGAAGTGAATTTTGCATCAGTATGATGGTTTACTTTGATTTTGTAAGGTTTATCAAATTTTATTAAAGAATATCTTGGTTTCTTTGATATGTTTTCCAACAATTTTAAAGGATGAAGCAATATTCAAAATATCATGTGTTCTAGTGGTTGAATTCTTAATTGTTGAGCATCCCTTCTAGTTATAACATATTTAAAGGGATCCTTAATTTCTCCATTAAATTTGTGAGGGTTTGTTCTCCATCAGTTACCTTATCCAATTTTTTTAGTTCTTGATGTCAAACCCGAGGCTCATGAATGCTCTAACCAATAACTAGTGGAAATGTGTCCAACAGAATGGTTTCAAATGATTGATCAATTTTCCTCTCATCCATATTTTCAAAAACATTTAAGTTTGAAATATAAAACAACGAACAAATTTGAATGAGATTCATCCATTATCATTTATACCTTCTTCAAGTAACATAATGCTGAATATGATAATGTATGCAAGATACAATTTATCATATGTATTTTAGTTTTATTAATTCCGATAAGTCTTAATGAATTTAGAATAGAGGTATATATACTTGCACATAGATTTAAATATTTATTCTATGGTTGTAATGGTTCCTTGTGTTATTTTACTTTCTTGTGACACTTTAAAGGACAAAATAATAAAAATGATACTTGGAACTAAGATTAACACCTAAAACCTTGGTAAAATTCAAGGAAACACTTTACAGCCATCTCATAAAAGCACTTTCACATAAACAACATTAATATACAATATTATATGTTGAAACCTTTATCATCTATGATCTCTTGTGGAAAATTGAGAGAAAGAACAAGTAGTTTAAAAACTAAACAAGAGGAATATATAAATATATTGTGCAAGAGAAATAATGATGATATATAACCCGTTATAAATAATTTAAACAAAATATCTCAAAAATAGTAGTGAATTGAGATTGCACTTATATTTTCTAGGGCTCTGCATTACAACACAATGTAGTGTGACCTTGGGGCCCCAACACTGTTGATGGTTACATGATCATTTGTATTATTGAACATGCTTTTTACATGCTTAGGGTACTAATTAATACATGATCTGTTAAGGTGAAATAAAAGTAAAAATAGATTAAACGTTATTCATTCTTACACTATCGATTAACCCCCCTGGCCCCCCCGTCCCTTCTTAGTAGTGTTGATGGTCCAAAAAATGGTATTAGAGTGGGGCTCTTAGTAGAAACTTAATCTTTCGAGAGTAGATTCGGGAAGATCAACTAAAAATTTTGAATTTTTTTAGGATGAAGCCACAAGGAATGTCTCTGCTCACAATGAAAAATTTCAAGGTATGGAAAGAAAAGGTTAAATCTCTATTATCACCACATGGATCTGACATTTGGAAGCTTTTTTGTGAAGAATGTAGAGAGAATTTTAGGTCAACAAAGGTGATGCAAAATTATTTTTAGGCAATATGTATAATTTATGAAATTCTCCACAATATAGATGTGGAGAAGATAGTAGATATTAATTTTTCTAGAGATTTTTGGGACTGACTAGAGGTTTGGTTCGGAGGTTATAGTAGAAGCAACAATGGAGAGTTAGAGAAGATTAAAAAAGAAAGAAAACTCAACTTAAAGAAAAAGAATCCTCCATGTGTGAGTGGTGCAACAAACCATAAAGACAAATAAGAAAATAAAGCCTCAACTAAACTAGTTGCGCTAACGAATCTGAAGGTAAAAATATGGATAACTTACTTTTTAGCTATGATTTTGATGGATCTTATGAATTACATAGTCAAGAAGAGAATGACATCATGATTCTTGTGTAAAATTATGAATTGGCAATGGTAGTGATTGAAATATTATCTATTGAAGTGAGTAGGTTAACATCTACATTTAGGGACCATTAAAAGCTCTTACAGATCTTTGATTAGAAGGAGAAAGAGCTTAGAGAAGAGATCCTTAGTCTAAATATCTAGTTATAGGAGACCAACAGAATAGAGGGTGTATTGATCAATGAAGAAAAGGAGAAAGAAGGTTGAATTGAAGACTTGGAAGCTGAAGTTGTCTCCATGTGGAAACAATTAGAGGAGCAGAATGATCAGTTGAAGAAAATAAAGAGCACCAAGCTCTTGGATAGTATGCTTAAGAGCCAGAGATATCCTATGATCATATCTGGTCTTAGGTTCCACAAGGGAGAATCTAGCATCCGAGAAGAAAAAAGAAAGAATGAAGTACCCAGGAATATTGAAGCTGAAAATGGTACCAACAAAGACAATAAACGAGAAAAAAATCAATAGATCCAACAATGACCAAGAAGACAATGAAGAGGATCATTTACATCCAGAAGATAATTCACTCATAGGGTTGATAGTGGTAGAGTTCATAGGAGGAGTCAAAACTCCTTTTCCCCCTTGATGGATGAGATCAAGTGCTTCATTTGTCATAATTTTGGACATGTTGAAGCTACCTTTAGGAGAAGAATGTACACATCTATTTAGCAGTTTAGGAAACCAAGAAGAGGTCCAACCATCATGTATAATTGTGTTTTTAATGGTTATTGTTACTCATATAGCCTATTTGGCCATAAGGCAAGTGACTACATATTTAGTACATGTAGTCAAGGAAAAAGTAATCCAAGGCAGAGATTTGGCATGAGGAATAGAAGATTAGATACATTGACCTCATATGTTGGTCATGTGAGGTCTTATGTGTGCCAAAATATTGGGTACATGGCCAAATATTGTAAACTATCCAAATTATTCAAGCTATCGAGTCAAATGGAGTAGTATTCAGAATAGACTTAGTAGAATGATGAAGGAGAGTGTCCATAGGAAGAAGCATCCTACTCTAGTGTGGAAGAAGAAGGATGAGAAATGAATAAAGCATGGGATCACTCTATGCATGTTTGATCATGATGATTAATGGTATATAGATAGTGGATGTTCCCATCACATGTTAGGGGGCAAGAGTGGTTTTCTCTCTTTGAGGAAGACCAAATATGGCCATGTCATTCTTGGTGGAAATACACCTACTAAGGTGTTGGGCAAAAGAAAGACTAGTCTTGGTGATGATAAGTTCAATGCAGTTGATGTACAACTAGTTGAGGGGTTAAATCAAAATATTCTAAGGGTGAGCAAGATAGCAGATGGAGGAAAGGATTTGATCTTAGACTCCAAAGGATGCTACGTCGGGAAGGAGAAGTCCAAAAGAGTGTGTTGTAGCAGCTACAACAACCCTCCAGAAATTTTCCTTAGCCTCTTTTGGAGCCTCCCTACCAACCTTACATATCACTTTGTCTTGCTTCATCATGTACTCAAGCTTCAAATGTTTTCCTTGCACTAAGGCATCCTGTCGATCGCAATTTATCCATTACCCTCATAGGTTTCTCACTCAGACTTGGTCCAGCTGCAGGATGAGTAGCTTCCCCTTGAAAATTGTGCATTTCAGGAGGGAAACATGCCTTCCCTCCAGGAATTGCACAATCCCCCCTGAAAACCTGTTGGGCTCAAGGATTGCGCAATCCTTCTCGGCAACCCTCCTAGCAGGATTTGCGCAAATTTTCCCAGCAGCAGGCTATTCAACCCAAGATTTACACAAATATATGTACTAGTTAACTGCTCTACCTAGAAATTGTGCAAATATCCTGGGCAGCCAACCCAACTCCCAGTCGAAAATGTACATTTTTCTCCAGTAATCAAGCAGTCTCTTGCATACGTATTTGAGTTGACCGGTTCCCTCTGGGACTAAGAAAAATAGACTTTCATGCATGGACTGCTTCTACCAAGGCAACATGTAAAGGCATTCCTTGTTTTAGGGATCTATGTTTAGTAGTCAGAGGTTACATGAAAGGATCAATTCCAAAACCTCCCACCAAGTGTTGCTTCCCCTAGATTTGTGGCATTCACATCACAACCTTGATGATTATCAAAACTCATCAACTAGATGCTACAAAGCTCATTCCTCACACAGACCTTGTAGCTCTGACATCCCACATCACATCTAGGAGTAGTCGGCACATTTAGCTCAGATGTTTTGGGGAAATCTCGCTTCCCATGCCTTGTGCTATATTTCTGTCACTTTTGTGTTTTCACTTGTGGGAGCAATACTTGTTTGATTTCTTTGAATTATTGCTGTCGTTTACATGTATACTAGCTTGTCATAGCTCTGTTTCAGTTTTCGTTGCTATCTCACTGTTGTCGCATGCATGAAACTGTTTTTCACTGATGTTCGCTCAACCGGCGAACTTCCTCACCCACATGCATGTTGATCTTCTTGATGAATCTTTCTTTCATCTTTTGCATGCACTATTAATCATTTATCCTATCACTTCATGTCACCATGGATTCATTGACTTACTTGCTTTCAACCACCCGTCGGTGAGTCGGGCTAACCTTGGCCCAGGCTATGCTTTCACCAAGGCCGCATTATGCAATATGGGAAAGGAAGGCTCACCTTCCTCTCCATATTTGCGCATTCCTACCCAACACTAGCCTCCACGACTGTTTTCTGCATTTCTGGAGGACAATGGCTGCTTGGCCCAAGAAATTGCAAAAATCTTTCCCTAGGCCAGCAGTCCTTCCCAGACGGAATTGTACAATGCACAATCCCAACTATCAACAGCCAAATTGGATTATGCCTTGCACATTTACAAAAATTAGTCAGTCTCAAAGCAGCTCGGACTATGCCTTGTTCAGTCTTGGTAGTCAATCTCCTGACCTCCCGACCGAAATTGCACAACCTTCATGATCATTCACCCATGTATGTTACAAGTCAGTTCTCATGTTTATTAGGGCTTTCAATTAAAATATTTCTTGCTATGAGTGTTGCCATGTCTCTAGGTATCGCAGATGCTCATCTTCCTCTCAGCAGTATAGGTACAATGGTTTCAAGGAGAGCATAGATGAAGACACCGTTCAGAGCACGCTTGGGGATGTAGTTGATCAAGTGTCCATGGACTTTCCTACCCATGAATACATCAAGTTGTTCATAGACAAGAACATCAAGATATGACAGTAATAGCATCACAGTGAGAATCATCCTAAACAACAACTGAAGACAGCATACCAAATGCAACGAATGCAAGAGGAGGGGTTGTTGACAACATGGAGGTAGAACAAGGCTGCAAGCTCAAGTAGGTCCATTGATGATGAAAGAAACTTTGGAGACTCCGGCTATGAAGTGATGGCATGAGATGAAGACAACATGAAGGTAGAAGATGGAATAAAGAAGGAGATGAATGTGTCGATGCAACAACTTAGTAAGAACATGAAGCTACACAGATAGACGAATGAGTTGCAACAGGAACAAGAATAGTAGTGGGTTCAACATGCACTCACAGATGACATTGTGCATGTACAAGTTAAGGATCCATCCCAGGAGTTGACATAGAGTAGAAATGGTGAGAAGTTTCGCTGATCGCATGTAATGGAATGAACAACATGGATGTTTTTGAGCATATACATGCAATCCAACCCATTCAACACACTAACCAAGGCGAATACAAGAAGCAATTCCAACTGGGGTTGAACGTGTACTTCGAAAAGTTGATGCGCATGACCACCAAAACACACTTGAAGATCAACATGGACACTATGTATCAGTGTGTTTCTGGTTCAACCATACCTAAGAAGACCATGCTCATGTTAGCAGGCGAGTTGGATGAAGGGGCCAAACCCATGCACCAGTTGCAACAGAGGCAAGAGTTCGCTTCAACAAGATGTCACCATGAGGTGCATGCACACCATCACAGATGACCAAGCTTGGACTTATCTCACCACCTTCACCATCTCAAGCATGTCAAAGAGTTGGTCTCATGATAGCAGATCGAGTGCCAGTGATGTCTTGTAAGGCTTTCTCAAGCCATGTTGTCTCACATGAGTAGATGTGCATTGTAATGTTGAGTCATGTCCAGTGTAAGTCAAGTGTCAATGGCTGGAAGTAACAATCATAGAGTAGGTGAAGAGTCATGAGGGTAGTTGAACTGTCACAAAGGGGAATGTCAAGGGTCACCCCACCCTTTGCTATAAATAGTCCCTCATAACTCATTGTATAAGCTTTTAGTCAGCCAAGCTTCTACTAAGACTATCTTGAAGAAGGCTTGGATGGTATTGTAATGCACCTTGCCTTCTCCATTGCATGAAGCTAGTACATCGCTTTGGACGAGCAGGCAGATGTGGCTATAATATTCCACTATTGGGGCTCGTAGGTCTACATGGTGTATTGTATGATTATGACTTACACTTATTTAATGATAAGAGCCAACACATTTTCATGCATATGTTGTTATTGTAGTTGGACTATTCTGGTTTCTTAATGATATATGTTGTTTAACTTATGTATTTG
Source organism: Pinus tabuliformis (assembly GCA_031772625.1). Classification (NCBI taxonomy): domain Eukaryota; kingdom Viridiplantae; phylum Streptophyta; class Pinopsida; order Pinales; family Pinaceae; genus Pinus; species Pinus tabuliformis. Next base: position 1,076,952,017 of record CM062807.1, on the reverse strand, counting down.
TATGCAATTATATGAATCTTGTTGTTAATGTCTTGCATGTGTTGTTAATGTTGTCACCATCCATGTCGACTGCTCTTCTAAACATTAGACAAACCTTTCTCATGAACCTTGCTATATCAATCGTCACACTCGTCTCGCAATGATCCATGAGTGTTGTTCGTGTTATCTTATCTTGTATGTTTTGATGGCTGCATCCGAGTGGACTGCTCCACCAGAAGCTGTGCATGTCCTTTGTGTGGTGTGTCCCTCGATGAGTTGGGACTGATCCCTTTCAACCTAGAACTCACCTTCACCTTACTCTCTTTTCAAAGTGTTGTAACCTCATGTACACATTGATTGACTCTCTACATCAGTCACACCCTTGCTACTGACAAAGTTATCTTACTTGCCTCTATGCGACATCACGGTCAAGGCATTACCTTACGACTCATTTTCGAGACTCCTACACCAAGCGGCTTGAGGTCTAATTGGGACTTCTTATCGGGGAGATCCCCTTGACATGTTGGTGGGTCCAACACCGTCAACATTTATGGAACTAGGAGGAGGGCCTGATGACAAGCAGTGTCCTTTCATCCATTTTTGAACCTTTACATATCTTTCATGGAGTCTTTCATTCTTCTTTCCCCGAGGTGTTTTTTGAATCATGAAGATGTCCCCATCTTGGGGAAGCTGTTCAATCTCTTGTCCACTCACATGTATGATGGTGAAGGTGAAGTGACCTAGCATGAGCACTTACATAAATTTCTTTCCATGATTTATGAGGAATATGAGTTCACTGATAAATAGGTTGGGTTGCTGCATGCATACACACTTCACGAATCTCCATTTCATTGGGTGCTCAGCCTATCGGTTGACACCATGCATTCATGTTAGCACTTATGTGATCTTATTGAAGACACATTCTATCATTTTTATCCTAACCATCTTGATTGAAAGTTGTTAAAGCAACGAAGGGTTCCGCATGAATCCATTATTGATTTTTGGCAGCGCTTTCGTGACTTATAGTTTCAAGCTCTGAAAAGCCAGATGAAATTTGCTTATCTTTGGGACCGGTTCAAGTATTTCCTTAAGAAATATTCCTGTCCCAAGATGAAGCTTGATATCAAGCCTTGCACAATATTCTTCATTGCGCAATCTCATGTGGGAGCGGGCACTATCCCAACTGATTCTCCACCTCCCTCTCATTCAGCAGTGCCACCACTACCGAGTGATGTTGAGGATCATGCCTACACACCTATTCATCCTTCAGACTCTCCCAACATCACTCCACTCAATTTTCATGTAGATTTGGTTGTGTCCTTTGAGTTCTCATATGCATTCTTTTTTTCAACCTCCATCTTCGGACTCGAGTGTTCCTCCAGATAATGATGTCTTGTGTTTGTCCATTCCAGAATATTCACTTGTTGTGAATGAGGAACAACCCAATGACGGAGTTGGTGTTGCATAACCAACATGCACTATCATTCATGAAGAGTATGAGTGGGAGCTTGACCATCGACACTTGGCGAAGGATGACTCACTTCCATCTGATCCCCCTCCGTTCTTTCCTAACATCGTTAGTGAACTTGCCATCCATGATTTTGCATGTGTGTCTTCATCCACAGATGAACCCATTTTTGATCTTTCGCAGGACACCCCGTATGTTAGCCCATCATCCAAAAATGGAGAGGACCAATCATTCATTGAAAATCCATTTGATCTTTCATCTTATCTTTCCGGAAACACAGAGAGTGAACATCCTTCCTTCTCTTCTACCGCTCTGTGTGATTTGTCAAATCATGAGGATGCCAACCAACATCCTGAATTTTCTGAACTTGGTTGTCGTGATCTCTTCACCTCATCATCCGATCACGATGTTGATTCAATTTTTGTTAATCCATCTAAGCCACTAGTCTACGAAGATCCATCTATCAATGAAGTCGAAACCCCACAGATTGTCAAGGCATTTCAGCTCGAGCTGATGGTTATGTCAGGCCCTCGCTGTCCTAAGGTTGGTTTCACTTCTGATCAGGAAATTGTTCAAACACTCAAGGCTCCTCATCACTCATCTGTATACACTCAAGATCAATCTAACACTCATATTTTACTTCCTCGACTCCAACTACACGATCCCATTTCTCATGCATTGGAGGAGTATTACATTGCAAGCACTCGTGTGCGAGGCAGTTATCTTTGTTTCTTTTGTTTGCTTGTGATTTTGCTTGAAAGTTGCACGTAGTGTTAGACAACACCAAAATAAGTCCACAGACTACTCAGCATGCACATGCACTCACTTATGTCCTATGGGCACTTTGAAACACAAAGTTTGGTTATCTTCATTGTTATATCTTTCTTGTTTGTTGGTTCGCACAACTAGGTTGCTCACAGACTAAGCCTTCACCAGCATGGGTCTACCAATGTGCCGATGGTTGCATTGGAAGTATCAATTCACGTGATGAGGCCCAATACCATTAGTGTAGGAGTAGGAGTAGTGTTTGCTTTCAGTTGTTTGCTTGCATGCTTGTTTGCTTACGCACTCTGTTTGCTTGCTTGTTTGTTTACCTGCTTTGCTTTCATTTCTGCTTCTACTGTCGCTTTGCTTTGTTGATTGTTAGTTCATTCATTTGTTTTTTTTGTAGGTTAGTCTTGCATGAAACCATGTATGACTCTTGAAGAAAGCTGGCTAAAGTACAAGAGGGCTTGTACAACTATCACTACATGGTTATCTGTCATCTTGCCTCTATATGATGAGCTTGTTACTCTTAGTCCATGATACATCGAAGGAAAATATGTACTATTTGGAGTGAACCTTGGTGAAAACATGACGCTTGCATGCTAACTAGTGTCAACTTCTCTAGTCGATTGTTTTTGGGTTAACCCTTGTCAGCTCAGTCAAGTAGAGTAAGGTGAGGGGGAAACCTTAACAAGCACGTCAAAAATACAATAAACTACTTCTCTACTGGAACAAACTCTTCTGCTCTCAATAAGTTGGGATCCCTCTTCTACCTCTAAAATGAATAAGTGCTATGCATAGTGAAAATGAAACTAAAAAAAAATAAAAAGTCAAAAAATGAAAAATGAAAAATGAATAAGGCAAAAGAAGAGAAAGGCTTCTTGCATAGGGAGGTGATGCAAGTAACTCCACCGGGGTACTAACTAGGGTTGCTGGCAATAGAGCCATGCTTGCGTTCCTATGTGACTCCATCGGTGTATTTTCCAAGCCTGCTGGCAGTGGAGAAACACCAGAGATGAAACTAAGACTCTAAGGACTATACTGCTTGTGCACCTATATACCCCTCAACCCCAATTGAAACAACTGTGTTGCCTTGGCTTGGAATGTGTGTCAATCAACCAAGAGTCTGGTAGATGCTACATCTTACAATCAAACTAGTGTGAAGCCAAGATGAGCTGAGAGCTAAACAATACTTCCGGAGGTGTTAGAATTGCTTTTCACGAACAAGGTCCATTTGGAGAGCTAGAGTTTTACCAGTGTGTCGCCAAGTGTTGTAGTGGCTACAACCACCCTCCAAAATTTTTCCTTAGCCTGTTTTGGAGCCTCCCTACCAACCTTACACAACACTTTGTCTTGCTTCATCAAGTACTCAAGCTTCAAGTGTTTTCCTCACACTAACGCAACTTGTTAATCACAGTTGATCCATTCACCTCATAAGCTGCTCACCTGGACTTGGTCCAGCTACAAGCTAAGCAATTTCCCCTTGAAAATTTTTCATTTCTAGAGGGCAACCAACCTTCCCTCCAAGAATTGTGCAATCCCCTCTGAAAAGCTTCTAGGCTCTAGGATTGCGCAATCCTGCCAGCCAACCCTCCCAGTAGGATTTGCCCAAATTTTCCCAGCAGTAGGTTGTTCAACCCAAGATTTGCACAAATCTGGGCAGTAGTCAACTGCTCTGCCCAGAAATTGCACAAATCTCCTCAGCAACCAGCCCAGCCCCCAGACATAAATGCACATTTTTCTCTAGTAGTCAAGCAGTCTGTTGCATATGCATCTGAGTTGACTGGTTCCCTTAACCCATATAAAAATTACCTGCATACGAATTCTAAAACACAGAAAATAAACAATGTGAGAGCATAACACATAAAACACATATACACAGAGATTTTCCCCTGGATCTCAAAAACAAGACTACAAGATTGATTTTTCATTATATTCCTTTCAATGTTATAATACATATTTATACATGCTGAAGCATCCAATACCATGGACCAGAAACCATCGTGTCCAATGTGTAGAAACCATGCAAAAAACCATAGGTAGGTTGGCCCAACCTAATATAGGGTCAAAAAACAAAAAAGTTCCGAAGGGCGCTACTCCAGACCCCATAGAGGGGGGCTAACAACCCCCCTCAAACCCACCATAAAGGGGGGGCTGCCACCCCCCTTGTGATCCCCCCGCTACGCAGTCAGTGTAACAAAAGGGGGGCTCTACCCCCGTAAACTACGTGGGCTATTTGTGGAAAGAATATAACACAACCCAACATTCTCGCACTTGTTGTTTTCTTTCCATGGGGGGGCACAAGAGAGCTTAGTCATTTATCCAACCATAAAATTCCCATTGTTTCTCTACACCAAGAGAACTTCTTAGAGCTCATAGATTTTGTCAATGCATCTGCAGTATTCTTTAAAGTTTCCACCTTTACCAACAAGACCTTTTTGTCTTCTATCATATCCCTCACAAAGTGATACTGAACATCAATGTGCTTTTTCGTTCAATGGTAAGCAGGGTTCTTTGCCAAGAAAATTGCACTTTTGCTGTCACAGTCTATCCTTATAGCTCCCTGTACTAATCCCATACTTGAACAAAATCTCTGCAAATGAGTGGCTACCATGTATTCTTCCTCTGTAGTTGATAATGCCACTATAGATTGTTTCTTACTCATCCAACTGACTGCACCTCCAGATAGGTTAAACTCATACCCACTTGTAGATCTTCTCTTATCCAAATCTCCAGCCCAATCTGCATCAACAAAGCCAGGGATATCCAAAACTTTGTCCAATCTTGGTCTTCCTTTGTAGCATAAACCATAATCACTAGTGCCATGCAAATACTTGAAAACCTGCTTCACGGTTGTCTAGTGCTCCTTCCCTGGTTTTGACATAAACCTTCTCAATACTCCCACTACATGTGTAATGTCTGGTCTAGTATAGAACATTGCATACATCAGGCTACTGACTACACTTGCATATGGAACATGAGACATGTCCTCTCCCTATTCTTGTGTCTTGGGACACTGTTCGGAAGATAACTTTACACCTACAGGAATAGGAACCTTCACTGGTTTACTATCCTGCATATTAAACCTTTGCAGTATTGTCTCGAAGTACTTCCTTTGGTTTAACTAGAGCTTCCTCTTTGCCCGATATCTTTTAATTTCCATGCCAAAAATACAGTTTGCAGCACGAAGATCTTTCATGTCGAATTTGGAGGACAATTGGGTCTTCAAATCCTTGATAATTTCTTTGTCATTTCCAATTAGCAACATATCATCCACATACAAGATGAGATAAATAACATGGTCACCAATTAATTTAAAACACACACAATGATTTTCTTTGCTTCTGGTGAAGCCAAGTCCCCATATAAATGTATCAAATTTCTGATACCACATCCTTGGTGACTATTTTAACCCATACAAAGACTTCTTTAACTTTCATACTGGTTCTTTCTTACCCTTCACCACAAAACCTTTAGATTGCTTCATGTAGATCTCCGCTTCTAGATCCCCATGAAGAAATGTTGTCTTCACATCCATCTGTTCTACCTCAAAATCAAAAGCAGCAACAACAAATGAAAGTAATCTAATAAAATCTACCTTGGGAACAAGAGAAAAAATATCACCAAAATCAATTCCAGGAACTTGGGAATAACCTTTTTCTACCAACTGAGCTTTGTATTTCTCCACCTTTCCTTTTGCATTTGTCTTCTTCTTGAACACCCATTTGCTACCAATGGGTTTCCTTCTAACCAACAACTCCACCAAATCCCAAGCCTCATTTTTGTGCAAAGATTCCATTTCATCAACCATGGCCTCTTTCCAGAGTTTTTCATCCTCTGTATCTACTGCTTCCTTCATATTTCTAGGATCATCATCAATAATAGCTAAAGCAAAATTTGAACAAAAAGCAGATGGACTATACCTTTCTGGCTGCCTTCTTTCTCGAATCGATATTCTCACACCCAAAGTTTGTGGTTCTTCATCTTCTGATTCCTCCTCTGCTATAGAGTCTGATTCTTTCTCATTAAGCTCAAACTCTATCTTCTCAGGTTCGTTTGGTTGGACTTCATGTTTAATAACATATTTCACCTCTCTGAACACCACATATTGGCTACACACAACCTTCCTTATTACTAGGTTCCAAAGCTTATAAACCTTTAAACCATCCTTTTACCCAATAAAGATGCAATTTTCAAATTTACTATCCAACTTTTTCCTTTTTACCTATGAAACATGTACATATGCATCACATCCAAATACCCTCAGATGTGAAAGAGAGGGTTTCTTATCAATCCATACCTCTTATGGTGTCTTATCCTCTAACACTGATGAAGGTGATTTGTTGACCAGGTAACATGCTATCTCCACCGCCTTTGCCAGAATTCTTGTCCTAACCCAGCACCACTGAGCATGCTTCTTGCCCTTTCCATCAATGTTTTGTTCATTATTTATGTAATTCCATTTTTCTTAGGTGTGTATGGAGTAGTCTTCTATCATGTTATACCATACTTCTTACAAAATTCTTCAAATTCCTTGCTGCAAAACTCTCCACCATTATCTAACCTCAACACCTTTATGTTCTTCTCTGCCTAGTTTTCCACCAGAGCCTTAAATTCTTTAAACCTATCAAAGGCTTCACATCTATTCTTAAGGAAATATATCCATTTATTCCTTGAGAAGTCATTTATAAATGATACATAGTACACAGATTACCTAGTGATGGAAGTACACAGACTTACCCAGTGATGGAACCTTCACAGGTCCAAACACATTATTGTGCACAAGCTCTAATATCTGTTTCATCCTCTTACCACTAGAGGGGAAACTCACCCAATTTTTCTTCCCACATACACCATTTTCATAGAAATCAAAATCCAGAGAGCTATTACTCATACCTTATACCATACCTTTACCATGAAGTATTCGAAGGCCCTTCTCTCCAATGTGTCCAAGCCTTTGATGCCATAGCATGGTCTTCTCTCTCGAGACCACTAAATTTTCTACTCCACTTTCAGGAACCACAAAACTGTTGCACCCATCAACAACAGTGCTACCTTGCAGCTTATACAGAGTTCCAATCTAAACTCCCCACATCAATACCAGTGCTCCTGGAACCATCTTATAGGTATCCTTCTCGAACACTGTATTTACACCTGCATCATCGAGCTCGCTTACAAAAATTAGATTTCTAGCCAATTCAGGAATATGCAGAACACCCGGAAGTGTTCTAACCCTTCCACCTTGCAACTTCAACCTTACTTTGTCGCGACCAATGATTCTAGCATTCCTACCATCCCCTAAGAAGATATCACCACCATCGTATTTCTCATATTCGCAAAACCACTCTTCATGGGGAGTTAAGTGAAAGGATGCACCTGAGGCAATTAACCATGCCTCATGATCTACATGTGTACTTGAAAAAGCCAAGTACACATCCCCACTTTCATTTGAGGTGGTTTTCACCTGTACAGAAGGAGCATCATCAGATCCCTTTCCTTTTTCAGGAGCTTTAGATTTATAGTCCCTTTTGTAGTGCCCTTCCTTTCCGCATTTCCAGCAAACCACCTTTACAGGTTTTCCTGGAGATTTAGATCTCCCTCTAGATTTAGATCTCCCACTCGATGACTTATTTTTATTTCTTTTCTGGGACCATCCTTGTATAGACAAGGCATCACCATTATGGCTCTCCATATTTTTCTATCTCATCTCCTTTGTCAGCAAGGATGAGACTATTTCATCAAACGTAAGGTAGTTGCATTGTTACCTATTGCAATAACCAGACTATCCCACGAATCTAGTAGAGAACACAACAAAATAATGCACTTATTTTCATCTAAAATTTTAATATCAACAGACAATAACTTGTTAGCCTCCTATTGCAATAGGGTTCATATTTCATGATTGACTGTTTTACATGCCAAATATGTCATCATTTCATGCTGCAAGGTTCCATATTTCCAAGAAGTTCCATTTTGAAGAATCATAACATTTTTTGAATAGTTTTACAGATAAGGGAAAGCCAAACAACTTAATCTTGGCTCCCCTAGGTTTAAATTGCTTGTTTTAGAAGATAGAGAATGAATATCTGTCCAAATAGCTTAATCTTGGCAGATGAGTAGATAGACAGGGAAACAAGGGCGCTCAATTGTTTAATCTGAGCCCCGAAAGAGATAAGGGTACATTTAGATAGGAGGGCAGTCAAAAGAAAAGAAGATAATCAGGTTCTACAAGTCTAAGTGCACCCAAACGAAATAGAAGAAAAAATGTTAGGAAAGTAGGCTGGGTAAGTATTTTGAGGTTGCAGAATGAATAAGTGTGATCAATTTGGTATTTCAAAGTGTTATTTTACTTCAGATCACAAATACAAGATAGTTTTTCCTTGGAGCAACTCAAGCGAGGCATGATTAACTTCCCTTTCTTCCTTTCTCCCAAATCATTCGTTAACTTCCCCGAAAGATGTTAAGATTTCCTTAATATCTTTAAAAATTCATCATATTCGACAGCATTTGCCTAAGTAAAGATCTGCTTGCTTAAAGGATGCTTATATTTTTATACAGGTCCTGTTTCCCCTTTTTTAGAGCCTAGGATTTTTATCCTTAGCGCTTTCTTCGCAAAAATCCATATTAACTTCTAACAATATTATGTAAATTCCTATCTATTTCCCCTTCCCCTTATTAACAAGCACTAAATAGCTCCCTTATTTAATATATCCCATCCTCTGGTTGAAATATAACCATAAATATGCTTGGGAATTACTAAGATTGCCCGAAACTTAGTAAGAACCCTCAGTTTTGCTTCTTAAAAACTCCCTCAAAGTGTCTTTGGACTCCTTCCAAGGCATGAAATCCCTCTTCTTTGGTCATCGGCCCCCTTCCGAGGCTTGAAGAACCCTTCCAAAGTTTTAAAAAGCCTTTTCCGATCACATAAATCATTTTCTGATTGTATTAACCCTCTTTTGATTGAGTGTTTCCTCCTCTGATGAGTTTTCGTCCCCTCCGATGCGATATCGCTGTCGAAGGTCGCAACATTCATTCATTGGCCCCCTTTTATAACTCCTTGATATCAATTCGTCGATGCAATTTCGCGATCGGCAGTCGCAAGGTTTTGTACCTATATATATCCCCCCTCTCATCCGCCGACGCGATATTGCTATCGCACCCGAAAGCATATCGCATCGCGATCCACTCATTTTCGCAATCACATCATTTATCCATATATACCTCCGCTTCTCCCTAAAACTTGGTTATATTGTAAAAACTTAATTTTTACCGCTAACCTCATTCTACTGCAATATATATGGAATTTCCGCAATATTTCCCATTTTCGCACAGCCGCATGCCTTATCGCTTTGTCCGATATCGGCGATCGCTCCCATCACCTCGCACATATAAAAGCCATCACCCCCTGTCCTTGCCGATTTCCGATCGCCGATTTAATCCCTGCCGTACTGCCACGTCACCCTGCCACATCACCCGGCCACGTCACTGCCGTACTGGGACCCACTGCTAGCGTCATACTGACGTCATGCTGACGTCATCACTGAAAGAAGGCGCGAAGGGTGCAAATCGTAGCAAAAGGATGCCCGGAATGAAAAACTGAGGCATGCGATTAGCGCTTAGCACTAATCACGCATCGCTAAGAAAAAATGATCAAAATGGAAGGCCGCCTGTTACTCGGCTATCAGCGGGCCCGAAAACTCGCAGTTTGACAGAAATTCTTCATTTATGATTCCTATTCAAATCAGCCAGCGCCGATAGCATTCCAGAGGCCACGAAAAGCATTTGCAGCAGCCATTTTTGCCTTGAAAGGGCAGTAAAGGGGCGATTTGACAGTTTCAAACACGTCAAGGGAGAGAAAGTGGCCTGATTCAACTGTAAAAGAGTATCAGAGGAAAGATGAAGCCTCGATTAAATTGAAGAGTATCAGTGAAGCGGCAAAGAGTATTAGATCGAAGCAGGTGAACATTAAAGGCCCCCAAGCAAAGTCAAAGAAAGCAGTGAAACCATTCAAGGCTCTCAAATCACAGTTAATGCACATCAAAGCCACTCAAGAGCAGGGAATCAAATCCCAAAGCACAGTTATTACAGAAACACTACATCGAGCCATAAGGAAAGATATTAACTCATTTTGATGCAGCTACCTCTAGTGCAGCTCAAATAGACATCTTCTTGCATTAATTTCAGGACAATATTAGATTAAAGAACTCATTTCCCTAAGATCTGTTTAAGATCTGCTGTAATAGATATTTTAGATATTTTCCCTATATTAAACCACCCTAATTCATTTTTTAAAGGGGAGTTGGTGGATAATCCTGATAGGGGACTCGCACTGAATGTTTGAGAATTTCTATAATCAAAGGCTGTTGAAAAGCTTGGAGGATGGACTGTCTATTGTGTTATTAATGGCTGAAGAGTGAAATATAGAATTATTGCGCTGCTACATGGCCCAATAAGTGTTTCTTACCTCTTTTCTCAATTCATATATGTTTATATCATACATATATCACCATCTAAGTTACAGAAATAAATATTAGCTTAGAATTTACGTGGTTGCACTCTATGCTCAGTTTCTGTGACTTCTATATGTTTTCTTCTGATTCAGGCATAAATATGAATTCCTCATGGCTCGTATTTGCTCTATTTCATTCATGTATGACTGTTATTTAGGAGTTCTTGATTGCTGCTAGATATAGTTCACCCGCCTTCCCTCTGTTAAGGTGAATGATAGATTCTTAGTTGCCTTTCATTCCTTAGCCTTCATTTCATCCTTTTAACTTGAAAGATTGTTTCATGTGTAGCTATCTTGCTCTATATTACTCTTGTGACCAAGAAAATGCACTAGCACCCCAATTCCATGACTCCATGCCCAGTGGTTTGAACCTCTCACACTATGCATGCCTCCCTACTTGAAAACGTCAATCATCCCACCAAAAAAAAAACCCAAAGAAGCATATAACTAGCCTAAAATCAACCCAAAACAAATTTAAAACAGAAAGAGAGAGCCCTCTCTGATTGCAGGTAGGCTAGGACCTGCAGTCCAAAGATTGGTTTGTGGTTACCTCGGCCGTATCCCCTATAGAGCCAAGGGACAACCTGAGTGATAACATAACTGACTTACCACAATATTAAATGCGTTCATATGCTCTATCATCGAGTCTCCATCTTTCATCCTCAGGTTATACAGCTTTTTCAGTAGGAATAGTTTATTCACGAGAGACTTAGATTGGTACAAATTCCCTAACTTGTCCCACAAAGCCTTAGCCATAGGTTCTCTTGATACATTTAGCAATACTGAATCTAAGACACACAATCGTATTGTGCTCTTTGCCTTTTGATCCAACTTCTTCCATTATTCATCAGACACTCCCATTGGTTTAATACATGGATCTACCGCGATCCACTAATCTTCATCTATCAACAAATCCTCCACCTTGAGTTTCCATAACTCAAAACTTTGACCATTAAATTTGTCGATCTCTATATTTCCACTGCTCACCATCTTCTTTTAGCACTAGAATCAATCCCACATATCCCCCATTGAATAGGGTCTACCACAGGCCCGAGCGAAACCCCTCAGCAACAAAGGTGTCTCCTTGAAGCCAAAACAATTATGATACCATATGTAGGTTTTAACCAAGTACAAAAATTACTTTCATACGAATTCTAAAACATAGAAAATAAAAAATGTGAGAGCATAAAACATAAAACACATATACACAGAGATTTTCCCCTAGATCCAAAAACTGGGACTGCCAGATTGATTTTTCATTATATTCCTTTCAATGTTAGAATACATATTTATACATGCCAAATCATCCAATACCATCGACGGAAAACTATCACATCCAAAATCATGTGCGAAAACCATGTAAAAAACCATAGGTAGGTCTGCCCAACCTAATATAGGGTCCAAAAACATTTCCTCGGGGCACTGCCCTCAAACCCCCTCTATAGGAGGGGCTACCACCCCACCTGTGACACCCCCACTATGTAATCAGTGCAACGATGGGGGGGCTTCGCCGCCCCCCCTCTAAACCCCCTGTAAACTATATGGGCTAGTCATGGAAAGAATATAACACAACCCAACATTACACAATCCCCTCCAAAAATCTTCTAGACTCCAAGATTGCGCAATCCTACCAGCCAACCCTCCCAGTAGGATTTGCGCAAATTTTTCTAGCAGCAGGCTATTCAACCTAGGATTTGTGCAAATCTAGGCAGTATTTAGTTGCTCTACCTAGAAATTTCACAAATCGGCTTGGCATCCAGCCCAATTCCCAGCCACAAATGCACATTTTTCTCCAGTAGTTGAGCAATCTCTTGCATGTGTAGCTGAGTTGACCAGTTCCCTCCGGGACTAAACAAAACAGACTTGCATGCATGGGATGCTTCTCCCAAGAAAGCATGCAAAGGCATCCCTTATTTTAAGGATCTATGTTTAGCAATTGGAGGTTACATGAAAGGAGCAATTTTGAAACCTTCCACCAAGTGTCGCTTCCCCTAGATTCATGGCATGTGCATCAAAATCTCGATGATTATCAAAACTCATCAACTAAAGCTCATTTAGCACATCAACATTGTAGCTTTAACATCCCACATCACATCTAGGGGTAGTCGGCACATTCATCTCAGTTGCTTTGGGGAAAGCTCACTTCCCATGCCTTATGCTGCATTTCTATCACTTTTTTTGTTTTCTCTTGTGGGAGTATTGTTTTCTTGATTTCTTTGAACTCTTGTTGTTTTTTACATGTATACTAATTTTTATTATTATTATTTTTTTATTTTTTTATTTTTTATTTTTATTTTTTATTATTTTATTTTATTTTATTTTATTTATTTATTTATATATTTATTTATTTATTTATTTTTTCAGTTTTTGTTGCTATCTCGCTGCTGTCGCATGCATGAAACTGTTTTGCACAGACTTTTTCCCAAATAGTGAACTGCCTCACCCACATGAATGTTAATCTTCTTGCTAAATACTTGATTCATGTTTTGCATGCACTATTAATCATTTCTGCTATCACTTCCTGTCACCATGAATTCATTGACTTACTTGCTTTCAGTTTCCTGTCGGCGAGTCAGGCCAACCTTGGCCCGAGCTCTTCTTTCACCAAGGTTGCATTATGCAATCTAGAAAAGGAAGGCTTACCTTCCTCTCCAGATTTGTGAATTCCTTCCCAACACCGGCCTCCAGGACTTTTTTGTGCATTTCAAGAGGAAATTGACTGCTTGGCCCAAGAGATTGCGCAAATATGTCCTTGGGCCAGTAGTCCTTCCCAGTTGGAATTTCACATTGCGCAATCCCAACAGTCAGTAGCCAGACTGGGCTATGCATTGCACAATTCCAATAATCAGTCAATCTCTAAGGAGCTTGAACTGTGCCTTGTGCAGTTTTGGGAACCCGTCTCTTGACCTCCTAGCTGAAATTGTGCAACCTTCATGATCTTTCACCCAAGTATGTTGCAAGTCAGTTCTCATGTTCATTTTGGCTTTCAACTAATATATTTCTTGCTATGAGTGTTTCCATGTCTCCAAGTATTGCAGATGTTCATCTTCCTCTCAACAATACAGGTACAATGGTTTCCAAGAGAGCAAATATGAAGACACCGTTTAGAGCATGCTTGGGGATGTAGTCGGTCAAGTGTCCATGGAATTTCCTACCCATGAAGACATCAAGTTGTTCGTAGACAAGAACATAAAGATATGAAAACAGTAGCATCATGAACAATAGCTGAAGACAACATACCAAATGCAACAAATGCAAGAGGAGAGGTCATTGACAACATCGAGGTCGAACAAGGTTGCAACCTCAAGTAGGTCCATTGATGATGAAAGAAACTTTGGAGACTCCTACTATGAAGTGGTGGCGTGACATGAAGATCGTGCGAAGGTAGAAGTTGGAACAAAGAAGGAGTTGCATGTGTTGAGGCAGCAACTCAGGAAGAACATGAAGATGCACAAACAAACGAATGAGTTGTAATAGGAACAAGAACAACAGTGGGCACAACATGCACTCATGGATGAAATTGCGCCCGTACAAGTTGTTAGGGTCCTATAATAATAAGATTCATAATTTTGAATTGACTATGATTAGTCTTGTAATATTGTATATACTTTTGCTTTCTGCAAAATGTTTTCCCATATTAAAAATAAAAAATGTAAAGAGGGTAAGTCCTAAAAAAAATCAAAGGACTAAAAGAAAAGGGTCAAAAAAAAAAAATATGAACCCCACAAAAAAGAGATAAAAAAATAGATTCTGAAACTGATGCAAATTCAAATGCCACTACTTTTTACTTTGCCTTTCAAAAAATAAGATCGTGTGCATCTTGTCAAAAACGCCACAATCCATGATGGTCAAATAGTTTAATCTTGATTCATTCATGCTTTAAACTTCATGTTGATATATATAGAATAAATATCTAGCCAAACTATTTATTCTTGGTAGATTAGTAGTTAGGTAGAGAATAATAATGAGTTCATCAGTTTAATCTGAGCCATTGTAAGTTATAAGATTAGAATTAGATAGTTTTCTTATCAAAGAAAAAGAAATAAAGGGTCAACAAACTCAAATGTACCCAATAAATGAAGAGAAAATGCTAGGGTAAATAAATGGTAGGTAAAAGAGGTTTTGAATGCATAAGGTTGCTAACTCAGATGCACCTTCATCATGCTTGATCCTATGTTTCATGTGCAACAGGAATTATCAAAGAGAAAGGACATTCACAAAAGTTGTATATTACTTTAGGGTATAAAAGTTCTATATAATTTTAGGCCTGAATACTAAAGCTCATCACTAATTTCCCCTCATATCACTAAACCCCTTACATGTCTAAATTAGGAATTTCCCTTCATTATCCCTTCATTACTTTCTCACTCAATAATTTCCCCTTCTTGATTCCAAAGGAACCTTTCTTTTTCATTTCCCCTTATTCTAACACATATCCATTGTAAAAATCCTTTCCCTAGACATTTCCCCTTTCCCTAGATATTTCCCTTTTAAAAAATCATTCTCCCCTTATCAATTTCTCATTTTCCCTTGTAAACCCACTAAAACCCCCTTATCCTGTGTTTAAAAAAAGTTAAATGTATTGAGCCCTATTGAAAAACCCTCCCCAATACCCTTTTAACTCAACCCTTACATTATTCTAACCTATAGTCCCACTTTATATATTTCAAACCCCCCGCTTTATATGTCCCCAACCCTCACCAAAACCTTTGTATATATTTAAAACCAATCACATATATTAAATCCCATAATTACTTTTTAATTAACTACATTTCATTAAAAACTCGACCCCACATCCCGACTCAGGCCTTCCAACTTCGCCACATGATAGCCCTCCGATCACCCACTTCCAGATCCAACAACCCATACCCATATCGCACACTCCCATCATCCAACTGTTAAGATCTCAAAAGCATGCGAGATTCACGGTTTTTCCCGATCACCTTTTTGCTACGTGGCGGCCCCACTTTATATCGCGTGCTCTCAAAAAATACCGCCCTACACTCAAAAGCGGTGCGATAATCCATAATACCGCCTCCCCACATAGGATGAAACTGCATACTGTTCACACATTAATTCCACACCCAAAATTAACTATTGTTGGTTGAAAACCAAAAAGCTACCCTTTTTACTCCTTTCACTATTATTTTGTTGCAAAAAACCTTTGTCAACCAATTCTAAACCCCAGGAACTCTGCTCAACTGTTTTAACCCATTTTTTGACCAGAAGACACTGCAGACACCAATTTGAAGTAGCATAAATACTAAAGCCTCCGCTGCTCCCACAGAACCCTGTCTGTACACCGTCGTTTTCCAGGTATTCCTGAATGTACCCAAAATTCGTTGTACTTAAACCTTTCACAATGTCTATAAAATTTTAATTAATTGAACTAATTAAAAGACTTTGCCAAACTAAAGAAACCCACTGTGTATCCAAAAAACCCTTTTCTGCAGACTGTATTCACCTTTTGCACTATTCCAAAAGTCATGATCTTACTCCTTAAGGCATATACTAATTAATTTAGTAAAATAAACAAACCTATGGCTTCCTAAAGCATTCTAAATGAAAAACCGCTACAAACCCCTCACTTGGACATTGACCACCTCCCATTGGCCGACAAAGATTTCCAAATCAAAGACACAGTTTCCCCTAGCCATTTATTAAAACTCCACTACTGGATTAAAGACAAATTCCTCAACCACAGTGATGACATTCAGTTATGGGCATCTAATTTACCCAAATACTTTTTTCCCATAGGTATACGAGTTCCCTACAATCATCCACCTGTGCCAAATTTGCTATATCCAAAGTCAAAGATCCATAGTCTCTCCTAACTACAGAGTCAATAAATGAGATGTTGAAGATCTAGCCAAAGCCTACTGAAACCCCATTTTCTAGTGAAAACCAACTTGAGATGTACCTAAAGTTGGACCTTCCCAAGAGGTCTCAAATTTTTTAGACTTTCATCCTAGAAGAGGCTCATATTCCTACAGACAGTCCTCCATACTCTGCCACCATTCTCTCTAAGAGGGCCAGAAAAATTGTAACCATACTCTATTGTATTCTATGATATACCATTGATGAGCATGTAGATGAGCCTATACTTGCTTTCCTTTCTATTTTTTGCCCATGCAAGCCTCCAACTACAATTTTCAATTTTTCTCAGTTCTTGGCAGACATAATCCATGATCAATTGATCAGATTGCCAAATGAAAGAGTATTCAAATACTCTTCAGTATTGTTCCACATGTTCCTATATTTCTAATCAGATAAGTTTCCAGTTAATATCGAAAAGTTGGACACTAAGGGTCATCCTAGATCTCTTATCTTTTGGACACCCTTAATCCAAAAATATTCCACTGTTTTCAGCTACAAGGAGTTCATTGATTCCTTTGTTCATCCAGTTGTTAATATGATAAGCTGTAGCAATCAACCCAGGATCAATGATGAGATAAAGAGAGTTTTGCGGTTGTATAAAAACAGTAGAATAGGAGACTGGTCTTTATACTAGGACCAAAATGAAATTAGGATATATGGATGCCAACTTACTCCTTATAAGCTGCCCAAATATCTCCCCATGAGGATATTTGCATTAGAGTATATTAGGTAGATTATAAATTCATATGATGTGAATTTTCTATCAGCTAGGAAGAAAACACAATTCAATATAAAAAAGCTAGCTTGGTCCGTTTATCTGTAATAATAGGGAGGCTAGAGAAGAAGCAGAAAAATGTTTATAGGAAATGAAGTTCGGTAGCAGTTTCATGTGGAAGTATGACCCTTTGGGAGTCATAAACAACCTAAGACTAAAATTTAAATTGAGCCCTTTTATGCATGAGTCCAGGCCAAACATTGAAAAATATGCCAACCAGTCTGAGTGGTTGGAATATACCTTGATAGATGTGGAGAAACAGATGGATACTAGTTTCATTCTGCATACTCCAACCCTGTAGGACAGAAATGTAAAAAGGACTAGGGAAGAAGGTTCTTGCTCGAACATAGATACAACACATGACAGATTTGAAATCATGTAAAGGAAGAAGCCCAAGCTAAATCCTGTGAATGAGCAAGAAGAGACAGTTGAGACACATCAAATCATTGATACAGATACAATGGTCAAAGAGAACACAGCTCCAACAATTTCATAGGAAACTCATCAGCCTTCGACCTCTAATACTCAAAATATTCAGAAACAACTTAGCATTGAGGTCTCATCATCAAGCAAACCAGTGGATAAGGAAAAAGACATAAAGGAGAAGTATAAAGAAATCAAGTTGAGAAATGAAGCATTGAAAGCTGAAACCTATGCCTATTATTTCAAACAGACTCCTAGTAATTGGAATAGGTTACTTTCATCTTTTGACATTAAAACAGGGAAAATGCAAATGACCTTTGTGTAGCTTACAATACAGCAGCCTAAGTCATCAACAGATTACAGAAAGATAGAATTTGAAGTTTTGGCCAAGGATGTTCATCCCATAGATCATATTGAATTTCATAAGCAGGCAGGAGAAATGACATACTCAACAATTACCAACAAAGCTATGAGCGTACAGAAACTTCAAAATTCTCTAGACAATATCACAACATAGTTTAAGCTATAGAAAGCATCCTCACGAGTAAAGGATAACATAATCAAATCATAAGAAGAATTGGTTATTGAGACTAGATATAATCCAAATGACATCAATGCAGCAAAAAAGCTCATAAAGAAGACAAATGAAGGCATTTTTGCATTGAAGAAGCAACTAAAATTGCCTCCTTCTAAACATCCACAGAGTAAGGAAGTTCTAGAGAGACAAACCCGGAAGGATGAGATGATGGAACTCATTCTTCAATTAAATGCTCAATTAAAAGAAATGGAGAATGAAATGGATAAGTTAATGGATGAGAAACAGGCTAGCATGGAAGAAACTATTGTCACTGCTATTCATACAGTTACTATGATAGTTCCTTCTACTTTGGCAGCTTCATTAGCCCCAACAGATCTAGTAGCTACAACACTTCCAACTGCATAAGCAACAAGTTCAAAAATAACAGCAACACATCCTAGTGATGAAGCAAGTAAACTGATCAAATCCGTGGAAGATATGTCCATCCAAACCACTGAAATAAATAGACTTAAAGAACAATTAAAAAATCTAGAGGATGAAAAGAAACTGGCTCAAATTATGCATAAGAATGAAACACAAAAATCAAATAGGTTGAATGAAAGGATACAAAAGTTAGAGAAGGGATTAACACTGAAAGAGCCACTAGCCCAAGAAAAACAACTTTATGGGCCAATATCATTGACTCAGTCAATGATATTTGGCCATCTATATAGGTGATATTTGAGCCAAACTTGGAAATATGCCAGAAGAAGCCTCAAGAATAATCCAATTCCTTAACTCAAAGAAAAAGTATGAAATACAAGAGCTTGGAATAGCTAACAAAACTCGGACCATACTAGAGGTAAAGAAGGTAATCACCAAGAGGAACCTGGTGACACAACTTGAGGATAAATACCAAACAATAGAGCTAGCAATAGCTAGGTTTATGGTAAATTTGATGCTTTGAGGCAAAAATGTCTACCTAATCCATTGGTGATTAATGACAGGTTGATGCCACATGAATACTATGATAAGAAAATCAAAGAAGTGGCAAAGGAACAAGCCAACAATTCCTCTATGAAAGGGATGCCTACAGGAAAAGTCCTTTACCAGACTTTTGAGAACATCTTTTACCTCCAGCATGAGGTAAAACATCTTTTTGTAAACAAGTCCACTTTTGAAAAATACACAGAAACTGATGAAGTCTACAGAAAAATGGTAATATTAAATTACCAAATGCAAAGACTTGGGAAAAGTTGAATGATTTATAGTAAAAGTGCAAGGTAAACAGTGGATACAAAGCAGGGAAGGTAAAATAGCAGATCAGCTAAGTCAAAGAGTATCAGTCAAAGGCAGAGTAAAAGGACAGCCAGCATAGAGCAACAACCAAAAAGAGAAAGTAACAAAACATCAAAACAACAAACAATAAAAGAGGGACAACTTGCATCAGTTACATATTTTTCTTTATCTTCTTGCATGAAGATATTTGTTTTCCATTGAATAATTGCGAAAACAATTTAGGATATTTTGAAACAACTGTTTTTTATAAATACTCCATAATTCGAAGTATAGAGTGTGGATTGTTGAACATTTCTATAATTATTATTGATCTGAAAATCCGAGGGTTTATTATAATATGTTTAAGTCAGCAGACTGGACTGAGTAATAAAGGCATTACATTACAGGATTCATGTGTTGGGCTACTTCAGTGAAGTATCTTTCATTTGTTATATTTTTATTTTCTTTAGTATTTCACATATATACATGTTTTCCAATTTGAATGAAATAACTAGAATGTTACTTCAGAATTTTTTTAAGTACACTCTGTCTTGAACAATTATTCATTTTGATGTTTTCTTCTGATATCCAGAGTAGGGAATTCCTCATTGCTCCCTAGTTTCGATTGACCTCTTTCATTTCCTTCATTATCTAGTTTGAGGAATCCTTAACTGCTACTTGACCCCGATTGAAAAACCACTTCACCATCTAGCCTAAAAGATCTAAATTTACCCAGCTACCTTGCCGTGTAAACACTATCTTTAGAACTTGATTCAGTCTTGTTTTCTTGACATTTGGACTCCATGGCCCAATGGTAAAAAGATGCTTATCTATCTATCTAAATCAGTGATTCCACCACCAAATCAAATCAAAAACCAACCAAGCTTAAATAACTAGCCTAAAATCAATTAATCTAGGAAAGTTATATCATTAAGAGAGAGCCCTCTATGAGCATTAGGAAGGCTAGATCCTGATCTCAAAAGTAGGTTTGTGGTTACCTCTATTATTTCTTCAAACACGACATGATAACCCTAGGGAAATATTAGAGTGATAACACAAGTTAAGGATCCATCCCATCATCTGACACATAGCAGACATGGTGAGAAATTTTGTTTATCACATGCAAGGGATTTAGCAACATGCATGTCATTGAGTGCACAAATGAAATCCAACCCATTCCACACACTCACCAAAGCGAAGACAAGAATCAAGTCCAACTGGGGCTGAACATCTACTTTGGCAAATTGATGTGCATGACCACTAGCACACACTTGAATATCAGCATGAACACTATGCATGAGTGTGTTATCGGTTCCAGCATACTGTTGAGGGCCCCGAGGTCGGGTCAACAACAAGGGGGATACCCACCCGGTCCGGAACCTGGTTGGCGGCTCCTTGCCCGTTTGGAGTAGCGGGTCCGACTGGGGGTAATGGGACCAGTTTCCCAATGTGATGGGTGTGTGTGCGTGCGTAGAGTCTGATGGTATTAATCTAAGGAAGGGGGGAAGGATTCTTCTAATCTAGTCTAAATTCTAACTGCTATATTAACTCTATGCTAATGTAATCTAATGAAGAAAAATACATCTAATCTACGCTAACCCAGGGTGTTTTTCTTTTGTTATGCGATCTAGAAAGATTTCTAACAGTAGCCGGTAATAAAGATCATTCAACTGATATCAGAATATAAATCAATAAAGATGAACCATTCTGCATAAGAAGTTAGGCAGAGTAGTTGTGAACAGCATATCGCATAATCAGTTTTCTATATGTTAAACATAAATAAATGACCCCACCGTACATAAGTGCCAAATGGTAATACAGACATTCATGCAATAACATACAAAGAACTCAGCCACATATCACTTTAGGAATACTAGCAGAATCTAGCCAAGAGATAAAAGTACCATTTATGACTAAGTTCACTAATAAACTTCAAGTAACAATGATTTATTTCTACTTGTTCTAACATCTGCTAAGAGTACAGAAGTGCAACATCAGTAACAGATATTAAAATGCAAACATAAATAAATCTCGATCCATCCATTCATCAAAAACCTCCTCTGAGGGTGCAGAAGTGCATGTTCTGAGGATAAGTTTTTTGACAGATTTCCGGACCCTTCTCCAAAAACCATGAGAAGGGTTAAATACTACTAACTAATCAATATTAATTACATGAAATTAGGGAATCGGCCTCAAATGACCGCCCTTTTACTAAAAGCAACTTTATTTCTAAACTTAAAATCTAATTTCTGACTGTTTCTGTATATTCTCTTTAGTGCTGTCAACAGTGTAATGCTTTCCTGGGAAGAGTTGGTTAGCAGCCTTCTTGTTTCGCTCGGGAGATAAAAGTGGAAATAGCAGGAGCTGGCACTTCCTTCCGACAGACCAGAAGATATTTTCGAAAACCTTTCTCTAGTTGGGTGTATTCGCCGTGTGTATACTTAGCATGTCCCAGTTTCTTCTCGAACTGATTTTGTTGTTGCCGTTTTCGGTTTTCGGTCGTGCGGTGGATTGAGTGGGTTAAGAGTCGTGCTGCATGGGCAACTCCCTGTTTCGAGAATTTCTTCCGTTCTTTGTTCCAGGTTTCCCTGAAGCATTCTCCTTCTCATGCGCTTCTTTCTCTGCTTCACTAAGTCTTAGCTTCAGGATCTTTTCTGAATATGCTGCTTTTGTGCGCCTTTGACTCTGAGTCCCGGATAGTCTAATTTCATCAGTGCCGGTTGGCTGATAGCCTGGAATCCGCGGTTCTGCTGCATGCGGCATCCATTTTGCGAAAGCATTCTCTCTTTGCTGATTGGCGCTTTCCTCTTTCCTTCAGATGTTTCCTGCATATAAACTTATATCAGTTGCGTGTCTTGCAGTCTACGCAAAGGAGAAGTGAAATGAAAAGACTTGACGTGAAAGCATTAATCTCTAACGAACGCATAATTCTGACATCCATCATCACTTGACTCTTCGATAAATGTAACGCAATCATTTCTAGATACTTAAGCATGCGGTCATTAAATTCTTTCAAGGCGCGCGCTTAATGCATGGGTTTATCGTGTGGTAAGTCTTTTCAGATCGCAGGTCGCAGATCGCAGATCGCTGCCATCGCAGATCGCAAATCGCTGCCATCGCAGATCGCAAATCGCTGCCATCGCAGATCGCAAATCGCAAATATCGCAAGTTCTCGTTTAATGGTTACGTCGTATAGCGTAATGCTTGCGATTTGCGATATCGCATATCGGCGATCGCATTGCTCGAAGGTTTTTCTTTTAAGGGGCGCGTGTGAAGTATGCGATGCGATGAACTTCGCATCGCAATTTCGCAGTATTTGTTTTTCGCGCTCGAGTTATGCTTTGGCCTTTCCTTGCGATGCGATTTGAGCCTTAGGGAGAGAAATACAAAAACTTTAGAAAAAATATATTTTTGGGATTTTCGTTCAGGGTCCCCTCTTCACTTGACGTTATTGCTAATGTCAAGTGAAAAAAGGGGGGTTGTTGGTGACCACAACAATGGCGATTCACTGTGAAGAACCAGTTATCTCTGCTTGTTCTATTGCATTTTCACTTCCAAAACAGAAAAGTTTTCTTATGCCTAAATTTTGTTATGGACAGATAGAGTATTACCTTTTATCCTGTCAATAATGCTTCGTCACAACTTCTTATTTGATTCTGATTGTTTGTTTCCCCTGGGTTATTTTTTTGTATTCATACCTAGTCATTACTCAGTCTCCTCAAAGACAAAATAAGGTCTTCTCTGCGTACTGGCTTTGTAAAGTATGCTCATTTGTCGCAGGTAGAGCCTCTGTTGCCCGCAGGCGTCCATAGCCTCGACAGGGTTACCATGTTATCCAGCAATGATCCTTTTTCCTGCTTGAGGTCATTTACAACATTCCAGAGAAAAATCGTTTTGACACTTTTTCTTTCTTTTTCTTTTTTTGATTTTTTATTCTCTAAAGAACAATGTCTTGGTTTGGTGGCCAAATTATGACACAGTCATTCACTTGATTTATACTTTTTGCTGAACAAGCTGGCTCGTGATGAGACCCCTTGTCTTTCGATTGCACAATCTTGAGTCGTTGCCCTGTTTTGGTAGACAGTAGTGGCAAAGTCAGCAAGTTATAATATCTGTGATCATG
This sequence comes from Pinus tabuliformis, assembly GCA_031772625.1. NCBI lineage: Eukaryota > Viridiplantae > Streptophyta > Pinopsida > Pinales > Pinaceae > Pinus > Pinus tabuliformis. Next base: position 1,076,928,303 of record CM062807.1, on the reverse strand, counting down.
ATAAGCCAGCTCGTGATGAGACCTCTTATTCTTTGAGATATAGTGTTTTCTTGGATTGTCTCTCTGGATGCTGCGATTTTCCTTAGCAGGGAGGAAGTCATTGTTTTTCCTTAAGAAAGCTCTAGAAGACAATAATAGAGTTTTAAGAACAACAGTTTTGCAGAGAATACCTATTTTGTTATCGATGATACCTTTCATAGCATTGGCATAAAACAATTTTTTCCAAAAGTTACTCTCATCCCAGGTTTCTTTGTGAAGTTTGAAACTAACATCATATTCAGGTTAAAGCTGACTCTATTTGTCAATAATAAAAGTCAGATTTTTTGAAAAGTTTTGCTATTTATACAAGTGAAATCAAAATCTGATACAGAAATGGTATGTTTATTCATGAATACTATTTATGATCATTTACAACCAGCCCTATCTATGAAAAATGAAAACTAACATGAAAATTTAAAACTATCCTACAAAAACAGAAGGATGACCTTCTATGGGAAATACATTTTGAGGATTTGTCCGTTTACAGGCAGAGAATCTCTTCTGCCTGTCAAGTCCTGCAACACAAAAGTCGACAGGCCTATGACTTCTACGATTTGAAAAGGACCAAGCCATAGCTTCTGGAATTTCGTATGTTTGCCTTTTTCTTCGTGAGCCTTGTCCCACTTCAAAACTAGATCACCCATCTGGAAGTTTTTGCTGGTCTTTATGTTCGAGTCAAAAGAGGATTTTATCAACGCTTGGTGGTGAGCATGGGTTTGCTTGGCCTGTTCTCGTCGTTCTTCTAACTTGATTATCTCCATTTGCCTTAGTTGTAAGGGAGAAGTAGGTACTTCATCAATGTGTTGTACTAAGGACAAAGAGGGAATGAGTAAGTGGGTAGGAAGAACTGCTTCTCTCCCGTAAACCAAATTAAAGGGAGAAGTCCCGATAGAGGCTTTCTTGGTAATTCTGTCTGCCCATCAGGCGTTTACCAGCGCTTTGTGCCAATTCTTTTGGTTTTGGTCAATTGTCTTTTTGATAATCCTGATTAGGTTCTTGTTTGTTGATTTAGCCAACCCATTACCTTGCGGATAGTAGTTGGCAGAATACTTCAGTTTGAACCCTCTTTTGAGCGCGAACTCAGTCATGGTATTTCCAGAAAAATATGAAGCATTATCAAATATTAAGGCCGTAGGCAATCCAAACCTAGTAATGATAAACTGATCTATGAATTCAACAATGTTTTCAGAATTAGCTGTCTTGAGCGGAACTGCCTCTACCCATTTAGTAAAATAGTCGGTTGCAGTGAGGATATACCTATGTTGTTTAGAGGAGTGAGGAACGATCTCACCTATTATGTCCAGGCCCCATTGGCTGAACGACTGTTCGATGTTAACCGGCTGCAGTGGCATAGATGACTTCTTTTGTTTTCCTGCAGCAGTTTGGCAGACTTGGCATTTTCTCACGTGATTGTACGAGTCTTTGAACAGCGTGGGCCAGTAGGATCCCGCACGTAAGATCTTGTGTGCGGTGGCTTCTACAGCATAGTGTCCACCTGCTGGTCCATCGTGGAGCTCCTGCAAAACCTTTTAGGCTTCAGTTTTCTCAAGACATCTAAGAAGCACAGAATCATAGTTTCTTTTAAATAAGACATCATTTACGAGTTGGTATTGTTTAGCTTTTAACCTCAGGGATCTCTTTTTTATGTGACCCAGGTGAAATGGAGCATATCCGTTCTTTAGGAAATAAATGATGTCGGCATAAAATGATTCTGCATCGTTTAGGCTTACCTCATACGCCTGTACCTCTTCAGGTGACTCTTTGGGGATTTGCGATGCTCCATCTAACATCTTGCAGAAGCCTTGGCCTCTTACGATGTGTGCCGGCTTGATTTCCAGGTCGTATTCTTGCAAGGCGGTGATCCAATTCGCTCTCTTTTCGCCCACGTCTTTCTGAATCAGGAGGTTTCTTACCGCCGGGAATGGTACTATGACCTTGGTATGGGCCTTTAGCAAGAAGGGTCTGAAATATTTGACTGCTTTAAAGACGCCATATGCCTGTTTTTCTACGTCCGAGTATTTCAGCTCAGCACCTTGTAAGTTTGAGCTAAAGAATGCGATTGGGGCTTCTGCCTTTTCTTTGTTTGCCTGGGTCAAGATCGCAGCATAAGAATGCTCTGAGGCAAACGTGTATAAGACAAATGGTTCTGAAAAATTTGGGGTTGCTAGGGATGGAGCGTCGATGATGGCTTGTTTGATTAAGTTAAACGCTTCGTGCTCGTCTAGACCCCATTTAAAGTTTGAATTCTTTTTTATCATTTTTTGTAAAGGAGAAATAATACGTGAAAAATCTGGGACAAATCTTTTCACAAAATTGATCTGTCCTAGGAAAGATTGCATGGTCTTTTTGTTATGGGGCATGGATATCTCGGAAATTTCTTTGATTCTGGCAGATTTGATGTGAATGCCCGATTTGGACACTATGAATCCTAGCAATTTTCCTTCACTCAACGTGAAGAAAGATTTCTTCGGGTTAAGCGAGATTCCATACCTTAAACATCTTTGAAAGATTTGCTTCAAATCTCTGAGATGGTCGCTTCGTTTTTTGGAGTACACCGTTATATCATCCAGGTAAATCACTACTGATTTATTGATTAACCCTTTGAACGCAATATCCATAGCTCTTTGAAAAGTAGCGCCGGCGTTGATCAAACCGAACGGCATCTTTCGATACGCGTAGGTACCCCATTTAGTTCGGAAGGTGGTTTTTAGCTAATCGTCTGGGTGTACCAGCACTTGATTATATCCTGAAAATCCATCCAGGAAAGACATCAATTCTGAGCCTGCTACAGCCTGTAATATTTGCTCCATAGGTGGGAGGGGAAAATTGTCCTTCTGACAGGCTTTGTTGAGATTCCGGAAGTCAATGCAGATTCTAATATCTCCGTTTTTCTTCCTAACAGGTACCATATTGGATACCCATTTGGAATGTCTAACCGGGAAAATTATTCTGGCTCTCAACAACTTATTCAGCTCAGTTTTTATCTGATTTTCCAGGTTGGGGTGGATTTTTCTGAGCTTTTGTTGGACGGGTTTCTCGTTATCGATCATAGGGATAGTGTGCTGAATGATAGAAGTGTTATAAGTTTTTAGCTCATCGTAGTTCCAGGCAAAGACGTTCTTGTACTGTCGTAGAAGACGGTTGTATGCTGATTTTTCTTCAGGAGCTAGGCCTTGGCCTAGATTGACGTTTTGGGGTTTCTCGTTGGTTCCTAAGTTCACTGATTCGTAGTTCAGAGTTGAACTGTAAAGTTTGGCATTAGCTGACCTTTTGAACCAACTTTTTAAGTCATACAAATCTTCTAATTTGACCACTGATTTGGGTATAGCGTTATCAGTGCTACTTTGTTGTATTTGGTGGTCATGACAGTCCTCGTCGATTATCTGGTTTGAGTAGGATCCTTCGGAGGTAATGAAACTTACGATGTCTGGTTCGTCGTTGAATACTCTCCAGTTGGTGATGTTGTCAGGAATAGACGGTTTAAAAATTAATTCTATCGAAAACCTATCTGGACGAAAGTCTTCGGAGGGAATGAGTCTGGAGGCTACGTTTGCTAGCAGGTCTGCGCTTGCATTGTGAAGTCTTGGGATTGATGAAATATTAAATGCTGTAAAATGCGCAGTGAGATCTTGCACTAAAGATTGGTAGTGCTTTAAATGACTAGACAGGCAATGTATGGTGTTATGTACCTGTTTGACGACGATCTCGGAATCTCCAAAGACTTGAAGATATTTGACGTTGGAGCCGATTGCTTTGTATAGGCCTTGCACCAAGGCTTCGTATTCCGCTGTGTTGTTCGTGCAATCGAACTCCAGTCTGCATGTGAGCATGGTCTTATTTCCGTCTGGGCTAATCAAGACGCATCCTGCTCCCGCTCCCTCGTTGCACTTAGAGCCATCAAAATATAATTTCCAAAATAAAGAAGTATTTATAGGGTTATCTAAGAAACTAACACATTTTGAATCATCAGTCTGGGAAAAGTTTTCTACTTGGGACACGACTGAATTTTCTAAATATGGTGATATGTGAGCATTGAAATTTCCAAGGAAAGAGTCTACCGAATAGTTGCCTATGATGCTGCTGTTGTATGCTATGGCTTCGTTCTCTCCCTCCAGGTCCGTCACTATGTACTTTTGGTGAAGTTCTCATTCAAACTTTATTTGATTTGGCTTCCCGTTGAAGGGTAACCACATGTGCGACCAGTCAGTCGAAAAATATCCGTGGAGCTTCTCGGACCAATCCCTGCTAAGAATTAGACCATAAAATTCAGGGATGTCAGCAACTAGAATATCGATGACCTGGCACACCTTGGGGTTGGATGATAGTCTTATATTCACTTGATTTAGTTCGCCTATCACTTCGACTTGTGATCGATCAAGTTGAACTATGCATACTGCGGATTTTTGCGGTTGAACATTAAGTTTGGCACATATTGACTTGGGTAGAATATTGGTTGAAGCACCAGAATCAACCAAGCAGTTATGCACATTTCTGTTAAAGATCTCGTAAGTGAGGAGGAAAGGGGGAGTGTGAGATCTAGACCTCCCTCCAATCAAGGTGATGTCATTTGGATCGATTTTATTGATCGCGTTGATTGGGGGTCTTCCTACATTATGAGAAGCTATAGCTGTAGGTAGAGGCGCAGTAGGTACGGCGTGTAACTCTTTCATCATGATCTTCTGTTGGTGTTTCAATTTTCTCAGCTCGTACAGGGTGATATTAGCCCTAGTCTTCTTCATGTCGTCGATGATGTTGTACTCCATTTCATCCGACACTATTAGTGTCTTTGATGGAGGCGATTGCTCTGATTGGACTGGGCTAAATGAGGTCGCTTTAGGGGTTGTCTTCTTTGTTGCGACCTTTTCTCTTGCTGGAGGGCTTGCGCCCTTCTGTTTTGGGGTAGCCTGGGGAGGATCAAGTTGATTTCTGCTTCTTGTACTAACCGGAAGTGCTTCTTGATCTTCCTCTTGTGGGAGGATGAAATCCCACATTCCTTGCAGTTCCACCACTTCTTCATCGTCGGTATGCATTTCAGCGGTGTTCTCTTCTTCTTCTTCTTCAGATTCCACGTTAGAGACCACGCTAGGTGGCTTTGCCTCCATGGGAGGATTTCTCTTAAAACTCCTAAAAGGCTTTCTTGGGGACGATTCTGCTACTTGTTTCCTGATATCAATCATCTCATTTGACATGGCCTTTAATACCTTTTGTAATCCTTCCATGTCGAAAGGATCTTTCATTTGATTCTTCTTGGTTTCTTCTTTGAAAGAGATTTTCTTAGATTTACGCTCTTCGATTGTAGATCTCTTTTCTAGGGCCACTACGCGTCTTTCGACTGCTAATGCCTCAGCCAAATTTTCGACTAAGGTTGTCTTGCTTGCCCTATCTACGAAGATGGCCAAGTTTGAAGGTAAGGCGGTGATGTACCATTCGCATCTTACTTCCTCGCTGGGTTGGGAAGTAGCGGGGATTTTATTGAGGATCTTGTTGAACCGTAAGTTAAAATCTTTAATGGGTTCCCGAGCCTCAGCTTTAAGATTGGACAGATCATTGATCAGTGTCACTGTCGATCTATCATCGCCGAATTTAGTGAGAAATTGATTTTGAAAAATATCCCAGCTGGTGATAGATCCGGAGGGTAACGAGAAGTACCATGACCCGGCCGTCCCTTGCATCGTATAGGGGAAGAGTCAGACCACGGCGTCTTCGTTGGTAACTCCGTTGAGATTAACAGAAAGCATGAAATTATTGATATGTTCTTCAGCTAGCATTCCAGTTTCTGGATTGAACTTTGGTAACCACTTCTCGGGATGGGCAGGTATTGGACTCAGGGGTGGAGGCATTAGAACCGCCCCAGGGTTGTTCCATGGAGATTGTGCCATCACTGAGTTGCTGGTTAGTAAAAGTGTAGAAGATGATCTTTGAGGTTGATAAGATAGAGATGTTATGATTTTTGACGATTGTGGAGGACGAGTTGCAGAAGATGGATGAGTGATTTGAGGTGGAGATGTGGGTGGTCGACTTCGCGGAGAGGGAGTTGAAATGGATGAGGTGGATGAAAGAGTCTCTCTGTCAGACTCTTGAAATGTTTTCCTTGCTCTTTTCCTAGTGGGGAGAGGGATTTCAGTTGGCTGAATGCCAAACTTTTCACTCTTCAATCGGGTCAGGGGATGAGCAAGGTTGTATTGCGAAGTCGAGATGCTTTTAGATTTATCAGATTTCTGATTAAAAATAGGGAATCCCTGGAGTTTACGGATCAAGGTTTGAACTTCAGGGGGATCGACAATAAGTTGTTCTGATGTATCGGGATGTATAGCAGCGGTGGATGTCCGAGCGACTTCCAGTTCCGAGTTTAGTCGTATTGGGGAAGTTGGGGAAGTTGGTGAGGGTGATTTGCTCTTAGAATGGTATTTGGGTTTTGAATTATGTGCCATTCATAGCTGTGGCCCTCCTTCTAGCGCTAGAAATGTTGAGGGCCCCGAGGTCGGGTCAACAACAAGGGGGATACCCACCCGGTCCGGAACCTGGTTGGCGGCTCCTTGCCCGTTTGGAGTAGCGGGTCCGACTGGGGGTAATGGGACCAGTTTCCCAATGTGATGGGTGTGTGTGTGTGCGTAGAGTCTGATGGTGTTAATCTAAGGAAGGGGGGAAGGATTCTTCTAATCTAGTCTAAATTCTAACTGCTAAATTAACTCTATGCTAATGTAATCTAATGAAGAAAAATACATCTAATCTACGCTAACCCGGGGTGTTTTTCTTTTGTTATGCGATCTAGAAAGATTTCTAACAGCAGCCGGTAATAAAGATCATTCAAATGATATCAGAATATAAATCAATAAAGATGAACCATTCTGCATAAGAAGTTAGGCAGAGTAGTTGTGAACATCATATCGCATAATCAGTTTTCTATATGTTAAACATAAATAAATGACCCCACCGTACAAAAGTGCCAAATGGTAATACAGACATTCATGCAATAACATACAAAGAACTCAGCCACATATCACTTTAGGAATACTAGCAGAATCTAGCCAAGAGATAAAAGTACCATTTATGACTAAGTTCACTAATAAAATTCAAGTAACAATGATTTATTTCTACTTGTTCTAACATCTGCTAAGAGTACAGAAGTGCAACATCAGTAACAGATATTAAAATGCAAACATAAATAAATCTCGATCCATCCATTCATCAAAAACCTCCTCTGAGGGTGCAGAAGTGCATGTTCTGAGGATAAGTTTTTTGACAGATTTCCGGACCCTTCTCCAAAAACCATGAGAAGGGTTAAATACTACTAACTAATCAATATTAATTACATGAAATTAGGGAATCGGCCTCAAATGACCGCCCTTTTACTAAAAGCAACTTTATTTCTAAACTTAAAATCTAATTTCTGACCGTTTCTGTATATTCTCTTTAGTGTTGTCAACAGTGTAATGCTTTCCTGGGAAGAGTCCGCTAGCCGCCTTCTTGTTTCGCTCGGGAGATAAAAGTGGAAATAGCAAGAGCTGGCACTTCCTTTCGGCAGACCAGAAGGTATTTTCGAAAACCTTTCTCTAGCTGGGTGTATTCGCCGTGTGTATACTTAGCGTGTCCCAGTTTCTTCTCGAACTGATTTTGTTGTTGCCGTTTTCGGTTTTCGGTCGTGCGGTGGATTGAGTGGGTTAAGAGTCTTGCTGCATGGGCAACTCCCTGTTTCGAGAATTTCTTCCGTTCTTTGTTCCAGGTTTCCCTGAAGCGTTCTCCTTCTCATGCGCTTCTTTCTCTGCTTCACTAAGTCTTAGCTTCAGGATCTTTTCTGAATATGCTGCTTTTGTGCGCCTTTGACTCTGAGTCCCGGATAGTCTAATTTCATCAGTGCCGGTTGGCTGATAGCCTGGAATCCGCGGTTCTACTGCATGCGGCATCCATTTTGCGAAAGCATTCTCTCTTTGCTGATTGGCGCTTTCCTCTTTCCTTCAGATGTTTCCTACATATAAACTTATATCAGTTGCGTGTCTTGCAGTGTACGCAAAGGAGAAGTGAAATGAAAAGACTTGACGTGAAAGCATTAATCTCTAACGAATGCATAATTCTGACATCCATCATCACTTGACTCTTCGATAAATGTAACGCAATCATTTCTAGATACTTAAGCATGCGGTCATTAAATTCTTTCAAGGCGCGCGCTTAATGCATGGGTTTATCGTGTGGTAAGTCTTTTCAGATCGCAGGTTGCAGATCATAGATTGCTGCCATCACAGATCGCAAATCGCTGCCATCGCAGATCGCAAATCGCTACCATCGCAGATCACAAATCGCAAATATTGCAAGTTCTCGTTTAATGGTTACGTCGTATAGCGTAATGCTTGCGATTTGCGATATCGCATATCGGCGATCGCATTGCTCGAAGGTTTTTCTTTTAAGGGGCGCGTGTGAATTATGCGATGCGATGAACTTCGCATCGCAATTTCGCAGTATTTGTTTTTCGCGCTCGAGTTATGCTTTGGCCTTTCCTTGCGATGCGATTTGAGCCTTAGAGAGAGAAATACAAAAACTTTAGAAAAAATATATTTTTGGGATTTTCGTTCAGGGTCCCCTCTTCACTTGACGTTATTTCTAATGTCAAGTGAAAAAAAGGGGGGTTTTTGGTGACCACAACACATACCTAAGAAGACCATGCACATGTTAGCAGATGAGTTGGATGAAGGGGCTGAACCAATGCACCGCTTTCAACAGAGGTAATAGTTCGCTTCAACAAGATGTCATAATGAGGTGCATGCAGACCATCATGGATGACCAAGCTTGGCATTAGCTCACCACCTTCACCATCTCAAGCATGCCAAAGAGTTGGTCTCATCACAACAGACCGAGTGTTAGTGATGTCTTGCAAGGCTTGCCCAAGCCATGTTGTCTCACATGAGTACATGTGCATTGTAATGTTGAGTCATGTCAAGTGTAAGTCAAGTGTCAATGGTTGGATGTAACAGTCATAGAGTAGGTGAAGGGTCATGAGGGTAGTTGAATTTTCACAAAGGGGAATGTCAAGGGTCACCCCACCCTTTGCTATAAATATTCCCTCATAACTCATTGTATAGGCTTTTGGTCAGCCAAGCTTCTACTATGACTATCTTGAAGAAGGCTTGGATAGTATTGTATCATGCCTTGGCTTTTCCACTACAGAGAGCTAGTACATCTCTTTGGAGGAGCAGGCAGATGTGGCTATAATGTTCCACTATTAGGGCTAGCAACTTTACATGGTGTATTGTATGATTGTGACTTACACTTCTTTAATAATAAGAACCAACACATTTTCATGAATATGTTGTTATTGTAGTTGGACTATTTCGGTTGCATTAATGATATACGTTGTTTAACTTACGTACTTGTATATGAACTGATTTGTATTATATGAATCTTGTTTTTAATGTGTTGCATATGTTGTTAATGTTGTCACCGTCCATGTCGACTGCTCTACTAGACATCAGACAGACCTTTCTTATGAACCTTGTTATAGCAACCATCACACTCGTCTCATATTGGTCTATGAGTGTTGTTCGTGTTATCTTACCTTGTATGTTGTGACTTCCACATCCGAGTGGACTGTCCCGTTGGAAGCTATGCATCTCCTTTGTGTGGTATGTTCCTAGCTGAGTTGGGACTGCTCCCTTTCAACCTAGAACTAACCTTCACCTTCCTCTCCCTTCGAAGTGTTGGAACCTCACATACACATTCCTTGACTCTCTACATTAGTCACACCCTTGCTACTGACAGAGTTATCTTACTTGCCTCTATTTGACATCGCGTTTAAGGCATTACCTTATGACTCACTGCTGTGAATCCTACACCAAATGCTCTGAGGTATAATTGGGACTTCTTACTGGGGAGATCCCCTTAACATGTTGGTGGGTCCAGCACTGTCAACAAAGTGATTGACAAAGGAAATAGGACCGTCAATAGAGTGATTGGCAAAGGAAATAGGACATTAGATAACAAGTATGCAGTGAAGGTGAGAGTGAGAAGAAGAAAGAGATCAAGAAAAAATTCATTGTCTTCATATTATAAGTAGAGTAGCTAGCCCCTCTACAGTCCATTTATATATGCATATTCATACAAGACTATTGAAGAGCTATGAGAGGCATGCATGCTCTTATGGGGATAATATATAGCAATATGGCAGCATGGTGAAGACTTGAGTACGAGCCGCTTCAACATGTTTGATCGATAATCTCATGCACATTTAGGTCCACTAAATAAACCTACTAATTGGAGGTATAACAATCTCAGGGGGAGATTTTCATGCATTAGGGTTTCAAGAGTTATTTGTCATTTTCATCATATTTTTCTGATATATCTTATAATAGCTCTTTATATATTGTATAATTGATAAAATGAGTATGTGGGCCAGCCACATGCATGTACGTCATTATCTTTAATATCATGGTTGTATAGCTCTTGGTTGAGGACTGATTCATGTGCATAATTTTACATATTCATGCATCTTTATTGGTCCATTGGTTGACCTTGAATGCATTGAAATAATGTCTTATATCAGCCATGTAAAGCACTATTGTGCGTGATATGTAGCCTTGTATATTCATTGATGTCATCATTGAGTCATAGTTGTATAGTCATGGTCTTAGTCATGATGTTAAATTTTTAGATTGTTCTACGTTGTATCAATTACTTTAGCCCAATTCAATAATTCAATTAGAAATGTTTCCAAATATAATTAGTCTTTCCATTCATCAACAATAATTGAAGACAGAATAATCAATGCAATGACAAAATAGATAATCAACACATCAACACGAGACACCAAATTTTTTCAAAGACTAGGGAAAAACCCCACTAGGATGAAAACCCTTCGAAAAATATTCTTCTACTAGATTGTCATAAAATGTTCAAAGGAGAGTACATTGAGCCCAATATAATATCATCCAACAAAACCGCCCAACAATATTCAGAAATATGTTTTCAACATCAAAATATATCAGAGACAACTTTTCCCATCTACGGTCAACTACATTCAACTTTAGTCCTTAGTCAAATATGATTCAAACTTACCAGTCACATGGATGAGGAGTTGTGAATGAAATTGAAGGCTTCCAATCACTCCCTTGAGCCCGTGATTCCTACGGCTATGGTCAAATTTTTCCTGTGGAAATCTAACAATTGTAGCCCAAATACCTAAAACAGATGTGAGCCTTAGACCCTGTAATTTCATACCTTTTTGAGCCTTTGTTGTCATACTTTCCTCATACCTATGCGAGCCAATTAATGAATAATAAAAGAAGAATATGTTTGGTGATGTAAAAATGAGTTTGAGGTCACTTGTATTTATAGGCTTCCAAGGGTGTCTAATTTTCTTTAGGGCCGACCCTGTTCAAATGTGCATATGTGGGCTTTCCTTCATAAGTACACTTTCCCTTATCTAATTTGAGTGATATTTAGGTCGATTTTGGTCCTATCAAAAAGTAGAATTCAATGACATCATCATATCCACAAAATTAGGTTTCAAAAGTGGAATTTTAATGTAGTGGAATATTTTTAACACTCCCTCTCAACTAGGGATAATTCCACCTATCAATATATGTCCATTAATCAATATGTCATCCTGTCATCATGTGTCCCATCTCTATTCAACTGTATCTTCTAAAACATTCTCAAATCTAAATAATAAGAATAGGGGATCATTATCTTCCACTCTCTATAACATCAAATAGAATATCTCAATCTAAGAACAATATTAGGGAGCACATGTCAACCTGAAATATCATGGGGAGCTAAACATATACAACCCCATATAGAGAAATAGGTGATATAGGGGATCACACATAAAGCCATGCTATTTCTCATTAATATTCCCAATGATGACCGTCAAGATTCATGTGGTAGAACACCTTCATTATAATCAGCTTGGGTTGCACAACCCCAAGTACACTCTCAACTTGTTGGCCAGATGGGGAGCAATAATCCCAACAAGTTGAGGTTGTGGGTATGATGCTAACTAGGGTATAATTTGCAAAGACTAATATAGGGGAGGAACATCTCCAACCCTATGGGTAACAAATAGGGGAGAAACATCTACAACTCTATTGTTTAGAGATCCTTAAACCCCAAGAGCTATCTATCTCAAATCCTCACCCTTAGAGTTCAGACAGGGGGAAGAGCCAACTTAGTATTCTCGATTAGTTCTGTGCCTTATCAAGAGTGGTCACATCCATCAGTCAAGTTTTCTCTCTGATGACCAATAACTTCCCTTTCGGCAAAGTCTTGGTAAGAATATCTACAATCTACTCATTTGTCAATATGTGATTGAGTCGAACAACTCCTCTCTGCACCATGTCTTGAATGAATTGATATCAAATCTCTATGTTCTTCGAATTTTCATGAGATACAAGATTTTTTGCTAGAAGGATCCCACTCTTTTTGTCGCAATAATCTCTATCATATCTAGGACCTGCTCAAATATCTCTCCAAAGATCTTCCTCAACCAAACTGCTTTACAACTAGCAAAGGCTAGCAGAAATATACACTGCCTCGGAGATACTCAATGATATGGAATTTTTCTTCCTACTCATCCTCGATATCATGAGATATCCAAAGTTGAAACAACATCCAAACGTACTCTTCTTGTCGACAACATTTCCTGCCCATTCAACATCGGTGTATCCATGAATTTGTACATCTTTGACAGAATATCTCAGACCAAGTGTGATAGTCCCATGCAAATATCTCAAAATGTGTTTGGAAACGATCCAGTGTTCATGGAGAGGCTTAGTCATGAATTGAATCAATGTATTCACTCCATAATATATATTTGGATGAGTTTTCACTAGGAACATCAAAGCCCCAATACTCTGTCTATACTCATATGGATTCACCAAATTGGGTCTTGCAGCTTCTCCACATAACTTCTTGAAGTCCATTTAAATTGGTGTGTGTAGCGACATGCATTATGTTATTCCAAATATTTCCAACAAATTCACAACATATTTTCCTTGTGAAAGGAAAATATCTCCAGGACTTTTCCACACCACAAGGCCTAGAAAGTAGTGCATGAGTCTAAGGTCCTTCATCTCAAATTCAGAGGCTATATCCCTGTTACACTTGATCACCAGGGGCTCGGTACTTGTCAAGAATAGATCATCAACATATAAAACAAAAATCAACAACATACTTTGGACTACCTTGAAGTAGGGGTTGGGATCGACATTGCTTCTTGTGAATCCTAGCTTCAATAAATAATTGTCTATGCATGCGTACCAAGATCTAAAATGCTTGCGTCAAACCATATAAACATGTGTCTTCTACTTCAAATCCTTGTGGCTTCTAAAAATACACTTCTTACTGTAACATACCATGTAGGAATGTTTTCTTTACATCCATTTGATGAAGATTCAATCCTTGACTTGCAGCATGGTAAAATATTGAAAAAATGGTTGTATATCGAGCTACAGGTGAAAATACATCATCATAATGTTCTCCCTCTTTCTAGGAGAAACCTCGAGCCACAAAACTTGATTTATGTTTTTCAATGCTACCATCAACTCCATACTTGATCTTGAATAACCATTTTGAAGTCATGAAAGATTTACCCTTCAGCATCGGCATGACATCCCATACAACATTATTCATTATTGATTCATATTCTTTGGCCATAGAATCCTTCCATACTTATTCTTTCACAACTTCTTCAAATGTGGTAGGTTCAAATTGGATCATAATGATCATGGCTGCAACATATCCCTGGTACCTGCATGGCTTCTTCCTTTCTCTAAATGATCTTCAAACATGAGCTCGTCTCTCATCATCTTGTAACGTGTATTGAAGACAAATTGGCCTCTTCCTAGTGGGAGGGTCACATGGAGGAAGATCTAAGGGATCCATGGGCTCCATGGGATCATCAACAATATATGTCTTAGATTCGGGCACGGAAGGACCATCCAAAATATCCATATCATCATTCTTCTTAGGAGGAGGAGGTAAAGAAGGTCCCTTTATTTTCCAAGGGTGGAATCTTCATTGAATGTAACATCCCTACTAATTTCAACCTTCCTTTGACTGGAAATATATATTCTAAATGATTTACAATTTTAACAATTTCCAAAAGTCATACCTTTTATTCTCGTGGCTTCCAACTTATTTTTTTTCCTTCGGCACATGAAAGTATATTGGGCAGCCAAATATACAGAGATTGCTAACATTAGGCTTGAAACCTTTGAACACTTCTTCGAGGATATTGTTTTCTAGTTCTTGATGAGGAACACTATTTTGAACACATACGACAACATTCGTTGCTTTGCCCCAAAAGAACTTCGACAAATTTTGATCATGGAGCATGACATGAGTGGCATCTACAATAGACATGTTCTTCCTTTCAACTACTCCATTTTTTTTGGGAGTATAGGGAAAAATTGTTTTCTTCTTGATGCCTTCCTTCTTGTAGAAATCAATGAATTCATTTGAAGTTTACTCTCCACCATTGTTAGACCCGAATATCCTGATTTTATTCCCTATTTGATTTTACATCAAATCTTTGAACTCCTTGAACATTTCGAAGGATTCATCCTTATGCTTCAAATAATATATCCACATCTTTATTGAAAAGTCATAAATGATGGTGATATAATAGATATGTCCACCAAGAGAGTGTAGAAGCATTGGACCACCCAAGTCAGAATGAATGAGAAGGAGGATGTCATTTGTTTTGCTCTAATTGGAGGGGAATGGTCCCCTTGTCTTATTCCCACTAGCACATCTTGGACATACTCCATCATGTTGGGCTTAAACTTTGGGAATCCATAAGACCAATTTCTCCAATCTCGAAAGAGAATCAGAATGTAGATGGGTCAATCTTCAGTGCCATAACTCGCTCAGATGATTAGTATTATGGACCAATTCTAGAAGTGGTCTTCTAGTAACCTTTTAGAGTCCTTCATATCTTGATCCTAATGTGAATGCATCTCTCGTAGGTGATCCAATAGTCTAAGTATGAACCTTTCCCTTGATGAAGTAAAACCCCATCCCTTTGTTTTCCACAGTGGATATTAATACCAAATTCTTCTTTAAACCTGACACATAGATCAAATTGTCAAGAAAAATAAATTCTCTTGAATTTAAATGAAAATTGATAGACCCAAAACCTTTAACAGGATGAGTGGAGTTTTCTCCAAGAATGATTTTCAAATTTGAATCCCTCTCCACCAAATTAGAGAGAACTTCTTATAACCAAAGAATTGATGAGTGGCCCCACTATAAACCAACCAAATATCCCATGAATTTGGAGGAGAGGAACTAGTAAGAGAGGATATAATAATAAATTAAGGTTGTTTGCTAACATTAATTTCATACCTAGAGTATCTTGACTGATTTTGAGGACCGATCTTCTTCATGGTCACTTGGATCATCTCTTCTTATTATTTCATCTCTTCGATTGTGATCAATCCTTCGGTCCTCTATTCTTCTTCAATCATCAAACCTATTATTTCTTATAGTGTTGTAGCTTGGACCATTGTCCTTTTGGTGACAATCTTGACCAAAATGACCCTTCTTGTGACAATTTTAGCATTCAATGTGATATGATGATCTATAATTCCTTATTTTTGTATCTTAAGGTGGAGGATTTCTTGATGGACCTCCGTTTCATTTCTTCTTATTATTTTGTGTGATGAATGTAGTAGGTTCTCCTTGTTCATGATTTTGAATCCTTCCTCTTGATATCATCCTTGATTATTCTTGAGTAAGATTTCCAAAAAATTTCAAAAAATGATGGGAGGACATTGTTGTTGCTTATGGTAGTGATGAAGGTTTCCCAAACAATAGGGAGACCTCTTAGAGTTACGATCACCAATTCCCTACAAGAAACAATTTCCCCAACTCTTTGCAATTGATCTTTAAGGTGAGATAACCTCATAATGTAGGATTGCACAGACTCCCCCTTTTTCATTTTCATGTCTTTGAGTTGACATTTCAAGGAGATGATTTCATTCAAATTGTTGAATTCATACATGCCAATTATCTTATCGTACATGTCTTTAGACGTTCTCAAATTTCCAACATATGAAATTATATTATCTTGTGACCATCAACTATAATTTGATTTTCTTTTAAATTACCTTTCTTGTGCTTGTTCTTAACAACAACGGAAGCATTTTCCATAGGATCAAGTACCTGTGGAGCGATAAAAAGGTGTCTTTTTAACTCCTAATTACCTTCACATTAATTATCAACCCAGGGATGAATTTTTATTTCAAGAGTGTACTCAGTCTGAGGCGGCTATTTACTCAAGACTAATGTTTTGCAGTATAGTGCTCAAAACCCAAAAGTAAATGAAAGCTGGAAATAAAATCTACTTACAAAAAAGCACTTTAAGACTTAAATCATGCATTCGGAAAAATAAGCAATGTATCAGTCAAGGGTCCAGTAGCAATAACTCATCCCTTTGGAAACTAATGTAACCAAAAGTAATCAAGGAACAGATCATCAATCTGGGGACTAGACAGCAAATGCCAATGCCCACTATAGTTTTAGATCGTTCTTCACACCAAAGCAAAGATCATGCGAATAACAGGAAATGGAACGGTAGATAAGAAATGGAACAACAATTAAGAAATGGAATAGCAAGAAACTGAAATGTTCTTAAACTAAATCATTCACTCAAACAACCATAAATCGAGGATACAATAGCAATAACTCATTGCTCTGGATATTGATGCAATTGAAATCAAACTGTAACAAGACAATCAATCTGGGAACGAGGAAGCAATAACCAATGTTCTCTACAGTTGAGAGTCCTGCCTTAAAGCAATTAAAAGGAAATTGAAATTGAACCAAATTTGCTATTGAAAGTAAACTAGGAAAACTCTTTAAAAACACTCTTGCAATGAATCAACAGAAATGAACAGCAAAGATTCATCTAACAAAAATGATTTATTAATGGAAAGGAATAGCAATGCTAAAATACTAGAATTAAACAATAATCTTAAATGGAACCGAACAACAAAACTAAGAAATTAGAAAGACACAACAACTATAAATGTAAATGAATCAGTAACCTATCAACATGAACATTAATCGCAATTATTGAAGCAACAACAATCGTAGTTATAATTGAATAGTAGCTTAATTGAACAGCCATTGCAATTATAAATGAGCAGCAATTAAATGAACCATAGTCTTAATTAGATAGCGCAGCATTAGATCAGAATTATCAGCAGGAAATTTCAAGTTATAATTAATAATTCTATCACTGACGCAATCCAATTATGATTTCAATGAAATGTTCATAAAAAAAAAGATTACTGAACAAAACAATTTAAAGAAATGAAAAGGAAATCAAAACATCACACGGAAGCAATTGTAAAGGTATGATACACAGCAGCAGTAGCGTACTCCACTAGAGGCTGGGCCCTTAGTCGCCAGCGGATGCTGCTGGGTTACTTCAGAATGAAAAGAATGAACAACAACTCCCAAATCATGTATTAATCAGCCAATTGTGGAATCATTACAACAACAAAAGCTTGAGAATTATAGCATGCAACAATCCCTATCCTATCATGAATAATCCACCATCATTCTTCATCATTTTTCATCCCCCCCCCAAATCTCTGATCTCTGTTTTCATTTAAATGGAGAGAGATCAGAGAGCAGTTACAATAGAGATAACTACAACATGATTTATATTACAAAATTGGATTGTTTCCAACCAATTGATAAACAAGAAGATATATTTCCATCCAGCTTTCAACAAGAGCAAGACGAATTTGGCTTTGCAGCTGAGATTTGGAGGATGGCCGCAACAACAAATCTGAGAAAATCATGCTCAATGAACCCTACGTTTCTCTCAGTACAAACTAAATTTTGGCAAACCGTTCTTCACTAAAGTTAATTGGGTCCGTTCTGGACAAAACCCATGTTCCGGATTTTCCATATTCTGCTTCATTTGCTCAGAATCTCAACCGCAAAATCGTCACTTCTTATTCCATCGAATTTCTGAGTTGGCACTTTTAATGATCAAATCTTCAATCTGGAAATTATCTTGGAGGCTAAGAATGGTGGATAATGTTACAACTGATTTATTAAAACTATCATTGATAAAATCATGCATAATCATCAATTTATTAGAAATAAAGGAGAATAAATAATATTCATTCATAGAAGCATAAATCATCATAAAATGGATTTATATAATAAATTATAATAAATGGCATGATGAAGAATAATAGAAATGGGTGGAATAAGTGTTCAAAAGTGATAATAATAATGGCATATTAACGGCCCAACAGTACCTTTCCTTGAATGTAATACAAAACGTCATTGTTATCAACTATGATTCCAACCTAACTTTCCATGCAAAAAAAATAGACGAGTCACCCAACTTTTCATTTTCCTTGAAGAAGGAAGACATATTGACTTGACTAGATTAGATCCTTCAACTTTCCAAAGATTATTTCTTCAATTCTTGTCTCCCTTTGGGCTTTTCATTCACCTTAGCTCTGATACCATGTTAACTTTTCAGATTGTTCTATGTTGTATCAATTACTTTAGCCCAATTGAATACTTCAATTAGAAATGTTTCCAAATATAATTAGTCTTTCCATTCATCAACAGTAATTGAGTATAGAACAATAAATGCATTGAAAAAGGAGACAATAAACACATCAACAAGAGACACCAGATTTGGTCAAAGAACAAAGAACAACCTCACTAGGGGAAAATCCTTTGAAAAATACTCTTCTATTAGATTGTCATAAAATATTCAATAGAGAGTGTTATCACCAAAAAAGGACCCTGATAGGCTGCTGATAAGACTATCTTAGTGTAACTATTTCAAATCAATGTTTTAGCTAAGGCTTAGCCTCCTCAGCCTGAGAGGGCTCTCTCAAAGGGTTAATGATATTGACTAAAGATATGGATAGATGGCTAACTCTATGGTTTGTGATTTTACATGTTTATAGGTTGAAAGATGAAGGCTGGCTAGCATTAGGCTATGCAGTCAAGGTACATTTCAGTACCACATCAAGATCAGCCTAACATGAAAGTCAGGGCATAGAGAGTCTTTATACATCAACAAAACAAAGATGCATTGCAAGGAAACATAGTTTATAAATACATGAAGGAAGTTAGAGCATCATTGATGAGTTCTAAGTAACATGTATTCATACCACTGCAAGTAAGTGAAAGAGGAAAGCCATGAGACAATAGTACATTAAAAATTCTCTTTGAATCCTGAGTAGTGAAGCCAAAACATTCTACCTAGCATGGAAGTCAAGGAATTATGGAGTTCAAGTGCAGAAATGCAAATATAAAACAGTGAAACACAGTTAGTTTATCTATGAAGGAAGTCAGAGCATCATTGATGAGTTCTGAGTATCATAAGTAAACACCACTGCAATGTAAGTATTGGAAGATGCCATAAAAAAAATAACATACAAGAACTCTTCATTAATCTTGAGTTGTCTCAGTAGAAACTCTGAATTAGGTTAAAAATATACACAGTCTGCACATAGAGAAGCAACTGAGCCAAAAGGTCTCCAACCCCTTGCTAATTCAACCTCTTGCTTCATATATAACATTTACAATATGGATTCCCTCATCCCTCATCAAGAGAATTCGAATTTTCTATGAGTGACACCTATTCTAACCATAAAACAAACTATTAAATACAAATGACAGCTAACTAGGAGTCCTAGAGTCCTAATACAATTAGGAGTACAACTCCTTGTTATGATTACAACCACCTTACCTAAAAATTGAAAGAATTATTTGACATCTACAAACTCATGACGCCAAATTTGATGAAGCCTCCCATGTTGTCACCTTACTGCTGATGACAAACCCTAGAAATTAGGGAACATGTTTCCCTATTTTTAGGTTTAGGATCCTTGACAATTGGCACGTGGGAAAGAGCCTTTATCTTCTCATCCATGACATATTATACAAAACTAAAGGAGGTTTTTGTAGTCCATTCTGTCTAGAAAAAAAAACTCTCTTTGATTTTTAAAACACTTCTCGATCTATCCAGCATTTGTCCTTGACAAACACATGTAAAATAGGAAAAATTTGTTCTCTGAAATTAGGGTTTCAAAGAAAGCTTAGTATCTCCCAACTGATAACACTTATGAAGAAAGTGAGATAGGTTATTGTATTTGGAAAGTTTATGAAGAGAAAACTTCTTCCAAATTCCAAAATACCTTTTCCTATGACCAGAAACTGAGCTTGAAAAAGATTGTTAAAACCAGAAGACAAAGCTTGACTTTCAACAGTTTCATAGCGCAAGGTTAACCATAAATTTCTCCCACCTCAAAACGAATTTGAAGAAAATGAAAGAGGTTTTTGTATCTCATTATCCTAGGAAGAAAATCTCTTTCAGTTTTCAAAATTGAGTTCTCACCTGCTCAGGATCCCTTCTGGAAGTTGACTAGTAAAAGCAGAAAATTGAGGCTTTTATGCTGAAGCAGGCTTTTTCAAGGGTTTCGTAGCACGCTACGAAAACTCCTACTTCAGTGAAAATTCTGGGTTTTGCACTACGAAAACTCCTAGGAAGTATTTTAGTGCATGAAAACCTTGACACAAGTTTGACACATGGAAATTTAAGTGTTATGTAGGACCAGTGATAGGTAAAACCAAAGTGTTGACCCTATTTGACAATACCAACAAGACTCCCCTCTAGGTCTTAGACTCTAAGTCAAACCATGGAAAGACTAGACCAAGATTGACACCAATCCTTTGGAATCAAATTGATGTCAAAAATTTAGGAAATTTTTCTTAAGTGATAATAGTGAGTACAATGAGCCCAATACAATATCATCTAATAAAACAACCCAAAAATATGTAGAAATATGCTTTCAGCATCAAAATATATCGGAGAAACCTTTTCTTGTCTGCAGTCAACTACGGTAACCTTTAGTCCTCAGTCAAATCTGAGTCAAACTTCCAGGTTACATGGCTGAGGAGCTATGTATGCAACTAATGGCTTCCAAGTTCTCCCTTAAGTCTATGATTCTTGCAACTATGGTCGAATTTCCCTTGTTGTACTCTAGTGACTGTAGCCGAAAACCCTAAAACAAATGCAAGCCACAGACCCTATAATTTCAGACCTTTGTTGTTGTACCTACCTCATACCTGTGTGAGCCAAGAAGAAGTGAAGACGAATATTCTTGGTGATGTCCAACTGAGTTTGAGGTCACTTATATTTATAGGATTCCAAGGGTGTCCAATTTTCTTTAGGGCTGACATTATTTAAATGTGCATATGTGGGATTTCCTATATAAGTACACTTTCCTTTATCTGATTTCAGTGATATTTAGGTCAATTTTGGTCCTATCGAAAAGAGGAATTCAATTCCATCATCATCTCCATCAAATGATATTTACAAAGTGGAATTTGACCATAGTTGGATATTTTTAACACATGCATGAAGAAATTTTTGAGTTGGTACAACCATATATGAGTTGTTTTATGTCTCTTGTTTTAACCATGAGTAGGTTTGAATATCACTAATATAACCATGTACTTTGTTGTTTCTATTGATTTTTGGTAGCTTGGGAGGTACTCCAAGCCCTAGGGTTAGGGGTTTGGAGGTTGGAGTGCCACAAAAGGGGCTTGTGGGCTTGGAATCCAAGGTGTTGGCTTTGCACCCAAGCATGTGGGTGTGAAACGATGAGGATATTTGAACATGTGATGGATGGACATGATAGAGGATGCTGAGATGAACCAGATGCATAAAAAATCATAAAACTCTGAGTTGTTTATGTGGAGAAATGAATTTTTGAAGTTATTATTAGGGTTTGCACTACAAGAGTTAAGGTTAGCTAACCTAAGAGAGGCCTTATGCTAGGTTGGAAATCCCATAGATGGTTGTTTGTTGAAGCCCTTGTGTGTGTACAAATACAAGGGGGGGGATATTCATTTGAACATGCATTTGTGCAACACATGAGAAAGCAAATGTCAAGAAGGGAGCTCACATTAGAGGAGAAAGACATCTCTGATGTGGGTAGTAGGTTAGGAGTTGCTTGAGGGAACAAAAGAGTAGTTGCTATAGGCTCTCTTAAGACTATCTTAAGGATTGAGTTAATATGTAAAATGTATAAGTGATGGAGGAGCTGCTCTGGGCTTGTTTTGGAATGGAATTCTTGTTTGAATAGGTTGAAAAGGTGACATACCTATAATAATTAGGATGCAGGCCCGTAGTGGCAGTTTGGTAGGCTAAAATAGCCTAATATAGGGTGTTGTGGGAGCTTAACAAGGCAATGAGTTACCAAGTATTGAAGAAGGGAGGAGGTTGCGGTATTCTGTGTCAGTTTTGGTCATAGATGGTGGGATGTTGTGGGCTACAAGAGTTCCCTAACCAATGACCATAATTTAGTCTATGAACAACAATTTAAAGATATGCCATTTCTCAATTATTGCTAGGTGTTGTGTCTAGTTTTGGAACAAATTGGATGGTATGCATTTGAATGGCTGTAGAAGCTAATATGTAGGGCTGACATGGCATGTTAGAATCCCTAACTAGTTAGAAGATGCTACAATGGTGATAGGGTTAAAAATTTGCATAGTTTCTCCTCTATTATAGGGTAAAGGGAAGATCTTTGGAGCTATATTTGGATGATGTTTGAGAAAATCTGAAGGACATGTTTGTTTGTGTTGGATTGGGAATTTGTGGAATGTTGGAGGGAAATGAGAGAGTTCCCAAATGTGGAGCCCTATGTGCAGTGCCTTGATGGACTAAGCATTGGTAGGAGAGGTAGTTTGTTGGAACTCATAGGCCTGATTAGCCTGAGGAGCAGTTCTTGTAACTTGTGTTCATTGTGGGGGAAGGACATCTTGCAGTGATAGGTGGCAACCCTCCGTGCCCTATGTTATTCTTCATTGGAGAAGCACATGAAGCCTATACTGGGTTGAAGTACTTGTGAACAACTTGATGAGAGTCTCAATGTGTTGATGCATTGATGGGCAAACAATCAATAAGAAAGCAGATTCAAGAGCCAAGATTTAGTGGCCAGATGGACTTGGAGCATTGATAGAGGCAAGTGTTGCAAATTTGGAGTCAAAGGAATAGGAATATGTGTATAGGGTGTGACCAAGGTAGTTGTGAGGAGCTCTACATCATCTAGTTGGTTAGAGTATCTTGTTCAAGGTATATTGGTGGTCATCACGATAGACATAAAGCCCTAGTTGTTGTCTTATATTAGTGGATGTATGAGGGCCATTATCCCTGGTATGGGAGCACTAGACTGTTGTATTATTAAGATGGATTAATATAATGAAGTTTGTTTATTGTACATAATATGTGTAAAAAGTTGTGTATATTTTGTGCACTAGTAGATTTATGGCTATTTATATTCCACTGTGCAAAGTAGATGCATTGTGATACTTGGTTTGGTAGCATTAATGATTTAAGATTATGTCCTAGAAAACAGTATTATGGAAAAACAACATGGTATCAGAGCTAATTTGAAAGGAAAATCAATCTGAGTGTGTACAATGAAGAAACTCAAAGGGATCTAGGGTGTCTAGATCATAGAGTAGAGGGTTTAACTAAAGACATGGGGATGCAGTCTTGTCTGGCTTGGAAATGAGTTTGGATGGTAATTTAGGGGGGATTAGTGGAGAGCCCGGTGAATAAAAATTTCTTGTAGGTTAGATTGTTGATCATGGAATCCCTTTGACTTGCCATGAATCATTAGGACAAATCAAGGATTGCTTTGGCGTGGATGAGATCAACATGATCAAATTTGCTTCATGTGATAGACTGCATATTGGCAGGTTGGTGTCTTCATTAGATCATGATGTTGCATATATGAATTTGGAGGGATTTTCATGTGATGTATTTCATCCAAGAGGATGAGTGCTTACAGGGTTGGGTTGCCGCGATGATGTTTCGTGTTCAACCACAACTCTGATTGACCTTGTAGGAGATGAGATCAGTGACATGACTGAGCCAATCGAGATCATGTAGGCTCAGAGGGAGTTTAGCTTTAGATTTAGTAGCCCTATGGAGGTTTTAGGTATTCAAGTTCATATGTGATGAGGCAGAGGCACAATAGAGATTACATGGTTCATTCTATAGAGTATGTTGCAGTGATGGATTCCAGATGAACTAGTGTCACTATTGATGATGTTGATGGAGACTTTGTAGTGTTGGAAGTACCTCCTTCGCTAAGAGGGAGTATTGATTTTTGGTAGCTTGGGAGGTACTCCAAGCCGTAGGGTTAGGGTTTTGGATGTTGTATCACCACAAAAGTGATTTTTGGGCTTGGAACCCAAGGTGTAGGATTTTCACCCAAGCAAGTGGGTGTGAAACCATGAGGAGAATTGGACATGTGATGGATGGAGATGATAAAGGATGCCAAGAGGAACTATATGCATTGAAAATCATTTCAATCTAAGTTGTCTATGTGGAGAAATGAATCTTTGAATTTATTGGTTAGCTTTGCACAACAAGAGCTAAGGTCAACTAGCCTAAGAGAGGCCTTATGATAGGTTGGCAAGCCCATAGATTGTTGTTTGTTGAAGCCCTTGTATTGTGTATAAATACAAGGTGGAGGAGATTCATTTGAGCATCCATTTGTGCAACAATGAGCAAGTAAATGTGAAGAAGGGAGCTCACATTAGAGGAGAAAGGCATCTTTGTTTTGGGCCGAATGTTAAGACCTTCTTGAGTGAAGGAAAGAGAAGTCATTTAGGATATGTTGAGGTTGTCTTGAGGAGTGAGTTAATATGCAGGAAGGCCGAGTGATGGAGGAGTTGTTCTGGGCTTTTTTTGGCATGGAAATTCTTCCTTGAGTAGACTAAAAAGGTGACAAACTTGTAATGACTAGGTTGCAAACCTCTAGCGGCAGTTTGGTAGGCTAAAATAGCCTAATATAGGCTGTTGTAGGACCTTAACAAGGCAGTAAGCTACCAAGTCTTGAAGAAGGGAAGAGACCACAATATTTTGTGTGAGTTTTGGTCATAGATGGTGGGCTGTTATGGGCTACAAGAATGCCTAACTAGTGACCCAAATTCAATCCATGAACAATAGTTCAAAGGTATGCCATTTATCCATTATTGCTAGGAGTTGGGTCTAATTTTGGACTAGATTGGATGGTATGCATTTGGATGACTATAGAAACTAAGAGGTATGGCTGATGTTTCATGTTAGAAGCCCTAACTAGTGGGAAGATGATGTATTGGTGATTGGGTGCCTAGATTTTCATAATAGCTCCTCTATTTCAGAGTAAAGGACAAACCTTTGGAGCTTTAGTTGGATGATGTTTGATAAGATCTAAAGGATGTGCTTTTTTGTGTTGGATTGGAAATTTGTGGACTATTAGAGTTTAGTGTGAGAGTTCCCAAATGTGGAGCCTTATGTATAGTGCCTTGATGGACTAAGGGCTACTAGGAGAGGCGGTTTGTTGGAGCTCATAGGTCTAATTAGCAAGAGGAAAAGCTTTTTCAACCCATGTTCATTATGGGAGAATGATATCTTGTAGTGATAAGTGGCAACCCTATGTGCCTTATGATAGTATTCATTACAGAAATGTATGAAGATTATAGTGGGTTAAAGTCCCTCAGTAGTTTTGGAGTTGTAGTGGGCCATTATGGCTTGTTCACAAACAAAGTTGTGAACAAATCGATATGAGTCTCGATGTGTTGATGCGTTGATGGAAAAAAGATCAATGAGAGAGCAGATTGGAGAGTTGACATTAGTTGGATAGACAGACTTGGAGCATTGATAGAAGCAGGTGCTATAGATTGAGAACCAAAGGACCGGGCATATGTGTACAGGGTATGACCAAGGCAGTTGTGAGGAGCTCTACATCAACTAGATGGTCAAAGTATCTTGTTCAACATATATTGGTGGCTATCATAACATACACCAAGCCCTAGTTGTTGTTGTCTTGTATCAGCAGATGTATGAGGTCCATTATCCCTGGTATGGGAGCCCTAGACTATTGTATTATTTAGTTGGATTAATATAATGAAGTTATGTCATTGTACATAATTTGTGTATACTTTTTGCACTAGTAGACATTTATATTCCGTTTTGCAAAGTAGACTCGTTGTGATACTTTGTTTGGTAGCATCAGTGATTTAAGATTCTATCCTAGGCACCAATATCGTGGAAAAATAATAGTTGCATATTTGGGCTTCTTGGTTGAGAGACCATTTTCTCATCCTTATGTTGGAGAGAGAATCATGGAGTTGTTCAACCATGTGTAAAAGAGAGAGTCTTGAGTTTTTTGGGCAACCATGAATGGATTGTTAGAGTCATTGTTGTAGTAGTGAATATCATTGTTATAGCTATGTATTGA
This sequence comes from Pinus tabuliformis, assembly GCA_031772625.1. NCBI lineage: Eukaryota > Viridiplantae > Streptophyta > Pinopsida > Pinales > Pinaceae > Pinus > Pinus tabuliformis. The sequence continues at coordinate 1,076,901,985 of CM062807.1, read as the reverse complement.
AGTTAAGAAGCCCTATAATTCATTGTATATTATTAGGTAAAAATTGATTAAAGTATTGGTCCATGAGGAGTAGTCTCTTGCAAGTGGAAAGGAGACTTATTGCAGCACAACGTAAGTGTTTCTACAACAACATGGAGACATGTTTACTTCCCCATAACATGTTTAGGGGGAGTATGTTCATTGATAGAAGGCATAGTGTTGGCTTTTTTTGGCACATGGAAACATATTTCCTTGGTTTCTCATGAATATTTTGTAGGAGTGTTTGTATTTAATTAGATTTCATTAGCATATCTCTTGGTATCAACAGTTTCATATGGTGTTTTAACTAGACTTGTTGACCCTTTTCCATTGATGTCAAATGGGGAGAGTGACACAACCACAAGAAGAGAATTAAATCAACTAGTTTGAGGAGTTTATGGATATCATCTTAGTGTTGGGGCTACAGGTTGGCATCAACACCAAAGGGGGAGCATGGTGTTGGAATTGATGTTAACCTAGGACGCCTACCTAAGGCGTCAACCATGTAGTCAATTGTGTCAACCTTGATGTTAACACACTTGTAGGTTCTTTCATGATGATCAAAGGCTTGATGTTATGTTATTGAGGTGTTCATTTATGTTTTTGTAGTGGTCCTATAGGTATTGGATAAGGACTGAAGACATATGGAAAAATTCTGGGTAGAGAGGAGGTGATTTTCCCTAAGTTAGAGCATCTTCTCTAGGATTATAAGTAGCACAGAGAAATGATTGCAAAAACTTCATTGGGATCCCACATTATCCCAGCGATGATCATCGTTGGGAACCAGTTCAATCCCTGCGATGATGCTTGTACGTGAAAATTTCTAATTTGTGTACACACATAATTTACCATGAACATTTCCTAGAGTATTTTCCCAAAGATTTTCATGGCATAGTGTTGAATTGAGTTAGTCTTGATTCTAGAAGGTGATCAAGTCAATGATAAGTCTCTAATTGAATGAATTTAGTGTTGGATCAAGTCAAGGAGTAAAATACTAGTGTATGAACAAGAGTGTTTGTCTCTCCATATCTCTAAGCTATCATTGTTTAACCACTTTAGATCATCTATTAATAGGATAAATATTTGTGAAAGTTGGTTGGTTCCCTTATGAGATTAATTCATTAGAGGGCATTAAGAACATTGAGATCCAATTGTGAGAGGATAGACATAGTTGTAGCATATTGAAAAATGAGATCAATTTTATTGCAGAGTTTTGTGTGCTTGCCTCAACAAATGTTTTATGTAGGTTTATGAAGGCATTTGATTGAGGAGACTTTCGTTACCTTGGAGATTGGATGTTAGCATGTTTTCTATGGAGAATTTGTATTTATAACATTATGTATACAAGGAATAATAGATGAGTAGATTATGTGTTATTATTGCATAAATTTTATATGGCTATAGTATTATAGTTTATGTCTTGTATGACTACTATTGTTAACACATGACTGGGTATTGTGATTAGATTTATTATGTTGTTCATGGAGTTGTGTTGAGAGTGTGAATGCTGGGATTTTTGTTATGTTTGATGTAGTGCATCAAATTTTCTACTTCTGTATAACATATTTGTATTGATTATATTGCATATTTGGATTATTAACCACAATAGCCACTTTTGTGTCAACGTTTCAAGTCTATAGGAAGACTCATCGTCTGGACAAATCCATAGAGAAGAGCAAGGTTGAAGGGTAATAAATATGGAATAGATGATAAGAAATGAGAAAGAGCTGACCATATACCCTGTTATCACCCTAAAATCTTTGTCTCCAAGCTTTGGTAAGTTGCCTTGTTTCTAGTCATAGTCTTATAATTTTTGAGTCATCTCATCACAATTAGTGTCATTCTCATTTACAAACCCTTCTTCTAGTCATGGTGTTAAAGGGTCTCTAGGTCATTTCATGCTTTAAGGGTTAGGTCATAAGGTTAGAAGTCTTTTAAGATCATATCTCTTTTCCAAATAATGTTTGACAGCCTCATTCCATGTCTTAGAAGTCTTACTAGGTGTTTATAAGTCATATCTCACATCATTTTGGAGAAATTTTGAAAGTAGCTACGAAATCACTGAACTAGGAGTTTTCGTAGCGCGCTACGAAACCCCTGTAGCAGCCTGTTTTAGCAGAAAAACTGTTTTTACTAGTTAACTTCCAAAAGCTTTCCTGAGCAGCCGAGAACTTAATTTTGCAAAATGAAAGAGGCTTTTCTTCCTAACATGCTGCACTACATAAACCTCTTTCAGTTTCTTCAATTCCATTCTGAGGTGGGAGAAATTTATGGTTAAACTTGCGCTACGAAACTGCTGAAAGTCAAGCTTTGTCTTCTGGTTTTAGCAGTCTTTTTCAAGATCCGTTTCCGGTTACAAGAAGATGTATTTTGGAATTATGAGGGAGGTTTCTCTTCATAAACTCTCCAGATACAATAAAATATCTCACTTTATTCATAAGTGTTTTCAGTTGGGAGATACTAAGCTTTCATTGAGACCCTACTTTCAGAAAACGGATTTTTCCTGTTTGCCACGTGTTTTTCAAGGACAGTTTCTGGACAGCTGGAGAAATGTTTTAAAAAACCAGGAGAGGTTTTTGTTCTGGACAACATGGGCTACAAAAACCTCCTTCAGTTTCGTAAAATGTGTCATGGATGAAGAGATAAAGGCTCTGTCCCACGTGCCAATTTTCAAGGATCTAAACCTAAAAACAGGGAAACATGTTCCCTAATTTCTAGGGTTTGTCATCAGCAGTTGGGTGACCACGTGGGAGGCTTCATCAAATTTGACTTCATGGAGTTTTAGGTGTCAAATAATGTTTTAAATGTTTAGATAAGGTTGTTGTAATCATAATAAGGAGTTACACTCCTAGTTGTATTAGGTCACTAGCACTCCTAGTTAACAGCTAGTTCTAATTAATGGTTTGTTTTATGGTTAGAATAGGTGTCACTGATGGCAAATTCGAATTCTCTTGATGAGGGATGATGGAATCCTAATTGTAAATGCTTTATATAGAGCAAGAGGTCGAATTAGCAAAGGGTTGGAAATTTTATGAAAAGCTTGTATTTGGCCTATGTAAAGACTCATTTTCAGTAATACATGCTTGACTTTACTTCTCAGGATTCATGAAGGATTTTTTATGTTCAGAATATGTGATGTTTTCCTTTTCTTAATTCTTACAGTGGTATGGATGTATAATCACTCAGAATTCACTGAATGTGCTCTGACTTCCTGTATACATTTATGAACTGTGTGGTCCCATATGAGTTTATGTTCTGAATGTTTAAATGCTGAATGCCCTGACTTCCATGTAAGGTTGAGTTCATTGTTATATTGAGGTGTTGTTGACTCCATAAGCCCAATGGATGTTTACTGATCATGTTCAACCATTCATATTTTTCACTTGTTTCATAGAGTTAGCCATCTAATCTTTATCAAAATCATTAACCTTTGAGAGAGCCCTCTCAGGTTGAGGAGGCTAAGCCTCAACCAAAAGTTGGTTTGAAAGAGTTAGATAAGGTCTTCCTGATCAGCAGCCTATCAGGGGCATGATTTTGTGATAACATAACCAATAACTAATTAGAGGAGAGATTATTATAAAGAGAAAGTTTTTAAATTTTATTGATTATAGGGAAATTATTAACAATTGGGATTAAATTTAATAATAATTTATATCAAGGATAATTGGAGCTAATAGTCATATATTATTATAAGTATTAATTATTATCATAATTAGTAATAATAATAATAATTATTAATAATAATGAAGTTAATTAATAATATAATAATTACATTGACTAATTTTATGGTTGAATAATTAATAAAGTTGAGTGATTATTTATATTAGAATTGTTTGTAAATATTGATAATAGTGATTCAATTATTAGGTTTATAATTGATAAAGTTAGGGTTTAATTATTAATAATGTGTGATGTTTTATGTTATCAGTGTTATTAAATTTATTATTAAATCTAAGAATAATGTTTGTAGTCATTTTTATTGAACTATCAACTTTAATCTTATAATAGGATATTATAATTATGTTATTGTTTGGTTATTAGTTAATATTTTAAGGAAGGAAGATGGAAGTGATAATGATTGTGTTGATGGTGCTGGACTTGCCAACATTAAGGGGATCTCCCTGATATGAAGTCCCAACTAGACCTCACACCATTTAGAGTAGGAGTCCCAACAATGGGTGCTAATGTAATATCATTATCGCTGAAACGCGCAAAGGAAAGTATGATAAATTTGGGTAAGAGAAAATGTGTGACCCTACAAAGAGTCAAGTGCAATGCATGAAGGTTCCAACACATGAAGGGAAAATGATGTGTGCCCCTTGGAATCCTGTAATAGTAAGTAGTTTGAAAGGAACACACAAGCAAAATAACATCACAATATAAGATGTTAAAAATTCCAAAAGTTAAAGTGATGAGTTAATACAACAACATGCATTCAACAAGATTCATAAAAATGAAACCAAAATAGTTCATAAGCATATGCATAAGTTAAATAACATACATTTCCAATACAACAAGAATAATCCTACTATATTAGTAACATATGCATGAAAGCATGATGACTCTAATTTTATTATTATAAGTGAAAGTTCCATCCATACATACACCATTGACAACCATTAGCTCCAATAGTGGAATATTATAGTCAAGAACACTTTCTCCTCCAAAGAAATATACTTGCTCTATGCTATGGAGAAGCCAAGGCTCTTCACAATACTCCCAAGCTCTTTCTAAGCCTAAGCATAGCCAAAAGCTTGGCTCCCAAAAGCCTATTACATGAGTTATGAGGTTCTATTTATAAAAAGATGGGGATTGACTCTTTAAATCCCCCATTGTTACCTTTGGACTATGCTCATAACTCTTTAACTTATTTAGAAAGGGACACGTTACATTACATGGTGACTTTCATTTTCCAATATTGGCACTTGGAATTTTACTTACAACATAATTACAAATAATATTACATTTTCCACATGTAATAATATAGGACAAAATAGGGTGGGGACAACCTAACAAGTCATAACATTATGACTCTGGAGTTTGGGGGAATTTCAGCTTGACAACCTCCAATTTCTGCTTCTTGGTCACATATTAGTGCGATGATTGGTACTGTGTGATGGTGTCCCCAAACTACTTAATGATGTCCTGTTGGAAGCGGACTCTAGCCTCCATGGCATCTAGGTACACTATCTTTGAACCTATGTCCCCCTCGTTCTGAAGCATGAGAAACATTGTCTTGACCCTAATAGGACCACCAATAAACTTCTGCATGATGTGTGTGTTTAGCTCCAAGTCTTCCCTGATGGCTTCTTGTCTTAGCTGCTCCAAGTACTCTTCCACCTCCTACCGGACTTGGTTCTTGGGTTTAGCATTGGTGAGGGAATTGATTGATGGGATTTGATGTGTTCTCACTAAGACATCCAAACTACTATACAACTACACATATGAGGCCTTTCTGCTACCAATGAATGAGGCAAGTTGCTTGTTGTTCTGAATCAACATTTGAACCTTCAATTTCTCTAGCTCTACCTGTGGCTTCATCTTATTTACTAAGTCAAGTTGCGCCCTCTGTACCACATTGTCCACTCTTGTACAAAGGCGATGGAAGCATGAATGTTTTTGAGAGTTTTAACAATATCTTTTATCTACATTTGTAGGCGAAATAAATGGACAACTACTTTATGCACGATGACAAATTCGTCAAAGAGCTTCCGCATGGTGTTTCCAAGTGTGGATACTTCAACAACTATCATTGTTCTCATCTCCCCCAATGCGGAAACTGCATTCTATGTTTTTTCTCAGAGTTGTTCTGCTTCTTTCTTGGTAGATTGAAAGTTATTTTATAGTTGCTCATTCTTAGCCGTCAGATACTAAACATTTCATCTTGTTGCTCATGCATAGGCCAAGATAGCTATAACAATGGTAGTTGTATGCTTCTTGGTTTTTGACACTATCATCCTTTATTTGATGAATGCAGGTGATGCTTGATCACCCAGAAAGTGCTTCCTCCACGCTCGTACAATCCTCTTCCGGATCTCATCGAATGATAGATCGTACACATCCATGACTGGATCATCATCAAGGAGAACATCATCTCCTTTCTCGCTCGAGGCTGGATCTGCTATTGGAGGTGGTGGAGGTTGAGGGATGACCCGTGGTTCTCTCAGCATTAGGTCAACATCTTCATTTTGTGGTTCATGTTCCAATGCCATGTCTATCATTTCAATCAATTGATCAATCTTCTAAGAAAGCTCCCGATCTGGCATGATTTCACCTTCCTCCTCAACTGCTAGTTGTTCTAGATCTTCAACCTCTAACAACAATGTTTCGTCCATCATCATGCATTTCCTTGTTATTATTCATGCTTCTTCTTCTCTTCTTGTTCTCTCCTCCTCAACTCCTGTTCTTCCTTGACCTTCTTATCCATCTCCCGCAACTTCAATTCAGCTTCCTACAACCTCTACTTTTCTCTCTTCCTCGTGTCTTCTCTCTTTGTCTTTTTCTTCCTCTTTGCTTCTATTACCAAAGATGCCTTCATGATAATAGGATCTGCCTTCATTTTGTAGTTTTTCTCTCCCTCTTGATTGTCAACAATCTTCCTCTTTCCCTTGTCCCGCAAAGGATTGTTGCCCTCTATTGCTGTTGATGTTGCTTCCGGAACTGCTATTGTTTGTGGAGAAGTCTTCAAATTCCCTGCCATACTGACTGACTCATTGAGTATGGAGGAATTGTAGAATTATCTCCAAGGATCCTCCTCTAGCCAATGAAATTCCCTGCTGATCCATGGAAAGTAAGCTCCAATACAATGTTCCTTGCAAATACTGTAGGGAGCATAAGGATTAAATCCTTGGTTCTGAACTCAAATTTCACTATGTCCTTAGCCTTGGCATCTACAAATTTTAGGTTCTTAATCTCGTATAATGTGATTTTCAAAGGAAGAGTGGGTCATGCACTTTCTTCTTTCTATATATTGTTGTCGACAAGCTTGTAGCAAGGTAGTATGATACTTCTTACATGATCAATTTTTTAGTGGCATATCTTGGTAAGACCTACAAAGGCTTCTCTCCACCAAACACTCTAATGAAGGTGCCACCTGGTGAGGCATACCAATATGCATTGTCTACTATCACCTCCATTGCTTCTCGGGACATGCAAGGTGGTCCTTGCTCAAATATAAGCTTGTATAGCAAGAAGATAAAGTGGTTAATTAGTTGTGCAATTACTCATCAATAATTGCAGTGGAAAGCAACTTGCAAAAAATGTTCATGATAGTCTCTCGTGGTGTCCATGTCTAGTTCATGCCGGGGAACTGCTGATGTGAACAAATTGCATCTAGTAAGTATGCAGACTTATAAGACCTTGCTTGCTCATCCTTGGGCCGATTTTGAGCATTAGCCACATGGGACTTCAATTGTTGATCCAACCAATCTGACAAGTTGACTAGGCTCCCATCACTCACCAACTGGTCTAATAAGACTTCCCATCCTCTAGGAAAGGTTTACGTGTTCTTTTGACCATATATTTTGCAAGCAAAGATGATCAAGAACTGGTGAGCCTTCCTGAGGGACTTTTCTTGTACAAATGGGTGGGTGTCTATCTAAAATTCAATGGATATTTCACCCAATGCTTGACAATGTCTCTTGTGTTCACATGGTTCTGGGTGGCATATAAGAGTGATTCCACGCACTTCACCAACTCGGGCAAGTGATACATCTACTGAAAGTATTCTACATCGAATGTGGAAAGATTATGCCCATTAGAACTACTCAATGTCATAGTTTGTTCATCTGTATGTGAGATAATCTAGCTTATCATTTCCGCACATGGGAAGGAAGGGTACATTCATGCAACCTTGTATAACCCTAACTGCCAAAGACTAAGACAAACCTGTTAGTCCTCCAAATCTTCCTCAAAGTCCTTTGCAAAAGTGTCTTTGATATGTTTCCATGTCAGTGTTGTTCCCTTCTCAATAAAAAAATAAGTATATGCATACACTGGTAAATAAACTGATGTTTTGTCAATTACTTCCCCAGTACTAATCTCGGTGGTTTCCTTTGATGCAACTCTCTTAGATGACATGTTAACTGTGACTGCTAGAGAGATCCTCAACAACTGTAGTACTTGTGGGACAAAGAGGATGCTAATGGAAAACAAATGTTACTTTAAAAGAAAAATAACTTCATGGGAAGTTCAAGCAGCAAGCGGAGCACTAGCTGTGAGGGATTGCACAATTTTTATTGATAAGGGGGATTGACTTACTATGGGAACTACGCACTGCGCAGTCCCAACAACCAAGGTGGAAGCTTGATGACTGGAACTGTGCAATGCACAGTTTAGCATGGGCAAAGGCCCGAGAGAGACTACAAATTACGCAATCCCAGTGGCTAAGCTGGGAGGTTGGATCTTGGAACTATGTAGTGCACAGTTGAAATGAGATTAGGCTACACACTCCGTAATTCCATATGTCAATATTGTGGCTTAAGCCTCCAAATTGTGCAGTGCCAGCTGTGAAAAGTGAGACCCGGCCAAGGGAAAACCATATCTGCTCAAGAGAAGTGTGAAAAATAAGAAAATCTGATGGATAGTGTGAAGATGAGTGAATATTTGACTAAGTGTGGATGCATGCATGTGAATCAAGTGTAATAATTGATCAAACAGAAGGAAAACAAGGTATGTAAAGAGCGTCACCGTAACGATGACTATTGGTACAAAAATAGGAAAAGTAATGCAACACCTAGGAAAGGAAATCTATAACTTCAAACAACATTTATACAAGTTAAAAAACCAAAAACTATGAAGAGAAACAAGTGAAATAACACTCGCACAAGCCAAACAATAAAAAGTGACTAGAAAAAGAAGCAAAAGGCGACAAGATCATAACTCACTAAGAAAAATGGTTGGGATTGCACTGAAGGCTCATTGATCTCCTCAGGAATTATAGACCTCCAAGATCGAGTGTGAAATTGGGCTCTAGAAGTGTCAATTAAATATATTTGGACAAATTAGGGTTTATGATGTGAATGCCTAAAATCAAGGAAAAAGAAACACTTGGCAGAAGTTTCTAAAAATAGTGCAAGTGCCTCTTTTGGGATACTAAAATTAGATCCCTATTTTTTAGAGATTCTTTTTTTCTTTTTTCTTTTTTTATTTTCTGAGGAGACTTTCCATGCACACTACTGAGAACGACTACATAGTTCCGAGAACCGGGAAACTTTTCGGCTCATGAGCTCAATGAAGATTGCACAATTTCTAGGCTTGGTGTTGGGCTGCCTCCTCATGATTACACATTTTCTAAGATCAAGGCTCACTGGCAGTCATGAATGTATAATTCCCATCAGCAAGGCTAGTTTCCATCTAGATTTGCGTAGTTTCTTCCGTCAAGCCCAAAACTATTATGGGATCAAGTTATGAGATTAGCTTGTGAGTTAGAAAATCAACTAAGAAAGCAAACACAATCCAATCTAAAATGATAAGTCTGAGTTGGAGAACAAATAATTGGGTCAGTGCAAGATGAGTTGTTGTGGTTGAGAAGGAAGCCTCCAAAATTGAAGCATAGGAAAAATTTTAGAGGGTGGTTGTAGCCACTACAATAGATTGAAAAGATTTTTGAGGGGATGAATGTGAGGAAAGGAGGAAGAGGATTAATAGGGAGAAAAATGAAAGTGGAGAAGGGAAACTGATTTAGTACAGGTTGTGAGCAATGGGTTCTTGAGTGAGTAAGGGGATCCAACTCCTACTTACCTCCAAAACCCCATCCCCATTAATATTGTGAGGACGCAGCTTAATAATTTCAAGGGATTCATGAACCTTCCATTTTTACTGATGCTTTTCATTAGTGATTATCTTGGTGTCTTCAAGGCACATATGGTGACATGTCTTTGATGAGTGTTCTACAAGTGTTGAAGACCAAGTTCTACCATTTTTAATGTCAGCGCCATGTTCTTTGAGTCTTATCTTGAAGGATCTTCATGTCTCTCCAATGTAACATTCCCCACATGAACACATGACTTTATAAACACCCTTTTGCTGGAGGCGATCCAGGCTGTCTTTAACCAATCTCATCTTCTGTCTTATGGTTGACAAGGGTTTAAAAGAGGTTTCAATATATTTCTTTCTAAGAACCTTGGTTAGTTTATCTATGACTCCTTAATGTATGGTAGATACATATTATTGTAAGAAACTTGGGAGCTTGTTGTTGGAGGTCTTATTCCCTTTCTAGTTCTAGCTCTTTTGATGGTCTTAATGATGTCTATACAAATACCTTTCTTAAATACTCAATTTCTTCATCAACATGATTAGTGTCTGATATTCTTAAATCTCTTGTGAAGAGTGTTTTGATCACACCCATCTTTTGCATTGGGTGATGGTGTGACTCAACATGAAGGTAATTATCCGTGTGTGCTTTCATCTTGTACGTCTTATGCCTAAGTGATCCATCATCATTCCTAATAAGGAGAATGTCCAAGAATGGGATGTTGCTGTTTTTTTCAACTTCCATCATGAATTGAATGTATTGCGATAAACTATTAAGGTGGTATAGAAAGTTACTTAACTCCTTGTCCCCATGAGGCCAATTTACACTGGTGTCATCAACCCCCCTAATCTAGAATTTTGGTTTCATTGGGAAGGAATCAAGGGATTTCTTTTCAAATTTCTCTATGAAGAGGTTTTCTACTATAGGGGATAGTGGGGACCCCATAGCTACTCCAGATGTCTTCTCAAAGAATTCACCTTGGAAGGTGAAGAAAGTAGAATGCAAACATATTTTTGTAAACTTGGCAGTAGGAGATTCAATTGCGGTTGATATTGTTGAGTAGTTGATTATATTGTGGAGAGAGATTGTATTGGAGGAGATTGTATTCAGTTTGAGAATAGATGTTATAGTGATTCAAGTATAAAAATGGACGAAACGAGACTCACAAGTGTTTATTTTGAGTTTTAGTGGACCATATGTTAAAAATATATGAAACCAGGTCCACGAGAGTTTGAAGGTTGGGGCCTTGAATGTTACAGGTAGAGTCTTGTAGGAAAGTGGTTGCTTGCCAAGGGAGTTGTGACTTCCTTCCAGTGGAGTCCAAAGAACTTACTTAGGGAGTAAATTATTCCTTCCAGTGTTGGCTAAAAAACTAGTGAAGGTGGTGGCCTACATAGTTTATCGGAGTGGTGTCTCACATTCCATTGTGAGTAGAGACATTCACACTGGTGGTGGCGAGTGACAATGTAAATAAGAAGATTTTGAATAATAATAAGAGGAAGCCAAAGACAATAACAACAATGGTTTTTCCCAGTTGGGTTTTTCACCTAACATCGAGTGTCCCCTTGTGTGATGATTTTTATGTGTTGGTCATTGATGCTCTCATGGTTTACATGTTTACGTATTGCTGATGGTTACAAGTTCATTTCTATTATTGCACATACGTTTTACATGCTTATGTTACTAATGAACGCATGATTTTTTAATGTGAAAGAAAAGTAAAACGAGGTTAAAAGTGATTCATTCCTACAATATTTATTCACCCCCCTAGTATTGTCAATGGGTCCAAATATTATTTCAATACACCTAAAACTGCTTGAGTTTTCTTCCCACTAGATATAATATATAAAGATACATGACATCCCTTCAAAACAAGAAGCATACTTATCAGATATCTAAACTATAAGCTAAATGAGAGTGAATCACTATCCCAATTTGTACATTGTTTGAGATCCTATTGAAATGAAGAGATCACTTGTGGTGTATATGAAAAATTGATAATTTAAGGCGTAATACAAATTCCCTATTATTTTTACAAAGAGGGAATTGGCTCAGACAACACCAACTACAATTTAGAAAATTGTATCATGAAAATAATTTTTTGTTAGCTATCAACTAGAAACAAATTTTCCATTTAAGCAACACATAAAGCCTTCCATAATTGATTCAACTACCATTGGGGCACACAATTGAAAGAGTCTTCATAACAAACCTTATAACCTATTTTCATAGAATAGTCATGATTTGTTAGGTCTTTTGACTAGAATAAATAATCTTGGTCATCCTCACATAGAAGAGTATAGCAAGAAGCCAACCAATCAACAAATGCCTACCATTCCTCTACCAAGAAAACTTCTAGTTATAGTAGTTTGGGGGATTTTTAGCCTGGTCATATGAAGGGCTAAGGGACCCTAGCCTTTAAATCATCCAAAAGGTAAATTTTGGCATTGTTTAGAGCCCTTATAAGTTCATTATATAGCCTGAAATGATCATCGACACCCACCCATGGAACTTCCCTTGTTATGATACTCTCACATTTTCCTATATTCTAGGTCACTCAATTGTCAATGAGAGGGAAAATAATATACTATGGCCTTCCATAAAAATGACACTTTTAAATATTTTATTAGAGATATAAACCAATTTACAAATTTAAGATGTTCCAGATACTTCGTAAGAGGACCCCAAAGAGCCTCATTTTGTGATGGTCTCCAAAGGCTTCTGGTCACTATCACTTTGGTGAAGAGGAAAATAATCTTTAATCCCCACCTTCCCAAATACTTGGGGGAAGCAATTTTGTCACATCTAACAAGTAGAATAACATAGTCCCCGGATCCTCCCCACAAAAAGTGAAAACTTACCTTAATATTTTTGAGAATGGACTTTGTAATAACTACAATACACATCTAATATATATGAATTATCTCCAAAGCTCATTTTAACAAGATCAATCTACCCCCTCTTAACATAAAATGATTTACCCACATAGAAATATGAGCTTCTACCTTTTTTAAAATCCAAGCCCATTATGAGATCCTATAATCATTTTTATTTTTGTGAATGTATAGATATTTGAAACCCATATCCATATATTTCTTGGGGAAATAAGAAAACTATTCCAACTAGTACATGCACAAATTAGGAAAAATGACATGCAACAAAAAAATGAATTTCTAGATTGATTTCGATACTTGTGGCAATGCAAAAGTATGATAGGGTGGATCTTAATGATTTGATGTTCCCTAAGGAACCATATGTGAAACATATAACATCATCCATGAAGAGTATCATGGAGATAACTTCACTGAAGTGGCCCCAATTAAGAGAAAGTTCCTTTTCCTTTTCCAACATCAGTGTGTTTGCTTAGGGATTTTGTAGTAATCAAAAACAAGAATGGAGATAGTGGGAATCCCCACCTCAATCCCCTTGAAGCTCCAAAGAAATGAGAGGGGGTACCATTTATGAGCAAGTGAAAGAAACTAATTAGAGACAACACAAAATCCAATTAACCACCAAAAATGCAAACCCAATCTTAAGCAAAACTAATATTTAAAAAGTCCAATCGACCTTGTCATAATTTTTGGAAAGGTCTATCTTGAGTACAACAAATGGCTTCTTAGTATTATTGATAGTGTGGATAGTTTCTTGAGCAATGACCATAACATCATGAATTTCTCTACCTTGTAGTAAACTAACTTATTGTTAAGAAATTACTTCACTTAGGATAGGGTTTAAGCAAATAGAAATGACATTTTCAATAATATTGTAAATGGCATTGCAACATGATATGGGCCTATAATCCACGCAGGAGCTTCCATCATGTTTCATTGGAATAAGAGTAAGGTCAGTCTTGTTGAGTGATATGAGAATTTTTATAGTGTTCTAAGATTCCCAAATCATCTTAAAAATATCATATTCGATCAAATCATAAAAAACTAGTGTAAAATTTAATAGGTAGACCATCCAATATAGGGAAATTGTATTTCTACATAGAGGGAAGGGCATATAATATCTATGCTTTCGATAGTTCAACCACCAAATATAAATTATTATAATTTGATATCAATGAGGGGAAGAGGTTAACAACTTACAAGGCCTATTGTAAGGGACAACCTAGAGACTCCTTAAACGTAGAATTGAAGTATCTTATTCCTTTATCTGACATATCAGAGAATGAGTGTAAAACCTCACTATTTGATTGAATATGCCATAGTGTTTACTTTTTTTTCTATAGCTGGAGTACCTATGGAATAATTTCATATTGTTCTCCCCTTCCTTTATAAATATGGCTTGACTTTTAAATTTCCATTTTGACTCTTCATTCTTCAATAGAGTTTATCTAACATATTCCAAGATGTGAAGTTGAGTGATGTATGGAAATTCTAGGGGTTATGTAGATTTTTCTTGATGAAACATTGAGACATCCTCTTCAATATACTTCAAAGATACTTTAGAGTTGGCTTTTTAGGCCTTATCTAACTTAAATTATGTTGTACACACCCTACAAAGGTAGTCTACAAATTGCATCATATATGGCTAGAAGGAGGCTGAAGATGTTGGAAAATATGGAGACTTGTAGATTAGAACTTATTTTCCTTATTATGATAATTACTTGTGATGTCATTTGGTTATTTATTAATTCTTTAAATATTTTCATCAATAAATTACCAAAACAAATAAGATCACAAAGAGATAGAGTACACAAGATATATACTCCAAGATAGGGAAAAAACCATCCAAGGTGAAAACCCAAAAAATGCTTCTCTTCTTCTTCAGAATATGCTTACATAAGACACTTCCAAGACCCACATACCCAAGCCAATACACCCTCAAAGCCCCAAGCCAACCCCCAACAAGATCTTCTATTAGACAACTTCCAACACTTTGATACTTCTGTTAGGGTCCTATAATAATACGATTCATAATTTTGAATTGACTATGATTAGTCTTGTAATATTGTACATACTTTTGATTTCTGTAAAATGTTTTCCCATATTAAAAATAAAAAATGTAAATAGGATGAAGTCCTAAAAGAAAAATGAAAGGACTAAAATAAAAGGATAAGAAAAGAAAAGAAAATATGAATCACACCAAAAAGAGATGAAAAATAGATTCTGAAAGCGATGCAAATTCAAATGCCACTACTTTTTACTTTTCTTTGCAAAATAAGATTGTGTGCAGCTTGTCATAAAGGCCACAATCCATGATGGTCAAATAGTTTAATCTTCATTCATTCATGCTTTAAATTTCATGCTGATAGATAGAGAAGAAAGATATAGCCAAATTGTTTAATCTTGGCAAATCAATAGTTAGGTAGAGAATAATAATGAGCTCAACAATTTAATATGAGCCATTAGAAAGCCATAAGGTTAGAATTAGATAGTTTTATTACAAAATAAAAAG
This sequence comes from Pinus tabuliformis, assembly GCA_031772625.1. NCBI lineage: Eukaryota > Viridiplantae > Streptophyta > Pinopsida > Pinales > Pinaceae > Pinus > Pinus tabuliformis. Next base: position 1,076,886,810 of record CM062807.1, on the reverse strand, counting down.
AAATAAAGGATCAACAAGATCAAATGCACCTAGTAAATGAAGAAAACATGTTAGGGTAAATGATGGGTAGGCAGAAGCTGTTTTCACAAGGCATGGAGAGCATCAATTGGCTCATTTTATATTACTAACTTCCTTCCAAACTCATTTTCCCTTGTAAGAAAACCCCTTCCCTATTCATTTTCCCTTGTTCTAACACATTCCTCGTCCTGATTTTCGCCTTATTCAAACCCTTTCCCTAGCTTAAAAACCCATTCCCATCATTAAAACCCTTCCCTTAAGGTAATCGGACCCCATGCGACCCCCCCCCCTCGATATTATTTAACTCATCCCTAATGTGTTTCTAACACTCGCTCTCATATTTTCCCAAGACCCCTTTATATTATTTTAACCTATATTTTTTATATATTTATTCCCCACCATATAATCCTAACCCCACTATATTAAACCTTTGCAATATCTATTATACCCCTCTGCATACAATATCCCCATATCCCACTTCATTTAAACTCCTACTATCATTTAAACCTCTACTTATCTATAACCAGACCCCGCACCCCGACTCATCCCTCACAACTCCACCATGCGATAACCCTTTGATCACCCACCTCCAGATCCAATGGCCTGCATCCCATATCACACACTCCGACATTCGACCTTTAAGATCCCAAAAGCATGCGAGATTAGCGGTTCCCCCACTTGCCTTTTTTCTACACGGAAACCCCACGTTATATCACGTCGTCCAAAATATTACCACCGTACTACTCTAAAGCGGTTCTATAAGCCATAATACTGCCTCCTCGTGTTAGATGAAACCACCTACTATTCAAACTTAACCCTGCGCCCAAAGATTAACCACTGTTGGTTAAAAAACGAAAATCTGCCCTTCCAATCTTTTCACTATTATTCTATTGCAAAGAACCTCTGCCGACCTATTCCAAAGTGCCAGAAGATCTCCTAAACTATTTTGAGCTGTTTTACAACCACAATTGAAACTTTACTACCAGAAGACGCTGCCGACTCCAATTTGAAGCACTATAAAGACCATTGAAGCCTCAGAAAGCCTTTGCTACCCCCAAAGAACCCTTCTGCATACCAAAGTTTCATTTTCCGAGTATTCCTAAAGTGCCGAAGGCCTGTACTTAAAGCTTTGCACAATATTTTTAATAGGTTAATTAATTAAACCAATTAAACACCTTTCCAAGCAAATGAAAGCCATTGTTGCATCCAAAAGCCTTTCTATAGACTGTATTCTTCTTTTCACACTATTAAGAGGTCCTAAGCCTACTTTTTAAGCTAAATAGTGATAAATTGAATAAAATAAACAAATCTATGGCTTCCTAAGGCATTCTAGATGCAAAGCCCCTGTAAACTCCTCACCGATATATTGGTCACCTCCCATTGGGCGATAAAGATTTCCAGATCAAATACACAACCTCCCCTAGAAATCTGTTAAAACTCCACTATTAGTGCAAAGATAAATTCCTCAGCCAGAATGATGATATTCAGCTATGGGAGTCAAATTTACCCAAATACTTGTTCCCACAGGTATACCAGTTCCCTGAAATCATCCACCTATGCCAACTCTGTTGTATCCCAAGTCAAAGAGCCATAGTCTCTCCTAACGAGCAAATTTTGTTCACAATCACTACCGGATCAATAAATGAAACATTACAGATCCAGCCAAAGCCTAATGAAACCCCATTTTCTATTGAAAACGTACTTTTTCTGTACTTAAAGCTGCAACTTCCCAAGAGATCCTAATTTTTTCAGACTTTCCTCCTAGAAAAGGTCCATCTTCCTACAGACAACCCTCCACATTGTGCCACCATTTTCTCTGAGAGAGCCAGACAAATTGTAACCATGATGCCTTGTATTCTAGGATATACCACTGATGAACATGTAGATGAGCCGATACTTGGTTTCCTTTTTATTTTTTGCCCAAGCAAGCCTCCAGCTATGTTATGAAACCAACTCACAAAAATATAGAAAAGATAGATCAACACCTTAGAATTCAGCCTCTTCGAGGGGGAAACCTCCTTTACATTACGCAAATGAACAATTCTTGGATGATACAAATGATAAGGCCTCCTTTCTATGTATAGGAGTCTAAGGGGTCATAATATAATCAGAGCCGGCATAACAATAATAATGTAAGGGAACATTAATAACAATAGTGGGCTTCTATGGGGCACAATAATAACAATATGGGGACTACATGGGCACAACAATATAATAAGGGGGTTGTACTAATCACAATAAGGGGTTACACTAGTATTATAGGGACCTAACATGCCCCTCTACTTCAAAAAGTGTTGTCATCAACATTTGAGTAGTTCTTGATGCTTCTGTATAAAATTCTGGTCCTCCCATGTGGAATCCTCAGCGGGTAAGTTCTTCCACTTGATGAGATCCTCTAAAATTGATTGATTTCATAGCTTTCGGGTTCTTGTTTCTGTGACTTCTCCAAGTTCCAATATGACTTTTCCTTCCTCGTCAAGTTCTAGCAATATTGTTTGAACTGGGATCTTCTACAACTTTTGAATGAGTGGCCACACTTCTTTGTCCTTCTTCCATTCATACCTTTCTTAATTTCCAATCTGGTTGGATAATAGAAATAGCACAAAACAATGCTTCCACATCCTCATCCTTTCTTGAGAGTGCATCTGCAACAACATTTTGCTTCCATTTTTTGTAGATGATTTCAAAGTCATAATCCAACATATTTGTGACCAGTTTTTTCTATTCTTCTAAAAATAGACTTTGTTCTAAAAACTATTTAAGACTCTCATGATCCATTTCTACCTTGAAGTGACTTCCCATTAGGTAAAGTCACCATTTCTTAAGTGCATGTAGTATTGCCAACATTTCCTTATAATAAGTAGCTTGCTTGACATGTATTCGTAAAAATACCCAATCAAATACATCAAAAATTCTTTCACTGCAATGTTGATCTACCTGTTGTTTCATTTGATTCTACACCAAAGTGGCATTATCCTTTAAAATTTGGGGAACTTGTTGTTGATGCTCAATGTGATTTTTCACTACTTGAATATTTCTCTTCTTGTTATTTCCTTCTATCTTGAGAGTTTTAGGAGTGGTAATTTCTTCCAATGCATTACAAGATATGGTTGGATTCATTTCTTGATGCTCGATGTGATCTTTCACTTCTTGAACATCTTTCTTCTTGATATGTCCTTCTATAATGATAGTTTGAGGAGTGGTAATTATGGCCAATACATTACAAGATATGGTTGGATTCATTTCTTCTTTCTTGATGTGATCTTTCACTTCTTGAACCCTTTTATTCTTGATGTCCTTCTATCTTGAGAGTTTGAGGAGTGGTAATTCCTGCCAATTCTTTACAAGATATGGTTGGATTCATTTCTTCTTTCTCTGGGGTTAGTTCCTAGTGTATATCCTCTTCTTTTGATGTTTCTTGATCCTTTTCTTCCTCCTCTTCATAATCTACATAAAATAATTTCTTCTCAGCACACTTATGACCTTTAGTGTATTTTCTATCACAATTGTAAAAAAACCACTTTTCTATTTTTTCTTCCAATTATTGTGGTGTAAAGCTTGTAGGTTGTGGAAGGCTAGGAGAAAAAACACTTCCATAATTATAGTCATGAGTGGTGGGATTCCTTGTTTCCATAATTTAATTTTCAATTTTTCTTGCCAACCTAAATTCCTTCTCCATTGAATCAGGTTCCCAAAGACAAACCTCATGTTGAATGTTATCCTTTAAAGTCACTATGAAGACATCAATCCTTTGCTTCTCTGGTATATCATTTACCCTTATATTCAATTTTTGAAAGTCCTCAATGTGCTCTGCCATTGAACCCTTTTGTTTGAGATTTATCAACTGGCTAAAGAAGGCTTTTCTCTTTGTATCCTTGTAATGTGCTATCATTTCCTCCGTGAAAATTGATCACATGACAAGTGGTTTATGAGAGAAAAGCCCTTCATACCATAAATATTGATTCGGTTCTAAATATAAAGATGCAATATGTACCTTTTGTAACAGTTGCACCTCATGTAGATCAAAATATTTCTACATCTATAGTATCCAATTTAACAGATCCTTTCCATCAAACTTCCTCATTTCACCTTTTCTTTATTTTCAAAGCTTGATCTTGAAACGACTGTAACTTTGTAATTTCAAGTCTCCAAGTTCTAAAATCGCGACTTGCAATAGCCCTATGAGTCCTCTTTCTAACCCCACAAGTCTGATCAAGATTGGATTCTGCAAGGAAGAGTTATGTCAAATCTCCCATGATGACCTGATTATAGACTAGTTCAGTAGAACAAACTTGTACGGAGTGCCACGTATCACTGTTTCGACCTTAGACCTAAACCCATTACATGAAAAGCTAAAGTACGTCCACTTTTTGCAACTTCTTACGAAATTTTAATATGATTCTCAAAGAGAAAATTATGATGATTTTCCGAAGGTCATCTATTTGGGATGTAATTCGGGCACCTGCCAAAACCCCAAATTTCTTGGACTGTATCTCTGACAATATAGCGAAACAAGATCTAAAATTCGGATCCAAGATTTAGACGTATTTCTTCTCAAATGGGCCTTTTCTTTTATCTTTTGAAACTTTTTAGTGAAAACATTATAGCGAAAATTCCACAATGACCTACGTTAGATGAAATTCTGGATCTTGCAAAAACCCTAACTTCCTCAAACCATATCTCCAAAAATATAGTGATACAAGATCTGAAACTCAAAACGAGGGTTCACCGTGATTTCATATCAAATGGTTTTTTTTTTTAGCTTCTGAAATGTTGCAAAAGAAGAGTTATAGCGAACATTAGATGATGACTTGTTGGAGCATCGAAAGCCTAGAATCCAAAGCTCTGATACCAAATGTTATGAAACCATCTCACAAAAAGATAGAAAAGATAGATCAACGCCTTAGAATTCAGCCTCTTCGAGGGGGAACGCTCCTTTACATTACACAAATGAACAATTATTGGATGATACAAATGACAAGACCTCCTTTCTATATATAGGAGTCTTAGGGTTCATAATATAATCAGAGCCGACATAACAATAATAATGTAAGGGCACAATAATAATAATAGTGGGCTTCTATGAGGCACAATAGTAACAATATGGGGACTACATGGGCACAAAAATATAATAAGGGGGTTGTACTAATCACAATAAGGGATTACACTAGTAGTATAGGGACCAAACAAGCTACAATTTTCAATTTTGACCAATTCTTAGCAGATAGAATCCATGATAAATTGATCAGATTTCGAGATGAAGGAGTATTCAAATACTCTTTAGTATTGTTCCATATGTTTCTATACTTCCAGTCAAAAAGGTTTATAGTTAACATCCAAAAACTAGACACTAAGGGCAATCCTAGATCTATTATCTTTTGGACACCCTTAATCCAAAAATATTCGATTGTTTTCAACTACAATGATTTCATTGATTCATTTGTTCACCCAGTGATTAACATGCTAAGCGGTAGCAATCAACCCAAGATCAATGATGAAATAAAGAGGTTTTTACAGTTATCAAAACAAAGTAGAACAGGATACTAGTATTTATACCAGAACTACTTGAAATTAGGGTGTATGGATGTCAACTCACTCCATATAAGCTGCCTAAATATCTCCCCATGAGGATATTTGCATTATAATATATCAAGAATATCATAAATTTATATGATGTGAATTTGCTATCAGCCAGGAAGAAAACACAGTTTAAGATCAAAAACCAGCTTGGTCCTTTTATCTGCAATAATACGGAGGCTGGAGCGGAAGTAGAAAGATGTTTACAAGAAATGAAATTTAATGATAGTTTCAAATGACAATATGATCCTTTGGGTGTCATAAACAAACTAAGACTCAAGTTTAAATTAAGCCCTTTTATGCATGAGTCCAAGCTAGAAATTGAAATATATGCCAACCAATGTAACTGGTTGGAAAACACCTTACTAGATATGGAGTATCAAATAGATACTAGTTCCATTGTACATACTCCAGCCCTACAGGACAGAAATGTAAAAAGGACTAGAGAAGAAGGTTCTTGCTCAAATAAAGAGACAACAGATAACAAATTTGAAGTTATGTATAGAAAAAGAACAAAGCTGAATCCAGTAGATGAGTAAGAAGAAATTGATACAATTGAGATAATTGATACAAACATTGTGACTAAAGAAAATGCACCCCCATCAGTTTCAAAGGAAACTCATCAACCTTTAACTTCTAGTGCTTAGATCGTCGAGAAGCAACATAGTGTTGAGATCCCTTCTTCAAGTGAATCGATGGATATGGAAATGGACATCGAAGGGAGATACAAGGATATTAAGGCCAAAAATGAAGAAATAAAAACTGAAATATATTCACAATACTTGAACCAGACTCCTGGTGGCCACAAAAGATTACATTTTGCATTTGATTACAAGACAGGAAAAATGTAGATGACCTTTTTGCAGCCCTTTTCTAGTTGAATTGTTTGTCAGCAGACATAGTTATCATTGAGAGGTAGAGAGTTGTTTTTTTGTATCCATGGAATTGCATCTTTGGATATTCGTGCATGGTGTGGATTTGGAAGCGTTTGAATGCCCCTTTAATATTTTGTTGGTGTACAAAATATTAGGAAAACTTTGTGTTTACAATTTTAACATAAGTTTAGTGGTTACATTTTAGGATCATTATTATTAATCATTGTATTTTAACATCTTGAATTAATTAATAACGAGAAGCATTGCCAATTAGTTTCTAGACCCCATACCTAGTAGGATTCAAACATGTAACTCATTATTTATAGTTGCATCATGTGTGTTCACTGTTTTTTCTTTTTGACACATAAATCAGTCTTTTAGAGGAAAATTTTTATGTTGTCCCAAAAAATTGACATGATTCACAAGGTGAAAAGTCTATCTTTAGTGTAATTTCATATTTTAGGTTTGATAATTATAGGTCATTTATACACTATAAATGTCTTCAAATTTTATTTCTAATTGAGTATTCAACTCAATATATTGAATATTTGGCACAAATAATTTTCCCTCCACCGACTTTTCATAAATTCCATAACCATTAAGTAGGGACCTGTAACTTCGATTCTATTTTGTTTCCTTAGTTACAAATTTTCCAAGGCTTTACAAAGTTTTTTAATTTATTGAAAGTTGTAGAATTTAAAATTTATAAATTTTCAAAGTATAATTCTTTAAAGGGTGCTAGCTCAATGGAAGAGCAGCTCCTTTATAAGAAGGAGGTTGGTTGTTCAATTCCATTGTGCCCTGATATTCATGTGGAATGGTGATGATTAGTTTTTGGTGATGGAGGCTCTTTCGACCATCACCAATGAGCTTATAGTGACATTTTTCGACCCTCACCAGAATATGAAATGGTGACGATGAATGAATGCCACCATATATGTGAATCAATAGTGACGTTAAATTTTTAGTGAAAGAGACTCTTTTGACCATCAACAATGAGCTTATGGTGAAATTTTTCAATCCTTGCCGAAATATGAAATAGTGCCGGTTAACAAATGTCATCAGATATATATGAATCAACAGTGATGGCCCTTGAAGTTCCATCACAATAACTCATTGAGGTTCACATCAAATGGTGATAGTCATTACAATCATTATTCATAACGAACCTTGAATGTCACCACAACACCTATACTTTTGGCGACGCCACCTTGGTGACGTTCTATTTTTTGGTGGCAAAGGATAATGTCTCTTACCATTTCTCATATGAAATAGTGACGGTCACCATCCATCATTATAAATCATTATTGGTGACAAACCTTGAATGTCACCACAACATGTGTATTTTTGCCGATGCCACCTTTGGTGACGTTCAGTTTTTGGTGACGAAGGCTCTTTTGACCATCACCAAGGAGCTTATGGTGACATTTTTCAATCGTCACCAATGACCTTTTTTGTTGTTTTGCTTTTAAAAACTTTTAAATATATCTAATTATTGTTTACCTAACAAACTTTACCCTCTCACCATCTCTTTTGACCATCACCAAGGAGCTTATGGTGACATTTTTCAATCGTCACCAATGACCTTTCTTGTTGTTTTGCTTTTAAAAACTTTTAAATATATCTAATTATTGTCTACCTAACAAACTTTACCCTCTCACCATATAAAGTTTATATAATATTTGTTAAACTTTCACGATTTAGCAAAAGTTAATTACCCAATTTATATGAATAACTTATACAGTTTTCCAAATTTCCCAATTTCTATGAATAACTTATGCAGTTTGCTAAATTGATAATGTATTTTGGTACTGCAAGCATGGGGATTATACAAATAAGGAAATGTTTTGTAGATGATTGATCCAACAAAAATTGAAATTTGCATCGATCAAGAACAAGCTTTGAGATGCATTCATTGTGGGTAGTTATGTACACAAGAGAAGGCATCACTTCATCCATCAATGTCTATGGTAAACTTGATGATTTCAACTAATGTTATTGTGCTATCAGAGCCAACAAAACTTGGTTTTGTGAGTTTTGGTTCTTATAGTAATATGGAGTCATCACATACATCTACAACCATATATTCTTATTTTAAATCACACATCCTTGAGCTCCCACATTTAACGTCGATGCCTCAATTAGTGAGTTGGAACCCAAGTAATTGTAGGATGATTCAATATTAGTGAGTTGGAAGCTAGGTAACTGTTACATGAAAAGGTTGTGGTACATGACTTTTTATGTGGTAGAAACAGAAATAGAGGTGAGATTGTTGATGCCAGTGTATTATGCTTGAAATTCATTCTTTATTGTTATCCTTTGAAATGTTATAATTTTATAATAACTGTATATTAAATTAAATATTTATGATTGTAAAAATATTTGTTTATATTTTAAAATTAATTAAATAATAATATCAAGAATGATTTTATTACGGAGGTGAGCCCATTGATGCAATTTATGATTTTACATTATTTTAATTTTAAAAATACCTTTAAAATGTTAATGAAAATTGTGAAATTTACCTCAAAATACGAAAAGTATACACCAATGTCCATTGAGCGCCCAAAAAAAGTAATATGGTCATGAAATACATGTTGAAACCATAGACCATTGTCCATGGACCACCCAGAAATTGCAATACATTCCTCTATCCTTTATATAATCAAAACTTACAAATCACTAAACATTTTTCTATCCTGTTATATAACCGAAACTTACAAAATCACTAAACATAATCCCATTTCAGTTGACAAAATCAAACTCCATGGGCTACATCCATTAATTACGACAAGGTTTTAAGTCTATATTTTTATTAGATATCTCAATCAATCTAATGTGTATCTCATTAACCTCACACTTTTGAAAATTGTGGGAAATAATAAGAGAGCACAATTTCCATATTCATGAAGACAATATTGATAAACTGATTTAAACATTTCGTAAAATTCATATAATTAATCTAGCTATTGAATTTTTTTAGGGATGCATACACACATAACTTATATTTGTTCTTTTAGGGATGCATACACACATAACTTATATTTGTTCTGCATAAGCTATACAAATGACATTAATAAACACCATTTTGAAGAGGATGATTACTTTCTTTTCTTTTAAATATAATAAGATCCAAATGAAAAATATTATTTTGAGAACGATAAGCACACTTATGTCATGAGCGCATTCTCTATGGAAACGGTGACTCACAAGCTAGTGTGATACCATGCATGTGATTTTCACGACAATGCCTCAATCAGACAAGCTTCCAGAGTTCAACTAAAAACATTTTAATGGAACCTCATCTAGAGTCAAACCATGTCAGCCAATGTTGAGACTCACTTATCAAATCAATTGTTGCATATAAGAGAATTTAACACATGACTGGGTATTGTGATTAGATTTATTATGTTGTTCATGGAGTTGTGTTGAGAGTGTGAATGCTGGGATTTTTGTTATGTTTGATGTAGTGCATCAAATTTTCTACTTCTGTATAACATATTTGTATTGATTATATTGCATATTTGGATTATTAACCACAATAGCCACTTTTGTGTCAACGTTTCAAGTCTATAGGAAGACTCATCGTCTGGAAAAATCCATAGAGAAGAGCAAGGTTGAAGGGTAATAAATATGGAATAGATGATAAGAAATGAGAAAGAGCTGACCATATAACCTGTTATCACCCTAAAATCTTTGTCTCCAAGCTTTGGTAAGTTGCCTTGTTTCTAGTCATAGTCTTATAATTTTTGAGTCATCTCATCACAATTAGTGTCATTCTAATTTACAAACCCTTCTTCTAGTCATGGTGTTAAAGGGTCTCTAGGTCATTTCATGCTTTAAGGGTTAGGTCATAAGGTTAGAAGTCTTTTAAGATCATATCTCTTTTCCAAATAATGTTTGACAGCCTCATTCCATGTCTTAGAAGTCTTACTAGGTGTTTATAAGTCATATCTCACATCATTTTGGAGAAATTTTGAAAGTAGCTACGAAATCACTGAACTAGGAGTTTTCGTAGCGCGCTACGAAACCCCTGTAGCAGCCTGTTTTAGCATAAAAACGGTTTTTACTAGTTAACTTCCAAAAGCTTTCCTGAGCAGCCGAGAACTTAATTTTGCAAAATGAAAGAGGCTTTTCTTCCTAACATGCTGCACTACATAAACCGCTTTCAGTTTCTTCAATTCCATTCTGAGGTGGGAGAAATTTATGGTTAAACTTGCGCTACGAAACTGCTGAAAGTCAAGCTTTGTCTTCTGGTTTTAGCAGTCTTTTTCAAGATCCGTTTCCGGTTACAAGAAGATGTATTTTCGAATTATGAGGGAGGTTTCTCTTCATAAACTCTCCAGATACAATAAAATATCTCACTTTATTCATAAGTGTTTTCAGTTGGGAGATACTAAGCTTTCATTGAGACCCTACTTTCAGAAAACGGATTTTTCCTGTTTGCCACGTGTTTTTCAAGGACAGTTTCTGGACAGTTGGAGAAATGTTTTAAAAAACCAGGAGAGGTTTTTGTTCTGGACAACATGGGATACAAAAAGGTCCTTCAGTTTCGTAAAATGTGTCATGGATGAAGAGATAAAGGCTCTGTCCCACGTGCCAATTTTCAAGGATCTAAACCTAAAAACAGGGAAACATGTTCCCTAATTTCTAGGGTTTGTCATCAGCAGTTGGGTGACCACGTGGCAGGCTTCATCAAATTTGACTTCATGGAGTTTTAGGTGTCAAATAATGTTTTAAATGTTTAGATAAGGTTGTTGTAATCATAATAAGGAGTTACACTCCTAGTTGTATTAGGTCACTAGCACTCCTAGTTAACAGCTAGTTCTAATTAATGGTTTGTTTTATGGTTAGAATAGGTGTCACTGATGGCAAATTCGAATTCTCTTGATGAGGGATGATGGAATCCTAATTGTAAATGCTTTACATAGAGCAAGAGGTCGAATTATCAAAGGGTTGGAAATTTTATGAAAAGCTTGTATTTGGCCTATGTAAAGACTCATTTTCAGTAATACATGCTTGAATTTACTTCTCAGGATTCATGAAGGATTTTTTATGTTCAGAATATGTGATGTTTTCCTTTTCTTAATTCTTACAGTGGTATGGATGTATAATCACTCAGAATTCACTGAATGTGCTCTGACTTCCTGTATACATTTATGAACTGTGTGGTCCCATATGAGTTTATGTTCTGAATGTTTAAATGCTGAATGCCCTGACTTCCATGTAAGGTTGAGTTCATTGTTATATTGAGGTGTTGTTGACTCCATAAGCCCAATGGATGTTTACTGATCATGTTCAACCATTCATATTTTTCACTTGTTTCATAGAGTTAGCCATCTAATCTTTATCAAAATCATTAACCTTTGAGAGAGCCCTCTCAGGTTGAGGAGGCTAAGCCTCAACCAAAAGTTGGTTTGAAAGAGTTACATAAGGTCTTCCTGATCAGCAGCCTATCAGGGGCATGATTTTGTGATAACATAACCAATAACTAATTAGAGGAGAGATTATTATGAAGAGAAAGTTTTTAAATTTTATTGATTATAGGGAAATTATTAACAATTGGGATTAAATTTAATAATAATTTATATCAAGGATAATTGGAGCTAATAGTCATATATTATTATAAGTATTAATTATTATCATAATTAGTAATAATAATAATAATTATTAATAATAATGAAGTTAATTAATAATATAATAATTACATTGACTAATTTTATGGTTGAATAATTAATAAAGTTGAGTGATTATTTATATTAGAATTGTTTGTAAATATTGATAATAGTGATTCAATTATTAGGTTTATAATTGATAAAGTTAGGGTTTAATTATTAATAATGTGTGATGTTTTATGTTATCAGTGTTATTAAATTTATTATTAAATCTAAGAATAATGTTTGTAGTCATTTTTATTGAACTATCAACTTTAATCTTATAATAGGATATTATAATTATGTTATTGTTTGGTTATTAGTTAATATTTTAAGGAAGGAAGATGGAAGTGATAATGATTGTGTTGATGGTGCTGGACTTGCCAACATTAAGGGGATCTCCCTGATATGAAGTCCCAACTAGACCTCACACCATTTAGAGTAGGAGTCCCAACAATGGGTGCTAATGTAATATCATTATCGCTGAAACGCGCAAAGGAAAGTATGATAAATTTGGGTAAGAGAAAATGTGTGACCCTACAAAGAGTCAAGTGCAATGCATGAAGGTTCCAACACATGAAGGGAAAATGATGTGTGCCCCTTGGAATCCTGTAATAGTAAGTAGTTTGAAAGGAACACACAAGCAAAATAACATCACAATATAAGATGTTAAAAATTCCAAAAGTTAAAGTGACGAGTTAATACAACAACATGCATTCAACAAGATTCATAAAAATGAAACAAAAATAGTTCATAAGCATATGCATAAGTTAAATAACATACATTTCCAATACAACAAGAATAATCCTACTATATTAGTAACATATGCATGAAAGCATGATGACTCTAATTTTATTATTATAAGTGAAAGTTCCATCCATACATACACCATTGACAACCATTAGCTCCAATAGTGGAATATTATAGTCAAGAACACTTTCTCCTCCAAAGAAATATACTTGCTCTATGCTATGGAGAAGCCAAGGCTCTTCACAATACTCCCAAGCTCTTTCTAAGCCTAAGCATAGCCAAAAGCTTGGCTCCCAAAAGCCTATTACATGAGTTATGAGGTTCTATTTATAAAAAGATGGGGATTGACTCTTTAAATCCCCCATTGTTACCTTTGGACTATGCTCATAACTCTTTAACTTCTTTAGAAAGGGACACGTTACATTACATGGTGACTTTCATTTTCCAATATTGGCACTTGGAATTTTACTTACAACATAATTACAAATAATATTACATTTTCCACATGTAATAATATAGGAGAAAATAGGGTGGGGACAACCTAACAAGTCATAACATTATGACTCTGGAGTTTGGGGGAATTTCAGCTTGACAACCTCCAATTTCTGCTTCTTGGTCACATATTAGTGCCATGATTGGTACTGTGTGATGGTGTCCCCAAACTACTTAATGATGTCCTGTTGGAAGCGGACTCTAGCCTCCATGGCATCTAGGTACACTATCTTTGAACCTATGTCCCCCTCGTTCTGAAGCATGAGAAACATTGTCTTGACCCTAATAGGACCACCAATAAACTTCTGCATGATGTGTGTGTTTAGCTCCAAGTCTTCCCTGATGGCTTCTTGTCTTAGCTGCTCCAAGTACTCTTCCACCTCCTACCGGACTTGGTTCTTGGGTTTAGCATTGGTGAGGGAATTGATTGATGGGATTTGATGTGTTCTCACTAAGACATCCAAACTACTATACAACTACACATATGAGGCCTTTCTGCTACCAATGAATGAGGCAAGTTGCTTGTTGTTCTGAATCAACATTTGAACCTTCAATTTCTCTAGCTCTACCTGTGGCTTCATCTTATTTACTAAGTCAAGTTGCGCCCTCTGTACCACATTGTCCACTCTTGTACAAAGGCGATGGAAGCATGAATGTTTTCGAGAGTTTTAACAATATCTTTTATCTACATTTGTAGGCGAAATAAATGGACAACTACTTTATGCACGATGACAAATTCGTCAAAGAGCTTCCGCATGGTGTTTCCAAGTGTGGATACTTCAACAACTATCATTGTTCTCATCTCCCCCAATGCGGAAACTGCATTCTATGTTTTTTCTCAGAGTTGTTCTGCTTCTTTCTTGGTAGATTGAAAGTTATTTTATAGTTGCTCATTCTTAGCCGTCAGATACTAAACATTTCATCTTGTTGCTCATGCATAGGCCAAGATAGCTATAACAATGGTAGTTGTATGCTTCTTGGTTTTTGACACTATCATCCTTTATTTGATGAATGCAGGTGATGCTTGATCACCCAGAAAGTGCTTCCTCCACGCTCGTACAATCCTCTTCCGGATCTCATCGAATGATAGATCGTACACATCCATGACTGGATCATCATCAAGGAGAACATCATCTCCTTTCTCGCTCGAGGCTGGATCTGCTATTGGAGGTGGTGGAGGTTGAGGGATGACCCGTGGTTCTCTCAGCATTAGGTCAACATCTTCATTTTGTGGTTCATGTTCCAATGCCATGTCTATCATTTCAATCAATTGATCAATCTTCTAAGAAAGCTCCCGATCTGGCATGATTTCACCTTCCTCCTCAACTGCTAGTTGTTCTAGATCTTCAACCTCTAACAACAATGTTTCGTCCATCATCATGCATTTCCTTGTTATTATTCATGCTTCTTCTTCTCTTCTTGTTCTCTCCTCCTCAACTCCTGTTCTTCCTTGACCTTCTTATCCATCTCCCGCAACTTCAATTCAGCTTCCTACAACCTCTACTTTTCTCTCTTCCTCGTGTCTTCTCTCTTTGTCTTTTTCTTCCTCTTTGCTTCTATTACCAAAGATGCCTTCATGATAATAGGATCTGCCTTCATTTTGTAGTTTTTCTCTCCCTCTTGATTGTCAACAATCTTCCTCTTTCCCTTGTCCCGCAAAGGATTGTTGCCCTCTATTGCTGTTGATGTTGCTTCCGGAACTGCTATTGTTTGTGGAGAAGTCTTCAAATTCCCTGCCATACTGACTGACTCATTGAGTATGGAGGAATTGTAGAATTATCTCCAAGGATCCTCCTCTAGCCAATGAAATTCCCTGCTGATCCATGGAAAGTAAGCTCCAATACAATGTTCCTTGCAAATACTGTAGGGAGCATAAGGATTAAATCCTTGGTTCTGAACTCAAATTTCACTATGTCCTTAGCCTTGGCATCTACAAATTTTAGGTTCTTAATCTCGTATAATGTGATTTTCAAAGGAAGAGTGGGTCATGCACTTTCTTCTTTCTATATATTGTTGTCGACAAGCTTGTAGCAAGGTAGTATGATACTTCTTACATGATCAATTTTTTAGTGGCATATCTTGGTAAGACCTACAAAGGCTTCTCTCCACCAAACACTCTAATGAAGGTGCCACCTGGTGAGGCATACCAATATGCATTGTCTACTATCACCTCCATTGCTTCTCGGGACATGCAAGGTGGTCCTTGCTCAAATATAAGCTTGTATAGCAAGAAGATAAAGTGGTTAATTAGTTGTGCAATTACTCATCAATAATTGCAGTGGAAAGCAACTTGCAAAAAATGTTCATGATAGTCTCTCATGGTGTCCATGTCTAGTTCATGCCGGGGAACTACTGATGTGAACAAATTGCATCTAGTAAGTATGCAGACTTATAAGACCTTGCTTGCTCATCCTTGGGCCGATTTTGAGCATTAGCCACATGGGACTTCAATTGTTGATCCAACCAATCTGACAAGTTGATTAGGCTCCCATCACTCACCAACTGGTCTAATAAGACTTCCCATCCTCTAGGAAAGGTTTACGTGCTCTTTTGACCATATATTTTGCAAGCAAAGATGATCAAGAACTGGTGAGCCTTCCTGAGGGACTTTTCTTGTACAAATGGGTGGGTGTCTATCTAAAATTCAATGGATATTTCACCCAATGCTTGACAATGTCTCTTGTGTTCACATGGTTCTGGGTGGCATATAAGAGTGATTCCACGCACTTCACCAACTCGGGCAAGTGATACATCTACTGAAAGTATTCTACATCGAATGTGGAAAGATTATGCCCATTAGAACTACTCAATGTCATAGTTTGTTCATCTGTATGTGAGATAATCTAGCTTATCATTTCCGCACATGGGAAGGAAGGGTACATTCATGCAACCTTGTATAACCCTAACTGCCAAAGACTAAGACAAACCTGTTAGTCCTCCAATTCTTCCTCAAAGTCCTTTGCAAAAGTGTCTTTGATATGTTTCCATGTCAGTGTTGTTCCCTTCTCAATAAAAAAATAAGTATATGCATACACTGGTAAATAAACTGATGTTTTGTCAATTACTTCCCCAGTACTAATCTCGGTGGTTTCCTTTGATGCAACTCTCTTAGATGACATGTTAACTGTGACTGCTAGAGAGATCCTCAACAACTGTAGTACTTGTGGGACAAAGAGGATGCTAATGGAAAACAAATGTTACTTTAAAAGAAAAATAACTTCATGGGAAGTTCAAGCAGCAAGCGGAGCACTAGCTGTGAGGGATTGCACAATTTTTATTGATAAGGGGGATTGACTTACTATGGGAACTACGCACTGCGCAGTCCCAACAACCAAGGTGGAAGCTTGATGACTGGAACTGTGCAATGCACAGTTTAGCATGGGCAAAGGCCCGGGAGAGACTACACATTACGCAATCCCAGTGGCTAAGCTGGGAGGTTGGATCTTGGAACTATGTAGTGCACAGTTGAAATGAGATTAGGCTACACACTCCGTAATTCCATATGTCAATATTGTGGCTTAAGCCTCCAAATTGTGCAGTGCCAGCTGTGAAAAGTGAGACCCGGCCAAGGGAAAACCATATCTGCTCAAGAGAAGTGTGAAAAATAAGAAAATATGATGGATAGTGTGAAGATGAGTGAATATTTTACTAAGTGTGGATGCATGCATGTGAATCAAGTGTAATAATTGATCAAACAGAAGGAAAACAAGGTATGTAAAGAGCGTCACCGTAACGATGACTATTGGTACAAAAATAGGAAAAGTAATGCAACACCTAGGAAAGGAAATCTATAACTTCAAACAACATTTATACAAGTTAAAAAACCAAAAACTATGAAGAGAAACAAGTGAAATAAC